>JAVJIX010000043.1:5390000-6107500 GCA_036785185.1 Paratrypauchen microcephalus | reverse complement strand
CAGAGAGAGAGACAGACTCCAGCTCCAGCACAAAGGGGCTAAAGAAAACCACTAAGACCCTCGGACACACTGGGAATCACCTTCCAAAGGGAATACTGGGATAACATTACACTTTCTCTGAGCTACAGGGAGAAGGTCAACTCCCAGGGGAGAGAGGGGCCTCCGCTAAGGGGGATTCTACACAATACATGACTATCCCTGTACACATGTACGAGACAGTGATAGGAAGAATAATATGAAATGTATTTGGTTACAGAATACTGAAAACCTGCATTAACGTGTATTTTGTAGCGTATTCTGATACATGGCCCAATCAGAGTACTGCATTCTGAATACATAGAATACTTTTACATCGAGTTGCATTATATTATAGTGTAAAAAACATGATATAATTATGAACAGCCTTGTTTTTGTTGTTTATGCATTTATTCATGTCCAGTTAGAGACTAAAAATCACACATGCAAACGCTGCAAGAGCTGTGTAGTTTTCTCACCAATACTGTGCAGTTTAAGGCCAGAATTACATAATGAAGTACTGTCATGTATTCCCTTTAATTTAGAAAAGTAACTGTACTCTGAATACACCCAAATGTAAAAGTAATTACTTCCAAACTCTGTGTATAGAGCAGTACAATAAGACAGATGTTTTTCCCTTGTATTGCTCAATCACGGTTTTAAATTTAATGCTTTATTGTATTAAAGGAGTGTTTTGAATATGAATTTCCCGAACATAAATGACACATGCTTTCAGTTGATGAAGTTTGACACACAAAGAGTCGAATTTCTTTCCCAAAAGTCTGAGTTCTGCTCCAGTAAATCAAATGCTTTTACTCATGCACTCCATGATCTGAGTCCTATTTCTATTAATTACACAGCCCTATTTATGTCCTTTGTTGGTACTCACGCTACTGCTGCTACTACAACTACTACTACTGCTGCTACTACTACTACTACTACTACTACTACTACTACTACTACTACTACACTACTACAGTAAAAATAATAAGTACTGTACTGTAGTATACAATGTTTACTTTTAAAGATCCCATGACATGGTACTTCTTGATGCTTTTATATGGTGCCTTAATGGTTCCCTAATACTGTAAATTAATCCTTCTTCAAAATCAACACTCAGTGCATGAGAAAGACCCATTTACACAGACATGGTCAAAAAATATCTCTCTGAACAACTCATTCTGGGCGTTGTTGCTTGAATGCAAATGAGAAGGACACAGATAGGTCAGAGCAGCCGGTGGGGGGGCCAAATGCGCCGCTGGTTCCTTGTTTTAGCGGTGCGCTATGGCTGGCTCCACTTCGGTGTTTTAAGCGCGAAGGAAGAAAGGAGAGCCGTTTCAATGAAAAAAAAAACAACACATTTTCACAGAAAAAAAAATTAAACCACTGCTGTTTCAGAGGTCCAGAGGGTCGGATAAAGGATATCCGAGCCTGGAAACACTCTAATGTGCCTCCAGGAAAATAAAAAACAGCATCTCGCATTGCGTAGCTCATTCGCGGTCCAAACTCTCTGGGCGTGATTTCTAGAGACGGTGGGTAGAAAAACAGACGGGGGGTGGAACTGCATTTTCTGTGTGACGTCAGAAAGTTTCCTTGTTCAGAATCACCTGTTTGAGCTGTGTTTTTTTCAAACGCAGAAAAGGATCGCAAATGCTCAGGTTAGACATTTCGCAACTTTTAGCCATTGGGGGGCCCTAAACAGGGTAGGGGAGCTCACATTAACGTTCAAAAACCTCAGAAAGTGAAAATTTCATGCCATGGGACCTTTAATAGCTATAAGGTTGAATCTAATGTAACATGGGAAATATTGTATATTATAAAATTTAACTGAAAACAGATTCCACTTTATACAACATTCAGAATTAAGAAATATATTGTGTTTTAAAGGAATTAGGGCTGTCAGTTTAACGTGCTAATTATTAATTATTAATTAATTACACTGCAAATTAACGCGTTATAAAAATTAACATCATTAATTATAGAAGAAGAAGAAGAAGAAGAAGAAGAAGTGACTTTATTGATCTCACACTGGAGAAATTCTTCTCTGCATTTTAACCCATCCTATATATATATATATATACATATATATTAGGAGCAGTGGGCAGCACACATTAGGGCGCCCGGGGACCATCTCCATGATCGTCTTGCCTCGGCCTGGTCAGGACCTAAGCTGGAGGTACCTATGGTGCATGTTTTTTTGGGTTTATTATGGGTTAATTATGAGTGGCAATTCAATGCTTGTACATTTGGTGTGCGGTGAGCAAATCGCTACCAGGGCCTTTGAATGGAAAGTTTATTTATAAAAAGAACGAAGATCAACAAGAACACGGTGATTTGTAGCTTTTGTCAAAAAGAATTTTCCGATCACAGAAGCTGCTCCAGCCTGACGGATCATTTGAACAATAAACGCGTCCGTACAAGTTCCATCGTTACCGGTGATAGAGCGCACTTCACCAAACCAACAAACCACGCTCGCAGAATTTGGGAAACAAATGAGCAAAGTGACCGCAGAAAAACTGACAAACTCAATCACAAAGTGGGTTCATTCGTTCGCTCGCTCGATCGTTCGCTCACTCTCTCTCAATCTCTCTCTCTCTCACACACTCTTAAAATGCAATTAATTCGATTAATTAACTACAAATTCTGTAATTAATTTGATTAATTTTTTAATCGCCTGACAGCACTAAAAGGAATATCTTACTAATGAGCTCGTATCTCTAGTGAATTACCCAAGTTTTCATAATTCCAAGTAAGTAGCAAAGAAAAGATGAGGTGCTATGAAACGATACTGAACAAACTGAATAACTAATACTTCAAAATCATCTACACAATTACCAATAATATGAAAATAAAACCGTTAAAAGACAGCGCTGATGGCTGCAGCAGGAGCAGTTGCAGTGATAAAACCCTCATGTCCTACATTCATAATCACTCAAAATGGATTCTACTCTGGCCCATTACTTTGCCTTTAATCTGCCTGATGATGACTTTTCCATTAGAGGCTGGATTTCACAACAACTTTTATACTTCAGATCAAAAGGAAAATACCACAAACATACTGTAGTAATAAGTATAGAATGGCAGCAGTACAGTTGTAGTGTTAAAAATACTACATTTCCAGTAGTTGCAGTAATCACCAAAGTTGATGTATAATGCACTTTATACTAATATTCATGGGTGTTTGTTTCATTATTGATTTTTATGTGACTTCTAAATTGAAAACGCTTGAATGAGTAAAGGATTTTTGTGCCTAGCCTTTTCAACAGAGGTGGAAGAAGAGTAGCAGTATACACCTTTGGATTTTTTGCACCGATATGACATTCAGTATTTGTCTATTTTAAATGTTATAATGTTTCCTCATCACAAACGTACCTAAAGTTGAGTTTTGTTTCATTCAATCGTATTTAACACACAAACCCTGCATATTTAGGCTCTCTCTCAAACAGAAAACACTCTGTTCCACCTTGTGATGTCACGTGGTAATACAGGAAGTGCTCCACTGTGTTTTTAAACTGCATACGCTTTCACTAGAATCATTTCTAGAACTGCAAATCTCTACTCAACTAAAGGCAAAAGGAGCTGTTAACTAATCACAAATTGGAACGGAGCATTTTGAAGATGTAGACAGATTAATAATAAAATGTTACTTAAACATGTGTGAATGAAACAAAACAACTCCAGGTCTGTTTTGAGGAGGTAACAGCATTTTATCATGGCTGAAAGCTCACAATTTGCATATGGAACCAATACTAATATCACTAGAAACCCTCTTCATCACTGTTACTACGTGTCCCTAAATGTTGTTCTGTAAGTACTTACGAAACATGGTGTTGAACTGTTGTGGGTTGAGGTTCCACTTGCCCCACGGCGTCTTGTGCCCTTTAGACTGGGCGTAGTGGGCGTGGTTAAACTCTGGTTCTGTCCCAAAGGAGTCCAGCACCCTCAGCATGCACCTACACAAACAAAGAGACAAGGTCGTTTTATGTGTATACAAGGATAACACTAGCTTTCCCACTTTACAACTTACACCCACTTAAGAATCAATAAAACTTTAACAGTAGCCATAAATCAGGTCTAAACACACATATACAGGTCTAAACAAATAGATGCACAGATACAAGACAAACAGATGGTACCTATGCACAGAAATACAGAAATCAGATACAAAAGTGAGTATCAAAACTATATACTCATTTGAGCAGGTATCGATACTGAAAAAGTCACATTCACATGACAGAAATGAACCTTTCCTGAATAGTTTTAAAATGATCTTGAGCTGTATTAGTCCAAGTATAAGAGCACATAGACTAGTATGCACCCATGGACCACTATGGAACCTACCTGGACCACTGAGGGATTACAACGATATAAGATCTCATCGGAATATAAGAGAAAGTACTACAATTTAATGATGAAAATCACATTCTATTGTCTAAAGAAAGTGCTTGTATTATCATCGTAGTATCAGAATTGGTATCGAGTGTCAAGTCTATTCCTTAGTATTGAAATTTTAGTATAGACCTGTGATGGTTTGACAATGGTCGAAAGGAAAATACATTAAAAAAGAACTTTAGGACTTTCACATGTTTCAGCTGAATCTTTACCAACTTTCAAGGAACAAAACACTTAAATTTCAAAGGCAATTATCTTTAAAGTCCTCTGACACCAATTGTGGGCGGTTATATCAAAATACTGCTAGAGGCTCTATGAGTTAACCGTTATGAAAGGTTTAAAGGTGCACTGTGTAACTCTGTCTGGAATGTTCCACAGTTTGACATTAAACAGCTCTACCTTACATTTATTCCATTAAAGGTGGTTTTATTGCTCAAAAATAGCTGCAAAAACAAGCATTCTGACTGTGAGCGAGGTTGCCTTTCCACAGATCTGACCTGAAACTAGGTCAGGTTTGGTCTCCATGATGATAGAAAGGTTTTAATGCCATACTGTGAAAGGAGAAAAGCATTTAACGGACATTCCAGTAATATCTCTCTGATAAGGCTGCAACATCACATTCTATTATCTGTTCCTTAGTATCGAAATTGGGTTTGAAACTTTAGTATCATGACAAAACTAGTGTAAGACATACATTTTCTTAAAGGTGCATTGTGTAACTTTTCTAGTGGAGGGTTTTTTTTCGTGGAAATGTTATTATTTTGTCTGTCATGTTTCACAGTATGGTATTAAACCTTTTTATCTTCATGTAGACCAAACCAGACCAAGTTATGCGTCAGGTCTGTGGAGAGGCAAAATGTCAAAATGTTTGTTTTTCTAGGTATTTTTCCACCTATAAAACCATATGAAATTGAATAAATGTAAAGTAGAGCCGTTTAATGTCATACTGTGGAATATTCAAGGCAGAGCAATCACATATCCATAGAAACGAGCAGGTGACAAACCCTCAACCAAAAAGTTACACAGTGCATCTTTAAGCTAACAACTTAAAGCAATTTTCGTAAACAGAAAATAGACAATTTTTCTATACCATCTTCGTTGTAAGAAATCACATTCACTGAATCTCTCCAGCAATTGCTTGCCACTTAAATTATTTTTCTATTTTTGGTCTTTGTTATTATTGTAATTTGTGAGCTACAAGTAATTTCCCTCGTGAATCATTAAGGTTTGTCTAAGTCTAAATCTAAAGACATTAGAAATTACAAATTAAACAATGTCTGCATAATTACACATCTGAGAAACACATTAATGTTTCATTTCTTTTCGGTTTCAAGGTTTCTCATAAAGCCCGTTTCCCAGAAGTTGATTTGCAGGTACTTTCTACGTTCTGGTTGCCTGGAAGAATCCATGACTCATCGCTGTACCAGCGAGTGAGTCTGGTAACGCTTGATCCACAGAATGCGCTGCGGTTGCGCGTAGACAGACAGCTAAGTGAACCAATCAGAGATTGCGCCATCTTGATTCAAAACTGAGGCGGAACTTCCGCTGCCTAAGAGTGACTTTGCGGGCAAAGGCGGGTGCACTGACGTCACCATCTTTGAACGAATCAGAATCGCGGAGTCCGTTTGTAACCGGAGGAGCGAGAGTGGATGGAGGGTGTCCAAATGGTATCGCGCTGTATAGGAAATACAGAGAGATATCATTTGGCTGGCCAGGTAAACGTTCTGGTAAATGAGACGTACTGGACAGAATCAAAATAGTCAAATCACACTCAACATATTGTCCCGTACACTGTGCCCTCTTGTTGGAAGGGCATCTGGTTTAAAAAAAAAAGTGAGCATGTGACAGGTTCACTGTAGCGACTATTGATATAGAGCAAAAAAAAAAAAAGGAAAAACTCATAAAATCGCTTTTAATTTGGCATGGTTAACTCCCTACAACTCAAAACATCCTGTATTTTATCAACTCTCTCCTCTTCCTCTATCTCCTAAACCTTTCCTCTTCCTCCCTATGTCTGTTTCCTCCATCTCCCTACTTTTCTCTCTCCTCTTTCTCTTTCCCCTACCTCTCCCTCTCTATCCCAACCTCTTCTTTATGTCCTCTGTATATCTTGCGTTTTTACAGGAGAAAAGGTCATTATTGGCATTGACACTTATATAAACTCACTCATAAAGTTCCAAAGGTTAAGTTATCTGCATAAACTATAAATATCAGCCCTCATTGCAGCTTTCATTGCTTAGAATAAATAAAGCTTAAATAATTTCAAACCAGGATCTGAACCAACTGGAAGCCAGATCCAAAACGATGTCTACAGAAATTCCAAACAGAGATCCTAACCAGATCTAGTACAGCTCTAAACCAGGACCAGGAAAATCGCAAGTCTCATATTCCAGACCTGTGATGGTTTGAAAATGGTCGAAAGGAAAATACATTAAAAGAGAACTTTAGGACTTTCACATGTTTCAGCTGAATCTTAACCAACTTCCAAAGAACAAAACACTTAAATTTCAAAGGCAATTATCTTTAAAGTCCTCTGACACCAACTGTGGGCGGTTATATCAAAATACTCCTAGAGGCTCTATGAGTTAACCGTTATGAAAAGTTTAAAGGTGCACTGTGTAACTTTTTGGTTGGGGGTCTTTCACCTGTTTGTTTCTATGGAGATGTCACTTCTCTGCCTGGAATGTTCCACAGTTTGACATTAAACAGCTCTACCTTACATTTATTCAATTAAAGGTGGTTTTATTGCTCAAAAATACTTAGAAAAACAAGCATCCGGACTGTGAGCGGGGTTGCCTTTCCACAGATCTGACCTGAAACTTGGTCTGGTTTGGTCTCCATGAGGATAGAAAGGTTTTAATGCCATACTGTGAAAGGAGAAAAGCATTTGCCGGACACTCCAGTAAAATCTCTCTGAAAGGGCTACGACAAGCTACAGCCTTGAGACAAAACAGATGGGACAGCAGCAAACGCTCAGCAGGTTTATGCAAAATACGGCTTTAATATGATCCTTACATTGGAAAGAATTACATTATAAATCAATTGTCCAAGCTGAGTACTAGCAGATTTCAAACCCAATTTGTATTACGTAAAATTGACTCTTGTGAGCTTTAAACCATGTCATAATATTTAACACACAAATCCTGCAAATTTAGGCTGAGAAAACACACCTTGTGATGTCATCTGGTTATACAGGAAGCGCTCCACTGTGTTTTTAAACTCCATACACCTTCACTAAGAGACATTTGGATGATTTCTACCATGGAATTTCCAATCTCAAAGTTCAAAGTCAGCTTTATCTTATCAAAAACCATATGTACAGGTTGCACACACAGGATTTGAAATTGCAGCGCTCCCTAGGCCCACAGTGAACATAAAACATCTGATAAACAAGATAAACACGAAGAGACAAGAAAAAAACATGACATATACCCATCGCAAAAGTAAAAGGCAAACACATCACATATCCCTGTAGTGAAAGTACAAAACAATCTCTACTCAACTAAAGATAAAAGGCAGCTTGATAACTACTTTATAACATCACAAGGTGGAACAGAGCATTTTTGATCAGGAAACATCATTATAACACGGTTTAAAGCTCACAAGAGACCTTCAATTTCATGTTGTAACAAGTATCTAGTTTTGATATTAGTTTTTGTATCTATTAAAGTCGAATTTTCGATACGTTTGACAATATAACCTCCACACTTGATTCACTTTAACCACTTTGTGATGATTAGTCCTGTAACACTGTGCTAGTGTAATATTACTGACATATTTTCTGTGCTTTCCTAATGCAGATAACATTGCGGAGCCTCAACCCAATTATGTTTGAGCGTGAAAGGATTAAATGTGACGGAACAATGAGGAAATTTGGAGGAGACCGAACAGGCTCCAGACAAAGCGCTGAGCATCTCCCATACAAATAAGGTTATACACTTTTATCACACAATAGCAAGAAATTACAGGATGTCGCCGAAATATAATGGCGTAATATATTATTCCATTATGCACTGTCTCAAAAGTGATTTAATATTACTGTAGGTGTTTGGTTAAAGTTTTTTAAAGGGGCAGTGTGTAGCTTTTACGATGGGATGTTGCAAAAATATAATGGACTAATATTGTATGTAATTATCTATCTATAACTCTATAAAGTTTAAGTACAGTTACATAAAGTTATACTGTGTAACTTTTACGGTGGGGGTTTGCTACATGCTTGTTTTCATAGAGATGTTATTGCTTTGCCTGGAATGTTACACAGTATGGCATTAAACAGATCAATTTAGTGTTTATTCAATTATATGTGTCTTTATTGCTCAGAAATACCTTGAAAAACATGCATTTGTACTCTCTCCACAGATCTGACCTGTAACTTGGCCTGGCAGGGCTGGGTCTAAGGCGCTAGCAAATGTTCTATCTTCATAGAGACCAAACCAGGGAAAGCAACCGCGATCACAATCAGAATGCCTGTTTTTCTAGGTATTTTTGAGCAATAAAACCAACTTTAATTGAATAAATGTAAAGTAGAGCTGTTTAATGTCATACTGTACCCAACCAAAAAGTTACATAGTGCACCTTTAAGGATTTAGCTAAAACTCGGATATGTGAGAAACTGAGTACAGGAATATGTCTATCTACTTCACAAAGCTTTTTCAAAAAGTGAAAAACAAAATCGAGAGAAGATGGTGATGGCCTTGCAGAGGAAATAGAGGGATTTGGGGGCTTTAAGGCAACAAAGGCAACTGAAGACAAACATAATACGAGACTTTGGGAGACGAGGAACAGGAGGAGAAAAAACAGACAGAAAATGGATAGCGGGAAAGAGTCCTGGAGGAGAGACTGTGAAAGAGTTTAGTGGCTTTGAGTGCTTAGACTTACAGCAATTGAAAAAACATAGGCCCCACTGCAAAATGGTACCGTATCAAGGGTTCTTTTAAGACAAATTTGATTCTTTGCAGCTGATGTGTAAAGCTAACTGTAGGCACTGCTCTGTCTGAAGCTCTGTTACTCAAGTTGGACTTTAATATGAGCTTTTTTTTTTTTAACCATCAAGAATTACAACAGGTGCGAAAACCAGTTCTTCCAGTTCCAGATTAAACAAGTTCGAAATCAGATCTACAGTAGGTCTAAATCAGGTCTATACCTAGTCTAAAAGAGGTCTAAACCACTTTGAAATCAGTCAGCTGTTTATTAGGTTTAATCTAGGATTTAAGACAGTACTAAACCAGGTCTGATTTTAGGAAGTTATAAGACATGCCAAAACTGGAATCTAAACCAGGACTACACTAGCATCTAAGCCAGGACCAAACCAGGATCTAAACCAGTTCAATGCTAACCTGGGAAATCCCAGGCTGCTTTCATTCATTCCGATCTGAAAGACAGCCTGGCAACTAGGCTAAACGAGCTCTCCTGATTTTGGGAGCCAATCAGAGAGCGGAGAGGGGTGGAAAGACGGTGAAGCGTACTACGCCACAAACGGAAACTTGTAGTTTGAACTGACAACTGACATGATTTGCTATGGGCTACGTATACCCCAAATGATAAACATTCGTAACGCCCAATAAATGGCCGTTGGCAATCGTAAAGCACACCTCTGCTACGAGATATTTAGTAGGTGGCTCCCAGACCATATATCACTTGTGATATGGTCTGGTGTAAACCACCAAGTTCAATGCCAAGTCTAAACCAAGATCTTAGCTAGTGCGAGACCAGGTAAAAACCAGAACCTAAACCCTGACTAAACCAGGACCCAACCCAGGTCAAAATAAAATCTAAACTGGGTCTGAACGAAAGCTAAGAAAAAGTCTAAACCAGGATCTGCACAGGACCTAAGCCAGCTCTAAACCAAAACTTTTTACAAACAAGGTCTAACTCTGATCTATAACAGGTCTTAACTGAGACCTTCACCGGGACCTGTACAAATGCCTTGGCCTTCTATTTGTTATGGTATTTCCAGAGGTGTGGAGGTTTGACAATGGCACAAAGGAAAATACATAAAAATAGCACCTGGACTTTGTATTATGTTAGAAATGAACCAACTTCCCAACTTCCTACAAAGGCCACTGACGGATTTCCAAACAAAAACTGGTGACAAGTCTAAGGAACCGGAAGACTTTAGTGTTGTGTACACTTATTGTTAATTTTCTTTTCCTGCTTAGAAAGAAAAACAAAACAAAAGTCAGGAAAGTCCAGTCTACAGCCTTCCGCGGAGCAATAGACAGAGGCATGGCTGTTTGGGGAGTTACTGTTAATGAAGAGGTAAAAATAAACTTGTATAACAAAAACGGGGTCAAAATAATTTTGAATAGGCCTGATAAGGTTACCTGGACTACAATTTTGGAATGTTTGTAATCAATGGAGAATGGAAGTTGGTTAATCTGACATTTTGATTAGATGCAAATTAAGCAGTGCATTTGATTAATAATAGGGATGTAGTACCATTTTAAATGGCCATGTTTTTCATACTTTATTGTGAAAATATTTATAACAATGCTAACAATAATATATATTTCTAAGTTCACAAACTCACAAAAATCCATCTTGGCGCCTGCTGGTCTGATAGGCAACTAATCACAGAGCTGCACTGAGGTAAAACCAATTATTGTGGGTTATTAGTTCAAGGATAATATTGTGATTGTTAGGTTTGTAGGTTAATTGTGAATAATGCATACTTCATAATTTATATTTTTATGGTGTCAGCATGGTAATTGCTGAACATTCTATCATACCGTGGTGACTGCTGAACAGTTCGTCATACTGTGGTGACTGCTGAACAGTTCGTCATACTGTGGTGACTGCTGAACAGTTCGTCATACCGTGGTGACTGCTGAACAGTTCGTCATACCGTGGTGACGAACATTGCTATTCTGTTCAGATAAAAAAGGATGGCAGAGGCACTCTGATTTGCAGTGTGTTTATTAACTGTTTATTCAGGAATAAACACACAGCAAATTAGAATGCCTCTGCCATCCTCTTTTATCTCAACAAGATTTCAAGCCCCCTGGTCTGATGAGCACCTGCGTTTGTAAGTCTTGATCCAGTGCAGCACTCCAATATCAACATTTTTATTGTTATTCTGTTATTAAAACATCCACATGAATCCAGTTCAGTTGAATTCAAATTTCTTTTCCGATGTAACTGACCCACTGAACTATTGCACCTGTATTCTTTAGGTCTGGAGATGTACTTACTGGTAGTGGACCCAGGACGGACCGAGCGTCTTCTTAAACTGAGTTAGTCCCACTATATCGATGTAGATCAGCTCCACAATTTTGTCTCCTTGTGTGGGACAGCTGGACTTGTTCCCCATCACCTTGCGCATGATCCTGTACAGAAATATTTATCAAAACTTTATGAAATTTATGAATTATGAAACAATTACAACACAGTAACCAGATTTGAAGCTGGGTAGAAATAACTTAGAATGGCATGTAACAAAACAAACAACAAAAAAGGGTTTAATAAAAGATGCCTTAACCAGGACTAAACCAGGAGCCCTGTTCTAAGGTTAAGTCCTTGTTTGGTCCTGGTTCAGTGCTGGTTCAGCATTGGTTAAGATCAGGTCTAGACCTTTTTTACTGGGTATTTAATAGTAATTTCTGGATTATTTATAGATAAAATACTGACTCTTTGAGCTCTGCGATGGAGGCGGAGATGCGCACGTCATGGCCCAACAGATACAGGGTGGTGATGAGGTCGCTCCACTGCACCAGCTCACCCAAAGGACCCCCACTGAAGGCGTTCTCCGCAATCTTAAACCCAGACTCTTTGGTCAGGAGCCCCAAGTGAACCAGGACCTGGAAGAGACAAGAAAAATTCAAAATATTGGAAATGTAAGGATTACGCAAATCACTGGTGTAGTTAGTTAGCGTAATTAAAATGGATCTCAACAGTGACCACCCACTCCTCGGTTTCTGGAAGTGAATTTCCCATTCATTTTTCTAATAGGCTCTTCATAGAAAATGTCTAACTAATGACCACATTTACACATAATTTTATTTATTTAAAGGTGCACTGTGTAACTTTTCTGGTGGAGGGTCTGTCAAACGCTTTTCTCCATGGAGAAAAGATGCGTGAACAGTCCCTCAGTCGTCCAGGTAGAATCCATGATAAAAGAAGAAATTCAATTTGTCAACTGGACAAAGTTTGTTTGGTCGAAAACGTTTCGCCGCTCATCCGAGAGGCTTCGTCAGTTCTGGAGAAAAGCCTTTCCATCTTTATGGACACCAAACCAGACCAAGTAACAGGTCAGATCTGTGGAGAGGCAACCCTGCTCACACTCAGAAAGCCTGTGAAGCAGGTGAAAGACCCTCAACAAAAAGGTACATAGTGCACCTTTAAAGTTGTGCTTTGTCCAATGACACAATGCCAGTAATACATCATACATCATCTTTGCATAATTTGTCAGTCTTGTCTAAACCTCTGGACACAAAGTAGTATTTTCTTATTTCCTTTGAAACTGTTGCTTTTCCTCCAGACTCGGGACAGGTGCAAAATATTTTTTTCCCCCCAAACTTGTGATTTGTATTGGACTCAATCATTGTACACTGTTAAACATTAGAAAAACACCTAAAATCCAACAGGAAGGTACAAACACAGTAAACCAGTTGAAGCAGTGGTGGACCGCAACAAAGTAAAAGTACTCAAGTGCTATATTTAAAGATACACTCTGTAACTTTTTGTTGGGGTCCGTCACCTTGTTTCTATGGATATGTCATTGCTCTGCCTGGAATGTTCCACAGTGTGACATGAAACAGCTTTACATTTATTCAATTACAGGTGAATTTATTGCTCAAAAATACCTAGAAAAACAGGCATACTGACTGTGAGCGGGGTTGCCTCTCCACAAATCTGACCTGTTAATTGGTCTGGTTTCATCGCCATTTAAAACAAAACTTGAAAACTACTATTTCATGACATCAAAAGGGAGAACACAACATTTTGAGGTTTGGAGATGTAGACAGACTAACAATAAAGGATTACTCAAATGTGTGAATGAAACAAAACACAACTCCAGGTGTGTTTTTGAGGAGGTAACAACATTAAAACATTGAAGTTCACAAGATTCAATTTTGCCTTTATAGATAAAAGCTGCTCTGCTCATTTCCTTAGCGACGTATCTGAATTATTCACAAACATACCATAAGTAGTGGGCCATTATCCAGAGAAAGCCGCTGCGTTCCGCCACAAAATAACATAAGATCTATGCAACATTTGTCCCACTGGGGCTTCTGTAGCTGAGCTTGGAAGACGCCCAAATGTGATTAGAGTGACAAAAGCCCTTTATCATATATCTATAAAGACTTTAAGTGTTCAGTTTTCTCTCAGTATTTGATGGTTATGGTCCTTATTACCTTGGCTGGCGTTCAGTATGAGGCGATTTAAAGTAAAATAATATATGCGAAATCTAAAATTATGTTAATAGTAATAGTCTCAAGATGATATGATTACATAGTTAATATTTGGCATTAAGGGGCTAGTATCACAAAATATAGTGTTTTTACGATGGTAAGATTAAGCTCTATTTTAATACTAGGGAAAAGGCGGAAATTGAATAAATGTAACGTAGAGCTATTTAATGTCACACTGTGGAACATTCCAGGCAGAGCAATGACATCTCCATAGAAACAAGCAGGTGATGGACCCCCCCCCACT
Organism: Paratrypauchen microcephalus; assembly: GCA_036785185.1. Taxonomy (NCBI): domain Eukaryota; kingdom Metazoa; phylum Chordata; class Actinopteri; order Gobiiformes; family Gobiidae; genus Paratrypauchen; species Paratrypauchen microcephalus. Next base: position 6,093,439 of record JAVJIX010000043.1, on the reverse strand, counting down.
TAAAAGGTCCTATATTACGCAAAACTGACTCCTGTGAGCTTTAAGCAGTCTTATAATGCTGTTACCTCCTCAGAAACATATTTGGAGTTGTGAAATTGCAGTTTTCAAGTCAACAGCTACCTTTTTTTACTTTTAGTTCAGTAGAGACTGACAATTCCAGGGCAGAAATGAACTGAACTATTTCTATTATTTATTATTATAAAATAATAATAATAATGATAATAATAATAATGATTCAAATTATTCCAGTGAAAGTATATATAGTTTAAAAACACAGTGGAGCACTTCCTGTGTTATCACATGACATCACAAGGTGGAACAGAGTTTTTTCAGTTTGAGAGAAGAACTTAGCCTAAATATGCAGGGTTTGTGTGTTAATGTGTGAATGAAACAAACAAACAAAAAACTCCAGAGGGGTATTCCACGAACGTGGCTAAACTTAGCAGCGACTAAGTGCTAAGTTCTCGCCTGGCTGAGACACAACTTAGACAAAAGCCTGAACCCGTTCCACAAACGCATTTCAGCTGCGCCTAGTCAGAGCTAAGCTCAGTCTGGCCTAATCAGGCCGGGCCTCCGCGCGTGCACGGGGTAAATAAGAAGCCCTGAACAAGCGACTGTGGAAAATGCGATCATGTCGAAGATTCGGGCCGATTATTTCAGCGCATCAGAAGAAATTCAATTTGTCAACTGGACAAAGTTCGTGTAGGGATGAATAGGTATGTTAAACTAGGCGCCAGAGAAACAAAAGACAGAAACAAATAGGCGAGATAGTTTCAGAAAAACTGCAGTATAGTGAGCTCCTCCCTGCAGCGAGATATAAGCAGTGTCTTACCAGCACTCTAACAAGAACTGACAAAGCCTCTCGGATGAGCGGCGAAACGTTTTCGACCAAACAAACTTTGTCCAGTTGACAAATTGAATTTCTTCTTGTAATATGGCTTAAAGCTCACATGAATTAATTTAGTGTAATATAGCACCTTTAACTTTGTGTGTTATTGTTGTATATTGCGTGTATTGTGTGTATTTGTTGACAGCAGTGGCAAACACTGTCTGTTCCTTCATGTGTGTGTTTATATTCCACAGATCATGTTCACTGAGCCGTCCAAATATCAGCCAAATGCCAAAGGGTTTAAGTGGGTTAACTGGAGACCACTGCAGCCACACACTGAACATATGTTCAGTGTGTAGGAACTGTATAGGAACTGTACAATACAATATATTTTTAATCAGTAGTTTATAGTACACAGAACTACTATGGAAATTAGATACTCATCTGAACTGAATCTAGACCAGGACTAGACCAAGACTTGTGCTAGATCAAGTCCTGGCCTAGTCCTGGTTTTGTCTTGGTCTAATTTTGATCTAGGTCCTGGTCTAGGTTCTGGTCTAGGTCCTGGTCTAGGTTCTCTTCTAGTTCTGATTTAGTTCTAGTCTAGTCCAGTCCTGGTCTAGTACTCTTCTCATCTTGGTTTTGTTCTGATCTATAGTCCGGATCTTTTATCTTGATCTAGTCCCGGTCTCGTCTTGGTCTAGTTTTAGTTTAGTCTTGGTTTAGTCCTGATCTATGGCCCTGATCTATGGCCCTGATCTATGGCCCTGATCTATGGCCCTGATCTATGGCCCTGGTCTAGGTCCTGGTCTAGGTCCTGGTCTAGGTCCTGGTCTAGGTCCTGGTCTAGGTCCTGGTCTAGGTCCTGGTTTAGTCTTGGTTTAGTCTTGGTTTAGTCTTGGTTTAGTCTTGGTTTAGTCCTGAGCTATAGTCCCAATCTATAATCCTGATCCAGGTCTTGTCTAGTCCCAGTCCAGTCTTGATATAGCCCTAATACAGTCCTGATATAGTCCTGGTTTATTCCTGATATAGCCTGGTCTGGTCAATACTGAAAAATCCATAAGAAGGACAAAACTGGACCTTTTCCTGAAAAGTCTTTGAAGGATCTTGATCTATAGCTGATGAGACCACACGGTACTGAATAATGAGCATTTTCTCAATATTGAAATTGAGTTTTCACATTTAGTACAGTGGTAGGTTTTCATGTTTTTTTTTTTACTATGAGTTGGTGTAGTGAGATAATAGCTGTGATTAATATTTATTAGAGTTTCACATCAGGTAAGGGTCAGTTAGTGGAAATAAAGTTGAGAAGAAGAGTACAAAAAGACAGGAAGAAGCAGAGAGTTATAAAACAGAATAGCCCTACTCATGTCATCAACACGGGAAAACTCCCTCCAGAATTCAGGGCCAACTATGTAAATCATATCTGCTGTCTGTGTCCAAGCAAGAAGTAAAAAAAAAAAGCTAGAAAAAACTGGCAAGAATTGTATATATAATCAAATATAATATAATATAATCACGTTAGCCGTTTTAGTGAAATTATCAGTGTAAAATTTAAATGTACAATATTATGATGAATCTTGGAGCCCCTACTGGTACTTTTTAGCCATCATTCTCTGGGTGTCTGAAGCTAACTAGAAGTACTACTCTGTCTGAAGCTCTGTTACTCAAGTTAGACTTTAATCTGAGCTTTATTTTAGTTTAGTTAGTCACTCTCACCTTTTTGTTGAAAATCTACCCCCTAAACAAGACCATAAACATTCATATTGATCACATGTTCCTTAAAATGTCTTGTTTAAATCTATTTTGTATTTTTTCTTGAGCTTTCAGACAATGTTAAAATGTTTCTGTCAGGACTTGCTAATGTGTGCGTTGTGTCACCATGGTAACTGCTGAACATTCCGCCTGTAGAGATACAAGTAGGGTCTCGGTAGTACCCACCTTCTTGCGTCGCCTCTTGGTCAGGTTCTGTTTGTGGGCCAGAGAGCGGATGGCGCTGACCCAGGGTTCGGCCATTCGTTTGATTCTCAACATCATCCAACGAAACTCCTCCCTCTGAGACATGACGCGGTACAGCTCATCGAAACTCGTACGGATCTCCGCCTACAGCAACAAAATCACAAACTTTTAGTGAAGATATTGGACATTTTGAGTTTCTATTTAAAGGGCCTGTACATGATTTCAAACCGTGATTTCATTTTTAGCCCCGGCGACTTTCTCCTTTCTGCCACTGTGGTATTGCACTATTGTTGTTTCCTTGTAGGTTTGTGTGATAAATGTGTGAAAGGAACAAAACACAACTCCAGATATGTTTGTGATGAGGAAACATTATAACATGAGAACCGAAAAAGGTGTAATATGGGGCTTTAATACTATTTTAGGTGTCAAGTTTTGATACATTTTATTATCCAAATTTAGCTATTACATTATTATAGTAAAAATAAAACAAGCATCTTATCTTTGCTACGTCTTCTTGTTAAAGGAGAATTCCAGAAATGCTCCGAATGACACCAAAGTGCTATGGGTGAGTAAAACAACTTGTTTTATTATCGAAATAAGGCTCAGATTGTAAAAAACGTTAATTCTCCTTTAAAAGTACTCCAGCATTCTCCTATTAAGCATACAGTTAAATGTCATTGTAAAACTGCATCATTATTCTTTTTCTGTTTAACATCTGGAGTGAAATACAGTAAAAAAAAAAAGTTATTGTACAAACACAAGCTTGAAATGTAATCATGGGACATAAACATCAAAGTGCATATTGTAAATGTTTAATATGGAAACACAAACTGGAGGCTATTTACTGCAAATATTAGACTCTAAATAAGGGCCCACTCTATAGATTTAATAGGTGAGTGGATGTTATAGGGGAAACTGGAAACAATGACGGCATTTTGTACCAGTGGACATTTTTGTGAGGGTACAGAGTAGTATTACACAGTTACACAAACAGAAACTGTAGATTTGCTTTTTAGCATCAAGTAAAATATCTCAGTTTTCAAGATGATTAAATCTGGATAAAAAGTTGTAAGGGTACATTTACACTTGCTTACAAAAAATTCAAAATTGGGACTAAACCTGGACTAGACTAAAGCAAGGCTAAAACAGAACCAAACCAAGTCTACATCAGGACTAAAACAAGATCAATTCTGGTCAGGTTAAATTGACTCTTGTGAGCTTTTGTCCATGATAGAATGTTGTTACCTCCTCAACAAACCCGAAGTTGTGTTTTGTTTCATTCACACATGTTTGAATGATCCTAGATTATTAGTCTGACCTACTTCTCCAAACATCACAATGCTCTGGTCCACCTTGTGATGTCATGAAGCAGTGGCTTTCATGTTAACAGTTACATTTAGTTCTGTAGAGATTAGCAATTAGGGCTGAAATTATCCAAGTGATTCTAGTGAAGGTGTATGGAGTTTACAAACACAGTGGAGCACTTCCTGTATTACCACATGACATCACAAGGTGGAACAGAGTGTTCTCTGTTTAAGAGAAGAACTCACCCTAAAGAGTTTGTGTGTTAAACATGTGTGAATGAAACAAAACGAGATGAGGAAACAACAGATTAGAAAATAGCGTGATGTTGGACCTTTAACTATTGTATGCAAAAACATATGGAACTAAACCAGGGATAAAACGGAACCAAACCAAGGACATCAGGACTAAAACAAGATCAAACCAAGTATGGACTGACTAAAATGTAATTCATTAATTATAAACCATATAAAACAGGACATGGCCATACTTCAAAAGTTGCATTGTGTAACCTTTCTAATTGGCGGTCCGTCACCTGCTTGTTTCTTTGGAGATGTCATTGCTCTGAATGTTCCTCAGTATGACATTAAACAGCTCTACCTTACATTTATTCAATTACAGGAGGTTTTACAGCTCGAAAATACTTAGAAAAACAGGAATTCTGACTGAGTGGAGTCACCTCTCCAGAGATCTGACCTGTAACTTGGTCTGGTTTGGTCTCCATGAAGACAGAAAGGTTTAATGCTGTACTGTGAAACATCTCCCCGAAGAAAAGCATTTGAAGAACCGGCCACCGGAAAAATTACACTGCAGGACTGAAATTCTGAGTACCACCAAAACTTGTTCTAGAAAGTTACCATCTAGCAATTGAACAGTTAATATTATGCTCAGTGAATATGGAGAAGTGGATAAACAGCCTTTCACTCGACATGTTTGTACTTTATATAAATATTATGAGTGCACTGAACCACTGACGAATACTGAGAAAAATAACTATTCAAATACACAAGGTCTGCAATATTAAATACACAAAAAAAGGTTCCAAGGACAGGACTGTGCTATGCAGAGAAAAGAGGGGGAGAGAGGGAGGAGGAGGAGAGAGAGAAAGAGAGGGGGAGAAGAAGGAAGGATGGAGGGAAGGAAGGGGGTGGAGGAGAGGAAGAGAGCGTGGACAAGAGAGAGAGACAGAGAGGGAGAGAAAGAGGGGACGGGAGGGGGACAATAAGAATGGGAGTGGGAGAGAGAAGAAGAGAAGAGACAAAGGAGAGAGAGAGAGAGAGAGAGAGAGAGAGGGACGGGGGCAGTAGAGGATGAGAGAGGAAAGAGGAAGAGAAAGCTGGAGAGTGAAGAGAGAAAGAAAGAGAAGTAAGAGGGTGGAAAAAGCAGAAGATTGAGAGAGAGAAGAGGAATAGAAGAATGTGAGGGAATTGTTGAGACAGGAAAGAGAGATGGACAGATAGACAGACAGATAGACTGATAGAACGTAAGAGGATGGGAGAAAGTAAAGAATAGTCGAGACAGAGCGGGAGCAAGAGGAATTATGGAGAGGAAAAGAAAGATGAGGGTGGAGAGGAAGAGAAAAAAGAGGCAGAGCAGAGGGAGAGAGAGAGACAGAGAAAGAAATAGAGAGAAAAAATATCAGAGCCTAGAGTAGATATAGAGCCGAATGGATAGATAGATATAGATAGATGAAAGGATAAGACAGGGAGTAAGAATGGATAAGTGGAAAGATAGGTAGAAAGACAGGTAAAGAGAGAGAGGATTGTGAAGAGACCGAGAAAGATATAGAAAGACTCGGAGGAAACAGACCGTGGCCCAGAGCACGGCGCTGTCCTGAGCTGATAACGCGCTGAAAGAAGGCTGTAGTGCAGCGTTAGCATTAGCATCCATCACCACGGCGACAAGAAATCAGTGAATGGACAGATCAGGCAGGAATTAAAATGTGAGAGACTGTGAAAGGGCATCTGAGCCAAAACTGTGGTCACATCCTGCAAGAGGGGGAGGAACAGAGATTAGGATGGATTCAACAGTAGTGTGGGGGGTGCAGGGAAAGAGGGATGGAGGAGGAAGAGGAAAGACAGAGGGAGAGAGAATGAGGGGAGAGAGCGGGGCATAGAGAGAAAGATAATAGAGAGAGAGAGAGAGGGACAGACAGAGAGAAAAAGGACATTGAGAAATAAAGAGAAACAGAAGAGGAAGACTGGAAGACAGGAGTGAGGTGAGAATGAGAAAAAAAGGGAGAGAGGAGAGGGAGTGGAGAGGGGTAACAGTTGATGGGAGTGAAGGGAAAGATGAAAGAAGAGAAAGTGGAGGGAGAGGGGTTAAGTGAGAAGGGGAGAAGGTGAAGAGAGAAAGCAAGAAGGACAGAGGGAGCACGACAAGAAGAGAGATACAAAACGAGACAGAGAGGAGAGAGAGTGACAGAATGACAAGAGGGAGAGAAAGAGAGAAAGAGGAGACAGAGGGGTTGAGGGAAGAGAAAGAGAAAGAAGGAGGAGAGTGCAGTTAAAGAGAGGGATAGTTGGACCAGAGGGGCACAAAAAGAACAAATTAAAGGAGGAGAGGGAAAGAAAGAAAGAGGAGCAAGAGAGAAAGAGGAGAAAACGCAACTCCCGTGGGCTACAGACTTCCTATTTGACAGTTGAAGCCACATCTGGTGTTCGCTATCAAGTTAGCATCCAAGATTGAGCACCAAATTAACTGAAAGCAACTTGATTCCCATGGACCAATGCATTCTTATGTCTTGTACAATATCTCTAAAGGGCCAATATTACGCTAAATCGACTCTCGTGAGCTTTAAACCGTGTAATAAGGTTGTTATCTCCTCAAAAACATACCTGGAGTTGTGTTTTGTTTCATTCACACATGTTTGAGGAATCTTTTATTATTAGTCTGTTTACATGTCCAAAGTTCAACATGCTCCGTTCCGCCTTGTGATGTCACAAAGCAATTGTTTTCAAGTTAACAGCTCCTTTTAGCAGATAATATTTCCGTAGAGTTTGGCAATTCCAGGGCTGAAATGATCCAAATGATTCTTGTGAAGCTGTGTGGAGTTTGAAAACACAGTGGAGCAGGTCCTGTATGACATGACATCACAAGGTAGACCAGAGTGTTTTCTGTTTGAGAGAAGAACAGAAGAAACGAAACACAACTCCAGGTCTGTTTGTGATGAGGAAACAACCTTATAAAAGAGCACAAAATTGCGTAATATGAGCCATCTCAGAATCAATGCGATGAAATTTAAAACATTTACCTCAGAAATTATTTGTAAACACAAAGATTAAGGATTTCAGCTTGCAGAATAGTTTTGGGGGGGAAATGTAGTTGCAATTTTTGGGATGACTGTAGCGACTGTAATTTGATTTGCAAATGTTTTCAAATCAGGCTTCAGCTCACAGTGCACATTTAAAACACATCCAAAAGCAACAACATTTGAGAAAAGACCAAAATATAAACTGACAAACTAATACAAGATTCCCATGTACAGTGGTACCTCACCTTACGAATGACCCAACAAACGAAAATTTCAAGTTACGAAACGCCTTCACGTCAAATTTTGGTCTCTAGATACGAATGAAATTTCAAGTTACGAAACGCGAAATCTCCAATCCAATCCAACTTTATTTATAAAGCACTTTAAAAACAACAAATCTCAAAAATTCAATTAATGCGCGCTCAGAGGCACGCCCCGAAAGGTAAATACACTTTATCAACACACACGGGGTTAGGTTCCAGAGATGGCCCGCAGTGGGAGAGGTCCACGAGGTAGGACAACTTTGTACTGTATTTTGCAATTGTTCTACATGTTTTAGGGCTGTAAATGCCTCACCACACATTCTACACTTTTCTCGTATTTCTCTCTCGTTTAAACACTCGAACTTTCATGCGTGGGGGGGAACACGGCTCAATATAGGGGAGCGGAGACACAACACATCATCAGTATGGTAAAACTCACCTGTCTCACGACGGTCTAAACCCAGCTCACGTTTCTTTAGTGCAGTGCTTCTCAAATAGTGGGGCGGGCCCCCCTGGGGAGGGGCGGTGTGATGCCAGGGGGGGCGCGTGTGACCCTGGGAAATGCTATTTTTCCGTACTGTACTAGAACTAAGTGTAATCACACATCAACAACAGTAGTTGGCAGTGGCGCACTCATTGTTGCTCTGGGGCAGGGGTCGGCAACCTTAAATACACGATATACAGAACAGACTCACCATCAGCAGAACATCCTCTGTCACAGAAAAAACACGTATATTCTACTGAGTCGTGTCCTTTAGTCTGACAGAAGCTGACGCATCAGCGGCACAAGGAGAGAGCGTTTTTTTCCCCAACGCTTTTAGTTTATGCAAATGGGCCATGTGATTTTAAGTTTAGTTTCTGTAAAACGTAAACAAATGTGCGCAAAGCTGCAACAAAAACACATTAATATTTGAGTCCTCAGTGCAAAAAGACAGTGCAGTCTTTGTTGGAAGTTTCTTTTTTTGTTTTTAATGTTAATAAAAGGATACGATGTTATGCAGAGGTGTACTAATAACAATTTTCTAGACAAATAATACTATTTATAGTTGCACACAGGGAGGGGGGGGCGTGAAATTTTTTCTTCTTCCTAGGGGGGGCGTCATAGAAAATAATTGAGAAGCACTGATTTAGTGAGTGAACAATGCAACACTTGGTGAATTCTGCTTCACAATGATAGGAAGAGCCGACATTGAAGGATCACGTCGACACGGCCAAGGCCGCACTACACCGGGGCTGCAGGATGCAGCCGTGCCTCCTCCTCGGGGCAGAGCACGCGCGGGCCGAGCACGGGGTGATTTATTCCTGCTCCGGTCCTGGTTTAGACCTGGTTTAGTTCTGGTCTAGACCTGGAAGTCACATAGAACCAGCGCCCGACCCGAGCGAGACCCCGCGGTCTTGCCCGCCGTTATCCATTCCTGCTCTCATCTTCTTACCGTGGTTGGGAGACACAGGGGAGATTGTCTTCTCCAGGGCCGGAGATAGCTTCCCCTCCGGGGTCAACTCCCTTGTGGACATCGCGCGCTTACAGTGGTGGAGAATGCAAGTAAAAAAAGGCAGTTTTGCTGCAGAGTGGGACTTTATTGTCTCCTCTCCTTTATTGTCTCTCTACGGAGGAGACACGGCGCGCGCGCACACACTCGCAGACTCTCTCTTCTGCACTGAGCTATAGACACAAGATAGACACATCTCACAACACCGCTGATAGAGCACCTTCCTCTGCCTGTTAGCTCACAGTGTCAGCGCCCCGGCTCTGGAGGTCAGATAGAAGCAGAGCCCGCACCGCACCGCAAGGTGCGCGGAGACACGAGCAATGCGCTCCTCCCGCGGCACTGCCATGTTATAATAATAACAACAGGTCCAATCCAGGTTTAGTTCTGGCCAGATTTGGTTTATTCCACGTTCTTTTAGTCTAGTCTCTTAGCCCGCCAGGACGCAGAATACAACGTTACACTATAAAAAAAAAAAAAAAGTTACACTATAAAAAAAAAACCTTGGAACGGATCAGGCTTTTTCCATTGAAATAGCTACTCAACTTACAAATTTTTCACGTTACGAAACCACTTCTGGAACGAATTAATTTCGTAAGGTGAGGTACCACTGTATTTCAAAACATGTTTGCAGAGGTCTAAAGGTCTAAACTACAGGGTTAATATGTCAAAGATCAAGATCAAAGTCAGCTTTATTGTCAATTCTGCCATATGTGTTCAACATACAGTGAATCGAAATTTCGTTTCTCTCTGGCCAGGTAGTGCAAAAAGACAGTGTACAAAATACAATATAAAGACAAAACACAACAAAAACTATCTAAGACAGAGATCTAAGGTTAAACTAAAGTCTAAGATCTAAAATCCTTAAAGCAGCGCAACATAATAAATAAATACCTATATACAGATGTCCAAAGTGTGCAGTGTGCATCAAAATGTGCAATGGAAGATACAGCAGTGAAATGGTAATGTGCAAAAGAATGTGCATTTGAGTTAAGATAAAATAAATGTGCAACAGTAGTAATTCTAGTGCAATAACAGGAGTAAACAACAGTAGTAAAAATTCCAGTAGTAATAATGTGCAATAACAGTGGTGAACAACAGTACAACAGGAGTAAAATTCCAGTAGTAAATGTAAATGTGCAACAGTAGTCCTTAGCAGCAGTTTTTTTTTTAAGTGTCTAGAGTGATATGTCTTTTATGGAATACAGGTTATGCCAGTATGGGGGGTGGGAGACGGGTAAGGTGAGAGTTCGGGTGAGAGTTTTTAGATGAAGTCTATTACATAAAGCTGCACTGTGTAATTTTTCTGATGGAGGGTCCGTCAAATGCTTTTATCCTTGGAGATGGTATTTTTTGAGCTATAGAACCATTTTTAATTGAATAAATGTAAGGCAGAGCTCTTTAATGTCACACTGTGGAACATTCCAGGCAGAGAAATGACACATCCATAGAAACAAGCAGATGACGGTCCCCGAACAAAAAAGTAGTAGTAGTAGTAGTAGTGTACCTTTAAATAATTGTAGCCCTGAGATTTGATAACCCAGATGGTTTGAAATAGTAGTTTTGATTCAGTTGAGTTACTCTTGATGGTTCAATGTAAATAAACAAAGATTATCAAAGTATTTATAGGTACATTGTGCATGGAGACCGGTCAGATCTGTGGAGAGGCAGTCAGAATGCCTGTTTTTCTAGGTATTTTTGAACTATAAAACCACTTGTAATTGAATACATATTAGGTAGAGCCATACATGCCATACTGCGGAACATTCCAGGAAGAGCAATGACAGTTTGTAATAACAATAACTCAATTGAATTACTGTTTGCCAAATAAATAGACCATAAAAGTGTATTTAAAGTCAAACAAATTACATCAACACACACTCACACACACACACACTCTATTGACAAAAGAGGAAACCAGCAACAAGGAAGAGACAGACAGAGACAGAGATTAGAGCGAATTGTGATACTTTTAAGCAAAATTAGTTCTTTCTGATCATGGCCCCTCTTACTCATGTCAGACTGTGTGATTTGCATGTCATTTAAGCAATTTTAAAGTCTTAAAAATCAGATATTAATCCGGTTTTGGTGATCTTATAACAGCAGCCACTTTTAATGATCTATAAAATGTTTTTCAATGGACGGAGACAACATGCAGCATAGTACTATAGCATGATATCATTACTAATTCATTTGATTTTGAAGCAGGTGAAGTTGCCATTTTAATTCAAAAATGTATTTAATGTTTGACTAAATTGTATTTCTGACCTGTGCCCTTCGGTCCAACTCCTCGTTCAGGATCTTAAGTCTCCAGGGCAGACGGGGGCACCAATTCTCCACCTGAAAACATAAAACAGAAGAAATAAGAAAGAAGCAAGCATTAGTTTTTGTGAATTTATTATTTGATTTCTATTTTATGGTGGGGAGTCCGCTACTTGCTTGTCTTCATGGAGTCTGGAATGTCCCATGGTATGACATTAAACTTATCGAGCTAGCATTTATTCATTACAGGTGTTTCTATTGCTCAAAAATACAATGATTCCGTCTGTGAACTGTAATGTAGCGTAGTGCTGTAACCTTTAACCTAGGTTGCCAGTTATTACATTAAAGAGGGGGTATTTTGAGCTTTCTATCATGTTATAACGCTGTTCCCTCATCAAAAATATGCTTGAAGAGGTTTTACATTTCATCCATGCATGTTTGAGTAATTAAGTGATCTCTCCTGGGCCCTATTCGAACCCCTCCTCCAAGCTCATGATCTATAAATATACAAAAACATGATACAAAACAGTACAAAACAACTTGACAAACCTGATGCGATATGAAGTAGTTTAATTAGTGCTTGTGACTTATTATATTAATATGTTGTTTTTGGTAAATATAACATGTTCACAACAATAAAAGCTAACATTGTGATCTAAATATGTTTGTGTTAGCAGTTAATAGCCTATAGAAGTAAAACACCCCCTCTTTAATAATATTTAGATCCAAAAGAGACACCTTTAGACCTGTTTTATGTATTATTATTCATTATTTTTTTTATCTACTCAAAATTACAACTTATTTTTATGCCTGTGGTTTATAGAGCTTGAACATTTATAAAACTCAGAACTTCTTATTCAAATTGCAATATTAAGCTCTAACTACAGAACAGTATGCTCCAAAATCCATCAGAAATCCAAATGTTTAGTGTATCATCTTAAACCATCACCTACTTCAGATGATGATCACTGTGAAAAAGTCTCAAAGGTCCAGGAGTTTTTTGTTGCCTAAGAAGTTGTTTTTCGCTGCAGCTGCTTCACATGAAAATACATGCATGTCGCTATGGCAACTGTGTGGTCATGTGATTGGAGGAGGCAGACAGCTGTGAGCTTTCAAAGAAGGCATCTGGATTAAATTATGATGAAAAAAATAGCACTAGTCTTTGGAAAAATTACCAACAAAAAGATATTTTAAATTATAGTTTGGGAAGTTTTTTTAATCCTTCCTCTTTGTACCAGTTGGTGAAATAAATGTTTTATAATGCTACAATACCTTTTCGGATTATATATTTCAGATTGAATTAAAAATATACTATGTGACTTTTCTTGATGTATACTTGTCTCCATGGAGATGTCATTGCTTAGAGTCCTATGACATTAAATGGATTTACTTTGCATCTATTTAATTTCAGGTGTTTTTGTAGCTTATTCTGAGTCTCTTCTCCACAGATCTGACTCGTAACTTGTCTTGCTGGTGTCACCTGTCCATGTAGCAAGACCAGCTTAATGCCATACTGTGAAACATTCCAGACAAACCAATAACATCGTCATGGGGGCAAGCAGGTGGCCAACCCTTCACCAGTAAAATTACATTGTGCAACTTTAATTCTGACTTGAAATTAGGCCACCAGGTCAGAAAATAAGTTTTTAAAATGCAGAACTGATAAAAGTAGTTCTTAAATACTGTAGTTAAATAGTTTGTTTAGTCCTTAAAATCTGTCTTATAAGATCACATTTTGACAGTTTTCAAACTTGTAAAGACTTCTATTTCAGCTCAGTCAAAATCACTATAGTTTGGTCAATATTCAACAGCAGTTTTACATATATCCTCTTTTATGCAGTTGTGGCCCTATAAAGTCCTATTCTTTGTCTGGTTTTTATTGGAGATTGTGTAGACATGATACTTTGTAGGTGTTGTATTGAGGTCAGTGTGAACTAAAGGCCTTTCTGTAGCTTTTCCTGCTCCTAATGGACTCTGTTGTCCATATAACACTATTTCTCCCTCTACACTCTCATACAGAGCCTCCCCGTCCACATAAGATTTGAACTGCAAAGCTTTCAATCCGTGTGCATTATTCAGGCCACACAGCTGACCACTCCAAAGCCCCAAACACTCTATAAAGTTTCAAACAGAGAGGAAAAATAACAACACTTTTGGGCCAGAAACAAGGCACAACATCTGTTTGAAAATGATGAATTTACTGTAGTTTGAGCAAATAAAACCAGTGATGAGATGTGCAACTTTCCAATTTCATATTTACATTTTAAGAATTTAGTAGTGATAAGTGGATATCAAATACACTGGAATGTAGTATACTCCACCTTGTGCTAGCCCCAAGTCTAAATAAATAGACACAGTTGAATCAGGGAGGGCATCTGACATAATGCACACTATTTATGTATAAAGAAAGACGGTTTACTGTGACAGAAGAACATGATTAATAATTCCTTACAATTAAAAATATATATACAGTGGTACCTCACCTTACGAAATTAATTCGTTCCAGAAGTGGTTTCGTAACGTGAAAAATTCGTAAGTTGAGTAGCTATTTCAATGGAAAAAGTCTGATCCGTTCCAAGGTTGTTTTTTTTATAGTGTAACATTTTTTTATAGTGTAACATTGTGTTCCTGACGGGCTAAGAGACTAGACCAGGACTAAAAGAACGTGGAATAAACCAGGTCTGGCCAGAACTAAACCTGGATTGGCCCTGTTATTATTATAACATGGCAGTGCCGTTGGAGGAGCGCGGTGCTCGGTGCTCGTGTCTCCGCACCTTTAAGAGGCCGAGAAAGACGCTCTTTTCAGCGGGAATAAGAGCGGGGCGGGGCGAGCTCTGCTTCTATCTGACCTCCAGAGCTGGGGGGCTGACACTGTGAACTAACAGGCCGCTCTATAGGCGGGCAAGACCGCGGGGTCTCGCTCAGGGTGGGCTCTGGTTCTCTCTGACTACTTCCAGAGCGCGGCTCACACTGTGAGCTGTGAGCCGCGCAGGCTCGGCCCCGAGGAGGAGGCACGCGGCGCCGCAGCTCAATCCCGCAGCCCCGGTGTAGCGCGGCCTTGCGCCGTATGGACGTTTTGATCCTTCGATGTCGGCTCTTCCTATCATTGTGAAGCAGAATTCACCAATTCACTAAGGGAACATGAGCGGGGTTTAGACCGTCGTGAGACAGGTGAGTTTTACCATACTGTGTTGTTGTGTCTCCGCTCCCATCGCATGTTCGGCGGCGTTATATTGAGCCGTGCCCCCCCCCCCCAACACATTCCATTGAAAATCTATGAAAGTTCGAGTGTTTAAACGAGAGAGAAATCCGAGAAAAAAGTGTAGAATGTGTGGTGAGGCATTTACAGCCCTAAAACATGTAGAACAATTGCCAAATACAAAGTTGTCCTACCTCGTGGACCTCTCCCACCGCAGGCCACCTCTGGAACCTAACCCCGTGTGTGTTGATAAAGTGTATTTACGTTTCGGGGCGTGCATCTGAGCGCGCATTAATTGAATTTTTGAGATTTGTTGTTTTTAAAGTGCTTTATAAATAAAGTTGGATTGGATTGGAGATTTCGCGTTTCGTAACTTGAAATTTCATTCGTATCTAGAGACCAAAATTTGACGTGAAGGCGTTTCGTAACTTGAAATTTTTGTTTGTTGGGTCATTCGTAAGATGAGGTACCATTGTATTTTGCAGCAGGTGCACAATGTAACTTTTTTTTAACAGCTTTGCCACCTGTTTGTCTCCATGGAAAAAGATCTGACCTGTAACTGGACTTTAGGTTTAATGGCATACTAAGGAACACTGGGAAAAGCAGGTGCCACAGTGGGGTGCGAGTGACAAAAACAGTTTTGTTGGGTGAGGCACTTCACCCACATTGCCTTTGTTTGAAATGTAAAGTGTGTGTGAATGATGATGGTCGGAGGCGCTAATGGTGCAGATCGTACACTGTATATAAATGGACACAGCTAAACCTCTAGCCGCCGCGTTCCAAATCGGAAGTTCACATGTGGCTCTTCCGGCTCCCATTGATTTACATTGGAATACTGTGGCCCCTCTCTCTGCAACTGCTGCAGTGAGCCTCGTCATTTTGGTTTTAAAATGTTCGTATTAACCCGCTCTACATGATACTGGTGGGTTTTTTTTTTGTTTTTGTTTTTTTCGCTATTTTGTCCAACAAAAAAATCCTATTCATAATATAGAGCCTGGCTCCAAATTCGCTCCTGTACCCGTTTCAGCTTCATTTGAGCTGAGCCGAACACTGTGGGTGACATCACACTCGCTTAGTCCACTTCTTCATAGAGTTTACGGCGCAGATTGGCAGACTCACTTCTGTTAGTAGATACTGTGGCTATGATAGTAGTTTAGTGACCTTGAGCACATGGAAAGGAACTATATAAATCCAAAGCTTAATTAAAAAATAAAATACATGCTATAGGAGTTGAGCAGTTGACCTCAAAGAAACTACAGGACAGAAGTGCCTTAGGCCATTAGATTCTTTACTAAATAAAAAAATAATCCATGAAGTTTACCAGTCTGCGGTCATTATAAATATTAATGTTATCGATGTTGAGACCTTTGACAACGTTCAAAAATAAATCCTGCCCAACTGAAAGCATCGCCGTGACAACAATAAAGCGCTTATATGCGTGTCAATAATACATGAGGAAGAGCTCAAGAGTGTGGAGGAAGCCAGAGACAAAACACTTCTATATCTCCTGTGTTAGAGCATTATTATTTAACAATATAACCTCATATGACTCATTGTTCTTTATGGAGCTGCAGGGTGCTTCATTTACACGCTTCGGTATTGTTGTCATTGACATAAGAACAGTGTCGGGGCAATTATGGATGTGTTAATTTTACAGTTATAAATGTAGACTACAATTATAACTATACACGTTCCATATACATGATCCATAATTCCTGTAATGGTTTATTAGATATCAGTTAATTCTGCTGGTATTAAAGGTGAACATTTCTTATCTGTGTTTTACTGCTCAAAAAAGAAAAACAAAAACATGCATTTGTACGATGAGTAAGCTTGCCTCTCCACAGATGTGATCGGTACTTTTGCCTGGGCCCCACTTTTATCCATGTAAATAGTTGCTAATAATAGTCGCGCTTAGATAATAGTTGCTCTGTTAATATAATCAGTTCAGGTATATTAAAACAAAAATGTACACAAGCCACCTTTTGCTATGTGGTCTTTCTTACTCTGACACTTTTTCAATATATTGTGCAAATCTATGGATATTTGGCGCTTGCATGTTCACTCACCTCACTGAGATAGATGAAGAAGGAGCAGGTGGATCCATCGACTCCGTAATTACCATAACACGCATCGGAGCGCCACATCTCCTTCATCCACTGCAAATCAACAGAGAAAACACATGAGCAAATACTCGCAATGAAGACAGATTGAGCAAGCAAGCAAATGTATACAGTCTGCTACTACAAATACTCGTTTATACTAAAACTTGAATTGAAAGTAGATACTCATATGAGCAGGTATCGATACTAAAAATTTAGTTACATTCACGGGACATAAATGAAGCTTTCCTGAATAGTTTTAGAATGATCCTGAGCTGTATCAGTACAAGTATAAGAGCACATAGATTAGTATACGCCCATGGGCCACTGAGGGAGTACACAGATATTTATAAGAACACATGAGAATAGAAAAGAAAGTACTACAATTTAATGTTGAAAATCACATTCTATTGTCTTTTTTATTATCATTGTGGTAGCCTATTCCCTAGTATCAAAAAATACAAAAATGTATAGTATTGTGATAACACTACTAATGAAGCAAGCTTAGTGTTTTGATTCCACAGCTTGTCATTAATTTGAAACTGCGAAATGTGTTGAAATGATCAGAAATTAAAATTCAAAATGTGTTACAAATACAAAAACAGAAGGTATGATGTTTTTCTAAAGGCAAAGTATGGTCTAATTAAGATTGATGAAAAAGGCACTTTGGCAAATTTCAGCAAAATTTCAAGACCAATTGTTCAGTTTACATTTATAAATATAATGCTTAAGAAAAGAGAAAATTTTAAGCCCCAGTATGTAATTTTTTGCCATAAATTGGTTATTTGGTTTTTAGTGCACTGAAAAAACATTGAAATTCATGTGTTCTTCCTGTGAGTGGGCTTGCATCTCCACAAACCTGACTCTTACTTGACCCATTTGTCTCCATGGAAATGTCATTCCTTTGGCTACAACAATCCACAGTATGGCATAAAATAAACCTATCTCCATGGAGACCGTTCTAAAGTATGGTTTTAACCGTTTATCGTGCAGTTACACCTCCAGAAAGTTACACAGTGTTGCTTTAAGCTTTGACAACAAAATAAAATAAACACAGATATTTGAGCTCAGAAGCCATCAGCTGTCAATCTTCCATCACCCAAGAAAAAAATAAAAAGTCAAAGATAACTTTCTTCTTTATTTTAGAATAACCAGTCCCCCGGAGCGCTCTCATTTCCATATTAGACATTTGCTTTTTTCATATATTTATTATTTATTTCAAATTGGAATAGAGCTTCCTTCCTTCCTTGCAGCAGAATTGGCAGAGGCTTGAATCTGTTTGTTTTTAGGGACAATCTTTGTGGCCTGGATAATACAATATCTGTGCCTGGAAGCCTTGAATATCCAATACTGAAAACATCCCATGACATTACGCCTGGAGGAGATCAGTTGTTCTCTTTGGCTAGTTTACTGCAATTTTTAAAAAAATCCTTTTTGTATTATTGTGCAATTGCTTTGCATAAAATGTGTTAGAAAAATGGCAAGTGCGAGATAGTGTGCTCTAGAGGAACAGATGTGATAATCCTGGATGCCATAGTAATAAGTGAATGCTGGTTGTAAACTTAAAGGGCACATGTTATGCTGTTTTCTGATCTATGTTATAATGATGTTTTCACATCACAAACATGCCTGGAGTTGTGTTTTGTTTCACACATGTTTAACACACAAACCTGCATATTTACTTACTGTACTTTTGCTACGGGTATGTGATGTTTTAGTCATGGTGTTTATTGTCTTGTTTATCAGATGTTTTATGTTCACTGTGGGCCTAGGGGGCGCTGTAATTTCAAATCCTGTGTGTGCAACCTGTACATACGTTTTTTGACAATAGAGCTGACTTTGAACTTTGATTTAGGTTGAGTTCTCCTCTCAAACTGAAAACGCCTAGTAATATCATGTCATGCCACTGTGTTTTTTTTTGTTTGTTTTTTAACTCCATACACTGTCAGTAGAATCATTTGGTTAATTTCAGCCCTGGAATTTCCAATCTCTACTTAACTAAATGTAAAAGGAGCTTTTAACTTGAAATCTACGCTTCATGACATCACAAGGTGGAACAGTGTATTTTGAGCTTTGGAGATGTAGACAGACTAATAAACATGTGTGACTGAAACAAAACACCTTCAGGAATGTTTTTGACAAGGTATATAGGACCATATAGGACCTTAAATGGTGCACTATATAATTTTTCTGGTGTATAGTTCTGTCACATGTTTATCTCTGTGTGGATCTTATGACTTTGGAAACACAAAAGGATCAGCACCTGGGGAAGGCATCTGTCAGATGTGTGGAGAGACTAGCTCATTGCCCGTAGGCATTCCTGTTTTTCAAGGTATTTTTGAACAATAATTGCAGCTAAAAACATCTCCATCTTTAGAGAGTGAATGTGTCTGGCTTGGTGACTGATTTTATATTTATTTATGACAGGATGAATGTGTATATGTATTTTTTTTTTTTTCTTTTAATAAAATGATGGTGCATGGTTTGTGTGAAGGGTAATGATGGTGAGGATGGGGAATGATGTGAATGTTAGTGGGAATGCTGGAGTGGGTGATGGTTTGGGGGGAGGGTCGGGTGCGCTTTCTGTTACAATTTTGTATGAAAAGTGCCTTATAAATATTGTTTGTTTGAATGATTGATTGAGTGGGAACACCCAATATGTCTGTGCCTGTGCTAACACCGCTATTGTTTTATCTGATGTTGTGTATGTATATTGTACGTTCTGCAACCTTCCCTTACCTCCAAGACTCCCTGGTGGACAAAAATAAACCTAACCTAACCTAACCATGGATGCAAACAGGAAGCCATTACATACCAATCATTATATATGGCACGTTTAACCATGACCTATAAACTTCAAATGACCAAGCAGACCATCCCTCCGGAGCATACTACTTAGCACCAGCCTTACTAAATGTGTAAATGGCAGCAGAGCGTCCCTTCGGAGTATACTACAGAACACCACCCTCACTCAATATGCGACTGGCAGTAGACTGAACTGCACTGGCAGCATTTTGTTTTGAGTCATGTTGAAAAGACAGAACAGGTTGAGTCACATGGCTTCATATAATCTAGAGTTTCAACAGTGTTCACTCAAAGAGAAATAAGTAGACGTTTGAAAAAGCCAAAAAATATATTAAGGATTTTAAAACAAAATATAAAACTAAACTATTTAGTAGAGTTATTTACCTTTTTGCCTTTGCTACATAATTTGTTTGGGACTGAAATAAATGAGATTTTAAAAATAATAACTATATATATCAATGGAAAGGGCTCGCGTCCAGTAACGCACCCGTGGGGTCCATTAACCTCATCGATTACTCACTTGCCCAATACACATTTTTCGTGTTTACGATGGTTAACAATTAGAATTATGCCGCTGACGCGGCAATGGGCAGTGCCAGTCTTTGCTATTGGATGTGTCTTCACGGAAACACCGTTCACTCTTTTAGAATGCTTTTAATATTTTTTAATGTCCCACTTGTCGAGATGATACAGCACAATTCTGGTGAGTCTGGGTCAAAAACCCTAGGAGGAGTTCGTTAAAATCCGGTGTATGGCTTGCGGTGGGTTGAGGGTTCGAACTAGCGCGAAAAAATCACTTTTTCACATTTTTCCGATCAAAAGGAGTTTGCCGTTTTTACGGACTTGGATTAAAGGGGGCTATCACCGGCTACAACAGCTCGCGACTCCCCAGAACGCACGGGGCTGCACGGCGTGTCTGGGTGGAGGGATCGCTCGGAGCGGAGTGGATAACACCGGCTACACCAGCTCGCGACTCCCCAGAGCGCACGGAGCCAAGCGGCGTATCTGGGTGGAGGGATCGCTCGGAGCGGATAACACCGGCTACACCAGCTCGAGGCTCCCCAGAGCGCACGGGGCCACACGGCGTATCTGGGTGGAGGGATCGCTCGGAGCGGTTAACACCGGCTTCACCAGCTCGCGGCTCCCCAGAGCGCACGGGGCCACACGGCGTATCTGGGTGGAGGGATAGCTCGGAGCGGATAACACCGGCTACACCAGCTCGAGGCTCCCCAGAGCGCACGGGGCCACACGGCGTATCTGGGTGGAGGGATCGCTCGGAGCGGTTAACACCGGCTTCACCAGCTCGCGGCTCCCCAGAGCGCACGGGGCCAATCGGAGTGTCTGGGTCGGGCCTCGCCCTTGGGTGCGGTGCTTACCGGCGTTGCACACTTGGGATCGGGAGTGACCCCAAGCGTGCCCCCCACCATGCCACCGAAAAAAGGAGTAGACTTTGGAGAGGACTTGGACAACATTAAAAAAACATTGACGGACATGTCAGTCAAATTGTCATGTCTTGACGACTTGTTGGAGGAGATCAAAGGACTAAAAGCGATTGTGAAAGAAAAGGACAAACTAATAATGCAGCTTGAACAGCGTGTGGAGGACCTGGAGCAGTACTCCAGAAAAGAGGACGTTGTAATATCTGGTCTAGAAACGAAACATCGATCATACGCCAGAGTTGTGAATCCAGGTGGAGCAACTGGAGAAAATGCACCACCTGAAGAGCTTTGGACACTGGAGCAGCAAGTGACTGACTTTTTTCTTAAAAAAGGTATTAACGTCCAACAAGACACAATATCAGCATGTCATACACTTCCAAACAGAAATAGTAAAAACAAACCATCCATCATTGTGAGATTTACAAACCGGAAACATAAAAATGATCTACTGAAACAGGCAAAAAAATTGAAAGGCACAAACGTATATGTGAATGAGCACTTGACGAAAAAAAATGCAGATATTGCAAGGGAGGCAAGGCTTCTGAAAAAGCAAAACCATATAATAGCCACATGGGTTTGGAAACTGTCGAGTTTGGATAAGGGTAAAAGAAGGAACAAATGCCATTCAAGTCAGGAATATGGATGATCTTGCCAAATTTAAACAGGCAAAATGAAATGTCTAATTGTGAAGTGTGTCAAAATATATGACTGGTTATATACAATATTGTTAGTTTAGAACAAACAAACAAATATGAATCACATACAGGAATTGGATACAAAAATAAATGAACATATAATTACAATGGATTGTGAATATTATAATGAGGAACAATTTAATAATCAAAACTTTGAAGTCGATACTCTCACTATCATCCACTTAAACAGCCGCAGTCTTCACAGTAAATTGTCAGAAATAAAAGAATATATGAGTAATTTTAAGAAAGAGTTTGATATCATTGCAATCACAGAAACATGGTTTAGGGATGACATCATGAATGAAGTACAGTTGGAGGGATATGAGCTTTACTCAGTAAACAGGAAGAGCAAAAGAGGTGGAGGAGTGGCATTATACATACATTCCAATTTAAGCTGCAAAATGGTAAATGAAATGACAACAATTGAAAATAATGGAATCGAAATTGTAACTGTGGAAATTGCATCTGCAACAGAAAAAAATACTTTAATAAGCTGTGTATACAGGCCACCAGACTCTTGTGCTCAACAATTTACTGAAAGACTAATGGAAATGTTTGATAATTATAGAAACAGGAATCAGTTTATTTGTGGGGATTTTAACATTAACCTGGGAAACAAGGAGGACCAAAAAGCACAAACCAACTAGAATTACAGCACAAAGTGCAACAGTTATTGACAACATCTTTACAAATGTAAATGAAGATATTGTACTAAGTGGGGTCCTAATAACTGACATCAGTGACCATTTACCCATATTTACATCTTGTAAATACAAACACAAAATAAAACCGAGAAAGATTATAAAACTGTCAAGGAACAGATCAATGAAAGCCCTAACAGCACTTAATGATGAACTGAAAGCACAAAGTTGGGATTCAGTTTATGTCAATGATGTCAATCAAGCATACAACTCTTTTATAGATACAGTGATAAGATTATATAATAAAAATTGCCCATTAGTAACCTCCCGACAGAAAAGGGAAGATAAACCATGGATGACCAAAGGAATAAAAAATGCATGTAGAAAGAAAAAATATCTGTATACATATTTTTTGAAAACACAAACAGGAGAGGCAGAAGATAAGTATAAAAAATATAAAAACAAATTGGTATGGATTATCAGGAAAAGAAAAAAAAGAATATTACAGTGAACAACTAAATAAAAACAAAAATAACATTAAGTCAACTTGGGGAATAATAAATAGAGTGATAAGCAAGACAGGGAAGCATCCTTATCCACACTACTTTGTAAAGAATAATGCTGACATATATAATGAAAAACTAATTTCTAATGAGTTTTGTGAATACTTTGCTAATGTGGGGTCCAGCCTTGCAGGTAATCCCTCTAAAAAGTTAGATGAAAATACAATCATTGACAATGTGAGCAGTATTATTCTGGACAAGGTGGAAAAAGATGAAATAAGAAAAATTGTTAAAAACTGTGGAAACAAAAGATCAACTGACTGTGAGGGACTGGACATGATGGTTGTGAAAAATATAATTGAATCTGTTATTGATCCCTTTACATACATATGCAATTTATCATTAACAATGGGAACTTTCCCTGACAAAATGAAATTAGCAAAAATAGTACCGCTTTATAAAAATGGTGATAAACACAACTTCTCCAACTATAGGCCAGTCTCACTGCTTCCACAGTTTTCAAAAATATTGGAAAAGGTGTTTGCAATAAGGCTTGATAGTTTTTTACAGGAACAAAACATCTTGAATAATAACCAGTATGGATTTAGGGCAAAACATTCAACCGCAATGGCAATAATGGAACTAACTGAAAAAATAGCATCCGAAATTGACAATGGGAATTATTTCTTAAGTATATTCATTGACCTACAAAAGCTTTTGATGTAATAAATCATTCAATATTACTTAAGAAAATGAACAAGTATGGCATTCGAGGGTGGCTCATCAATGGATAGCGAGTTATTTAGAAAACAGAAAACAATATGTACAAATTAATGACACAGAATCAGAAAGATATAATATCAAATGTGGTGTTCCCCAAGGCTCGATTCTTGGGCCCAAATTATTTAATTTATATATGAATGATTTTGTTAATGTATCTGAACTTGGGAAAATTTTATTTGCTGATGATACAACATTATTTTACCATGGAAAAGATATGAAAGAGGTCATAATTAGAGTAAACGAAGAGCTAAAAAAAAAGTAAAATATTGGTTTGATTTAAATGGATTGATTCTTAATATTAAAAAAACTAATTTCATTTTATTTAATGATAAAAATAAAAAAGACGACATATCATTAGAAATAGATGGGATACAGATTAAGAGAGTAAGTGAAACAAAATTTTTAGGAGTCATGATTGATGAAGGACTAAACTGGAGGTCTCATATAAATTACACAAAAAGCAAAATAGCTAAAGCAATTGCGGTGATGCATAAAGTAAAGTTCTCACTAAACACTGCAGCATTATTAATCTTGTATAACTCCATAATCGCACCATATCTGATGTACTGTGTGGAAATTTGGGGGCCGACATGTAAAACTTACCAACAGCCATTATTTATTTTACAGAAAAAGGCTTTGAGAATTATCACCAACAGTCATTATAGAGAGCCATCCAACCCATTATTTGTTAAACTTAAAGTGTTGAAAATGTGTGATATTGTTGAATTAAGTCTCCTCAAAGTCATGTATAAAGCAAAGTGCAGAGTGTTACCTGTAAATATTCAAAGACTTTTGAGATGAGAACAAGCCAATACAATTTAAAGGGAACCTACATGTTTAAAAAACCTAAATTCAGAACCAAGGTTATGGAGCGAAGCGTCGCTGTGAAAGGAGTCAATTTATGGAATAATCTTGACAAAGAAATCAAAGAATCAAGTACAATAATGGCATTTAAAAAATACATAAAATCCAATGTAATGTGTATGTATGAAAAAGAAAACTAAATTGTTACACTTGAAAATGAAGCTTTATGTTTACAATTGATTAATAATTGTGATTGAAATGGAATGTAATGAGGAAAGGTTTTACAGTCACTATCGGTGTTGGTGTTTGGAAAAGGGAAGAGGGGGCAGATAACATAAGATAACTCTTCTTTCTGCTCCCTTTCATTCAATATTTTGTTATTTGTTATCACAAATGTTGATGTCTTTTTATACTTATGAATGAAATAAATAAATAAAAAAAAAAAAAAAATACGAGGACAGGAAAATGCGCCTTCGGCGCTGGGTCACGTGCTTGGTCCAATATGGCTGACTTCCTGTTGGTCGCCTAGCAATGGTGTAATATACTTTTTTGTTCCTCTTCCCATGATGCATCTGTCTACCACATTTGGTTTGGCTACGACAAAGTTTTTGCCGGGCGTCCCATTGGCGAGGACAGATATGGTATAGCCATAGGCGCAATGAATTTTGATTTTCGAGCGGGCGCTGTCGAGCTATTTTTTAATAGCCTACAGATTATTTGTAAATTCATTTTTTGGCGTTCTTGAATTTTGTGCAAAATTTCGTGAGTTTTCATCGGTGGTAAAAAGTGTATAGGAAAATAAGAATAATAAGAAAAAACAGAAAAATAACAATAGGCCCTACGCTTTAGCGCTCGGGCCTAATAATAATAATAATACATTGGGTTTTATATAGCGTTTTTCACGGTAACACAAAGAGGCTTCACAATAAAGTTCCACTAAAACAAGGACAGGACAGACAAAACAGTCATGTGTGAGGGCTGTAGGCTGTGAGGAAAAGGTGCATTTTGAGTAGTTTTTTCAAGGTTTCGAATGAGTTTCTGATGTGAAGGGGGAGAGAGTTCCAGAGGGTGGGGGCAGCCATGGCAAAGGCTCGGTCCCCTAAGATACATCACGGTTAATACGTACACAGGAGATTACAGTTTCTGACCTATTTAATAATGTAAAAATGAGTGAAAGAATAATGGCTACAGACAAATCTCCACAACAATGAAACCAGACTTCTTCCAATCGCAATGTCACAGATCAAGATATATCTTATGGAACATGCTTATTGTTTTTAATGTCAACAATGTGTGTAATTTTAAGGCAGGCGTAATCCCTCAGTGGTCTAGGTGGGTTCCACAGTGGTTCATGTGTGTATACTAGTCTATGTGCTCTTATACTTGTTCTGATACAGCTCAAGGTCATTCTAAAGCTATTCGGGAAAGGTTCATTTCTGTCCTGTGAATGGGACTTTTTTTTAGTATCGATCCATGCTCAAATGAGTAGTTTTTGATTGTTTAAAGGGATAGTTCGGGTTTTTTGATGTGAATCTGTTTGGCGTCCCCTTCAGCAGTGTCGTGCATTAACACTGACTTATCCCTAAGTGTCCTGTGAGCAGAGTTCTGCCCCGGTTCTGGTGCTGATGAAAGTAGGTCTGGCAAGTTAGCCATGACAGTTAATAAAGCTTGTTTTTCCTTCTCAAAACAATATTTGTCCAAAAAGTGATATACTGGTCACAAAACAGATGTCCACGAAATAGTCAGAAGTCATAATCGCTTGGTGCTATTTTCTCTCGATTCCTATCCTATTATTATTAGCCTGTTCACTTGTAAACATCACCACTTGTTACACTTACCTGGGTGCAGGGACAGCAGTGCTCTTCAAAAGCTTCCTCCTCCGTGCTGGGCATACGTAATCCTCTTCACTGAAATGTGCTTTGCACACACGAAGCTTTTTTATTTTAGCCAATTTGGTGTCCACGACACTGCTGAAGGGGATGCCATACAGATTCACATGAAAAAATCCGAACTATCCCTTTAATATCTGATTTTGGATACTTTAAAGGCCATGTGATAGCTTGTTTTGTGTGTTTTCATTGTGTTTAGAGAGTGTATTTTGTGACATGTAAGTAGTGAAATATTTCCTATGACTTCGCTCTTGAGCAGTTGAAAGAGTCCATTGTTTGGGCCTGGGGTGTGTTGTACATGTGTGAGCTGTGGGGAGAGTGGAGGAGTGAGTGTAGAGAGAGATACAGGGTTATCATAGAAACACAGGCAACCACTCCAAACACACAAGGTTCCCACAAGGTTTAAAGGGCCCATGTCACACTGTTTTCTGATCTGTGTTATAATGTTGTTTCCTCATCTCAATCATTCTCACATGTGTAACACACAAACCCTGCATATTTAGGTTCTTCTCTCAAACTTAAAATACTCACTGTCATGTCATGTGGTATTTTTAAATTCTGTACACCTTCACTCGAATCATTTGGATGATTTCAGCCCTGTAATTGCCAATCTCTACTGAACTAAATGTGAAAGGTAGCTATTAACTTAAAAAACTACCATTACTACATGACATCGCAAGGTGCAAAAGAACATTTTGAGGACTGGAGAGAATAACTCCTAAATATGCATAAATATGATTTGTGTGTTAAAACACAACTCCAGGTCTGTTTTTGAGAATGTAACAACATTATAACATGGCTAAAAGTTCATAATAGTCTATTCTGTTTAATATAGAACCTTTAAACGTACAGAAACTTTGTGGAAAAGGAAAGTTATCTGCATGATTGTTTGGAAATAGAAAGTTAAAAACATACTTCAGAACAGTCTCCATGTAGATTGATATGTTTTATGATACAATGTGGTAGTTTATAGCCAAGAATCAGATTTGTGGAGATGCAAGCCCGCTCATAGTAAGGACACATGTTTTTCAAAGACAGAAAGACTTTCAGTGCAATAAACAAAGACTTTATTTAAATGTATTCTCCATCTAGAAACTTTCACTCAACATATTTCAACTTCCTATGGTTGATTATGTATTTAAAGTCTCAGTGAGTGCGTATACATGTGCTCGAGTACCCCAGTTATGATCAGGTTTTTTGAGTATCCTTGTTTTGTATATGTTCATGTAAACACAGAATCCTGATTTCAGTCTCCAGTATAAGACAGTACCCCAGTTATGAGAAAGCAGGATATTCACTGGGTTTTTCTGATAGTGTCCAGGATATTGAGGCATGTGGACGCAGTATTCTGATTTCTCACCACCGCTGTGCTGAGCATGTGCGAACTCAAGTGATATAGTAGGAGCTTTCCAAAAACAACGAAAATGTCACATGGACCCTATCCTACTCCTTTTCTATGTATGCATCTCTGTATTTCGGTTAGTTTTTCCCCCTTTTTTAAGATAAGATAAGATAAGATATGCCTTTATTAGTCCCTCAGTGGGGAAATTCCAGTGTTGCAACGCACAGATCAGCCTTATGTGTCATTAACGCAGCTTATAGTCGAATCTCGATTAACTGGAAAAATAATCACTGGCTAGTTGTATACTAAAATAACACTGGTCTACAAGCAAAATGCTTCCGGAACAAAAGTAATGACATTTTTCTTGATTTAGGTTAATAAAGAAAAAGTAAGTCAGAAGTGCTGGCTATAGTTTCCAAGACATAGTATTGGGTCAAAATAGGACATTTATGCAAAATAAGGCAAAAACGGTACTTTATCAGAAGGTACAGTGTCTACAAGTCTACAAGCAACCAGTTCTATCTGAAAGCCTGTCTGCACATTCCAATTAGGGATGTCAACAATTAATTGATTTACGATTAATTGTCGATCAAGACGTTGGTCGAACAAAATGCATTCATTGTAATTAATCGCTAATCGCGGACACGCGCACCCGCGTGGTCACGAAACAAGGCAACCGCGCACCGCGCTGCGCCAAGCTCGACTCACAGCCGGCCGCAGGCGCCAACGGCACTGCTCAGCAGTCTCGGGTGTACGCGCGAGGCGAGATCGAACCGCGGCGCCAGGAATGCGCCGCAACGTGCCGCTGCTGCTCCCGCGCGGCCGGCCGCGGCCCGGGCCCAGAGCTTTGCGTGGCTGGCCCGCGGCTCGGGCCCCAAGTCCCGTGCAGCTGGCCTGCGGCCCGGGCCCCGAGCCACAAACGAGCCGCACGAAACCAGCAGCGGCACGCAGCGGCCCAATCCTGGTTCAGTCCAGGTCCAGTCCAGGTCCAGACCTGGTCCAGACCTGGTTTAGTCCTGGTCTAGCGCACTTCGACTTTTCCACTTTGGAGCGCTTTCTTCCACTTGGAAAGACTTTTCAGTGTGATAAAGTCTCCCACCGCACTGAAACCAAGAGCTGAACATTAGGTTATGTTGAGGTTAGTTGTTTAAGAGCTTTTCTAGTTTACAATAAAAGCTTATTTGATTAGCCTACTGACTTTTTATTGCAGATTGTTGCAAAATAGCTTTATTTAGCCTACGTGTTGTAATAGGAAACATCATTGGCACCCCTGGGAGTCAGCAGTCAGGGGACTTGTTGATATGTCAACACTAGTGTGCTTTGCTAATCATGTGAGGGGTTTATCGTGGACAAATCCGTGACAGAGCAGCACGTGCCACGCACTTCTCCAAGGGGTTGGTGCGCGTCTCGTCCCGGGATGTGACAGTGCTCCTCGCGCGTCTGGCGGGGCTCCCGGAGCAGTGGCTCCCCCCACACGTCGCTATTAATACATTTTGTTGAAAATCTATGAAAGTTTGAGTGTTTAAACTAGAAACAAATGTGAGAAAATGTTAATTCCAGTCTGAGAAAAGTGTATAATGTGTGTGGTGAGGCATTTACAGCCTTAAAACATGTAGAATAATTGTAAAATATAAAGTTGTGCTACTTCGCGGATTTCACTTATTGCGGGCTATTTCTGGAACCTAACCCCCGCGATAAACGAGGGATTACTGTATTTCATTCGTTAAAACAAAACAAAAATAACAGATGCAACACAATTACATCTATACAATTATAACTTAAATATGAATGAAAATGGAACAGAAAGAAGCATGCCTCTTATCAACTCAAAATTATATTACAACAAAATATATATAACAATAATAACATAGTTATATAAATATCTTTCTTTTATAAAGAAGCATTTTATGGAGCTAAATTACTTTATTATTATTATATAATTATATACGATGGACTGGAGTGGGTAGTGTTGTGTTTTAGTTTTTCCTCGAGTGATGCAAAAAAGCCACTGTCTGTGTTCATGTATGTTAGCTTGTGCAGTCTGTATACAGCTGTGGCAACACAAGAAAAATATTTGTAGCACATACTTCGGGTCCAAAACTTTCACCATGTTAATGAATCCGGGCTTCTCCACAGTTTATATGGGCACCATGTCTTTTACAACATACATCATGTTTTTGGTAAAACATACAACAGCGTGTGTGATTGCCTTCTGTCGTGGGTCATGCTTATCATACTGCAAACAGTTCGAAAATGTTTTAAGGACTGGACGGTGGATATTTTCATTCCGTTCGGACCTGCACTAATCCCACTCCGCTGCGTGCAACAGCTTTCGGCGCTAGGATACATTTTTTTCGTGCTGCAACACCTTTTGAACAGACCTTACAGCGAGCACTCGTTTGTTCTAAGTCTGACGCAAGAAAACCGAACCATTTCCATATAACAGATGTAAACACCTTTGTTTGGTACAAGCTCCAGCTTTAGCTCACTCGCTAGCAGCGCTAGCCCGTACAATGTTTGGGTACGCCCCGATAACTTACCCGTGCATTAGTTCCGCTCACGTGTAAAAATAACTAAAAAAATCGATTTTCATAAAAACACATTGTCCAGAAATGTAAAGTCGAATTAATCGATTTAATCGATTAATTGCGCAGGTCTAATATAAATGAGAATTAGCCACTTTTATGTCAGAAGCAGATCGAGTCCAAAAATTTGTAGACCAGTGTAATCATTATTCGCAGCCCTATATTGCACTTCAAATTATCGAAACGAGCTAAAAAGGTGCACTGTAGAGGGTCCATCACCCGCTTGTCTCCATGGAGATGTTGCTAAAATGTTCCACAGTATAGCCATAAACTTACAAATCTCCGTGGAGACTTGCAAGACAAATTACAGGTTAAATTTGTGGAGAGGCGACTCCACTCACAGTAAGAATGGATGTATTCTAATATATTTCGGAGCACTTAAACACCTGTAGTTGAAATAAAAAGGAACAGATCAGTTTAAAAGTATTCTCTGTGCAATTAAACCAAAGTATTAACATCTTCATGGAGAAACACTTTGCACACCCTCTCCAGAAAAATTACACAATGCACCTTTATACTTTACACCAAGAGAAGAGTAACTAAGCCAAAGCATTTGTTCCTTGATTACACAACAGGACTTTCTGGGTATTTTTAATGATCAAAATTAAATCTACAGGAGAAGTTCTTTATTACCGAGCTCTGATCCACTGCCAATTTCTTCAATAGACTTTGGACCGTACGTTTATGTGATGGTCCCTGTCGTTTTGTGAGATCTGCTCCTCTTTTAGTCATAGTCATAGTTTGCTTTATTGTCGAAAACATTCATGTACATGTACATAGAGTGAATTCGAAATTTCGCTTCCCCACTAACCAGGCAGAACAGTGATAGAGTGGGCTAGGGGAGGGGCCGCTGCGCATGCTCAATCCAAAACAATAAAATTAAAACTCCAGGAAACTCTCACAGCTAAAAACAATGACTATGGTTCAGGCAGGTCACTAAAATAGGAGTCTAAAAAAATCTAAATATTGTGACACTAAATTTGGACTTCTGTTTGTATATATCGCCTATTTTTTAGTTCTTTTAGCAGGTCTTTTTGTGACCGCACTATAATTTTCTTGCTTCTTTAGTGGAAGGAAATGTGTTTATTTGGGATGGTACAAGATTTCGTGCCACAAAATCTCCTGAGACAAAATTTCAACAAGATCGTGCACACATGAGAAAAATAATCTTGTGAGATTTTTTTCCCATGTGTTTACATTTGGATTGAACAAAAAAAAGTCACTTGTTGGTGAGTTACATCTTACAGTTTCAAAAAGCAGTATAAGAATGGAAACAAAAATATGAAATCAAATAAGTAAAAAATTGTGAGGCCAAAATTGGAAACTAAATTGTGAAATGTATATATATATTAGGAATTATTTTTATTTTATTTTAATTATTATTATTCTCATCTTGTCTCATTCTCGTGGACCCAATCTCGTATCTCGTCTCTTTTGTGTCTCATCCTATCCATAGTGTTTATGCAATATACTTGGCATATTCACTTTTTGATGATTAAACTACATGTATTTCATATTGATTTCGCACAAATAGTAATTTAATAAAAAAATTTGGTTGTATGTTGTATAGACAGAATAGACTGTATACACTTTTGTGGCCTTTATAGTGTTATATCTTCTATTCTTTTTCTCAAAACAACTCACTTTTTGTGCTCTTTTACAACATCCATTACTCTCCTCTTCCCTCTTCCTCTGGACCTTTGAACAACTCTTGAGATTGAGCTAATAAAGATGCTTTAATCTACTGATATTTTGCAGCAGATGCCAAAAAATGAAAAAAATCAAATTCCTAAACAGGACCATGAACGCTCGTAATCGATCACAGACTCCTCCTGAAAATGTGCTGTTTAAATCCATTTTGTATTTTTTCGTGAGTTTTCACACTATCTTAAATCCTTTTTTGGCAACGTTTGCTAATGTGTGCATTGTGTCTCCATGGTAACTGGTGAACATTCCTCCAATACACATACACGTAGAACACCCCCAGCGTAATGTCACTGCAAAGTATCAATAAAAAGGAAGGGTTTGAGCACAGAGCTGAATTAAATAGAAAAGCCCTGAACCCCATTATAACCATCTCTCCAGGGTCAGATCTCGTATTGATTTTGTATTGTCAAATGGTTCACTCTTAGATTTATGTGTCTTGCGTCTGTGGTTCACCTTGAGCTTGCTCTCACAGTGAGGGAATCCGTCCAGCGGGGGCAGCTCACACTTCTCCTGTGCTCCACTCAGCAGGTCTGATAACACAAAGCAAGAGACAGAAGATCGATCAGGTCAAAAGAGAGTCGAGGCCAGTGTCTCTGCATACACTAACACACAGAGCACATTTAACAAGCAACAAGCAGCTCCAGTGAATGTGATGTGAGATACACCACTTTAAAAGGGCCTATATTACACTGTTTTCTGATCTATGTTATAATGTTCACATCACAAACACACCTGGAGTTGTGTTTTCTTTCATTCACACACGTTTAACACACAAACCCTGCATATTTCGGCTGAATTCTTCACTCAAACTGAAAAGGTGGGACAGAGCATTTTGAGCTTTGGAGATGTAGACAGACTAATAAACCGAGACGACTCAAACATGTATGAATGAAACAAAACTCAACTCTGTGTATGTTTCGGATGAGATAACAGCATTATGATATGTCTAAAAGCTTACAAGAATCAATTTTGTGTAATATAGGACCTTTAACACCAAGTCAATGTAGTGAGAAAGAGGATTAACACTATCACAAACACATAGGTCTGTGACGGAAGTGTGGTCTGTGGTTTTCATTAGAACAGACAGACTTTGTTTATGAGTACAAACTGGAGCTATTACAACACAATACAGCGCAATAAAGGCCAAACAACAGAGGTAATTTAACCCAAGTGTTTGACTTGCCAACACATAATTACAACACAGACTAAAGGTCCAGATTAATTACACAGCCAAAAGGTGCCATTAGCATGCTAGCCCCATATGTAGTCCCATATGTAATTAAAAGTGCGATTAAGTAGAGCAGCGAGCTTGCTTTAGAAATTGACTGGGTATGTGTCATAAGTAGAAAAGTTTTCAGAAATTATAAACACAAACAGAATATGCAAGTTAGATAAAGTTGTACAAAAGCAAAAGTACTGCTACTGCTAAATAAAGGTCCTATATTACACAAAATTCACTCTTGTGAGCTTTAAGTCGCATTATGTTATTACCTCATGAAAAACATACCTAGAGTTGTGTTTTGTTTCATTGACACATCCTTTATTATTAGTCTGTACATCTCCAAAGCTCTCCAAAATGCTCCACCTTGTGATGTCATGAAGTTTTAGTTTTCAAGTTAACTGCTCCTTTTACCTTTACTTCAATAGAGACTGACATTTCCAGGACTGACATTATCCAAATGATTCCAGTGAAGGTGTATGGAGTTTAAAAACACAGTGGAGCACTTCCTGTATTACCACATGACATCCTTGTGTGTGTTAAACATGTGTGAATGAAACAAAACACAACTTCAGGTGTGTTTGTGATGAGAAAACAATAGAACATAGATCAGAAAATAGTGTATGTATGTATGTATGGGTCCTTTAATATTTATGTTGAGTGTACAGATTGCTACTTCTACAACTGTGCTACTACATTGCTTAATATGTGGACTTTGTGAAAACTACCACTAATAAGGTAAAACAAAGCATTTTGAGATTAGGAAAATTAGACAGACTCATAATAAAGGAATAGTCAAACGTGCGAATGAAAAGAAACAACTAGAGGAGGTAACTCGGCACTACTTCCTGTATTTCTGTACTTTCTTTTCTCACAAACTGCCACTTAACTGATGTAAAACTATGATAAAGATTTACCACAAGAACACAGCTAACCAAGTAATAATTACAAATCAATGCTCACCTCTCATACGTGGTTTAAGAACTGTAATTCAAGTCATTTTTGTATTAACGGTCAGTGTTCTTTCCTCATCGCAAACATACCTGGAGTTCTATTTTGTTTCATTCACACACGTTTGAGTAATCCTGTATTATGTTTTTAAGAACGTAACAACATTATAGCATGGCTTGAAGCTCACAAGAGTCAATTTTGAGTAATATAGAACCAAGACACTTAACCCCACCTCGCCCCCAGTGTCTGCAGACACTGGTAGCCCCCATGAAAGAAGTACATCAAGGCCAGATGTGACATGGGCCATCCTCCCGTGGACCCACCACCTGCGGGAGGATTCATGGGGGCTGCTGCATTGTGTTCTAGGCAGCAGATCTGCTTGACCTGCTTGGATTTGCTTTCCGTGACCCAGAAATGGAGTAAGCGGAAGAAGATGGATGGATAGAACCTTTAAATTGTCAGAAAAATGCCTCGCTTGTGCGTAAATTGTTCCTGCATTTTTAATGGATGTTTGATGACACAGGTAGAGGTATTTGAACTCCGCAACTCAGCACTACTTTCTATATTTTTGTGCTATTCTTAACTCCTTTCTCCCCACAAACTGCAACTTAACTGATGTAAAACTGTGATAAATATTTACCACATGAACCAAGCTAACTTCTCATATGCAGTTTAAGAACTGTGATTCAAGGATTAACTTGACTGGTAGACAGCAGTTTCACCTTTGAATCTGTAATCTCCCTTGTTCAATAACTATGCTAGGTCAGATCCTAAAGCATTTTCATTTCTGGTGGCTAAATCCTCTGTTTTATTATCCCAGGAGCCAATACGATTGCGATTATAGCTGGAAAAGCAGGTTTCATAAGAGCACCTTTTGATTCAGTTCATTCAGGATGTTGGCGTCATCATTGCCATCCACTGACCTCTCTGAATAAATAATGCATGGGAACAGTGGATAGATGAAAGCAGGAAGCAGAGAGGTGCTGGGTAATGAGAAGGCTGAGGGTGGAGTTTTCCCATTAAAAGTCAATGGCGCTTCAATTTCCTACAGTTGGAATGACAGGACAGGACTCAAACGGGTGATGTTATGATAGAATATGGATTTGACTGACTTCAGTTTTAATAAATAAATATATTAGCAGAAAAAAATAAGTTCAGTTCAGTCAGATTATGAAAATTTAATATAGAAGGTTTGCATTTTGAAAGGTCCTATATTACACAAAACTGACTCTTGTGAGCTTTAAGCCATATTAGAATGGTGTTACCTCCTTAAAAAACATACTTGGAGTTGTGTTTTGTTTCATTCACACATGTTTGAGTAATCCGTTTATTATGAGTCTGACTACATCTCCAAAGCTCAAGCTGTGTGAACTGAATGACGAACTGAAACTTGGTTCTTCTTTCTTCAAGTTTGAAAAAAATCTCAAACATAAAATTATCAGAGATGATCAAAATGGCATATGAAATGTAGAGCTGTACTTTTGTCTAGGTTGACTGTTGTGTGTTTTGTGGGCTTGTGAATGTGTTAAAGCTGTTTCAATGTAATACAAGAATTGGATTTAATAGCATAAGTAACATATAAGCACTGTGTCAACTTATTCGTTTTTTTTGTTTTTGGATGTAAATTATGTATGAGAGGGGGTATTTTACTTCTCTGGTACATTAACTGCTAACATAACATATTTAAACCACCATGCTACCTTTTATTGTTTTGAAAATGCTGTATTCGCTGAAAACTATCAACATATTTCATAAGTTTAACTTCAGTTTGTGATGCTCGGAGTCTCCCCTTCCTCTGCTCTCTGCGTCACCCCCTCTTCAGGGCGCTATGACAACACAATCAGCATGCGATCCCGCTAATGAAAGTACTTCACATCGCATCAGGTTTGTCAAGCTGCTGTGTACAGTTTTGTGTCATGTTTTTGTATTTTTATAGAGAATTGTCATGTGGGAGCATGGGTGATATAGGCTTGTGGGCTGAAAATTGTACAGAATCTTACAGAATTGTACAGCTAACCATAAGGAGGGTTTGGGTAGGGCCCGGAAGAGATCGTCAAGTTACTCACACATGCATGGATGACATCTAAAACCACGGTAGGCATGTTTTTGGTGAGGGAACAATGTTATGACATGGTAGAAAGCTCCTGAAATTGTACCCATAAAGTCAGGCTCATATGAATGAAACATAAGAAACATAAGAAACCAAGTTTGGACGCATCAAATGTTTCAAATTTTCGTCCAATCTCTAAGCTTCCTTTCTTGGCTAAAGCATTGGAAAAATGTGTTCTTTATCAATTGCAGCCTTTTTTAAAGGTCCCATGGCATGAAATTTTCACTTTCTGAGGTTTTTGAACGTTAATGTGAGCTCCCCTACCCTGTTTAGGCCCCCCCCATGGCTAAAAGTTGCGAAATGTCTAAACTGAGCATTTGCGGTCCTTTACTGCGTTACACAAAACCAGAGTTCAAACGGGCGAGTTCGGACAAGGCACCTTTTTGACGTCAGATCGGCAAATGCAGCTCTAGCCCCTCCCTCTGTCTCCGCTCAGCGTCCCTGTATATCCCGCCCATAGAGTTTGGACTGTGAATGCGCTACGCAATGCGAAATGCATTTTTTTATTTGCCTGGAGGCACGTCCGAGTGTTTCTAGGCTCGCAAGTCCCTTACCCGACCCTCTGGACCTCTGAAATACCAGTGGTTTAATTTTATTTTCTGTGTAAATATGCTTTTTTTCATTGCAAAGTCTCCCATCTGTCTTCGTGTGTAAAATACGGAAGCGAGCAGAGAGCGGTGCCGAGCTGCGGGGGAAACCCGCCCCCCCGCTCCTTAGCCAATCTCTCTGTCCTTCTCATTTGCACTGAAGCAGCAACACTCAGAATAAAGCATTTTAGACACATATCTAGCCTCATGAAGACTGTCAGAGTCATATCTCATGCAGTGAGTGTTGATTTTGAAGAAGGATTCATTTACAGTATTAGGGAACCATTAAGGAGCCATATAAAAGCATCAAGAAGTACCATGTCATGGGACCTTTAAAAGCACATGGCATTTTAGAGCGTTTTCAGTCAGGATACAAGGCCCTGCATAGCACGGAGTCGGCACTTTTAAAGGTTTTTAATTACCTATTTTTAATGACTGATGGTGGTAGCTCTGCCATTTTAGTGCTTTTAGAACTGACTGCTGCTTTTGACACAGTCGACCATGCAACTCTTTTAAACCGCCTTGAAGACTGTGTGGGTGTCAGGGGGACTGCCTTAAACTGGTTCAGGTCTTACCTGTCTGGGAGATCCTGAACTGTCAGGCTGGGGGACTCCACCTCGTCTGCTGCTCCTTTGCACTGTGGAGTCCCCCAGGGGTCAATTCTTGGCCCTATTCTTTTTACCGTCTACCTTCTCCCACTCGGTGCAATTTTTAAAAAGCATGGCATTTTATATCATTTTTACGCTGATGACTGCCAGATTTATCTGCCTATTTCTAAGCACGCGAAAGGCCCCCTGACACCCTTGTTGAACTGCCTTGGTGACGTCAAGGCTTGGTTGGCCCAAAATTTTCTCTGCTTGAACGAAGGGAAAACTGAAATTGTGTTCTTTGGGCCCACTGATCCCTCATTGGACTTGGGCCCCTTTAAAGGTCCCATGGCATGAAATTTTCACTTTCTGAGGTTTTTGAACGTTAAT
The DNA here is from genome assembly GCA_036785185.1 of Paratrypauchen microcephalus. NCBI lineage: Eukaryota > Metazoa > Chordata > Actinopteri > Gobiiformes > Gobiidae > Paratrypauchen > Paratrypauchen microcephalus. Next base: position 6,055,746 of record JAVJIX010000043.1, on the reverse strand, counting down.
GTGAGCTCCCCTACCCTGTTTAGCCCCCCCCATGGTTAAAAGTTGCGAAATGTCTAAACTGAGCATTTGCAATCCTTTTCTGCGTTACAAAAAATCGGAGCTCAAACGGGCGATTTTGAACAAGGCACCTTATTGACGTCAGATCGAAAAAAGAAATGCAAATGCAGTTCCACCCCCGTCTGTCTGTACTCAGCGTCTCTGTAAATCACGCCCAGAGAGTTTGGACTGCGAATGCGCTAGGCAATGCGAAATGCGTTTTTTTATTTGCCTGGAGGCATGTCCGAGTGTTTCTAGGCTCGGAAGTCCTTTATCTGAGCCTCTGGACCTTTGAACAGCAGTGGTTTAATTTTATTTTATGTGGAAATGTGTTTATTTTTCAATGGAACGCTTCAACTCTCTCCCCCCGTGCAAAAACAAGGAAATAGATCAGCTGAGCGCTCAGAGCGAGAGCGGAGCGTTTGGCCACGCCCCCACCCTCTACTATTGGCCAGCTCTTTTCTCCTCATTTGCATTCAAGCAACAACGCCCATTGTAGAGTATTCAGAGTGAGAAAAATTACTCTTTCTCAGCTTATCTCTGTTTCTCATGCACTGAGTGTTGATTTTGAAGAAGGATTCATTTACAGTATTAGGGAACCATTAAGGAGCCATATAAAAGCATCAAGAAGTACCATGTCATGGGATCTTTAAAGATAATGTTCATCCCTTCGCCACCAACCTTGGCGTCACCATGGACAGTGATTTTAAACTCAGCAAGCAGATCAACACAGTCGTTAAATCAGGCTTTTATCATCTTTGTCTTTTATCCAAAGTTAAACCGTTTTTAAGTTTTAAGCATTTTGAACAAGTCGTTCACGCTTTTATTTCTTCGCGTCTGGACTACTGTAATGCTCTTTATACTGGCATATCACAAAATGCTCTTTCACGCCTACAGTTAGTCCAGAACTCCGCGGCACGACTTTTAACAGGAACCAAAAAACGTGAGCACATCACCCCAATTCTTGCGTCTTTGCACTGGCTTCCTGTTCATTTTAGAATTGATTTTAAAATTTTATTGTTTGTTTTTAAAGCTTTGAATGGACTGGCCCTGGATAACATCTCGGACCTCATCCAAATTTACACTCCAGCGCGCGCTCTGAGGTCTGAGGGCCAGCTCCAGCTGGTGGTGCCTAAGACCAGACTTAAATCCAGAGGGGACAGAGCTTTTTCTGTGGTTGGTCCTAAGCTCTGGAACGCCCTGCCCCCCCACGTCCGAGCAGCTCCCTCAGTGGAGTGTTTTAAGTCTCATCTTAAGACCCACTTTTATTCTCTGGCTTTTAACACCGCGTGAGTTGTGTGGTCCTCTGTTGTCTTTTATTGTATTTTAGGGTTTTTTATTATTTTATTATTCTTAGAGTATTTATTTATTTATTTTTTAGCGTTTGTATTTTTATTTATTTTTTTTTATTTTTTTTATTTATTCTATATTGTTTTTATTATTTTATGGTATATTTGTATGCACACTTGTTTCTGTGATTATTGTTTATTTTAAATGATGTTTCTGTGCAGCACTTTGGAAATGCTTTTAGTTTATGAAATGTGCTATATAAATAAAGTGGATTGGATTGGATTGGATTTTTATTCCACACTCTTCTCTCTTCTCTTTTAATGCTAATTTTATGATGATTATTTATGGTTTGATTTGCTTGCATTGTGATTTTAAAGAAGCACTGCGCAACTTTACCCACCACATGTTTGTGTCTATGGAGATGTTAATGCTTTGGGCTGGAGTAAGAATGCATGTTTTTAAGTTTTAATATTTTATTTAAAATACAATAATGAAATAAATGCAATGCTGGATAGATGTTTAATGATATACTGTGGAACATTTTAGGCAAAGCAATGAACATCTACATGGAAACAAGCAGTTGACGGACCAGAAAGGTTACGCAGTGCAACTTTAATGTCCTTCTTATTCTGTAAAGCACTGTGAAAGACTTTGTGTGCAAATTTTGCTATACAACTAAACCTTGAACTGCCCACCTCCTCTATTTAACCAAAAACGTGTTGGAAAAATTATACACAAAATACACAAATTGGATTATAACATGCATGATATGGGGCAATGATGTTCCCTCATTTACAAACGCATCAATATTGAGTCAAACTTGTAAACAGCTAATCAGAATGTTGGCTGCTATATTCAGATAGGGTTGGCTGGACTGCAAGGAAACTGCAGGATTATTTTCTCCTCATTGATTTTGTTTATTTGCACAGTCAGCTCACTCTGTTGAACTGATATCCGCCCGGTGATTTCTGAGCTGCTCCCTCACCTGAAAAACAGATTTTTACCAACACATTCTCCGCCCTTCAGTTGGCAGAGGGAAAGGAAGATATAAGAGAGAGGAGATGGCATGTGTCACAATCCAAACTCTGAACAACAACAGATGGGAAGCAGCAGGAAGTGAGCGTGAAGAACAAGGAACGTTGGATCAGCGTATTGTGCACAATCTTATACTAGTGTAGGATGGAGAGACAGATTTCAATTAAACGGAAAGGCGAGTTGAAGAGCTGTGTAACTTGAGTTCATTTGTCACAATACTAAAATTTCAAACTCAATTTCAATACTAGAGGCAGATCATATATCAGTTGGTCCATATATCGCACCGATATTTGCACATTTTAAAACATGACTGCACTGCTCTCTTACCCAGTTTGTGGTGAAACGGGGGAGTAAATCAGCAATACAAAATCAGCCTCTACTTACACCTTATTTGATCTTTGATTTAATCCTACCTGCACCTTTGTACATTGTACCTTGTATTTTCATTACATTTTATTACATATTTTATTATATTGTTTATTATATTGTTTACTTCTTCCCCTGCACTTTTGCAACACTTTTTTACCATGTACTATTCTTGCATGTTATTAGTACTTCTGACTATCTTAGCGAGTCAACGGTTCTTCTGATCCTAAGCATTTCATTGCATTGTTGACCTTGTGTTGATTCTGCATATGACAAATAAACAATCTTGAGCCAAAAAATGTTGGTGGACCTTATCAGTCATTGGCATTCTCTGGGTTCTAAACAACTGGTATCTGTATCGGCTATGCAAAAACTCATCAGTCAATCTCCAACTAAGGCAGTGCTTCTCAATTATTTTCCATGACGCCCCCCCTAGGAAAAAGAAAACATTTCACGCCCCCCTCCCTGGGCGCGACTATTAATAGCATTATTTATCTAGAAAATTATTAGTCCACCTCTGCATCACATTGTATCCTTTTATTAACATTAAAAACAAAAAAGAAAGAAACTTCCAACAAACACTTTTTGCGCTGAGGACTCAAATATTAATGTGTTTTTAATGCAGCTTTGCGCACATTTGTTTAAAAAAAACTATTTACTTGTGTCGCTGATGCGTCAGCTTCTGTTGGACTAAAGGACACGACTCAGTGGAATATAATGTGTTTTTTCTGTGACAGAGGATGTTCTGCTGATAGTGAGTCTGTTCTGTGCGTATATGCGTGTATTTAAGGTTGCCGACCCCTGCCCCAGAGCGACAACGAGAGTGCTGCTTCCAACTACTGTTGTTGATGTGCAATTACACTTTCATTCTAGTACAGTATGGCAAAAAAGCATGTTTCCCAGGGTCACACGCGCCCCCCCTGGCATCACACCGCGTCCCCCCAGGGGGGCCCGCCCCACTATTTGAGAAGCACTGAACTAAGGCAATAAGGAAAGGTTTTATACATGATCACACGTGATCAGACGTGAGCGCAAATATATAAAACATTCTTTTTTTATACAATGGAACAGTTATTTCTTTAAAGGTACAGTATGCAGTATGTAAATTTCTTGAGGCAGCATGTTAGCTGCATGATTCCACGGAAACAGAAAGTGAAACCCACACTTCAACAAATTCTTAGGAAGCTAGAAGTTGTTTAATGCCATAGCCAAAGGAACAACACTTCCACAGAAACAGGCAGGAGGAGGCCCTCCTTCAGGCCAAATAAGAGTCATATTTGTTGAGACGTAAGCCCACTCAGTGTTTTTGTTTTGTTTTTGTACAATAAAAACAACCAATCAGAAAAAACATTATTTTATTTTAGTATTTTATTACTGGCAAAAAGGTTACACACTGTGGTTTTATTAATACCATGAGGTCTTAACATTTTTCTGATAAAGATTAAAGCCATTGTAAAACTATTCAAGAAAGGTCCAAACTTGTCATATTAAAGTGATTTTTTAAATAAATATCTGTATACCCATATAAATCTTAAATACGGCTTTACACTGTATACAAAAAGATTGGCATGATGTGAGCATAACCACCACCAGATGTAGATGTAGATTTGATTGGCACGTTTGAGCAATGACTCCAGGAAAGTCCTAAAAGTATGTCGTTAAATGTGCCATAGAAAACAGTACGTTGAGATTGACAGTTTGATTGTTCAGAACCCAAACAGTATTGGGGGCTGTCCCGTGGCTATCTCACAGAAGAAGGAATAATTTGTGATTTTTTTTAACTGATTGCATCAATGGAGAGTGAATCCATCATTGGTCTATGGACATGTTGGAGCAGGTCATGGGCTTTATAAGTTGTAACAGAAAGATAAGCATTGCAATTTCCAGAGAAACCAAAACTGAAAATAAAGGACATTTCATAACATTATTAGACCGCTGACCCAATGTCCTGTTTAAGGGCCCATACTATGCTATTTTCTGATCTATGATGTAATGTTGTTTCCTCATCACAAAGCACTTCACTTGAGTCATTTGGATCATTTCAGGCCTGGAATCGATTATTTTTACTAAAGAAAAGGTAAAAGGTAGCTGTTAACTTGAAAACTATACTAGGTAACAAAAGAAACTCATTCATTCATTAATTCATTTTTTTCCGCTTTTCCATTTTCTGGGTCGCAGGGGCAGCAGTCCAAGCAGTGTTCTGCTGCCCAGAACACAATGCACCAGCCCTCATGAATCCTCCCACAGGTGGTGGGTTCACAGGAGGACGGCTCACGTCACAACAGGCCTTGATGTATCTTCTGCCATGGGGGCTACCAGTGTCCGCAGACACTGGGGGCGAGGTGGGGTTAAGTGTCTTGCCCAAGGACACAACGGCAACGCTCATTTGTGGGAGCTGGGATCACATGCGGTCAACCCGTCAAGAGCGGGATTCGCCAACCCCTGGATCACGAGGCATATGCTCTACCAACTGAGCTACAGCCGCCCCACAAAAGAAACTATACACTTCTAATATGTTCAGATTTTTCTGACTGATACAAATATTTTCTCAAATTTTTGCATGGACATTAATACGTCATTAGTCTCTTCGGCCATCAATACAAGTGTCATGTTCACTCAAGCGTGACAAGGACTGGTCAGTGAAATCAGTTGTGCAGTAATTACACGTGCACGCTCTAATGTCGGCACCACGTGGTTATTTGCTATTGCTTTGTGCTGTCCGACTCCAGACATCAGATAAAAATTGAAAAAGTTTAGATTTTCAGAGTATAAAGTCATGCCGAGACTCAGTCAAGTTGAGCGTGAATGTGTAATTGGCCTACTGCAGGTTGGGGAACGGGTTAGTGTTGTTGGGCGAAGGTTTGGGTGTACCAGAGCAACAATTTCAGCCATACAGAGATGATACCCGCAAACGGGTTCGACTCTTGACCGCGCATGTTCTGGTCTTCCAAGGGTCACCACAGCTGTTGAAAATTTTGTTTTCGACCCCCATGTTGTTCCGAAGACTATGAAATGAAAATGGCAAATCCGATAACAATGAATTTTTGGGTGGTGAAGCAGCATTGAATAATTCAAACAATGGCTGTGAGCTTTGTTCTGATTTTGTTTTGTATCATACAATAAAACTCATTCTCATCGAGTGTATAGTTTCTTTTGTTACCTAGTATATTAGTACATGACATCTTAAGGTGGAACAGAGCATTTTGAACTTTGGAGATGTAGTCAAACTAATAATAAAGGGTTACTCAAACATGTGAATGAAACAAAACACAAGTCCAAGTCTGTTTTTGATGAGGTAACAACATTTTAACATAGTCCAAAGCTCACAAGAGTAGATTTTTAGTAATATAGGCCCTTTTAGAAGCATTGCAAAGAGCAAATCAAATGCAAAAATGTAGTTTCAAAATATTACAAAGAGTAAAAAAAATGAAATAACTGAACAAAAAGATTGGAACATATTAAAAGGTGCATTGTGTCACTTTTCTCTCACCTGACCAAAATGCAGGTCAGATCTGTAAAGAATTGAGCTCACTCACAGTGAGAATGCAATGTTTATTTTTAATAAATAACAGAAGATAGACTGGTTAAATGTCATACTGTGGAACATTCAGGCAAAGCACTAGCACATCTATGGAGACAAGCAGGTGATGGACCCCCAACAGAAAAGTTACACAATGCGTGTTTAAGTTCAAAACATCCAAAAGCTTATGAGAATAAAAATGTGTTTGGATTTAAAATGTTTCCCACTGCATTACAGGATCACACTGCAGCGCCATTTGATGCAACGGAAAATATTCTGAACACGGAAGTATATTGTAAACTATTGATGAGAGTGTTCTCCAAAATGAAATGCTGAGAATGCCAATTAAAAGTTAGACAGCTAGAACAGTTTCAAGTCATTCAGTTCAAATCTTACATATATGAAGCTACTTCTGTGTATTTTTTATGTATTTAAGATTAAGATTAAGCCTTTATTTGGTCTCACACACAATGACACACGGGAGAAATTGGACTTCTGCATTTGACCCATTTATGTATTTGTATATAACTTTACTAAAACAGGCTTTCAAATAAACTGTAAAGTGGACCAACCAGGATTAAACTAGAATCAATTATGGTCTTAGCAGATATACAAAAAAATCCATATTAACTGGTGGTGCACTATACAGTGGTACCTCACCTTACGAAATTTATTCGTTCCAGAAGTGGTTTCGTAACGTGAATTTTTGGTAAGTTGAGTAGCTATTTCAATGGAAAAGGCCTGATTCGTTCCAAGGTTGTTTTTTTTATAGTGTAACATTTTTTTTTATAGTGTAACATTGGTTCTGCGTCCTGATTGGCTAAGAGACTAGACCAGGACTAAACGTGGACTAAACCAGGTCTAGACCAGAACTAAACCAGGTCTAGACCAGGTCTAAACCTGGACTGGACCTGGACTAAACCAGGACTGGACCAGGTCTAGACCTGGACTAAACCAGGATTAAACTACCAGGTGCCGCTCTTTACTGGTTTCGTGCGGCTGGTTTGTGGCTCGGTGCGCGCTCCTCGGGCGGTGCGCGCGGTGCGTGCTCCTCGGGCGGTGCGTGCGGTGCGCGCTCCCTCGCGCGGTGCGCGCTCCTCGTGTCTCCCCCCACGCTTCACTATTTAATACATTTTGTTGAAAATCTTGCGTGTTCGGCGCTAGAGCTAAGAGGCCGAGAAAGGTGCTTTCTGAGTGGGGATAACAGCGGGGCGTGCATCTGAGCGTGCATTATTCAAATTTTTGAGATTTCGCGTTTCGTAACTTGAATTTTCTTTCATATCTAGAGACCAAAATTTAACGTGAAGGCATTTCGTAACTTGGATTTTTCGTATGTTGGGTCTTTCGTAAGGTGAGGTACCACTGTATAAGTTTTTGGTTGGGGGTCAGTTACCTGCTTGTTTCTATGGATACGTTATTGCTCTGCCTGGAATGTTCCACAGTATGACATTAAAAGGCTAACTTAGTCTGAACTAGGATACATGTACTATGAAAGAACTGGAACTAAACCAGATCTAAACTGACTCAAATCAAGGACTAGACCAGACCGGGAAATAAATAAATAAATAAATAAACTGTGCATGACTCAGTACTTGGACAAAGAGTTAAACTGCCTTTTCCACTGCAAGGACCACACCCATGTTAAATATTCACAGCCACTGATACACTGTGGACAACTGTGGAGCCTGGTGGTGGTTGTTATTTGCCGTTTTTCCAAATGCCTAAGAGTTGTGAAATTGTGCATGAAGCTCGTTACTTAAATTCAGCCATTGTTGATCCAAAACAACTGAAAAGTAAAGTAAAAAAAACAAAAGGCAATATTGGCTTGGTTTATCTTACTTACTGTGAGGTCTTACTGTTAGGTCTATAATATTTAACTTATTGATTTTAAACAAATGCTTACAATGTTGCCCTGGTTGAGCTAATTCTAGGTACATTTGTGGATTTTCTGTTTCGTTCTTCTAGTTAGAAGTGTTCAGAGGTTACCATGGTGACGCAAAGCACACATTAGCAAACGCTGTCAATTTTTTTTTTTTTACGATGGTCTGAATACAACAGAAAAAAAATATAAAATGGATTTGAACAGCACATTTTCAGGAGGCTATGATCAATATGAGCACAAATGGTCCTGTTTAGGTGTTTCATTTTCAGTCCGAAGGTGACAGTGCCTTACTGAAAAAGCTTGTGACGGTAATTTTATACGTGAGACTTGTTTAACAGCACAAACCAGCTCACCTGCTGTAGTTCTAACTAAATCAGCTCTTTCTGGTCAGATTGTGTTAAAATAAAGCTCAAATTAAAGTCTAACAAACCTCAGAAACTATCAATACTGAGAAAGTGACATCACCTTATACCTCTCTACCTTCTATAATCTGAACCCAACCCTTTCTTTCTCTCTATGCGCCCTGTTGTTTATCAGTTAAATCTCTTCTCTTGTTTGTACAGTATGTGGTCTGTAGTCTTGTCAGTCTGAAATCATCGATCAAAGACAGGAATGGAGAGGCCGGGGAAAGTCCAATCACGCAGCTGTCCGTCACCGTGCACATGCCAAATGACCTCCCAGCTTTAATCAGCAGGAGAAGAAGAAGCTGCCATAGGCCAACAAAATATAACTTTCCTCAAACTAGGCCTGCACTACAAAATGTGTCATAAAAATCGAAATTGCAACACACAAACCCTGCATATTTAGACTGAGTTCTTCCCTCAAGTGGAAAACATTCTGTTCCACCCTGTGATGTCAGGAAGTGCTCCACTGTGTTTTTAAACTCCATATACCTTCAGTAGCATCATTTGGATCATCTCAGCCCTGGAATTGCCAATCTCTATGTGTGAATGAAACAAAACACTTCAGGTCTCGAGGTCTGTTTTTAATGAGGTAACATTATAACATGACGTAAAGCTCATAAGAATAAATTTTGTGTAATATAGGAACTTTAAATTATTGCAAAAAATATATTGGTAATAATCTAAATTTATTTAACATTAAATATTTCTGTGTTGCTATGTTTAGTCATGCAAATCTGACAGGGCTGGATGAATACAATAGTGTTATTTACTGTACAAACACATACTCATTGGAAAAAAGCAGGTTGGCAAACAGGTTGGGGTATTAACTGAGAGGTTGGGGTTTTCTTAGCAACTGATACTTTGCAGCTGCTGTCATCATCAACATACTCCGGGAGTGTGAAGCTAACTGAAAGCAGTGCTGTCTGAAGCTCTCTTACTCAAGTTACTGAAGTTAGACTTAATCTGAGCTTTATTTTAACACAATCTGACCAGAAAGAGCTGATTTGGTTGGAACTACAACAGGTGAGCTGGTTTGTGCTGTTAAACAAATCTCTCACATAAAATTACAGTCACAAGCTAGGTAGCATTAGTCACTCTCACCTTTTTGTCACACTCCTAAACAGGATCATGAACACTCGTATCGATCACAGGTTCCTGAAAATGTGCTGTTCAAATCCATTTTGTATTTTGTCTTGAGTCTTAAACCTTTTTTTGTCTGTGTTTGCTAATGTGCTAATGCTATATATATATATATATATATTTTTTTTTAGGTTAAAAATTTAAAATACTTGATTTGTTAACACCTCACCTAACAGCATTTGAATATTGGAGAACTGAAATGCATTTATAAAAGCCAGATTTAAGATGTGAATCATGAGTTTAATCTACCTTTTTACCAAGAAATACTAGAAATATGACATATCAGCTCACTTTCGCAATCACGCACTAACTTTTCCTCCCTGTTGCTGTCTCATATAAATCATTATCAAAATAAAATGTTTAAAAATGTTGTTTACACATATACATCACCAGTCAAAAGTTTGGACATACCATCTTTTATATACATACAGAAGACATCAAATATATGAGGAAAGTTATATGGAATTATATTATTATTAAAAATGTGAAAAAACAAACTAATAAATATTTGTTCATATTTTATATTCAAATCCTCAAAGTCTCCTGAAATGGTTTTCACTACACAGCTGTGCCATGCCAAGGTTAAAAGATATGGCAGAAGTGCAAAGCTGTGATCAAAGCAAAGGGTGTAGAAAACGAGATTTTATTATTAGTTATTTTGAGTTTATCTTTTGCTTATTACATGCCATACGGGCACATTCATAGTTTAGATGCCTTCAGTGAGCATCTAGAAAGGAAATCTAGAGGAAATACAGCAGAACATAACCAGCACGTAACTTTTTGGTTGGGGGTCAGTCATCTGTTTGTTTCTATGGATATGTCATTGCTCTGCCTGGAATGTTCCACAGTATGACATTAAACAGCTCTATCTTACATTGATTCAATTACAGATGGTTTTATAGATCAAAAATACGTGGAAAAACAGCCATCATTCTGACTGTGAGAGTAGTCACCTCTCCACAGATCAGGACTGTAACTTGGACTGGTTTGGTCTCTATGGAGATGTTGCTACTTTACCTGAAAAGTTTCACAATATGATATTAAACTTATCCATCTTTCATTTTTTCAATCATGTGTGTTTTATTGCTCAAAAATCAGCATTTTTATGGTGAGCAGGCCCTCCTATCCATAGATTTGGCTTGTCACTTGGCCTGGTAGCGTCTTCTGTTTATAAGGAAACAACAGGACTAAATCAGAACTAGACCAGGACTAAACCAAAACCAAATCAGGACTAAACCCTATCTCTCTTTATGTAAACCAGTCCCAGTCTCACGTTACTACTTCTTTGTTGACTTAAGACACAAAAGTGAGAATAACAAAGTTCATATTTCAGAGCTTGACGGGGCCATTTCTTTTAACGCTAAACAAGCATGATCACTCATCGGGAAACGGGAAAAACACAAGCACATTCTGAACCTTAGATTCTAGGTTGGGATGTCACGATACTAACATTTCAAACTTGATTTTGATACTAAGGAATAGACTTGTCCAGGATGATGATAAAAGACCTCTTTCATTAGACCATATAATGTGATTTTCACATGTGCCATCAAATATATGAATCAAGATATATGGACTTATACAGTAAAGAAAAAAAAGAAGAAACAACTAATACTAAAAATCTTTCAACAAAGCGAGTGGGTAAAAAATGGTGTGATTTAGTTATAAAACATTAAAATATCTATTTAACATTTTTTTTCTTAACTTAGTAATTCCATAATGAATGAGACAGTGAGTCCAAATGTTTGACTGGTGCTGTTTAAACATAAGTTTGGGCACACCCTCTCGTTCAGTGTTTTTTTTTTTTTACTACTTCATACATTTGATATACATAAAGAATACATTAAATATATTGTAAATTAATATTCATAGTAGCCATGACATACAAGAAGCACACACACACTTACATGCACACACTACAAAAATCCACATTGTAAATAGAATAGGCACCTTAATAATAGGCACCTTATTACTAGGGATGTGCAAAATAATCGTCATGACAATGCACCGCGATGCTAACTTTCACAATATACTGCATCGATTCTTGATGCCAAATATAGATTATTAATTTAAAAAACGGAAATGCAGAAATGCGGAAATGCGGAAATGCGGAAAAGCGGAAAAGCGGAAATGCCGCTGCCTTCACGCCAGCGGCATTTCCAGCGGCGGGCTGTGTTTACATGCTGGAGCGGTTTTTAGAGCAACATGTGCGTTCTCGCTGCGCTGTGCGTGCCCAATGCGCTCCTGTCTGCCGAAATACGGAAGTCTGAGAAGGACATTTGCACCCTTACCGAGTGTGACATAACGGCTGCTGAGGAGGTCGTCGCTGCAAAGAAACCTATGAAAGTAGCTAAACTCGCAATATCAGAGGAGACCAGTCCAACGCTATCTATTGTAGCCCCATTCCGTGCTCAACTCGTCCACGAGCTTCAAGACAATCCGACTGATTCCATCTTGACAAGGGAAATTAAAACCACAATGTGCCAGGATCTTAACAAGAGGTATTTGAGTGAAAAAGAGGCTCTGTATAAGACCTTTCCTTTCCGAGGATGAGATTTAAGATGTTTACACTGGAGTAACTGCAGAAGCCATCAGGACCAAGTGGGCATTACAGGTAACATTAACAACAATACAATTAAAGTGTAATTTAACAATATAAATTCATATTTTAGCGTTTAAAAGCATAAATAATTAATGATAAAAGGAGAAATTCAAGTAATGATAAAAGGAGAAATTCAATAAGTAATAAATAAATACATATTAATACATAAATTAATGAATAAATAAATCTATCGTAGGTAAATGCAGTTGTCATCGGAAATAGATAAAAGCATTCACAATTCGATTGTGTTGAACTGATTTCCAGCAAAGCAATGGACTTCAGGCAGTATCAAGGAAGGATGGCAGCCTTTTTGTTATTGGTTTGGTTTATTTGTTTTTGTTATTCAATAAATTCAGTTAGGAATTGAGTTGCTCAGTTATGTATCAGTTGAAGACACTACCCAGATACACAGCCACTGATATTTAAGTTATCCTCTTTTTTTTGGTACATTTTCACTGAAGTATGTCCAATATATTGCAATGCATCGCAATAATTCAAGTATCGTGATGCACCGTGATAGTATCGCATCGTGGCATATGAATCGTGATTTGAATTGAATCGTGACTTCTTTGCCAATACCCACCCCTACTTATTACACACACTGAGAAGCACCTTTTAATTTGCACTTTAGACTAAGCCCATCAATTGTATTTTTACTGTAATTTATTGAATTATATGTATATATGTACCAAATTGTCTAATGTCTGCAAGTGCAACATATTTTCTATTGTATGCTATATCTTTATGTCTGGGACTGCGGATGGAAATTAGCACTGTAAAATATTTCCATATATCTTACAGAGTGCATTAAATATATGAAGTATGTACATAAAATGTAAACATAGAATTAAAACATGATGAGAGGGTGAGTCCAAAGTTTGTGGTGTTGTTTGGTGGTGTATTTTGCTTCCTTTAACACACGTTGGTTAAAACAGCAGATATGGCTTAATGCAAACTATCCACCACTTCCTGTTTTGTTTTCTCTCCATTTCCATGGCGTCAGAATATGATGGGAGAAACCAGGCGACCTTGAGGCTTTCGTTTCAGATGCACAGAGATCATTTTTCAAAGTCGATGGAGAACGCAGATACAGTTCGATAAAGATTGAACAGACTCCTTCTCTTTACCAGAAAACTGCAGCTCAATATCCCACTGCTGAGGCCTATACTTTTTAAAGGGCTCATATTACACAATTTTCTGATCTATATTATATAATGTTGTTTCCTGTTGTATTGCTATTCATGTTCAGAATAATGAGGACCACTGCCATAGCAAATAACAATTTAAAACCAAATATTATAGCTTTTGAAAGGGAAAAGTCCTCAGAATGTTGCACATGGAAGCTTAATCCCAGGTCAGATCTGTGGAGCGGCGAGCCCACCCATACTAACAATGTTTTTCCAGGCAAAAGAAGTTCAATTCTGGACGACTGGACGAGATACTTTTTTGCATTTACGTTTTTGCAAATCCTTCTAAGTGAATAAATGTAGGATAGATTAAAAAGTTTAATGCCATACTCTGGAACATTAAATTATTTCTACACACTGGTAGTCCCTAAAACAGCCACAGTAGTAACAGCAGTAGTAGTAGTAGTAGTAGTAGTAGTAGTAGTAGTAGTAGAAGCAGCATTAGTAGCAGTAGTGGTAATAGTTGTAGTAGTAGCAGCAGCAGCAGTAGTAGTAGTAGTAGTAGTAGTAGTAACAGTAGTAGTTGCAGTAATAGCGGTAGTAGTAGTAGTAGTAGCAGTAGTAATAGTTATAGTAGGAGCAGTAGCAGTCGTAGTAACAGTAGTAGTTGCAATAGTAGCAGCAGTAGTAGTAGTAGTAAGAGTTGTAGCAGTTGTAGCTGTAGTAGTAGTAGTAGTAGTAGCAGCAGTAGTAGTTGTAGTAGTAGCAGCAGCAACAGCAGTAGCAGTAGTAGTTGCAGTAGTAGTAATAACCGTTGTAGTAAGAGCAGTAGCAGTCGTAGCAGTAGTAGTAATAGTTGTAGTAGTAGCAGCAGCAGTCGTAGTAATAGTTGTAGTAGGAGCAGTAGCAGTCTTAGCAGTAGTAGTAATAGGTGTAGTAGTAGCAGCAGCAGTAGTAGTAGTAGCAGTAGTAGGTGCAGTAGTAGCAGTAGTAGTAGTAGTAATAGTTGTAGTAGGAGCAGTAGCAGTCTTAGCAGTAGTAGCAGTATTAGTATCCTTGACAAGTGAGGGATTACAAAACCCGGATAAGTGAATAAATGTAGAATAAATAAAGTTTAATACTCTGGAACATTAAGTGTGATATAAAAAAAAAGAAATCCAAAGATCCCATTTGAAGCATTAGATCTTCAAATCCTCTCTGGTTTGGGAGTAAGGAAGCCAAAACTGCCAAGAACTGCTCTATTTTCATGAGTAAACCTTTTGAAGTGACTGCGTTTGATGGCGAAATAGGAAAGTGCACATCTGCTCAGCTCTATCTCTTCCTGTGCTCTGTTGAATCAGGCGTGTTCCCATCATGCACTGCTTCGATTCTTATCTCTGTAATTGGTTTGAGTCATGGAGGGGCGGGGCTGAAAACCACCACCCGCCTTCCTGAGATAGGACACACCGCAGACCATTGTCTGTGAAGAGTTCCACACAGCAGGGCAAGGGTTGACTGATGAAAAAGTTGGGCTGTTGCCATAGTAATTAACAATTCCAAAACAAAAAATATAATACCTTTTGAACTGTGAAAAGTCCTCAAAATGTCACCAATTACAGGAAGCTAAAATGTATTTATTAACCATTTCTATAACTCAATACTTCATGCCAATTTCTATATCACAAAGACAATTCAACACAATTTTATATCTATACAACAAAATTATAGCTTAATGGCAGTTTTCTTTGTAGTGTCAAACTTAAAAAAGATCTGAGGTAATTATGAATATAAAGGTTCATCTTTGTCCTATTTGTGTAATTTTTATGATGTTATTTGGTAGGCTTTTATGTTAGATGACCTTCCAGGAGAAACACACTCCATTTATCCAGGTTGGGAACAACAAAAATGGAAAATTGGTATTCAATATTGTCCTCTCACTATGCTACTGATAAGTCACTATTTTAGCTTAAAAAAAAAAAAAAAAGACAGCTGCTACAATCTTTAATACATTTGAAATTTATCAGGTTCTCTCATATACTGTATTGCTATTTTTTCCGTTGTTTAATCATTCACAAATCTTAACAAAAGAACTGTGCTTAAAATTGAAATGATCTGTTACTAAACAAAAACAAGTATTATTCAGGAAAGTGGCACTCCAGAGTTCAGTGTTGAATCCTTTCACCAAACTGCATAGAAAAACGCTGCAGTAGTAATTGTGCGCTTGGGCGCTTTGTGTTACAATTTTGTATGAAAAGCGCCTTATAAATATTGTTTGATTGATTGATTGATTGAATTATCGAAATTACTGAATCCGTGTAATGTTATTTGTAATATTAAACAGCCATGTTCTACAACAGCAAAACAACAACAACAAAACAAGAGGAAAAAAGTATGTATAGTTCCCGTTTTTAAAAAGCTACTACAATCCCAACTGCAGGTGCTTTAAAGTTGCACTTTTCTCGTGGAGGGTCTATCACCTGCTTCTCTCCAACGAGAAATTGCCTGGAATGTTCCACAGTATGGCGTTACACTTATTAATCTCTATGGAGACAGCAGGTGACGCCACAGGGCCAAGTTACATGTCAGATCTGTGGAGAGACAAGCTCACTCACAGTAAGAATGCAAGTATTTAAGTCAATTAGAAACACGTTATTGAGTAAATGCCAGACGGATACGTTTAATGCCATACTGGGACATTCCAGACAAAACAATAACATCTCCATGGAGGCAGGTGGCGGGCCCTCCACTACAGAAGTTACACAGTGCAACTTTAACCCGCACATAGAGGACACATACATTTTTTCTCATTATTAGCTGCTCTAGGACTGATTCATGATTGGCTGGGGTTTAGGTTTAAGATTCAGATCAGAGAGAGGCATTTCAGGTACAAATAGGGAAAAGAAAATTTCAGGTATTGGTTCCACGATAAATGTTCAGCCGATATTCTGGTTGGGCTTTAATTGGATGTAATGAGACCATTTACTGACTGGTGTAGGCCAAGGCTGTCTCATAATGAAATTTAGCTCATAAACTATAATTCATAAAAAACTGTTCAGGACAGATAAATAACAGTTGCATAACATTATTGGATAAATGTGTGTAGAATCCCTCAGTTGTCCAGGTAGAATCCATCCAGTTTAAATAAACTTTTGTAAAAATGACAAATTGAATTTCTTTATAATATATTTTTGAGAGGGAAAAAAAAGAAGCTATTTTTATATTATAATCCCCACTCTGGTATCAGTTTATATCAGATACTTAAAGTTATAGTATTGACATGTGTATTGGAAATGAAAAAGCTGGACTCATTCATAATAATCAACTGGATTTCAGCCCTGGCAATCAAAATGAGAGCTTCATGTGATGCTCATTCTGACTGGATAAAACCAACCTTGAGAATCAAAACAGTAAATTATAACAAACAACCTGACCACTGTGTCAAATGTCTTTGTAATTAAGTATACATCAATTTTAAACTTGTTTACCTATCTCTTGTTTACCTACATCTTTTTTTTTTACATTTTAGTTTTTATTTCAAGAGACATTAAAGGTTGCCTGGTTTACACCAGACCATATCACAAGTGATATATGGTCTGGGAGTCCCCTACTGAATATCTCGTAGCGGAGGTGTGGTTTACGATTTCCAACGGCCGTTTATTGGGCGTTACGAATGTCTATCATTTGGCGTATACGTAGCCCATAGCCAATCATGTCAGTTGTGAGTTCAAACTACAAGCTTCCATTTGTCACGTAGTACGCGTCACCGTCTTTCCACCCCTCCCCACTCTCTGATTGGCTCCCAAAATCAGGAGAGCTCGTTTAGCCTAGTTGCCAGGCTGTCTTTTAGATCGGAATGAACGAAAGCAGCCTGGGAATTCCCAGGTTACATTAAAGGTGCATTATGTGTCAGAACAGAGATAGATTGCATAATAAATTAGATAGATTTACAGAAAAATGTAATAAATTAAATGCAATAACATTGGTCCTTGTACCATTTGTTCTTTTGCATTTCAATTAACAACAAAAAACAAAATGGATAAACAGTCTATCATTTCATTATTCTATTTTAGTGTCAAACCAAATTTTCCTCCATTTCCAATATTCAAAACAAAGTTTATTACAAAATAAATTTGTAATATTCTCTCCTATAACTTTACTCATTTTTGTTATGATTTTTCCCAATAGGTATTAATTTTAGGTTTACCTCATATCTGTGGACAAAGGTGGGTCATGTTTATGGAATTTAAAATCTAAATCATGCATACTCTCCCTTTAAGATCCAAGAATGACTTTTCAATGGACCAAATGCATCAGGGGAAAAGCTGGCAGCAAAATCAATGGAAACTAATATAAGGGTCACGCAGAGTGAGCAGGGGGCTGAGATATGTGGAGATAAATGTCTTAAAAGTGAAAGATTATAGCAGATTAAATGCATTATAAAAGGAAGCAAACTACAGTCTCAACCCTTTCTTTTTAGTAACATTAAGGTGAATACAGGTGAACATAGTTTAGGTTTGTTGTTAGGGTCCATATTAGGCTATTTTCTGTTCTATGTTGTAATGTTGTTTCCTCATCACAAACATACCTGTAGCTGTGTTTTGTTTCATTCACACATGTCTTACACACAAACCCTGCAAATATAGTCTGAGGGCTTCTCTCAAACAGAAAACACTCCATCTTGTGATGTCAAGAGGGCTCAGAAGCGCCTCTATTTCCTCCGCAAACTCAGGAGAGCTGGAGCCCCTCCACCCATTATGACCACCTTCTACCGAGGCACCATTGAGAGCGTCCTGACCAGCTGCATCACTGTGTGGTACGGGAGCTGCACTGAACAGAACAGGAAAGCCCTGCAGCGCATAGTGAATGCAGCTGGGAGGATCGCTGGTGTCTCTCTCCCCTCCCTCCTAGACATTTTTAACACCCGGCTCACCCGCAGAGCGTCCAGCATTGTGGGTGACCCGAGCCACCCCGCACATAGCCTGTTCAGCCCACTCCACCAGGCTTTCAAACAGCTTCATCCACCAGGCTGTCAGGAGGCTGAACTCACACCCGAACTCCCACCTTACCCATCTCCCACCCCCCCACCCCCCATATTGGCATAACCTGTATTCCATAAAAAGACCTATCACTCTAGACACTTTAAAAAACTGCTGCTAAGGACTACTGTTGTACTGTTGCACATTTACATTTACTACTGGATTTTACTCCTGTTGCACTGTCGTTTACTACTGTTATTGCACACTTACATTTACTACTGGAATTTTTAGTACTGTTGTATACTCCTGTTATTGAATTTTACCCCCGTTGCACTGTTGTTTACTACTGTTATTGCACATTTACTACTGGAATTTTTAGTACTGTTGTTTACTCCTGTTATTGCACTAGAATTACTACTGTTGCACATTTATTTTTATTTTATCTTAACTCCAATGCACATTCTACTGCACATGACCAAGTCACTGCTGTATCTTCCATTGCACATTTTGATGCACACTGCACACTTTGGAAATCTGTATATAGGTATTTATTTATTATGTTGCACTGTTTTAAGATTTTAGACCGTAGACTTTAGTTTTAACTTTAGATCTCTGTCTTAGATAGTTTTTGTTGTGTTTTGTCTTCATATTGTATTTTGTACACTGTCTTTTTGCACTACCTGGCCAGAGAGAAACGAAATTTCGATTCACTGTATGTTGAACACATATGGCAGAATTGACAATAAAGCTGACTTTGATCTTTGATCTTTTGATCTTTGATCATGTGGCAATACAGGTAGTGCTCCACTGTGTTTTCAAACTCCATACACCTTCACTAATTTGGATAGTATCAGCCCTGGAATTGGCAGTCTACTGAACTAAAGGTATAAAGTAACAGTTAACTTGAAAACTACCACTTCATGACCTCAAAAGGTGGAACAGAGCATTTTGAGCTTCAGAGAAGTATACAGGCTAATAACAAAAGATTGCTCGAACATGTGTGAATGAAACAAAACACAACTCCAGGTCTGTTTTTGAGGTGGTAACAATATTATAACATGACCAAAAACCAACAAGAGTACAACAGTATGGAGATTTTAAGAAGCAAGCGACTTTATATTGTTGTGGCTAATGCAACAGCAGTGTTAGTTTTTTCCAAACATTCAAACTTTTCTAAACAATTTTTGTGCTGCAGAAAAATGTTGAATGCTGCTAATTCAGGCAATAATACAAAGGTTAAGTATTTGCCTTACAACCAGGCTGAAATCTCACTTCAAACTGTTACAGTGTCCATGGGTAAGCCTCTTCACCCATAGCTCCCACTCTAGTCATAGTCAAGCACCCAAATACTAATAAATGTTCAATCAATAAATAGCCAAAAAATAAAAATAAGTAGAAAATACATAGACTCATGATAATGGATGAAAGCTTGTAAGTAGTTAACCACAAAATCTAGCTCAGACTCAAAAGTGTAATTAAAGATGCACTTTGTAGGCTAACTTTTCTGGTGTGGAGGTTAAGTTAATGGTCCAAATTGTGGCATTAACTTATCTATCACCATGGAAACAAGGAGATTAACTTGAACAGACAGAATGCCTGTTTTTCCAAGATATTTTTTGGACTTGTAATTGGATAAAGGCAAGATAGGAGATCTTGGATGGAGACAAGCAGGAGGCAGACCCCACATCTGAAAAGTTCCATAGTGTACCTTTAATTAGTGTAATGAATAGTAAATCTTAATAGGCTTACCGGCCACGTTGACTTTCTCTGGGTTGGTAGCACTGGGGGTGGCTGTGCTGGTTCCATTGGTCAGGTTTCCTCCTGTTCCATTGTAGATGTTTTCGACCTTGGACTCGAGTTTACCCAACCTCTGCATAATGTTATCCAAGAGCACGGCCAGGGTCTTCTTCAAGTCTACAAAAATATAACAGGGGAATAAACATCAGAACTAAACCAGGACTGAGCCAGGACTGAAACAGAACTAAAACAGGACTAAACAAGGACTGAACCAGAGCTAAACAAGGGCTTAAACCAGGACTGAACCAAGAATAACATAGACCTAAACAAGGACTAAACCAGATTTGAACCAGAAGTGAACCAAGTATAACCCAAGTCTAAAGCAGGACTAAACCAAGAATGACACAGGACTAACACCAGGACAGAATCAGGGCTAAACATGGGCTTAAATCAGGACTGAATCTAGGACTGGGATCTAGGACTGGGATCTAGGACTAGGAATTTAGGACTAGGACTGAATCCTAGGACTGAATCCGGAACTAAATCAGCATTGAACCAGGACTGAACCAGGACTGAACCAGATTTGAACCAGGACTGAACCAAGAATAACATAGACGCGTGAAGAGTCCCTCAGTCGTCCAGGTAGAATCCATGATGAAAGAAGAAATTCAATTTGTCAACTGGACAAAGTTTGTATATCTCGCTGCAGGGAGGAGCTAACTAGCTAACTACTTTCCGAAACTATCTCGCCTATTGGTTTCTGTCTTTTGTTTCTCTGGCGTCTAGTTTAGCATACCTATTCATCCCTACACGACTGTTTTTCACCCCACTGGCCCTGACCTGGCTAGCCCTATTGTTTCTTTTGTTTGTTTGATCTAGGTTTAAGAATGGAATTATAGATGGGAGACAAATTATGTCTGACTCCACCATTTCTGTTTAAAGAAGGATTCTCTTTTTTGACAAAAATAGCCTCTTAACTCCCCTCCCCCTGCAGCAAGATATAAGCAAGTGTCTTACCAGCACTCTAACCAGAACTGACGAAGCCTCTCGGATGAGCGGCGAAACGTTTTTGACCAAACAAACTTTGTCCAGTTGACAAATTGAATTTCTTCTTTTATCAATAACATAGACCTAAACCAGGACTGAACCTAGGACTGAACCAGGACTAAACCAGCACTGAACCAGGACTGATCTAGGACTGAACCAGGACTGAACCAGGACTGGACCAAGAATAACATAGACCTAAACCAGGATTGAAGCAGGACTGAACCAAGTATAAACCAGGACTAACCCAAACCAGGTTTTACCCAGAACAAAACAAGGATTACATACATATAAGTCTAATACTGGACTAAACCGGGTCCAACCAAGGCCTAGATCAGGCATGTCAAACTGTTCCAAAAAGGGGCCGGTGTGGCTGCAGGTTTTCTTTCCAACCAAGCAGCAGCACACCAGACTTGACTCATTTCATCAATCAACTGATCTCAGTCTTCAGACAGTTGAAGGCGTGGAAACCTGCAGCCACACCGGCCCCTTTGTGGAACAGTTTGACACCCCTGACCTAGATCAAAAGAGCATTAAAACAGTGTAAAGAGTCAAATTTAATAGTACTTAAATGTGTAGACCTCTAAGATTGGCAGAGCAGTTGAGTGAATTTTAAACAAATTAAGTATTTTCATATCAGTGATCAGCTATAGGGGTTTCTGTAGACAGGACTACAGCACTACTGTTCTGTCAGTAACAACATGTGGTTTGGAGCAGAGTTCAGACACAGTAGAAGAAATTTTACTTTTTTTGTGTTTGTGAACAATCTGCGTTGTTTATGTTCATGCAATCAAAATTAAAGGATTTCAAAGTTGTGTTTTGTTTTCATTCATAAATGTTTAACACACAAATCCTGCATATTTAGGCATTTAGGAGCTCTGTCAAACTGAAAACACTGCGCCTTGTGATGTCATGTGGTAATACAGGAATTGCTTCAGTGTGTTTTTAAACTACATACACCTGATCATTTGGATAAATTCAGCCCTGGAATTACAAGTAAAAGGTAGCTGTTAACTGGAAAACTACAGCTTTATGAAATCACAAGGTGGAGCAGAGGTGGAACAGAAGTTGCGTAATATTGGACCTTTAAAATAGTTGGCTAGCAATTTCTGCTTGCCTGATTTACAATAAAGTCATTAGGTAACATTCTTCAGATAAAACAATGCTACTGCTGACCTGTTTTCTGAGGGTAAAGGGCCTCAAGGAGTTGGTGGCATCAACAAACATTCTTTGGATTTGGATGACAATAATGAATACTAGGCTTGTCAAAAGTATTGAAAACCAGATTAAAATCAACACTAAAACTAGTATAGAAAGTAAATACTCAACAGGTATTGATACTAGAGACCAGTATGGGTTTTTCATGCTGCTGATATTTTTGGGATGATTCAAACATTCCTACTCAAATTATATGATTTGAAATGGCAAATTTGTCTATGATCTTATTTCACTGCAAACTGAAGCATGGTGGGAGGTTTTCCAACACCATTTTTGTAGTTCACTTGAGTAATATTTACAATTAGGGATGTAACAATATCCAAATCTCTTGGTACAATATTTTCATGACATGCATCTCACGGTATTATATTTATTGCAATATTTTGTGGAGGCCAACAAAACTAAGAATACAATACTTTTTGCTCTTTAAATGCCTTGACAAAACTTAATCCAAAGGACTAAGATTTAAAAGTGTTTGTAACAGTTATTTCTTCATTTACACAATTAAAAGTCTATTGCATTGCATCGCTAACAATATATGATTCAGATCTGAACATGTGATTATACAGCAAGCTGTTGGATTTTTGTTATTCTTTATTTTTCTTGTTTTAGCAGCATTTAGTTTGGTGTAAATTTTGTAATCCAGTATTTGAGTTGATAAAATGTACTGCCCAACACTCTAATGCCCAACATTAGAACATGTGATTGTACTTTTTTTTTTTTTTTAATGTTTTAATAATTCAATTCACACTTTAGCAGCATTTACTTTTTACAAGTTTAGTAATCCAATTTTCAAATCTTTTTTTGATAAAATGTATTTCCCAAGCCTATAGTTTCCCTGTTTAATCTGCAGGATCTTTACTATATCCAGCTGTTTCTTGGGGCATTACAAAACAATCAGTTCTAATCTCAAATTTCTAATGAAGCCTCCCGCTGAGCCAAACACAGCTCTATTACAAGCAAGAATAAGTTATTGTTGAATCTTCAACCTGCACTACAAACACACACATCTAAATATACACATAAACACATATACACACACACATGTACACATACAGGATTATAGGTCTAGGCAGCTGTTTCTCCTCTGGGCTCTGGTCTGTATTGAGTTACGTGGAATTCCCCTCTGCTCAAACACTATTGATTGTTTTGAACTAATCCATATTTGAGACTTGTTACTCAGCATAAAAACGTTGGACAAATAATGGAGAACATTTGTGTACCTTTGTTTTTTGTATGTACTGATGTGAAGATCAGGGTGGGGTGTGGGACAGTTTTTGTTTTGTTTTTGTCCATTTTAATTTTCGTTTGTACTTAATTTAAACTTTCAGAAATATTATGTGCAAGATGGAGGTTAGATTTGCAGTTTGTGTTTTACTCATCACAATTCTGAATGAACATGAACATTTGAAAGAAGACTGAAATATAAAGTAAACACAAAAAATGCCTAGAATGTAGCATGGTGTGGCATTAAAATGATCCAACACCTGTTTTGTTTGTTCCTAATTAAACACGTATGAATGATTTTAGTAATAACACATTTTGACCTGTCCATGTTTCTAAATAAACAGTAGGTAGGTAGGTAATTTTTAGTAAATGATTAGTTAAAGGTGCATTGTGTAACTTTTCTGGTGGAGAGTCCGCCAAATGCTTCACAGTATGGCATTAAACCTTTCCATCTTCATGGAAACCAAGCCAGACAAATTACAAGTCAGATCTGTAGAAAGGCGACCTCGCTCACAGCCAGAATGCCTGTTTTTCTAGGCATTTTTGAGCTATAAAACTATAAATGTAAGATGGAGCTATTTAATGTCATACATTCAAAGCAGAGCAATGACTGAAATGTTACAGAGTGCACCTTCAATCTATATCTACATCTATGAATGTTCAGAAATTAACATTGGTAGTTATTTTCAGCCATAAAAACACCTGTAATATAGATATAGATATATAGATATAGATAGAGAATTTCATCAGACCCACCATATGCCGTCATGCTCCCCACGTAAGGCCCATCCATCACACTCTGATTCTCCTCGGCCAGGGCTTTAATATAGCGTTTGCTCAGGTCCAGTATCTGCTGTTGGAGCTCGGCGCTGCTCTCGTGAGTCACCCTCTGCTGGATGGTGAAGTGGAGCAGCATCATGCCCCAGATGAAGCCGAAGATCACGAGGAAGAAGCCCAATTTCTGGGACGAGAGCTTCCACAGAAATGGGGTGGCCATGGTTCTTCTCGCTGAGCGGGGATCAGGAGTTCAGAAGGTGCATGGTCTGAATTTTTTGTTTGGTTTTCTCCTCGAACGCATTCTCAACCGCACACCCCAGTACTACCTGAAAGACAAGAAGAACAATGCAATTTACAAAACTAGTCCTGCCGGTACGAATTTGAGAGAAACAGTCAGGGTCAATGATTTTCTGACAAGCACTGATATTAGGGTTGTCAAAAATCAGATAATAATCTATATTAAAACTAGTATCGAAACTAGATACTCATTTGAACAAGTACTGATACTAAAAATATCACATTCACAGGATAGAAATAAACCTTTCCTGGATGGATGAATAGCTTTAGAATGATCTTGAGCTGTATCAGAACAAGTATAAGACCAAATCTCCATCCCCATCCCAGTAGCTCGCCAAATGATTTCTGAATTATACATTGCGCTAACTACCATTGTAAACATATCATTTTGATGCCTAAAGTTGTGCACTAATAAATGGATATTGTTTAGGTATCTAACCATTCCCCATCTAAGGCTTGCCTATGCTCAATTTCTTGTGATAGCTAAAATTAGTAGCTCTTTGGAATTTTCTTTTTAAAAATGGTACCTCACCGGGAGAAAAAGGTTGGAGACCCCTGCTCTAGAGGCTAGCAGGAGTGAATTTGGAGCCGAGTTCCATATTAGGAATAGGAATTTATTAACGGACAAAATAACAAAATAAAAACACCAAGATCATGCAGAGTGGGTTAAAAAGAACATTTTTAAGACCAAAATGACAAGGCTATAGCAGTTACTGAAAGAGGGGTGACAATATTCCAATGTAAAGTCAAATGGTGCCAGAGTCGATGGAGCCGAAAGTGCCTCCATGTTCACTTCCTATGTGGAACGTTATGTCCATTTACAGTCTATGGTATACGTCATGGACCACTATGGAACCTACCTGGATGACTAAGGGATAACACAGATATAAGGCCACATGGGAATAGAAAAAAAATATTATCACAATTTAATATTTGAAAATTACTTAAATTTTGCCTGAATAAAGAGTGTTTAATTATCAATGTGGTATCGGAGTACTGAGTTTATTTCTTAGTATCAAAAATTTTAGTCCAATGACACAATGAATCCACACAACTCCACAATCCATTCATGATTCATTCCTTACATGAAAGCCTGGAGATTTCATCAAATGTCTAACAGGTCTCCACTTGAAATTATCTTCTCATAAGTGGAAACTGTTATGCAATAAATATACAATAGAACCTAAAGATAAGATAAACCTTCACTGCTCGGTGTGTTCATTTAAAGATACAGTATCTAACTTCCTGAAAGAGGAATGTCACCTTAGGCCTGTCACGATAATTACAATATTGTCGTGTGTATGTTTTCTTTGCAATAATGGGGAGATTTAGCCATTTTTTATGTAATAACTAAGATTTGAGCTGTAGAAGGTAGAATAATAAAACTTCTATGGCTAATTATCAGCTTAGATAAGTAATGATACTGCATGTTTTTTCTGGTTTGAACTGTCCAATGTACACAAGCAAAATGAAAAAATAAATTGCTTTAGTTTTTCGCCTGTTTGATGGACGAAAACGTTGTGTAGTGTGGCTTTAAACAGATAATTATTTGAAGTGTGTTCCATTGTTCTGTTCGGTGTGTATTGTGTGAATGGTTGTGGAGTGTTGGCAGAGTGCCCGTGCCTCAGAGCAGCAGCAGCACACTTCATTTTATTGTTAAACAGGTGTCACTTACAGGACTGTTGTTATCAATTTAAGTATACTTTACGGCAGTACAAAGCCACCACCCAAGCTCAGATAGAACACATGTTTGACACCGAAACGCACACTGGCTAGCCCACTGCGTCTCAAAGCAGTCACTTTTATTTTACTAACATCATAAAAATATAATATTAAATAAACAACCTATTAAAATTCAAATTAATTAAGTTAAGTAAAAAGTGGCCAAATGTTTTTAATTAGAATACAAAGTTTGTGGCGCTGTTTTAATATTTATTGTGCCTTACTTATATTAGTGTCATCATTAGCATTGAGACACAAACATGTTTCCCTTAACACAGCTAAAGTATTCATTTTATTTTATTTGTTTTCAGTGACATCCACCCACAGCTCCTTGTTCACTGCCTTGCCTTTAATATTTATTCATTTTAACACGCATAAAAACTACATAGATAAAATTGTACAGGAAGTAGCTACGCTAACCGAGCGATGTGCACAGAGCCTGTATTACAGCAGTAAATATACCATCAAATATATATTTAATATCCTTATTTTATTATCCTTATCCTTATTTTACTATCCTTATTTTTTTTTTCTAATGTACAAGCTGATGTGTGCTGTTAAATATGTCCCTCTCATATAACATTACAGTTTCAAGCTAGCTAGCATTAGCCAACAGTTTTTCAGTAAGTCACTCTTACCTTTTTTGTTGAAAATCACACCTAAACAGGATTATTAATACTTATATTGATCACAGGCTCCTGAAAAGAGTGCTGTATAAATCCGTTTTGTATTATTTTCAGGCGATCTTAAAAACTTTTTGACAGTGACAGTGCTAATGTTTCAATTTTCAGTCATTCTTATCTTAGATATGGACAGAGCTGACTAAACATAAGCATAATGAGTATCTAGTTTCAATTGTACTTAATAATAATAATAATACATTATTATTATTATCATTATTATTATCATTATTATTATTATTATTATTATTATTATTATTATTATTATTATTATTATTATTATTATTATCATTATCATTATCATTATATTTTTTCCAGAGCAGGATCTATTCATGATTCCTTGATAAGTCTTTCCATACTGGCCTTACAAGAGCATGCGTGCCAGTAGGCCATTGGATCATGATGTAAATAGATTATAGAAATGGCGAATGGATTTAGCCTGAACAATGACTGGTATAATTGTCTCCATAATCGTGTAGTAGCTTTAATATCTTTCAGTGCAGACAGCCTTTGCCCTCGTTCTGAGGAGAGAAGGGCAGATGGTTCAGAAGAGCCTCTATAGACCTGGAGATGCAGTAAAATAATAAGGGATAAGGTGCAATATTAAAGGGCCCATATTATGCTATTTTCTGGTCTATGTTTTAGTTGTTTCCTCATCACAAACATACTTGGAGTTGAGTTTTGTTTCATTCACACATTTAAAACCAGAAATCCTGCTTATATAGGCAGCGTTCTTCTCTCAAACAGAAAACACTGTTCTGCCTTATGATATCATACAGCAATACAAGAAATGCTCCACAGTGTTTTTAAACTCCACACACCTTCACTAGAATCATTTGGATCATTTCAACCCTAGAATTTCCAGTCTCTACTAAACAAAAGGTAAAGGGTAGTCGTTAACCTAAAAACTACCACGTCATGACATTACAAACTAGAACAGAACATTTTGAGTTTTGGAGATGTAGACAGATTAGTTATGCAGGGTTACTCAAACATAACAATTAAATGGCTGTAAAACAAAAAACATTTCATACCAAAGGCCTTGGTTACAGTCTGTTTATGGTGTGCCTGTGAATAAAAGCAGTAGCAGCCAAAATCAGCAAAACAGTCACATCCGCTCACTTTTTTATAACCCCTGCATAGTCCACACCAAACTATCTGTAGAAAAGGCCCCCTTGTGGCCGTTGGGAGCCACAGACTTTCACACTAACTTTCTCTCCTCAATGCCATGTACCTCACTCCACCTGGACTCTCGTCCAATCAGAACACGCCTTGGACTCTATCCCGCGGCAAGTTGTTGGTCTGTTCTCCAACAGACCAACCAGATCGTTACAAGTTGCAGTATTCAGTAGCACGGACTATTAATACCTGCCTTTCGCATTTGCTTTTTGCCATGTTTGATAGTTTTAGTGTTGTATATCATTTGTACAATAACAATTAAGTTTTGATCTTTGATCTTGATCTTTTGATCAAAGTTACACTGAGAGTGCCCTCTTCAGGTTTGGAGCACTTCCGTTGTCTTGTGCGCGTTTTCGGGCTAGCTACGCGTTTGCACCCCTCGGCCACCGTAGATTATGTCCAACCACACACACACGCACATACTCAATCAGAAAGCATTTAAAGGTCCCATGGCATGAAATTTTCACTTTCTGAGGTTTTTGAACGTTAATGTGAGCTCCCCTACCCTGTTTAGGGCCCCCCAATGGCTAAAAGTTGCGAAATGTCTAAACTGAGCATTTGCGATCCTTTTCTGCGTTTGAAAAAAACACAGCTCAAATGGGCGATTCTGGACAAGGCACCTTATTGACGTCAGATCGAAAAAAGAAATGCAAATTCAGTTCCACCACCGTCTGGATCTCCACCCCCTGTCTCTGGAAATCACGCCCAGAGAATTTGGACTGCGGAGGAGCTACGCAATGCGAAATGCGTTTTTTTATTTGCCTGGAGGCACGTGCGAGTGTTTCTAGGCTCGGAAGTCCTTTACCCGACCCTCTGGACCTCTGAAACAGCAGTGGTTTAATTTTATTTTCAGTGAAAATGTGCTTTTTTTCATTGAAAAGCCTCTCCTTTCCTCCTTCGCGCTTACACACGCGGAAGTGGGGCCAGGCACAGCGCACCGCTAAAACAAGGAACCAGCGGGAACCCCCCCCCCCCCCCCCCACTCCTCTAACCAATCTGTGTCCTTCTCATTTGCGTTCAAGCAACAAGGCCCAGAATGAGTTGTTCAGACAGAGATTATGACTCTGACTCTGTACATGTGTCTTTCTCATGCACTAAGTGTTGATTTTGAAGAAGGATTCAAAAGCATCAAGAAGTACTATGTCATGGGATCTTTAATAAAGATTCTTCAACCAAGTGAAGCATTGCAGTGATTCTGACCGATCACCTGCTGTGGGTTCCACCTTTAACGATCCAATAAGTAAATTGAGTTAGGAAGCACATCCTTCCTCACAATATCTGGCAAACAAATTACTTATTGAAACTAGTAGCTTGCATTCTGTTAAAGGTCCATTGTGTAACTTCTCTGGTAGAGGGTCTGTCAAATGCTTTGTAGACGTTATTGCTTTGTCTGGAATGTTTCGCAGTATGGCATTAAACATTTCTATCTTGATGGAGACCAAACAAGACCATGTTACAGGTCAGATCTGTGGAGTAGTTTCTTATGAACTACAGTAGTTTCTTTTGGACTACATTAGTTTCTTTTGGACTACAGTAGTTTCTTTTGGACTACATTAGTTTCTTTTGGACTACAGTAGTTTCTTTTGGACTACAGTAGTTTCTTTTGGACTACATTAGTTTCTTATGACGCAGCAGAACGGATTTGGTATAGACCCTTGCTCTGTCAAAACACAACTCAAGTATGTTTTTGATGAGGAAACAACATTATAACCAGGACTAACAAAGAGATTAAATCAAGACTGAACCTGGACAAAAACTAGGTCTAACCAAACAAAAAAAACGCATTGAGGTGAAGTGGCTCCTTAAGTGCACAGCCTTGAGAGCAGAGAACAGAGCACTGTGATTCTGGATATAGCCTCGCTCATTAAATATTAATCAGGGCTGAAAAAGTATCCATTTTGTCCTGGATAAAAACGCCTCAACTTCTCACATTCAGGTGACTCCGGATTTAGCCGAGCATGGCCTGGTTTTTCCACAAAGATAGGAAGATTTCAAAACACGAAAGCAGAAACTGCAAAAATAAATAAATAAAAAACTAATTCCTATATATGGCTGTAATATGTATTTGGGACAGGGGCAGGTAAAATTATCATTGTTAACTTGCAAATGTTCAAAATAGCTGATCAAAATATTAATTATCAGGTTAAATAAGTGTTTGCCTTTCTGATATTTCTCAATTAATAAACACATCGTGCTTGGATGAGTTATGAATTATAGCGGTTACCCTCTAGTTTGCAAAAGCTTAACCCACTGCACCACCGATTTTGCATGTTTTACAACACAAACCTTCTATCCAGTCCCTGGTCTAGCCCCTGATCTAGTCCCTGGTCTAGTCCCTAGTCTAGTCTCCAGTCTAGCCTCCGATCTTGTCCCCAAACCCGAGACGCAGTCCTGATCATGTGTTGCTGCCATGGCGACCACAGTGACTCTGCATCTTAATGGACTCCTTCACACAAACTCCACCTCTCAATAATTTATCAACCCCTAAGGAGGCACCAGCACAGCAAAAAAGTGTACAAGTGATTAAAAATAAATAAATAAATAAATAACATGTCAAATATAAAGGGAATTCAACTGCTCCAACAACTTTTTACACATATTTTTGTTATTATCAAAAATATTTATGCATGTAGCCTCAATTAACTAAGGAAAGTTCAAGGTCCTATATTACGCAAAATTTACTTTTGTGAGCTTTTAGTCATGTTATAATGTTGTTACCTCATCAAAAACACACCTGGAGTTGTTATGTTTCATTCACACGTGTTTGAGTAATCCTTTATTATTAGTCTGTCTACATCTCCAAAGCTCAAAATGCTCTGTTCCACCTTGTGATGTCATGAAGCTTGTAGTTCAGGTTAACTGCTCGTTTTACCTTTTGTTCGCCAGGGCTGAAATTATCCAGATGATTCTAGTGAAAGTGCATGAAGTTTAAAAACACAGTGGAGCACTTCCTGTATTACCGCATGACATCACAAAGTGGAACAGAGTGTTTTCAGTTTGAGAGAAGAACTCAGCCTAAATATGCAGGTTTGTGTGTTAAACATGTGTGAATGAAACAAAACACAACTCCAGGTTTGTTTATGATGAGGAAACAACAATATATGGGCCTTTTAAGCAATGACTAGGCCTTTTATTTTAACACACAAAGCCCCACCCAGGCACTATGATATAAAGGTGTGATGGTGTGAAAGAGAAGGAGCAGAAATGATGAACCAACACAAACCACCAAGGTGCACTGTGTAGCTTTTGTGGTTACAGGCCAGATCTATGGAGAGACCCCCCCGCTCACAGTCAGAATAAAAAACGAGTTAAAAGGCAAATATTACGCCATTTTCTGGTCTATGTTATAATGTTGTTAGCTCATCAAAACAGACCTGGAGTTGTGTTTTGTTTCAATCTCACATGTTTAACACACAAATCCTGCATATTTAGGCTGAGTTCTTCTCTTAACACTCTGTTCCACCTTGTGATGTCATGTGGTAATACAGGAAGTGCTCCACTGTGTTTTAAACTAGAATTATTTGGATGATTTCAGGCCTGGAATTGCCAATCTCTACTGAACTAAAGGTAAAATGTAGCTGTTAACATGAAAACTACTACTACATGACATCACAAGGTGCAGCAGAGCATTTTGAGCTCTGGAGATGAAGACAGACTAATAATAAAGTGTTACTCAAACATGTGTGAATGAAAAGAAACAACTCCTGGTTTGTTTTTGAGGAGGTAACAAAATTATAACATGACTTAAAGCTCCCAGGAGTCAATTTTGCTTAATATAGGACCTTTAATAATCATAATAAAATGCATTAGTCTTAGGCTACGTTTATACGGCGACGATCAAAACAGAAGACGCAAAAGTGGCGTCTCGTCTTCAATTTTTTATCCGCGTTTAAACGAAGACGCAAAAGTGGACGCAAAAGCCAGCGAAGGGAGGCGCTGGACTGAAAAAAAACAAAAAACAACAACAACAAAAAAAACATCACAACAGCGTCAAGTTACATTTCTAACCACGACTGTACCGGCTGTGGGGTCTCCCCTTACACAAGTGTGGAAGTCTAACGCATGACATTAGCGGACTATGTAGCCCGCTTAAAGAGCTCGAACGATGGGCATACGTGACCCGCCATCTCAGGGCCCCTGTCTGGTTCTACCCACGTCAGACGGCTCCTGGGCACTGCGGGTCCGAGTGCTGGTAGCTCGGTGCGGCGCGGGCCGCTCGCGCTTGACCCCTCGGAGGTGAGACCGAGACGAACCGTATCCTCCCCAGTGGCCTTATCACGGAGCCCCTCCGCGGGGGTACGGCAGGCGACCGTACCCCCTAATCCCACGGACCGAGCGGGGGCCGGCTATCGTCAGACACTATTTCTCA
This sequence comes from Paratrypauchen microcephalus, assembly GCA_036785185.1. Lineage (NCBI taxonomy): Eukaryota > Metazoa > Chordata > Actinopteri > Gobiiformes > Gobiidae > Paratrypauchen > Paratrypauchen microcephalus. The sequence continues at coordinate 6,023,139 of JAVJIX010000043.1, read as the reverse complement.
AAGCTGCCCGTAAGAGACTTCCCCGCCCCGGGGTCTCGAATCAAGTATACCGGAGCCGGGGCAACTTCCCCGTCCGGTCCGTGCGCGAGGCGCGGCGGCACGCAACTACCGGTGCTCACGACCCGCTGGAGCCGGTAGTGGTGGTCCACCGGTGCTCAGGACCCGCTGGAGCCGGGTAAGGGGCCGGTGGTCCTCCTCCGCTAATACCACCACCGGTGCTCAGGACCCGCTGGAGCCGGGATAAGGGGCCGGGATAAGGGGCCGGCTCCAGCGGGTCCTGGAGCCGCTGGAGCCGGCCCCTTATCCCGGCTCCACCGGTGCTCAGGACCGGTGGAGCCACCGGTGCGCTGGAGCCGGGATAAGGGGCCAGTGGTGGTCCTCCTCATTGTATTGCCGCATCTATGTGACGTAAACGTGTACTGACGTGAGCAGATCTGACCAGTTTTGCGTCTTGGGCAGTTTACACGGAGACGCTACAGCGGAGCGTATTTAACTTTTCCACTCTGGAGGGTGGTTTCAGATTTTTGCGTTTTTAGGCCCCAAAAACGCCGTCACCGTGTAAACGAAAGGCACTTCTGATAAAATATTTTGTCGTTTTTACCCGTAAGCGTTCTCGTGTAAACGGGCCCTTATATAGCACTGGCCCAAATGCTCAGACAATTCACTCCTTACTCATTGATACAAGGCAAGGAGGGTCAAGTATCTTATCTAAGGACACAAAAACTTGATATTCCCAGAAGGCACCCATCCAAGTACTAACCAGGCCCAACCCTGTTTAAGTCCTGAGATCAGGTTTTATCAAGGAAGCTATAATGTTCGTACAAATATCTAGATAAAGATAAACAAGATAAATTTCCCCTAACTTTCTGTGGTTAAATACTGTCATCCTTCACATGAGCTGGCATCTCATTTGTATTACCTTTACAAAATATCACCATAGTTATCTTTAAACCAGAGGCAAATGACCTAACCCCATGTCAGGTATTTTCGGTTTAGAGACGCAACATAAACAAAACAACAACAGTGACATAAAATATTCAAATTGAGTTATTTAAAAAGCATTGTGTAACTTTTCGGGTAGAGGGTCTGGTACCTTCTTGTCTCCATGGAGATGGTGTTACTTCACAGTGTGGCATTAAACTTATCCATCTTCCATTAATTTAATTATGGGTGTTTGTATTGCTCAAAGAACATGCACACGTACAGTCAGTGGGCCCTCCTCTGCACAGATCTGACTGGTATCTTGGTCTGGTGGCATCTCATTCTTGTTTCCATGGAGATAATTAAGCTCTCATATGGTACATTCCAAGCAAAGCATTTAAACCCCCCCACCCCCCCACCCACCCTGGACCCATTCCAGTTTGCATACCGGGCCAACCGCTCCACCGAGGATGCAATCTGTTCTGCTCTCCACCCAGCCCTCACCCACCTGGACTTTATAAAGACTCATATGTGAGAATGCTGTTCATAGATTTCAGTTCTGCGTTCATAACCCCAGAGCAGCTGCTGGACTTCCTCAGTGAGAGGCCACAGGCAGTGCGGGTCGGCAGAAACACCTCGCACTGCATTAGACTGAGCAGAGGAGCCCTCCAGGACTGTGTGCTCAGTCCGATGCTCTTCACTCTGCTGACCCATGACTGCACACCAGCCTTCAGCACCAATCACATTCTGAAGTTTGCGGACGATACAACTGTGGTGGGTCTCATCTCTAATAATGATGAGACAAACTACAGGAGTGAGGTGAGCCTTCTGACCAAGTGGTGCAGCGATAACAATCTCCTTAATGTTGAAAAGACCAAGGAGATTGTTATTGACTTCCGGAGAGGCCCCACCCAGCACCCCCCACCTTCCATCAATGGTGCTGCTGTAGAGAGGGTGAGCAGCACCAAATTCCTGGGGGTGCACATCAGTGAGGACCTCTCCTGGACAGCGAACACTGCATCACTGGCAAAGAGGGCTCAGAAGCGCCTCTATTTCCTCCGCAAACTGAGGAGAGCTGGAGCCCCCCCACCCATCATGACCACCTTCTACCGAGGCACCATTGAGAGCATCCTGACCAGCTGCATCACTGTGTGGTACGGGAGCTGCACTGAACAGTACAGTGAACCCTCGTTTATCGCGGGGGTTAGGTTCCAGAAATAGCCCGCAATAAGTGAAATCCGCGAAGTAGGACAATTTTATATTTTACAATTATTCTACATGTTTTAAGGCTGAAAACGCTTCACCAGACACATTATACACCTTTCTGAGACTGGTATTAACATTTTCTCACATTTTTCTCTTGTTTAAACACAACTTTTGTAGATTTTCATTAAAATATATTAATAGTGGGGCGGGGGCACGTGACACGCGGGCACGTGCGCGCGGGCACGTGCGCGCGGACACGTGTGTTTGTTTTGGTACCACATATCCATGCCATGTGCGAAAGTCGAGTGGAAAGCGACCTGGATATCATTTTGGGCAAGACTCAAGCCAATGCTAACAGAGCCGAACCGCTAACAGACGCCTCTGAGCACCAGTCCTCACCACAAGACCAGGTAAGACTAACCTGCGCTCACAAGAGTTGGTTGCATTTCACCCCGGCTCCAAAATCAGTCCGCTATCAATGCGTCGCCAATACTCCACAGTTCTCTAGGACGGGGTCGGGTTTGTCCTCTCGTCCTCTCACGGGGAAGAGCCACTGTCTCCTCTGTGCGCGCGAGTGTCCTCTCCCCGCTGCGGCTCCCCCGGACGCTCCATGTTGATTCTTGGCTCTTCCATGGTCCGGCTCGCACTCTCTTCCATGGCTCGTGCAAGTAAACAAAGGCCACACCTCCTGTCACCCAGGCGCTCTCGTGAACGAAATCAGAGACTCTGTCCCTACCATCCCTGGTCTAGACCTGGTTTAGTCCTGGTTTAGACCTGGTTTAGTCCTGGTTTAGACCTGCTTTAGACCTGGTTTAGTCCTGGTCTAGTCTCTTAGCTAATCAGGGCACAGGACAGAATGTTACACTGTAAAAAAAAAGTTACACTATAAAAAAAATTGAAAAAAAAAAAAAAAAAAAATTGGAAAAAAAAAATCCGCGAAACAGCGAGGCCGCGAAGAGTGAACCGCGATACAGCGAGGGTTCACTGTACAGGAAAGCCCTGCAGCGCATAGTGAATGCAGCTGGGAGGATCGCTGGTGTCTCTCTCCCCTCCCTCCTGGACATTGTTAACACCCGCCTCACCCGCAGAGCGTCCAGCATTGTGGGTGACCCGAGCCACCCCTCACACAGCCTCTTCAGCCTCCGGTCCTCGTGGAGAAGGAATTTTACTGGAATTTTACTACTGCTGTACTGTTGTTTACTACTGTTGCTGCACTGATTTTACTACTGTTGCACATTTATCCATAACTTTACTTCAATGCACATTCTATTGCACATTACCTTTTCACTGCTGTATCTTCCATTGCGCATTTTTGATGCACACTGCTCATTTTGGACATCTGTAAAAAGGTATTTATTTGTTCTTTTGCACTGTTTTAGATTTTTAGATTTTAGACTCTAGATTTTTTGTTTTGTCCTTATATTGTATTCACTGTCTTTTTGCACTGCTTGGCCAGAGAGAAACGAAATTTCGATTCACTGCATGTTGAACAGTATGTATGGCAGAATTGACAATAAAGCTGACTTTGAGCTTTGATAAATCGTCATGGAGACATGCAGGCAGACCCTCCACCAGAAAAGTTAGTGCACCTTTAACCATTAAACGCAACTTTTCTTGTGGAGGGTCTGTTACCTGCTCGTCTCCACAGAGATGTTATTGATTTGCCTGGAATATTCTGTGGTTTGACATTAAACATAATCATCTAGCACTGACTCATTACAGGTGTTTCTATTGCAAAAAAACACAATAATTCCTTGGCAAAAGGAGAAATTCAGTTTGTCAACTGGACAAAGTTTATTTGGTTGAATAAATTTCGCAGCTCATCCAAGCTGCTTCTTCAGTTCTGGCTAGAGTGCTGTTGGACACTGCTTATAACTAGCTGCAGGGAGGAGCTAACTACAATGAAATTACTATGAAACTATCACACCTATTTGTTTACAGTTTCTGTCTGTGGCCTTGTTGACATAGTCATTCAGGACCATAATGGATATTTTCACACGTCTGGACCTGACTTGACTACTTCTTTTCTTTGTTTGCTTGGATTTAGGTTTGAGGATAGAGTTATATATGGGATTATGTCTGAGACCTCCATTTCTGTCCAAGGAAGGATTCTCTTTCTTGACAAAAATAGCCTCTTTAACTCCCCTCTCAAACCAGTTCTTTTCTCTGGCCAAGATCTGTACCTCACTGTTCTCAAAGGAGTGGCCTATGGGTTCTAGGTGGAGATGTACAGCAGATGAAGGTCCACTGTAGTTCACCCATCTGTGTTGGTACATTCTCTTGTGACGTGGCTGTTTTGTTTCTCCAGTGTAGTGCTCACAGCAGTCTAGAGCTGGGCAGTATGACCAAAAATTGATATCACTGTATTTTTCAAAATTATACCGGTATCACAGTATTTGACGTTTTTTTTTTTTTTTTTCATGCATGACTAGGTATTAACCCCATTTCCTAATAATTTAGAGAATAATTACTGCAGTAAATTTGACTTGGTAAAACATATCTGGGTCCAGTGCTTTAATCATCTCCCTGAAGCTCCTTTCTCAACAGGACTAAGTGGAACCATGTCTTTGGCGAAGTGGATAGTAACAGCGTTGGTAATATCGTTCCACCGTTTGCTTTTCTTGTCGTAGGCGGTCCCCTTAGCAAACGCGTCTTTGAGTGACGTCTGAGTCGCTACAACTTTAGCCTGACAACATTACAGAATATGTTTGTTTGATCAGCGTCAGATTTTTTAAAGGTCCCATGACATGGTACTTCTTGATGCTTTTATATGGCTCCTTAATGGTTCCCTAATACTGTAAATGAATCCTTCTTCAAAATCAAGACTCAGTGCATGAGAAAGAGATGAGAAAGAGATGAGAAAGAGTCATAAATGTCACTCTGGAACAGTCCATTATGGGCGTTGTTGCTTGAATGCAAATGAAGAGGACAGAGATGGCCTATAGTAGCGGGTGGGGGCGTGGCCAAACTCTCCACTCTATCCTTTTCAGCTGTGCCCTGTGCACTCTGACCCACTTCCGTGTTTTTGCGCAGAAGGAGAGATGAGAAGCGTTCCATTGAAAAATAAACACATTTCCACAGAAAATAAAATTAAACCACTGCTGTTTCAGATATCCACAGGCTCAGATAAAGGACTTCCGAGCCTAGAAACAGTTCCTCCAGGCAAATAAAAAAACGCATTTCGCATTGCGTAGCTCCTCCGCAGTCCAAACTCTCTGGGCGTGATTTACAGAGACGCTGAGTAGAGACAGATGGGGGTGGAACTGCATTTGCATTTCTTTTTTCGAGCTGACGTCAATAAGTTTCCTTGTTCAAAATCGCCCGTTTCAGCTCTGATTTTTTCTAACGCAGAAAAGGATCGCAAATGCTCAGTTTAGACATTTCGCAACTTTTAACCATGGGGGGGGGGGCCTAAACAGGGTAGGGGAGCTCACATTAAAGGAAAATTAACGTTTTTTTACAATCTGACAATCTTACAATTCTTTCGGCAATAAAACAAGTAGTTTTACTCACCCATAGCAGTTTGGTGTCAATTGGAGCAGTATCGCAGAAGTTATGTTGAGCCGTTCTGTTCTACTAGTGATCCCGTATCCGTTAGCGTGAGTGCTCAGGGCATTACTTTGCGGTGTCCAAATAACACAAACTTTAGCACTTTTCAAATCACAGAAGATCGCTGTGTCAGGGTAGACTTTTAGTGGATTCCAAAACAGCCTGAAACCTGATATCCAGCTATAGTTTCATTTGATGACGTCATCAGAGAGGACAGTGCACATGCGTGAACTCAGCTGTTTTGTAGACACCGCTAGTCCGTAAGAAGCTAACATCGCTCTGAACTTTACTTTTCTGTTGCGATATCGGGTTGCAGGACGTTTTGGGATCTACTAAAAGTCTACCCTGACACAGCGATCTTCTGTGATTTGAAAAGTGCTAAAGTTTGTGTTATTTGGACACCGCAAATCAGTGCCCCAAGCACTCACGCTAACGGATACAGGATCATTAGTAGAACAGAACGGCTCAACATAAGTTCTGCGATACTGCTCCAATTGACACCAAACTGCTATGGGTGAGTAAAACTACTTGTTTTATTGCCGAAAGAAGGCTCAGATTGTAAAAAAATGTTACTTTTCCTTTAACGTTCAAAAACCTCAGAAAGTGAAAATTTCATGCCATGGGACCTTTTAAGCTGAAGTACTTCCACACAACTGGCACGGCTCCTTTTTTCAGTATAAGTTCCTCTGTTTCTAACAACAATGTCTATGTTGTTCACCGCTCAACACACACTGTAGCCGCGTCCCAATTCGAGGGTTATCGATCCGTGTGCGTAATTTGCATGGTGTGTGTTGTTAGCATTAGCAGCATGTCTGGGCGCTGCAAGCAGCTCTGTGGACCTGTCCCATTTTGGCAATGGCCTTGCGGTCCGCGGAGACTAGTTCGAGGGCTGCAGCTTTTGCAGCCTTCGGAGCCGCCGAAAAAGCGTCCGAAAAAGCAGCGGAGGCTGCAGCTCTCGAATTGGGACGTTCCAGCGCGACGTTCCGCCTCTCTGTGTTCCCGACGTTTTGTACGCACACACTCATCGGTATTGCGGTAAATGAAAAATTCATATTAAAAAAACAAAACAAAACAAAAAAACACCGGTATTCGGTATGAATTGGTATACCGCCCAGCCCGACTGCAGTCTTCACTACACTGAATGGAGTAGACCACATTGCTTTGTTTGTGGCTCAGTGTTTTGTCTTTTGGGTGGACCAGTTTTTGTCTTAAAGTGTTTGTGGGTTTGAAATAGACTGGGATTTCATATTGTCTGAAAATCCTCTGTAGTTTTTCAGAAACACCAGCCAGGTAAGGATTGGTTACACCTTTCCTCCTGGGTTCTGATTCTCTGTTGTCTTGTTTCTTGTCCTTGTCTCTCTTGGTTTTGTTGAAAGCCCATTCCACAAAGAGAGAGGGCTTTCTGCACATGGGGTTCTTGGTATCTTCACAAGTGAATTTGGTGTTCGGATCTGTGAAATGTATTCGACCAAATAAGTGTCCAGTTGACAAACTGAATTTCTCCTTTTGCCATGGATTCTACCTGGATGACTGAGAGACTCTTCACACATCTTAAGAACAATAATTCCTTCTGTGAATAGGGGCAACTCTCCACAGATCTTAACTGTAATTTAGCGTAGTGCTGTAAACTGTTTGTCTCCCGCGTGATAGACAGGTCTAATTATACTGTGGACAAAGCAATAACATTTCCACACAAGCAGGTGGCAGACCCCCACTAGAAATGTTACGCAGTGCACCTTTAACAGCTCAAAAAAGCAAATGAGAAATATTGATTTAGATTAGTTCGAATAAATCCAATGCAATTCCTATATGAACATCACTGTGCCCAGGAACTTCAGAAAATTCCAGCAGCCAAAAGGAACTGCTTCAGCTGTTTTAAAGGAAACTCAAACATGCTGAATTTTAAAACAGACCTATTACACAAAATAGACTTTTTCAGAGTTTTAAACCATGTTGTAGTAGTTTCCCCTTCACATTTAGCCTCTCCAAGTTGTTTTTGGAGTGAGTTGTGCATGTCTGAGTGAGGACTTAATTCTTGGTTCTTTTATTAAGTAGTTTTAGATGAATATTGTGATTTAAACAGTGCATATTTTAACATAATGAACAATGGGTGTCATAAATTATAACTATATAGCAGACAGAACCACAACATGTCTTCTTTAAAAGGCCTTATATAACACAAAATTTACTCTTGTGAGCTTTAAGCCATGTTAAAATGTTATTTCCTCATCAAAAACATACCTGGAGTTTGAGTAATCCTTTATTATTAGCCTGTCTACATCTCCAAAGCTCAAAATGCTCTGTTCCACCTTGAGATGTCAGGAAGCAGTAGTTCTCAAGTTAAGAGCTACTTTTTAACTTTTGTTCAGATGATTAATTCCAGAGCTGAAATCCAAATGATTCTAGTTCAAAAACACAGTGGGGCACTTCGTTTATTACCACATGACCTCACAAGGTGGTAGAGAAGAACTCAGGCTAAATATGCAGGTTTGTGTGTTAAACGTGTGAATGAAACAAAACACAACCCCAGATATGTTTGTGACGAGGAAAAAAGATAATTACATAGATCAGAAAATACCGTAATATGGGCCCTTTAATTTAATTATGTGGAAAATTGAAATAATTTAAAAGTTAACTGGCTAATTTGTGGGTATTTTTTTTTTACCTCACTCTAAATTGCTGACATTCAAAACATGCCTGGAGACCTCAAAATGTCATTAAGCGCTCGCAAAAGTTCATATCCTTCTTTAGCCCAAAATATCTCTCAAAGTATGTCCCCAAATGAGAAAGATTAGCAAGCTGGAAATGCCAGCAGCAAGGTTCCTGACCCGCTACAGCTGAAAGACCTTTTAAAACTCAAATTCTGCTAAATCTCTGAGCCTGGCATTAAAGGGCCCATATCACGCTATTTTCAGATCTCTGTTATAATGTTGTTTTCTCATCGTAAACAGACCTGGAGTTGTGTTTTCTTTCATTCACACACGTTTAACACACAAATCCTGCATATTTAGGCTGAGTTCTTCTCCCAAACACTCTGTGAGGAGCTGTTAACTTGAAAACTGCCACTTCATGACATCACACGGTGGAATAGAGCATTTTGAGCTTAGGAAATGTAAACAGACTAATAATAAATGGTTACTCATATGTGTGAATGAAACAAAACACAACTCTAGGTATGTTTTTGATGAGGAAACAACATTATAAACATGATTTAAAACTCACAAGACATTTTTAAAATTAATTTTCACATTTATCAAAACAAAAAAAGACAAAACCCTCCTACACTCCACCCCTCTCTGCATAAAATATTCAATAATAATATAAAAACATATTTTTGAGCAATAGAAAGACCCGTAATGAATAAATGTTAAATGGATATGTTTAATGTCATACCATGGAACATTCCAGGCAAAGCAATAACATCTCCATGGAGACAATGATTACGGACCCTCCACCAAAAAAGTTGCACTTTTAAAGCTTAATATAGGACCTTTAAATAACGCTCACAATCCTCAATCATTAGGGATCGCTGGCGCTGGAAGGCTGTAGTTTTTGGCGCTGCTATCGGTAATCAAATCCAGCGCACAGATAGCAGCGAGGTGTGTGCGGTTAGGGCGAAAACAAGAGTCCTTTAATTCAGAAAGGCCAAATGTTCCACACTGCTGCGTGCCAACCGTCTCCAAGCCAACCCCACGGACAAGAACAGCATTTAATCAGTAATGTTTATTCAACTCAATTAGATCCAAGTTTGGGGAGTATCGAAAATTGGATGCTAATCAATGCTAAAACTTCTACGGAGGTTCATTTTTGTCCCATTCACAGGGCAAAAATGAAGCTTTCTTGAACAGCTTTAGAATGATCTTGAGCTGTATCAGAACATGTATAAGAGCGCATGAACTAGTATACACCCGTGGACTAGAACAGGACTAGAAAAGGACTAGAAAAGGACTAGAACAGGACTAATCCAGGACCAAATTAACTGTATTATGCATTTTATTATTAAATAAGTATTACTGTACAGGCTACCTAACCCTACCTCTCTGCATACCCCTCAAGAAGTAACCGAAAAGCACAACAAAGACTAAAGCAGAACTAAACCAAGACTAGAACAGGACCATGCACTACAATGGAACCTACCTGAACCACTGAGGGATAATACAGATATAAGGTAAGGTAATACCAAAGAAAGTACACAAGGTAATACAAAAGAAAGTACTATGATTTTGTTTTTTCATTATGGTTTCAGAATCAGTATCGAGTCTAATTCTTGGCATTGAAATCAAGGTTGAGATTTTTGCACTACTATCGACATATTTCAGATACTCACTTTGTTTAATTGGAATTCTAAAAAAATAGTACATATATTTTGTCCCGAGGTTAGGTTTCAGGGTATATATTATTTATCGTATAGGGATGTTTCTCCTCTGCGTTTGATCTTTTAATGCTGCACGGGCAACCATTAAGGACCTATTTGAAAGTTTTCCATGAAGAATTGACTAATTTAACAATAAAAATATCAGAGACGAAGAAATAAGGACTATATATATTGGACTAGCCCTTTCGAGGTTATAAGTTGCCATGGCCGCATCGAAGGATTGGACAATTATCCACTATATTTTAAGCATTTCTAGTGGCCACTGTCATATTAATTGTAATTTAATGCCATTTATATCATAGGTATGACTCCTCAAGCAACAGTAAAAAGTTCACGTTGTAGTAAAACATACAAAATGGCCAGCAATTAAATCAGTTAAGCAATTATCATGACACAGATTAGAATAAAATTAGTATAGGTCATCTTTATTTATAGACCTCATTAAAACTGGGAGAAAAGCTAGAACTAAACCTAGACTAGAGTGGGACTAAACCAAGAATAGACCAGGCCCAATAGACTACAATAGACCTAAACCTAGATCAGTACCAATTAAGAAGATCAGGCCTTAAACCAAGACTAGAACAGGGCTAAACCAGAACTAAACCAAGATTTAACCAAGACTTTAGAACAGGACTAACCTGAGGCAGGACTAAACCATGACAAGAACAAGACTAAACCAAGTCTACATCAGGACTAAACCAGGACTAAACCCAGACTAAATCAGGGCCAGAACAGGACTAAATCAAGACTAGAACAGAACTAAACCAGGACTAGAACAGGATTAAACCAGGATTAGAACAGGACTAAACCAAGACTAAACCAGGACAAAATCAACCATGTTAAAACAGGACTACTAGACTAGAACAGGACCAAACAAAGTCGACATCAGGACTGAACCAACCAAAAACTAATCCAAGACAAGACTAAACCAAGACTACCAGGACTACCAGGAAACAAGGACTTAGCTGAGACTAAACCAAGACAGGACTAAACCAGGACTAGGCCCAGACTAAAGATGACAACAAGACTAAATCAAGAATACACCACAACAAGCAACCTAAACACACAAACAAGACTAAAGCGGAACTAAACCAAGACTAGAACAGGACCAAAGCAAGTCTACATCAGGACTGAAACAAGGCAGGACTAAACGAAGACAGGACTAAACCAGGACTAGACCCAGACTAAAGACTACAACAAGACTAAATCAAGAATACACCACAAGAAGCAACCTAAACACACAACCAAGACTAAAGATGAACTAGAACATTACTACGAGATTAGAACAGGACCAAAGCAAGTCTACATCAGGACTGAACCAAGACAGGACTAAACCAGGACTAGGCCCAGACTAAAGATGACAACAAGACTAAATCAAGAATACATCACAATAAGCAACCTAAACACACAAACAAGACTAAAGCAGAACTAAACCAAGACTAGAACAGGACCAAAGCAAGTCTACATCAGGACTGAAACAAGGCAGGACTAAACGAAGACAGGACTAAACCAGGACTAGACCCAGACTAAAGACTACAACAAGACTAAATCAAGAATACACCACAAGAAGCAACCTAAACACACAACCAAGACTAAAGATGAACTAGAACATTACTACGAGATTAGAACAGGACCAAAGCAAGTCTACATCAGGACTGAACCAAGACAGGACTAAACCCAGTCTAAACCAGGACCAGTCAACTTAAGTATGACAGACTTAAGTAGTACAGACTACCTACTTTTACCTCTCTGCATACCCCACAAGAAACGACCTAAACACACCACCACACAGCCCCTTTGGCCAGTGAAGCACGCCAGCAAATCTCCCTTCACCCGCAATTTATAATCCAGAGACCTCCAGGAAAAAAAAAAAAAAAATCTACTCAAAGACCCCTTTATACGGACGAGGGGGGGCGTCAATGCGTCACCTTTGGACGGTCAATAAGTCTCTACATTGAGGACATTAAAAAAGGATATTGCAAGAAAACACGGCTTGTATTTACAACATGCAAACTAGGAGCGTAATCATGAAAATAAGGGTGTTTACGCACGCCAAAACGCACCCATTTTGTCCACATGACTTTGGATTAAACACATTTTGGTACCAATTCAATGCATTATAAGAGAGAAACCTTATTCCTGTATAGAAATCTGGTTATTTCAATGTTATTTCAGGTTAAAAAAAGGGGGCATAAGGGGCATCTCCAAAGCTGTACTAACACTAAATAACGGCATAGTTACTAAACCAAATGGATTTACGCGTAGTGCAGAGGCTACCTGTTCCCCCTTTTTATTCGCGCTGATGATGTTGTCAGATAAAAGAACATTTATACCTATTTAATAACAAGATTTTTGTCGTAATTATCTAAAAAATGCCATAAAATAACCGTGGCTACTGTGTAATAACAAGGGGAGACTCTTGTGTCTTCAGCTGCGCTTGATTACAGACCCCAAACGGTTGGAACAAGCGGCTAGCGGTAACATTAGCTTTTCCGTGCGATTTTTTTAATATTATACACAAGCTAGCCGTGTTGTAGCCCTTTAATATTAACAACGGACTCTATTGGGATTGTTTTGAGGCTCGGGATAGCCATCTTTGGCGTTTTCCAGCCGCCGAAATCCACATGACAACAAAACGCACAGAAGCTCAATCCCCGCAATGACAAGTCTCCGCTGCGTCTGGTCGCTGTAGCTTCAACAATAGCGTGGGAAAAAGCGCATCCAGCGGCGTCGAAACGTGAAATCATGACTTACCGAGCCTCTGGTATGGAGTGGCCGTGCAGGATTCGCGAAAGCCGGGGTAAATGTGTGGAAATATCCGTTAGAGAAGACGGGGGAAAGGCGTCGAGGTGTTGGAAAAGACAGCAGTGGTGAGACTGTTCCAGGCAGAGCACGAGTGTAACGTACTGCCCACATGCGCAGGCACCGGTACTATGTTACCGACCAGCACAAAAACGAAAAACTAACACATTATTTCAAGGACATCTGCAATTTTATTTAACTTCATCTATTTTGCCCTTGCGCTTTGTTTTAATAGGTTTTATGCTTTCAGGGGTCAACAAAAGATCCACAAGTTCATAAAAAATAATTTGTAAAGCCACAGTGTGTAACAATGGCTAAAATATATGCACTTTTTTGTTTTTGTTTGTTTGCTTGTTTGTTTTATATTGGTTGTGTTTGTTGCACTTCTTACAGTGAGCTTTTTTTTGTTTCATTTTGGTTGTGTTTGTTGCACTTCTTATGCTGAGCTTTTGTTTGTTTGTTTTTCCCTCTTGTCCAAATGTCCTGGAGCTACTGTGGCGAGTAAATTTCTCCTGTGTGAGATCAATAAAGGCGTATCTTATCTTATCTTATCTTGTTTGTTTTCTTTTGTTTGTGTTTGTTGCATTTCTTACTGTGTGAGGGCTCGTATCTCCACAAACCTGACTCTTATTTGGCCTGGAGGACAGACTCTTCTAGTTATTCTTCATGGTATGTTATGTCATTCTTTAGGCTAAAGGCTTTAACTCTCTATTTCCATGCAGTCAAGCAGGTGACACGGTGTACTGTCGAAATGGGCCGCAATAATAAGGAACTTGACTGAAAACTGAAAACTGAAACTGAAATAACAGACACTGCATCAAGGCACATAAATAAGCTTCTTGTAAAAACCTCTACTTACATACAATAACATTTTTAAACATTCACATGAGTTTCTATCTTTTTCAATTTGCGGGAATTCATCTGTTAACTTAAGCCAGGGTTTCCTAACCAGCAACACAGGACTCAAGCATTTACTAAGGAATAATTCATTGTTTTAGCTTTTATGGTGACATTGAACAGTATTTCAATGAGAATGTAATTTGACTTTTTTATTTTTTTTATTATACAGTTCATACAGTTATAACCAGAAAATATACAGTTTATTACATGGCTATAATGTTTATTTTATGTATTCATGAGGTGGAGGCTTTAATTAATATAAGCCCTTATGTTTTGCCTCTTCTGTGCCTACTTTGTATCTACTGTGTCCTTTTTTTTTTTTGTCCAAAGTAAAATAAATAAATAAACTGGTAATATTTGACAGACGTATTTGCCTATTACCCGAGTTAGGGCCTAATACAAGGAGCCTTGATTTAAAAATAAAATAAAATAAAATAAAAATAATCTATGTATCACGAAATTATAGACGCTCCCTAACTACGAGTTCCTGCTTCCACGCCTTATAAAACATGCAGCATTTGCTCCATCTGCTGGCCATGTTGAGTCATTACACTTTCATTTTCTTCAGATAATCCGTGATTTGTGGACTTTTAATTTACTGGTTCCTCATTTTTCCAATATCTACAAGGCAAGGCAAGCTTATTTTTCATTGTATTTTATTTTTAGGTGCACTGTTAAAGTCTGGCATGGGACTACATTACCCATAATGCACCTGTAGTCGAAACTGTTGTTCCCCGAGACTGGGGCCCCTCAAGTTCGTGTGCGCTGTTGTTTTAGTTGTATAAGGAGCGGTTCCTCGTGCTGGTCTCGGGTATCCTTTTGGTTCGTGTGTATGAGTGCCGTGTGCGTTCTTGCTGTGTGAGTATTGTCTGTACTTGATTGCAAATGTATATATTTGGCAGTTTATTTGAACGTATAGTTCTTGTACTTTATAGTTAATGGTAAAAGGAGCTATCGCTAATTTACAATGCTTCAATGTTCTATGGGTGTTTCCTTGTGCTGGAGCGCCCACTTGTGGTTCCTTTGTGTTATAGTACGTTTCTTTCTTTTCCTAGTTTGCTCCCTAATATTATATATTTTTCTTGTTCTTGTTTTCAGATAACCACACACCCATACATGTAACCGATTAATCCTCCTGTTCAATATTACCTTGTCCTTCCTCCTGAATAAATATCCGACCCTTAAACAAGTGCCTGTTCCTTCTGACAGAGGAAAACTCAGTTGAAGGCAAATCAGTAACCAGTGCATGCCAAACGCACACTGTACCTTACAAGTGGTCCTTCGAGCCGGATAGCCTTTGGCTGAGTTAACAAGATGGCAACTTCACTACAAGATGAGGATATTCAGGAGGAGAGCCTACAGCATAGTCCCCGTCCACACAGGAGCAGGAGGCTTCCGGGACATCTGGCAGACTATGAACATGGCTTACCTGATCCAGAAGTTTCTGACTATCTTCTAGATGAACCAGATAAGGAGGAGGAGAATAGATGGGAGAAGATGGAGAGTGTTTGGGGCAGAATACTGACAACTATGAAAGAGATGCAAGTCACCATGAGGGAGACCAATAGCTCATTAAACAGGCGTGTGGAGATGCTGGAGCGAGGATGTAAGTCCTCCAGCCCTCTCTTTCAGCACAGTAAGACTCCTGTATCAGACAGAGCTGCCTCCCTTCCCCTTGTATTCAAACCTGTACCACTACTGGCACCAGTCCCCAGGCGAGATACCAGAACTCCCGTGAATTTGTTTAGGCCAGTAGAACTTACTGCAGGACACACAAGTCCTGTCCAGCCTGCATCACAGTTGGCTACTCCTCCATTGGATCTCATAGTGCAATCAGATGTAGCTCCTGCTCCTCAGCCTGCTCCTATCCCTCTGAGCCCCATTATCCTTATCCAGCCAGCTCCACTGCCTCCAGATCCTATGCCACCGCCTGCTCTACCGCTGAGAGTCAGTCCAGCAGTTCAGCCTGCGCCACAGTATGCCAGTCAGCCCAATGGTTTTCAAGCGGTGCCTCAACCTGCACCTTGGCCTGCTCCTCTGGCTGCTCCTCTGACTGCTCCACAGCCCAGGGCACCTCCAGTACTTCAGCCGGTGCGTCAGCCTGCGCCGCTACGCGCTCTACCACCTAGGGTGAGTCATGTTATCCA
The DNA here is from genome assembly GCA_036785185.1 of Paratrypauchen microcephalus. NCBI lineage: Eukaryota > Metazoa > Chordata > Actinopteri > Gobiiformes > Gobiidae > Paratrypauchen > Paratrypauchen microcephalus. The sequence continues at coordinate 6,007,239 of JAVJIX010000043.1, read as the reverse complement.
TCCTGAGCGTCAACCTGACAGCCAAGTAGTCCAATCAGCGCGCCTGGATAGAGTTGAACCACATCACTCAGAACTAATGTACAGCCAGAGGTTTCAACATGTACATCCTCCTACCCGCTCTAACCAGGTATTTTATGCAGAGCCTCATAACCCAACAGTCTTCAGTAGACCCCAATCTACATCCATGTATTATTCACCACCGGGGGCAGAGACACAGCAGCCTATTACCTATGATCAGTCAAATGTAGCTCCTCCCACTGATGCAGCCGATCACCACTATCCTACCTATCCATCGGCCTCCGTCTACCCATCTCAGCAGGCTGCCTACCATCCTTCTCCAGCAGATGTCACCCATCCTAACCTGATGGAGATGATAGTAGCATCTTCATACGGCATCCCTAAACCTAAGCTAATGACGTTTAGAACGGGCAGAGAGAGTGACTTTGCATTGTTGAAGAAGGGACTGGACAGTTTACTGGGGCCACATACTCATCTCACAGAGGAGTATAAGTATCACATCCTGCTGGATCATTTGGAGCATCCGTGTGCTTTGCAGGTGGCCCGCCGCTACATTCATGACCGTACGCCCTATAGCAGTGCTATGAGAGCTCTGGAGCAAAGGTATGGGCAGCCAAGGCAGTTGGTCCAGAGTGAGCTGAGTGCCATCCTTAATTGCCCTCCTGTTAAAGCTGGTGACTCTCAGGCCTTTGAAGACTTCTCCTCGGCAATATCCAGCTTGGTTGGCCTCCTCAGTACCATGGATGATGTAGCAGCCAGTGAGCTCCAATGTGGTTCACATGTAGACAGACTGCTCACTAAGCTTCCTCCTAGCTACAGAGACAGTTTCATTGAGTACTGTATCACACGTGGCATCATTCGCAGTGGTAGCAGTCGCACGTACAACATGTATGACCTCTCTGAATGGCTGGAGCGTAAATCACAAGTATTGCAGCTGTCAAGACAGGCTACTCAGTCTCAACATGCAGATAGGCCAGGTCCAGAAAGGAGCCACCTCAGAGCCAATGCAGGGCCGAAGTCACAGAGTAAGTCCACCTCCATCTATTATGGCTCAGACCCTGCACGGTCACAACCTAAGACAGAGCAGAAGGCACAAGCTCCTCCTTCGGCCCACTCTAAGCAGAAGCAGAAGTTTAAGCCCTATTGCCCTTACTGTGAAGGGACCGAGCATTATCTTAGTGGCTGTGTAGACTTTAAGAAGTTGGATCTCAAAGCTGTATCCTCCTGGATAAAGGAGAAATCCAGATGCTGGCGCTGTGGCCGTAAACACACTCCTGAACAGTGCACGCTGAAGAAAATGTGCAGCAGCTGTGGAGAACAGCACTTATTAGCGCTACATGACCTGGCCGAAGCAAAGAAACAGGACCCTAGCATCCTAACAGTGGGCACCAGCAGAGTCTTCCTGGGTCCCCTCAGTCATTCAAGCCGTGTTATGCTCAAGGTTGTGCCCATTCAGCTGCACCATGAAAGAAAGTCCATAGACACATTTGCTCTCCTAGATGATGGCTCGGAGAAAACCATCATTCTCCCAGCTGCAGTCAAATCACTGGGCTTGCAGCAGGAAGAAGAGACACTCTCACTGAGAACTATCCGCCATGATGTGATCCAGGTAAAGGGAGCCTGCGTCTCATTCCACCTCTCTCCGAAGGCCAAGCCTAGAACACGCTACAAGATTACAGGTGCCTTCACAGCAACACAGCTATGCCTAACTGAACAGTCCTGCCCAATTGAATTCTTAAAGGAGAAGTATCACCACCTACAGCGTGTACAGCTTGAGGGTTTCACACGGGTACAGCCTTTAGTGTTGATTGGCTCTGACAATGCTCACCTCATCACACCTGTTCACCCGGTCCTGCGTGGGCCAGCCCACGGGCCAATCGCCATCTGCACAAAGCTTGGATGGGCCATCCAGGGTCCAAGCTGCAGCCTGCCTGCACAACAGGGTGAGGTGTCCTGCCTGAACCTGTCATGCCTTTCTCCGGCTGAGGCCCTCCACCAGAATGTGCAGCGTCTGTGGCAACTAGACACTCCCCTCCACAAACCAGAGAAGGAGGTCACACGCTCTAAAGAGGACAGAGAAGCTATAGCCATGCTAGAGGATAAAACTATCAGAGTCCCTGTAGATGGTGTAGAGAGATACGCCACTCCCCTACTCCGGAAGAAAGATTTTCCTCAGCTTCAAGTCTCTCCTGAAGTGGTCAAGGGCCTCCTGAGATCCACAGAACGCAAGCTGGCTAGGAACACAGATCTAGCTATCACCTACAATCAGGAGATCAAGAGGTTAAAGGACTCAGGCTATGTGGTTAAGCTGACTCCTGAAGAGATTCATAGCTCTACTGAATCCTGGTACGTTCCACACCACATAGTACATCACAACAACAAGGCTAGAGTAGTCTTTAACTGCTCCTTTGAGTTCCAGGGAACCAACCTCAACCACTACCTCCTGCCAGGGCCTACACTGGGGCCTACACTACTAGGTGTACTACTCCGCTTCCGGCAGTACCCTGTAGCTGTGAGCGGGGACATCAAAGCTATGTTTCACCAGATCCGACTGCTCCCAGAGGACCGGCCCCTCCTGCGGTTCCTGTGGCGAGATGGTGAAACAGAGCGGCCCCCAGACGTGTATGAGTGGAGAGTTCTGCCATTTGGAACCACGTGCAGCCCCTGCTGTGCTATTTTTGCTCTACAGAGGCATGTGAGGGAACATAAAGACACTCACCAGGATGTGTATGACTCTGTGCACACAGCCTTCTACGTGGACAACTGCCTGCAGTCCCTTTCTGACCCACAAAAGATCAAGGCGCTTATTGACCGAATGAGAGAGCTTCTTCTTAGCGGTGGATTTGAGATACGCCAGTGGGCGAGCAACATCCCTGAAGTGGTTGCTCATCTCCCCAGTGTGGCCAGGTCAGAGAGCTGTGAATTGTGGTTAAACTTCAAGAGCCTTGATCCACAGGAGTCAACATTGGGTCTCAGCTGGCACTGCCCAACCGATATCCTGGCATACAAGCACCGCCCAGTGTCCTACACTACTGTCACACTGCGTAATGTGTACAAAGTACTGGCCAGTCAGTATGACCCACTGGGTTATATCTGCCCCTACACCACAAGAGCGAAGCTGATAGTACAGGCTTTGTGGAGCACGGAGAGAGGATGGGACGAGCCCATACAAGGCACCCTGCTGCAAACCTGGCTTGAATGGGAGAGCGAGCTGTCACATCTCCAGCATATCACCATGCCTCGCTGTTACGCTCCTTCTCACCATAGTAACAGTGCAACATATGAGGTTCACATTTTCTGTGATGCCTCTGAGAGGGCCTATGGAGCTGTAGCCTATCTGAGGGTGATGGAACAGCAAGTGCACATTTCCACTTCATTTGTCATGGCACGGTCCAGGGTAGCTCCCCGCAAACAGGTGTCGATGCCCCGACTGGAGCTGTGTGCTGCGCTTACTGGAGCCCAACTAGCTAAAGTGCTCCAAACAGAACTCACCATCCCTCTACAGTCTATCTACCTGTGGACAGACTCCACCACAGTGCTGCAGTGGATCCAGTCCAGCTCTTGCCGCTACAAAGTATTTGTGGGAACTCGAATCTGTGATATCCAGGAGTTGACCTCCCCAGCGCAGTGGTATTATGTAAACTCCGATAATAATCCTGCAGATGACATCACTAGAGGCAAGCCTCTGGCAGAGTTAACGGTTTCCAGCCGCTGGTCACAAGGCCCACACTTTCTGACTCAGACACAGGACATGTGGCCAAAGCCCCCAACAGGTCCTACAGACTGTGGCAGTGAAGAGCTCAGAAAGGCAACATTTTGCAGCCATGCAGCTGTATTCCCAGATCTCCCAGATCCAGCACAGTACACAACGCTGGAGGACCTAGTCCTCGCCACTCACCAGTCCCTGCACGGGGCGGCCACCGCTCTCACTGCCGCGGAGCGTCTAGAAGCGGAGACATCACTCCTCCGCTCTGCACAAACTGATAGTTTCCCAGACGAGGTTCAAGCTCTCCGAGCAGGCCACACTGTTCCCTTAAGCAGCAGTCTGAGTGCCCTCTCTCCTGAGTATGACAGCCTTAGTGGTTTGATCAGAGTTGGAGGCCGCCTGCGTCAGGCTACAGATGTAGACCCAGACAGCATCCACCCTATTGTGCTGGCCGCAGATCACCCTCTGTCTAAACTCCTTATAAAGCATTATGACACTCAGCTCCTTCACCCTGGCGCAGAGAGGCTGTATGCAGAGATACGCCGCATCTATTGGATCATCAGAGGACGCCAAGCCATCAAGAAACATCAATACCAGTGTGTGGACTGCAAAAGATGGCGTGCTTCTCCTTCTACTCCCAAAATGGCGGACCTTCCCTCGTCACGGCTGCGACTGTACAAACCCCCATTCTGGTCTACAGGCGTGGACTGCTTTGGTCCATACATGATTAAGATTGGCCGCAGAAGAGAGAAGCGCTGGGGGATTATCTACAAGTGCCTCACCACCAGATGTGTGCACTTGGATCTCCTGCCAAGCATTGACACTGACTCCTTTCTTATGTCATTACGCAGGTTTATCGCACGCAGGGGAAAACCGTACGAGCTGTGGTCGGACCAGGGCACGAACTTCAGAGGGGGTAATAATGAGCTCCAGACCGCCTTTGAGAACATGGCCCCAGAACTGCAGCAACAGCTGGCCACCCAGACCATTAACTTCCACTTCAACCCACCGCATGCGCCTCACTTTGGGGGAGCCTGGGAGAGGGAAATCAGGTCCGTCAAGTCAGCTCTGCAGGTCATCCTGAAAGATCAAGTCGTGGCAGAAGAAGTCCTACTTACAACACTGATAGAGGTTGAGGGCATCCTAAACTCTAAACCTCTTGGGTATGCCTCCTCTGATGTGGCTGATCCTGACCCTATCACACCCAACCTCTTGTTAATGGGAAGGCGTGACTCAGCACTACCACAGGCAGTGTATGGCCCACACGATGCTCTGTCTAACAGGAGATGGAGATACAGTCAGGTGATTAGTGACCATTTCTGGAAGCGTTTTATCCAGAACTACCTCCCTGGGCTTCAGCTGAGACAGAAATGGAGGAAATCTACAGACAATGTGACTGTGGGACAGGTTGTTATGATTGTGGATCCAAATCTTCCCAGAGGACTGTGGCCTGTTGGCACCATCACCAAGGTTTTCCCAGGATCAGACGGTGTTGTCCGAACTGCAGAGGTGAAAGTTAAAGACAATACTTACATACGCCCTGTAACCAAACTAGTGGAGCTTCCGGAAGTACCTGAGGACACCGGCAGCACTTCTCCCAACTAGTGGACTTTTTGCATGTGTGTATTTGACCTTCAAATACAGGGGCGGCTGTTAAAGTCTGGCATGGGACTACATTACCCATAATGCACCTGTAGTCGAAACTGTTGTTCCCCGAGACTGGGGCCCCTCAAGTTCGTGTGCGCTGTTGTTTTAGTTGTATAAGGAGCGGTTCCTCGTGCTGGTCTCGGGTATCCTTTTGGTTCGTGTGTATGAGTGCCGTGTGCGTTCTTGCTGTGTGAGTATTGTCTGTACTTGATTGCAAATGTATATATTTGGCAGTTTATTTGAACGTATAGTTCTTGTACTTTATAGTTAATGGTAAAAGGAGCTATCGCTAATTTACAACGCTTCAATGTTCTATGGGTGTTTCCTTGTGCTGGAGCGCCCACTTGTGGTTCCTTTGTGTTATAGTACGTTTCTTTCTTTTCCTAGTTTGCTCCCTAATATTATATATTTTTCTTGTTCTTGTTTTCAGATAACCACACACCCATACATGTAACCGATTAATCCTCCTGTTCAATATTACCTTGTCCTTCCTCCTGAATAAATATCCGACCCTTAAACAAGTGCCTGTTCCTTCTGACAGAGGAAAACTCAGTTGAAGGCAAATCAGTAACCAGTGCATGCCAAACGCACACTGTACCTTACATGCACTGTGTAACTTTGCTCTGCTTAGAATGTTCCACAGTATGACACACTATGACTAAACAGATACAATAGAAACAAGATAAGAGATAAGATAAGACTTTATTGATCTCACACAGGAGAAATTCACTTGCCACATTAGCATTAAGAGAGTTAGAACAAAAAAGTGTATGCAGACAAGATAAGTAGGCTTAATAATAATAAACTAAGTAAATAAGAGAATATAGAAAATATTGCACGTCTGGTCTATACACTGGAGTTCTACAGTCTGATGGCAGTGGGGATGAAGGATCTGCGGTAGCGCTCCTTCTTGCACTGGGGGTGCCTCAGTCGACTGCTGAAGGAGCTGCTCAGCTCCTCTACAGTCCGGTGCAGAGGGTGAGAGGTGTCGTCCATGTGAATTTGGCCAGTACCCTCCTCTCAGCCACCTCCTCTACAGAGTCCAGAGGACAGCCCAGGACAGAGCTGGTCCTCCTGACCAGCTTATTAAGTCTCTTCCTGTCCTGCTCGGGGCCCAGCAGACTGTCGACAGCGTAAAACTATAACTATGTATATATTTATTTATTTCAGCATTATTTTCTGTACATTACAGTAAATCCATTGTGATTTCAGTACATAGCTAAGACGCTCAAAAGGAGTCTGTAGTTTAAAAAAAACACATTTTCCTGTCCCTTTTTCTAGAAGTTACTTGTTAGCTGCTATGCATGCAATGTTTGCAAAATGTAATTACAATTTAGTGTATATAGAAATACTTGTACAGAAATACGAGAGTAAGAGATTTAAAAAAAAACTTTAAGAGTAACTGCTGGGACATAACATCTGATTTATAATTTGAAGTTAATGTAATTCAAAAGACAAAACATTAAATAATGCACAATTGTTGGTATTTTCAAAGGATATAGACCAGTGGTTCTTAACCTGGGTTTGATTGAGCCCCAAGGGTTTGGTGAGTCAGGCTCAGGGGTTCAGCAGACGTCATGCACCCGACTCATGATTCATGAGAAGAAGTCACACTGATTTGCAGTAAATATTCATTATTACTGTAGCCTGATGGAAATTAGGTGATGGGTGTGTGCTAAAATGTTAAAAATGGTAAATAGCATAAATACAATAAGTTCATTATTGGAATGCATAAGGTTAAAAATTAAAACTAAGATTCAAGATTGTTTATTTGTCATATGCAGGATCAACACAAGGTCAACAATGCAATGAAATGCTTAGGATCAGAAGAACCCGTTGACTCGCTAAGATAGTCAAGAAGTACTAATAGCATGCAGTAATATTACGGTACATGGTAAAAAGTGTTGCAAAACGTGCAGGGGAAAAGGCAAACAATATAATTTTTTAAAAAAAATGTAATAAAATACAAAGGTACACGTAGGATTAAATAAGGTGTAAGTAGAGTATTTCACAGATTGCACATAATAGTATAGTATAAGTATATTTCATTGTGGTAGTATTAAAAAAGGTATGTCTTTGTGAAAAGGTATGTCATTTTTTGTGAGTTCATGCATTGTAATGGTTTTGTTCTTTGAACACAGTGATGTTAATGCACGGTTCATTTTGTGCACCAGTAAAACATATATCTATGTCTTGAATTTGAAAAAAAAAAAAAAAAAATCATATTTTAATTTTCAATAAAGAAGGGTTCGGTGTCGGCGAATGTGCATATGAAAGTGGTGGGGTTCAGTACCTCCAACAAGGTAAAGAACCACTGATATAGACACAAAAATCAGAAAGACAAAATAATATCTGAAAGAGCATTGCCAGAAACACAAATGTTCACTCATTTCATATTGTCAACATGCGGCTGTGGTCACTTTTAGACTTGCTCACAGTGGGAAGAGTGACCAATACTTTTACTCAAGTAAGACTACTGTTACTTCAATAAAAATAAAAAAGTACTGCCCACCTCTGAAGTTAATGCAAGCAAACCCTAAATTTACTCAATATTATAAATAGTTTCAAATAATACAAAGACAAATATGTGAGAAAATAAATTTATTACGCAAATAATCATCATATACACAATAGCTCATGGTTCTATCGGTGCAGATTTTGAAAAGCGTGTTACACAGTGTTCTGATCTCAGTTAGGTACCTCTCTATTATTTATAAGTTACCTTTTACATCCAAGTTACATTTAAACATATATAATTTACAGGTTTAGAAGTAAAGCAAGAGACTAAGGCACTCTAGAATCAATAGCAACCACTACTATAGAAAGTAGGTTTTTCCTTATACAGCGTAATACAAGATTTGTTAAAGCTGCACTGTGTAACTTTTCTGGTGGAGCAACAAGCAGGTGACGGACCCCGAACCGCAAAGTTACACGGTGCAGATTTAAACACATATCAAATTCACAGGAAATCAGATTGTTCTACTAGATTCTAAAACAAAACAAGAATGGGAAGTGTCCTATATAAGGTTCATTTCTTTGGCTACTGCAGCTCTGGAATTTATAATACAGCCAATAAATCACATCAACAAGGGAATTACAACTATGCGGTACTGAAACAAAATATGATTACTTAGGGTAGTACAAGGATAAATTGACTATATGAAGAAATAAAGTGAAAAACAGGGTTGAAAACGTTTGAACGTACATTATATCAGGATAATTACAAGAACACATAATATTATTTCTGTCTCATAACCACTAAAGTTGCCAAAAAGTTCAATTTTAATCATATTGCAAATCTAATCTAAGGTTCATGGGTCACACTTAACTCAATTTAATATTTTGATTGATCATTTTGTGTGGAAATTCGTATATTTTTATATCAAATAAGAAAATAAAAATGTATCTGTAAATATATAGGGCAACTCAAAAATCACCACAAAACTGGGGTTAAACTGGGACTAAATCTGGATCCAAATCTGGACTAGACCAGGACTAGAGCAGGACCAAACCAGGTCTACATTTGGACCAAAACAGGAGAAGTGTGAACGCACCCGAAGACAAAAAATAAAATGTTCCTGTGGTCATCTTCTTTAAAGGCACACTGTGTAACTTTTCCAGTGGTGGTCTGCTCACTGCTTGTGTCCATGACGATATGATTATTCCACAGTATGGAAATAATCTTTAATGGTCAGATCTATGGAGAAGCAAGCCTGTACATGGGGGAAAATTCAGGTTTTTAAGGTATTTTTGATCTATAAAACACCTGTAACTGAACAAACATTTAATGCCCTATTGTGGAACATTCCAGGCAAAGCAATAACATCTCCATGGAGACAAGCAGGTAGCGGACACTCCACCTTAAAAGTTACACAGTGAACCTTTAAAGTGCAGATGACAGGTTAGACTCATTTCACATATTTAAGATTTTACTCTTCTGTTTTTTTGTTTTTTTTGTTTTTGCAATATTTTTAGTTTAGAATTTTACTTCCTGGTTGGACACGGGCAAACAACTGTTACCTAGCAACCATAATGTAAACAAAATACATAAATTACACAATAGTTACCTATACTAATAAAATAATACATGATAACACATCTACTTTGTGAAATGAATGTTCAAACTGTCAAACTGTCATTTTGACAGTTTCAACTTTTTAAAAAAAGTTTATTGTGTAACTTTTCTGGTGGAGGGTCCGTTATTACTTTGTTAGACCAAATCAGACCAAGTTACAGGTCAGATCTGTGGTCAGATCTTTTTTTTTAGCAGTAAAACCAGTTGTAATTGAATAAATGTAAGGTAGACCTGTTTAAAGTTATACTGTGGAACATTCCAGGCAGAGCAGTGACATAATCCATAGAAACAAGCAGGTGACGGACCCCCAGCAAAAAGTTACACAGTGCATCTTTAACAAAATAAAAGTGTATTAGTCTAATCATAACTATTGTGTAATTTAGACAAGTTTTGGCTCTTGTAAACATTATGGTTGCTCGTTAACAGTTACCAATTAGCTCCAACCAGGAAGTAAAAATTATAAACATGATCTAAATTAAATAACTAGAACAAACTAAACAAGATTTTCTTTTGTAAAAACTTGAGTTGACTGTTTTGCTGGAATCCTGAGTCATCTAACCTGTCATGTGAACTTTTGAAATAAAACTGATTCGTTTTTATCTCCCCAGCCTCTTGGCCACGTCCTTATAGGCCAGTTCGATCTCTGCGTCAGCGGGACACGTGTTGGCGAACTCGTCTCTGCTGTTGGCGTTGCTAAGGTAACGCAGCACTCCTCTGAACTCGGATGGGATGTTGTAGTTTCTGTATTTCTTCGCCACGACCTAAAGTGAAATAAATGTATAAAGGGTAAGTCAAAACACTGTGAAAATATGTTTATTATAGTAAAGATGGAAACTAATGTTGATTGTTTAGACTGACTTCAAACCAGGAACACCCCAGAAGATGCATTAAAAGAGGACGAAACCAGGTCTAAACCAGCTCTAAACCAGCTATAAACCAGGACCAAATCAGGACTAAACCATGTCTAAACCAGGTCTAAACCAGCTCTAAATAAAGGACAAATAAGGTCTAAACCAAGTCTAAACCAGGACCAATTCAGGATTAACCTGGTCTAAATAAGATCTAAACCAGGTCTAAACCAGGACCAATGATTGCGGCACATCAAGGACACCCCATAATATCTGTACTGAGCATATACTAAACCAGAGCTAAACCAGGTCTAAACCAGGACTAAACCTGGACTAAACCAGGACTTACATAGGTCTAAATCACTTCTGATCGATATTGATTACTACAAACAGGAACACCCCATAAGACCTGAACAAAAGGACTGAACCAAGACTAAAACAAGACTAAACCAGAACTAAACCAGGAGTAATTTAGGACTAAACCAGGACTAATTAAGGACTAAACCAAGACTAAACCAGAGCAAAACCAGGACTAATAAAGGACCAAACCAGAACTAAACCAGGAGTAATTTAGGACTAAACCAGGACTAAACCAGAGCAAACCAGGACTAATTAAGGACTAAACCAAGACTAAACCAGAGCAAAACCAGGACTAATAAAGGACCAAACCAGAAACCAGGAGTAATTTAGGACTAAACCAGGACTAATTAAAGACTAAACCAAGACTAAACCAGAACAAAACCAGAACTAAACCAGGACTCATTTAGGACTAAACCAGAGCAAAACCAGGAGTAAACCAGAGCAAAACCAGGACTAAACCAGAGCAAAACCAGAACTAAACCAGGACTCATTTAGGACTAAACCAGAACAAAACCAGGAGTAAACCAGAGCAAAACCAGGACTAAACCAGAGCAAAACCAGAACTAAACCAGGACTCATTTAGGACTAAACCAGGACTAAACCAGAGCAAAACCAGGATTAACCTAGGACTAAATCAGGACTAAACCAAGACTAAACCTGGACTAACAGATGTGTGAAGAGTCCCTCAGTCGTCCAGGTAGAATCCATGATAAAAGAAGAAATTCAATTTGTCAACTGGACAAAGTTTGTTTGGTCGAAAACGTTTCGCCGCTCATCCGAGAGGCTTCGTCAGTTCTTGTTAGAGTGCTGGTAAGACACTGCTTATATCTCGCTGCCGGGAGGAGCTAACTATACTGCAGTTTTTCCGAAACTATCTTGCCTATTTGTTTCTGCCTTTTGTTTCTCTGGCGTCTAGATTAGCATACCTATTCATCCCTACACGACTGTTTTTCACACCTCTGTCCCTGACCTGGCTAGCCCTATTGTTTCTTTTGTTTGTTTTGATCTAGGTTTAAGAATGGAATTATAGATGGGAGACAAATTATGTCTGACTCCAACCATTTCTGTTTAAAGAAGGATTCTCTTTTTTGACAAAAATAGCCTCTATAACTCCCCTCTCAAACCAGTTCTTTTCCCTGGCTAAGATCTGAACCTCACTGTCCTCAAATGAATGGCCCGCGGCTTCTAGGTGAAGATGTACGGCAGATGACGGTCCACTCTGGCACGCTCGTCTGTGTTGGTACATCCTCTTGTGAAGTGGCTGTTTTGTTTCTCCAATATAGCGCTCACTGCAGTCTTCACTACACTGAATGGAGTAGACCACATTGCTTTGTTTGTGGCTCGGTGTTTTGTCCTTTGGGTGGACCAGTTTTTGTCTTAAAGTGTTTGTGGGTTTGAAATAGACTGGGATTTCATATTGTCTGAAAATCCTCTGTAGTTTTTCCGACACGCCGGCCAGGTACGGAATCGCTACCGCTTTCCTTACCTGGCCGGAGTCTGGGCTAGCCAGGTCAGGGCCAGAGGTGTGAAAAACAGTCGTGTAGGGATGAATAGGTATGCTAAACTAGATGCCAGAGAAACAAAAGACAGAAACAAATAGGCAAGATAGTTTCGGAAAAACTGCAGTATAGTTAGCTCCTCCCTGCAGCGAGATATAAGCAGTGTCTTACCAGCACTCTAACCAGAACTGACGAAGCCTCTCGGATGAGCGGCGAAACGTTTTCGACCAAACAAACTTTGTCCAGTTGACAAATTGAATTTCTTCTTTTATCCTGGACTAACAGAATTCGAATTGAATCTCACATCTCAAAGCCATTTAAGTCCTTCATTTTGCAGACAATATTACCTGCTGCCCTATCCAGAAGCTGTAATGTTATACCTAATCATAAATCATAAATAAAACTTTAAAAATATGAAAGTTTAACCTTGAGCACATGTAGTTTTGGGAGCAGGTTGCAGTCTGCCAGCGTGAGGTCATCTCCGTCCAGGAACTTTCTGTTGGATTCACGTCCACGGTCATCCTCATCGGGCAGAGGGCTGATCAGATACTCGTCCAGTTTCGACAGAGCTTTGTTCAGATTCTTCTCCAAAACTACACAGGAAAATATAATCATATAATCAAGAAGACAGTTCTGTATATAAAGCATTTAAGCAATTGAAATGTTACAAAATGAATCTCAATATAATTACAATTCATTAATACTACTTCTACTACTACTGTTATTACACTTTCTGCTCTGATTATTACTACCACTACTGCAGTACAAATATAATTCGTTATTTTACCTTTGTGTTTATCGGCCCGAGTATTTTTGACATATGCTGAGAATTTTGCAAAGATGTCGATCCCGGCTGTGTTGGCTTCACGGTTTCTTGGTGCGAGTCTTGGATATCTGAGGAAAACATATGAACAATTAACAATACAGTCTAATAACGCAGTTTCTAGTTTAATATTTAGTATTTGAGGCGTACTTTGGTGGAGCCAGCATGGTCTCCAGATACTCCTCGATCTTGTTGACATCAGTGAGGACTTCTCCCTGATAGGTGAGGAACGGAGGGTGTGTCCCCGGGGCCAGGTTATGGAGATCTGCTGGTTTTCTATTGGCAAGGAAAATAATGATTACTTATTGTTTGTGGTATGTTATAGTGTATTTCAAAGACACAAAGCGCTTTACAGCTTTATTCATTCCGTTAAGCTACTTCTGTTCAAATCCAAACAATAGAGCATGGAAAATTTCTGTACAAACTTGAGACGATTTAACCACAGCTGCTCATTTGTATCATGTGTTTCTCAAATTCTCATATCATTCAGAACAAAATATATTTCTTTTTTTTCTTTTCTTTTACCATAAATAAGTAATAGTTTGGTTCTCTGATTGTTGATTTTGCAAAAATCTCCACTGAGGACTGTCTCTGTGTTGTTTTTTTTTCCTTTTTCACTCCCGACATTGTTTTTATGTAGGGCTGTCAGTTTATCGTGTTAATTAGATTAATTAATTACACTGTAAATTAACGCATTATAAAAATTAATACAAATAATTATGAGTGGCACTTCAATGCGCGCATTTTAAATTTGGCATGCTGCCAGGGCCTTTGAACGGCAAGTTTATTTATAAAAAGAACGAAGACAGGACGATCAACAAGAACGGGGTGATTTGGAGCTTTTGTCAAAAAGAATTTTCCGATCACTGAAGCTGCTCCAGCCTGACGGATCATTTGAACGATAAACACATCCAGACAAATTCCATCATTACCGGTGATACCACCAAACCACCAAACCACGCTCACAGAATTTGGGAAACGAATGAGCAAAGCGACCACAGAAAAACTGACAAACTCAATCGCAGAGTGGGTTGCCTCGCTCTCTCTCTCTCACTCTCTCAAGATCTTTCTCCATCTCACTCTCTCAATCTCTCTTTCAATCTCTTCCTCTCTCACTCTCTCTCTCTCAATCTCTCACTCGATTTCTCATGAGATTAAAATGCGATTAATTAGATTCATTACAAATCCTGCAATTAATAACATTAATTGTTTTAATCGCTTGACAGCACTATTTTTATGAGATCGGAGGATGCGTCTCATTGGTTAATCCGCCTCTCAATCACTCCCTCTGAACTCAGGGAGACAGGATCGAGCTCCAGATCTACTCGTGTTCACCGACCACCATCGTTCACATAAACCACACTACAGCCACGACTGGATCTGATCAGGGCAGGACCGTTCTAAACTGTTAAGGAAAGGTCAAAATGTGTCCTGTTTATGTTAGTATAAATACGTGTTCAAAATAGTATCTAGTTTTATTATCATTTAGTATCTTTTAAAAATTTGTTTATTTCATTTATAAAGTATAAAAACACATCAACAGTGTGATAAGAATACAAAATATTGAATGAAAGGGAGCAGAAAGAAGAGTAATCTTATGTTATCTGCCCCTCTTCCCTTTTCCAGACAATAACACCGATAGTAAAACATTTCATCAATACATTCCATTTCAATCACAATTATTAATCAATTGTAAACAGAAAGCTTCATTTTTATGCGCAACAACTTAGTTTTCCATTTCATACCTACACATTACACAGGTTTTTATGTATTTTTGAAATGCCATTATTGTACTTGATTCTTTGATTTCTTTGTCAAGATTATTCCATAAATGAACTCCTTTCACAGCGACGCTTCGCTCCATCACCTCGGTTCTGAATCTGTTTTTTTAAAACATGTCGGTTCCTTTTAAATTGTAGTGGCTTGTTCTTATCTCAAACAGTCTTTGAATATTTACAGGTAATACTCTGCACTTTGCTTTATACATGACTTTGAGGAGACTTAATTGAACAATATCACACATTTTCAACACTTTAAGTTTAACAAAGAATGGGTTTGATGACTCTCTAATGACTGTCAGTTCAAATTAGTATCTAGTTTTATTATCACTTAGGCTGCGTCCCAGTTCTCTGT
This sequence comes from Paratrypauchen microcephalus, assembly GCA_036785185.1. Lineage (NCBI taxonomy): Eukaryota > Metazoa > Chordata > Actinopteri > Gobiiformes > Gobiidae > Paratrypauchen > Paratrypauchen microcephalus. The sequence continues at coordinate 5,992,130 of JAVJIX010000043.1, read as the reverse complement.
CTTACCCCTTTGTCTTACCCCTACCCCTTGGTTTTGCGTGTTCATTTGAGGGCAAGGGGTGTCCCGATTCTAATTTTGAAGGGCTCGGGCCACGACCGAGGGCTACATACCCCCTGAAACGAAGTAAGCTCTTGACCAGACTTGAAACGAAGGGGTACGCCTACAAGCTCAGGCAGGTTTTGGGATCAGGATGGCAGCGTCACATCGACCAGCCAAGGAGTCTCATAAATGTATTTTCAGCAGTTGTAATTATCGAATAACAGTTTAGCAGGTTTACAATTATGACGCTTATGTTCTACGTTACTTTTAGTGAACTGTTGTTGCGGTTTTAATTGTAGTGATGTCTGTTTAGCCGACGTTATCGTTTTCATCGAAATTTCATGCGTAAACAATCTATTTTTTTTGTCGAGCTGAGGTACCCGATAATCCTTCACATTTGTTTACGTTTGTTTACATCAGTTGTTGTTGTCGTGGACGTAGCAGCCAGGTAGAGGCGAGGGATGATGACGCAAACGGTAATCGAGTGGCGTCCCATTTCTTAGGGGAACATTCGTACCCCGAGCCCTCTCAGCTCAGTATCGAGGGGCAAGACAAAGACGTAAATAAAGGGTTAGGGGAAGGGTAAGACAAAGTAATGGGACGCAGTCTAAGTTTAACAAATAATGGGCTGGATGGCTCTCTGTAACGACTGTTGGTTCAAATTAGTATCTAGTTTTATTATCACTTAGTATCTTAATTTTCTCTAGTCACTAAAACCCCACCTCTCTTGTGTCTTGTGACCTGTATTATTCAGCTAATAGCCCCGACCTGGTTAAAATCACAGCATCATTTGACCTGAACACTGCTTCCTCCCTGCAGGTAACACAAGCCCCTAAGTGCTCCGGCCTCTCCCGTGTGTCCAGTGTAACTCTATGAGAGCTCTGTCACCTTTTCAGATCCACCGTGGTGACGTTGAACACGACTCCTTTAAGCCACAGGATCATGAAGAGGCGCTGTGAGAACGGACAGTTCCCAATGCTCTCTCCATCGCTTCCTGCCTGTACGAACAAAAACACAATAACAAACATGGAGTTACGTTACGACCTCTTGTATACTGCTGAGATATATTTTTATGACTTTATTCTACATTTTATTTGATTTTTACTTATACACTATTCAAATTTCTTTGTCTAGCGTAAGAGATGTTTGTCACGTTTTCAGTTTCTACACACGCACTGCAGTAGGAAAAGTAATACTAGTTGTACAAGTTGTAGAAATAGTAATAGTACCAGATGTAGTTCTAGTGACAAAAATCTGTGGTTGTAATTAGAGATAGATAGAAACTGATAGCACATCAATAAAACACAACTTTCCACTTAAAATTTCTGTTGCCAAGATTTTACACATTATTATCTACTTACTAGACCAGTTAAATTCTAGTCTAGAGGTAGTTTATTTTAAGATAACTTGTTAAGTACAAATATCTTGCTGCATGGACAGAAAATTTCACTACTTTTAAGTAATTTTCTGATTGATAAGTGTTTATATCTTCAATTTTAGCCAAGCATTTTGCCGTGTAGTACTACTTAAAGGTCCCATGACATGGTACTTCTTGATCCTTTTATATGGCTCCTTAATGGTTCCCTAATACTGTAAATGAATCCTTCTTCAAAATCAAGACTCAGTGCATGAAAAAGAGAGATAAGATGAGAAAGAGTCATAAATATCTCTCTGGAACACTCCATTATGGGCGTTGTTGCTTGAATGCAAATGAGGAGGACAGAGATAGGCCAGAGTAGCGGGTGGGGGCGTGGCCAAACTCTCCACTCTTTCCTCTTCAGCTGTGCGCTGGCCCCACTTCCGCGTTTTTGCGCGGAGGAAGAGATGAGAAGCGTTCCATTGAAAAATAAACACATTTCCACAGAAAATAAAATTAAACCACTGCTCTTTCAGATGTCCACAGGCTCAGATAAAGGACTTCCGTGCCTCCAGGCAAATAAAAAAACGCATTTCGCATTGCGTAGCTCCTTTGCAGTCCAAACTCTCTGGGCGTGATTTACAGAGACACTGAGTAGAGACGCAGACGGGGGGTGGAGCTGCATTTTTCGATGTGACGTCACATAGTTGCCTTGTTCAGAATCGCCCGTTTGAGCTGTGTTTTTTTCTAACGCAGAAAAGGACCGCAAATGCTCAGTTTAGACATTTCGCAACTTTTAGCCATGAGGGGGGCCCTAAACAGGGTAGGGGAGCTCACATTAACGTTCAAAAACCTCAGAAAGTGAAAATGTCATGCCATGGGACCTTTAAACTTCATACTACTCTTTACCACTTTATAAACAATAAAAAAGTACTTTTACTTATTAAAAAGGTAAAAAATTCTTACGATACTTAAGACTTTCCATTACATACAGACTCTCTATGGAAAAAAATCACATTTAGAATTTTAAATGCAGTTAAATTTCTCAACTTGAATTTTTTAACCCTGAAAAATATTTATGTTTAAAGATGCATTGCGCTTCTCTCCATAATATGTTATGTTCAGTGTATGGCAAAAACCCAACTCAACTCCATAGAGACAAGCAGGTGACCGCACAAGCCCAACCTGCAGGTAACCTCTGTGGAGAGGCGACCCTGCGCGCCAAAAGAATGCGCGTTTTTAAAGTGGAATTGAGCTGCAAAAACACCCATAACGGAACAAATGTACGGACAATTTTAATACCATACACCAGAAAAGTTACACAGTGCATCTTTAAATTATTTTCATTCTGAATTTCAGTTGTAGAATTTTACATTTTCTTCTTGGTTTAATCCTTCTTTTTTTTAGCATTACACATGTTTCAAAATTTAAAAATTACTTCTATCCTCCTGGGATCCAGAGAAAAAAAGTGTATTTAAATTATATATATATATATTTTTTTTTTTATTGATTTTTTTTTTATGAACAGCTTAGCATTTACATTTTGTTGATTTTATCTTTATTCATAATGTAATATGTCTTCTGTAATGAACTGTAATAGTGCTAAATCCATGCGAAGTTAACCTAGCAAAAACTTTTTTTTTGATGACCAACATGCTCCGACAAGCTTCTACAGTCGCCTCAAAAAGTTTTTAGACTCCCTTTTAATTAATTAATTAATTTATGTTCAAAGTTCAAAGTCAACTTTATTGTCAGTTCTGCCATATGTGTTCAACATACAGTGAATCGAAATTTTGTTTCTCTCTGGCCAGGTAGTGCAAAAAAGACAGTGTACAAAATACAATATAAAGACAAAACAAAAACTTCGAAGACAAAAATCTAAAATCTAATCTAAAAGCGGTGCAAAAAGAATAAATAAACACCTATTTACAGATGTCCAAGATGTGCAGTGTGCATCAAAAATGTGCAATCCATTTATTTATTATTTACAGTATATATGTATTTATTTATGTATGTATGTATTTATTCAAACATGTGCAATGTATTTATTTATCTACGTATTTCTTTATTTCTTTATATATTTATGTATGTATTTATTTATTTTTTAATCATAGTGCAGCCACAAACTAGAGTCTATGTCAAAACACTTAAAAGATATTGATTAACTCAATGTCCACTATAAAGGACACAAATGAATGGGAATATTTTTACTACTAATTGTTCTAAAACAGCTACTTATAAAATTCAAAACAACGAAAATACATATACGCTGATGTCTGTGTGCATGAAAATTACTATAATACACCAAATCCACTACTAGCACTACTACGACTACTAACAAAATACTTTTTTATATGATAATAATGTAATGACGTGTGTAGAATTGCATTGTTTGTGTGCGTACAAAGTTGCAACAGGAGACTGTAATGAGATCCTGGGTCCAACATGAATAATCCACAACACTTCCATTAGCCGCTTCACTGCCCATTCTGATATTTACTTTGAGCTTTGTATCAGAATGTATCAAAATGTCAGTGCACAAAATTACCAAAAATACGGTAACGCTATAGATTTGCATAAATATTATATCCTTACAAGCTTCATAATCCATATTTAAGGTCATATTAGCTGTTTTAATATAAGTTTTTTATGCATGTTTGATCCAGTTGTATTACGTGTTACGGGAGCAAGAGGTATTTCAAATTATACGCAATCACTATTAGTGCATTGATCGTAATTTATTGATAAGGGGAGAGAAAAGGAGAGATTGAGAGTGCACGTGGGTGTCAGGTTAACACATGGAAAATCAGCAACAACAACAAGGCATGTACGTATCTTAAAGGGGCACGAACCAAAACAAAGACAAAACAAGTCAATTTTGAGTTTGTAATAAAAGTAAAACGATGTAATTTCATAACTAAAATTGTATGTGTGTATGGTAATTATCATTTGGAAATTGTTCAAAATCTCACCTTGACAAAAAGTTCAATTTCAGGATCTTTGTTGCCAGTAGCCGTCATTGTTCAAAATCAAAATCCTCAAGAGAAATTAAAAGAAAGTCCGAGCCAGGTCTAATCCACTTGGTTCCATAGTAGCGCAAGGGAAGTCCTGGTTTAGTTCTGGTTTAGTCCCAGGCCTCTGAGAGTGTGAGTGTGAAGTGTGACCGGGGTGCAGCTTGTACCGAAGCGGGGCGTGACTGTCCAAAAATAAACCCCAAGAAGAGAGAGAGAGAGAGGGAGGAGAGGAGAGGGGGAGGAGAGAGGGAGAGAGAGGGGGCAGGGGGACGAGGGAGGGAGAGGAGACAGTGAGAGGACAGAGGTAAAGGAGAAAAGAGAAGAGAGGGAAGGAGAGGGGGAAGAGAGAGAGAGAGGAGAGGAGAGAGAGGGAGAAAGAGAGAGAAGAGGGGGCAGGAGAGGGGGAACAGAGAGAGGGAGAGAGGAGAGGAGAGGGAGAGAGAGGGGAGAGAGAAGGAGAGGGAGAGAGAAAGAGAGAAAAAGAGAGAAGAGGGAGGGAGAGGAGAGAGGGAGAGGAGAGAGGTAAAGGAGAAAAGAGAAGAGAGGGAAGAAGAGGAGAGGGGAAGAGAGAAAGGGGAGAGAAGGACAATAGAGAGGAGAGAGGGGGAGAACGAGAGAGCATGGAAAGGGGAAAGGAAGAGAAGGAATGAAGAGAGAGAGAAGGAGGGGAGGAGGGAGAGAGAGGGGTGAGAAGAGAAAGAGAGGAGAGGAAAGGGGGGAGAAGAGGGAGAGAGAGGGAGAAAGAGAGAGAAGAGAGGACAGGAGAGGGGGAAGAGAGAGAGGGGAGAGAGAAGGAGAGGGAGAGAGGGAGAGAGATGGAAAGAGAGAGAAGAGGGAGGGAGAGGGAGACAGTGAGAGGACAGAGGTAAAGGAGAAAAGAGAAGACAGGGAACGAGAGGGGGAAGAGAGAAAGAGAGAGAGAGGGAAGGAGAGGAGAGGGGAAGAGAAGTAAAGTGAGAGGGGAAAGAGGAGGAGAGGGGGAGAGAGAGATGGAGAAAAAGAGAGAAGAGGGAGGGAGAGGAGACAGTGAGAGGAGAGAGGTAAAGGAGAAAAGAGAAGAGGGAAGGAGAGGAGAGGGGAAGAGAAGTACAGAGGAGGGAGGGGGAGAAAGAGAGAGCATGGAAAGGTGAAACGAAGAGAAGGAATGAAGAGAGAGAGAAGGAGGGGGAAAGGGAGAGCGACAGGTGAGAAGAGAAAGGAGGAGAGAGAAAAGGAAAGGTGAGGGGAAGAGAGCGAGAGAAACAGAGAGAGGGGAGAGAAGGAGAGGAGAGAAGAGAGAGGGGGAGAGAGGGAAGGAGAGGTGATGGGGGATACATAGACAGAAAGAGGAGGAAGGGGTCGAAAGGGGGAGCGAGGGAAAAGAAAGGAAGAGCGAGGAAGAAGAGAGGGAGAAGGAGAGTGAGGAGAGAGGGGGAGCGGAGAGAAGGGGAAGAGAGGGAGAGGAGGAAGCGAGGAGCGGAAGAGAACGGAGAGAGGGAAGAGAGATAAGAGAGTGCACACAGAGAGAGAGAGAGAGAGAGAGAGAGAGAGAGAGAGAGAGAGAGAGAAAGGAATACAAGGGAGAAGAGAGGAGGAACAGAGAGTGAAAAAAGAGGGAGAGAGAGACAGAACACAGGAAGTGGGAGGTATGGGAGAGGGGACAGGGGAGAGAAGAGGGTGAGAAAGAGAGAGAGAGAGAGAGCACACAGAGGAAAGAGAGGGAGGAGGGAAGTGAAGAGGCGCCTCAGACGATGGGACCAGCTGACGCTGAATCATCTGGAGTCACCGGAGGAAACGGCATCACACAGAGTTTGAGTCTCCGTGAGTAAAAGAGGAAATGTCAGAGCTGAGCGGGTTTATAATGCCACCGCTTATTTTCAAGTGTCAAATACCGAGACATTTCAAGGAACTAATGGGAGACTAATTCATGTAAAGAAATAAAAAGTTCACCCCAGGAAAAAGAGTGAAATATTTACTGCACTAACACAGATCAACAACAAACAAATAAACAATAATAACGCATTAGTTTTATATTCCAGACACTCAAAGCTCAGTTTGGTGCATTATTCATTCACTCCATACCCAGTCGTGGTAAGATATTGTAGCCACAGCTGCCCAGGACAGACTGGCAGAGGCTGCCAATCTGCCCCATCAGTCCCTCCAACCACCACCACTGAGCCTCAGAGAGCTGACGAGGTTTGGCCAAAATAAACAAAATGAGAACAAACAAAGATAAAATGTGACTTAACATAATTTGGACTCTTAATCAAGATTTATTTTGGTGTATTAGCAAAATCTGTTGAGCTGTATGAGGTCATTCAAATGAAAATTATAATCATTTTAACTGCATATTTGTGCCTAAAGGGCAATTTTTGACTAAGTTGGCAGGTTAATTTAGGATTTTGGGACATATGAACTGCACAGGTATTATTATTTATGAGAAAAACTACTGTAGAATAATATTCTTTGGTAGTTTGTCAGACTTGGCTTAGTCCTGGTTTAGTCCTAATTTAGTCCTGGTTTAGTCCTAATTTAGTCCTGGTTTAATCCTGATTTAGTCCTGGTTTAGTCCAGGTTTAGACCTTTATCAGACTTGGTTTAGTCCTGGTTTAATCCTAATTTAGTCCTGGTTTAGTCCTGATTTAGTCCTGGTTTAATCCTGATTTAGTCCTGGTTTAGTCCAGGTTTAGACCTTTATCAGACTTGGTTTAGTCCTGGTTTAATCCTAATTTAGCCCTGGTTTAGTCCAGATTAATCCTGGTTTAGTCCAGGTTTAGACCTTTATCAGACTTGGTTTATTCCTGGTTTAATCCTGGTTTAGTCCTGATTTAGTCCTGGTTTAGTCCAGTTTCAGACCTTTGTCAGACTTGGTTTAATCCTGGTTTAGTCTTGATTTAGTCCTGCTTTAGTCCAGGTTTAGACATTTGTCATACTTGTTTTAGTCCTGGTTTAATCCTAATTTAGTCCTGGTTTAGTCCTAATTTAGTGCTGTTTTAGTCCTGATTTAGTCCTGTCTTAGTCCTGGTTTAGACCTTTGTCAGACTTGGTTTAGTCCTAATTTAGTCCTGGTTTAGTCCTGGTTTAATCCTGGCTTAGTCCTGGTTTAGACCTTTGTCAGACTTGGTTTAGTCCTGTTTAGTCCTAATTTAGTCCTGGTTTAGTCCTGATTTAGTCCTGATTTAGTCCTAGTTTAGTCCAGGTTTAGACCTTAATTTTAACTGCATATTTGTGCCTAAAGGGCAATTTTTGACTAAGTTGGCAGGTTAATTTAGGATTTTGGGACATGTGAACTGCACAGGTATTATTATTTATGAGAAAAACTATTTTTTTCTCATAAATAAAGTTAAATAAACTAGAGACATGAAAGACAATACAATGTCGGCCTACTCAGAACGACTTTTGACCAATAACTTTCTTCACGTATTAAAAAGATCTCACAAATAAAATGATTGGGGGCGTGAAGGCAGTATGATGCAACATTTAATAGTACATTCCTATCATAACCTGTATCCTTTTTACACGCACATGAACTCACTGCCAATCTCGAATCAAAGAGTAAAATTTACAACCTAACTTTATAACTTATGGACCTTGGATTCAATCATGCATTCATATAAAGTACTGTGGTTATCAACTTATCTTTCAGTATATGAAAGCTGGAACAAGATTTTTTGGGGGTCAATATTCATTTTGTGCACTTTTTTCTTTGCACAACTGGGAAATTTTATGATAAGATTTAAGCTGTAAAAGGTAAACTTGCATTGCGTAACTTTTCAGGTTGGGGATCCGCCACCATAGCTTTGCCTGTAACGTTCCACAATATGATATTAAACTCATTATTATATTATTTACATTCAATTGTGGGTGTTTTTATTCCACAAATCCTTTAAAAACATCCGTTCTTACTGCAAGTGGGGTCACCTCTTCACAGATCTCGCCTGTAAATTGTCATGGGTGGGGTTTCCTGCATGTTTCTAAGGAGACTGACAAGCAAAAGTTACACCAGTGCACCTTTAGTAACTTCTACAACTCATTATTCATTCTGCTATTTATTTATTCATTGCATCTCATGATTTTTTTTTAACAATATTGTACATTTAGAATCGTTTTTGTGGTTTAAATCTGTTCTTTGTGTGTCTTTTTTGTGTCAGTGGCATAAAACAGTTTCAGTATTATCATTTATCATCTACTTCAGCAATATATCGAACTTCAACATTTCAGAATTAGCTGTGAGTATGTTCATTGTAATAAACACATGCGAGTCACAAGGACACGCAAAAGGAGTTGCCTCATCTCTGACCAGCGAGATGTTTATTTATATTTAGATATTAACTAAGCCCCCTCCCCTCATCACGTGAGACCCTCCCACATGTTGAATCCGGACTGAAATAACACCGGGCTTCTCAAACAGTGGTGCAAGTACAGCTAATGATGCAGAGGAGTTAACTGGAGCCTTTTGGGTTCTAATTTAGTCCTAGTGTAGTCCTGGTTTGGTCTAATTCAGGTTTTGTTAAGTCTTGGTGTGGTTCTGGTTTAGTCCTGATTTAGACCTGGTTTAGACTTGGCTTAGTCCTGGTTTTGGATTTATTTAAGCCTGATTTTAGGCCTTTGTCAGACTTGGTTTAGTCCTAATTTAGTCCTGGTTTAGTCCTGATTTAATCCTGGTTTAGTTCTGATTGATTCCTGGTTTAGTCCAGGTTTAGACCTTTGTCAGACTTGGTTTAGTCCTGGTTTAGTCCAGGTTTAGACCATTGTCAGACTTGGTTTAGTCCTAATTTAGTCCAGGTTTAGTCCTGATTTAGTCCTGGTTTAGCACTTATTTAGTCCTGGGTTAGTCCTAATTTAGTCCTGCTTTAGTCCCTATTTAGTCCTGTCTTAGTCCTGGTTTAGACATTTGTCAGACTTGGTTTAGTCCTTGTTTAGTCCTAATTTAGTCCTGGTTTAGTCCTGATTTAGTCCTGGTTTTGGCCTGGTTTATTTCATTCTTGTTAGTCCTGGTTAAAGCAACATCTTGTATCTTTTATTATCTTAATTATTATTCTTCTCTTTTAAGTTTAGTTCTTTTAATGGTGTTTCTGTTGTATTTTTATGAACAGAAATGATTTAGAACGATAATACTGTACTGATTGTTTATTTGCATGAGCTCATACAGCTCAGCAGATTTTACATGATCTTACAGACCGCGGGCGGTTTGTGCAGTTCGTTCACTGGAGAATCTGCACCACTTTTATGCTGTAACGTCTTATCTACAGCGGGCAGGGCCATGATGTACTGCACTGTGATACTCCGGTGAACACGGAAAATTATCACAACTTAATGAGTAAATAAAAGGCTATTAATGAAAACAGATCAAATAAAATGATTTACAACACTACATACACAGATTAAAAGGTGCACTGTGTAACTTTTCAGGTTGGGGATCCGCCGCCGTGGAGATGCTTTAGCTTTGCCTGTAATGTTCCACAATATGATATTAAACTGGTTTAGTCCTGATTTAGTCCTGGTATAGACCTTTGTCAGACTTGGTTTAGTCCTAATTTAATCCTGGTTTAGTCCCGGTTTAGTCCTGGTTTAGTCCAGGTTCAGACCTTTGTCAGACTTAGTTTAATCCTGGTTTAGTCCTAATTTACTCCTGGTTTAGTCCTGATTTAGTCCTGGTTTAGTCCAGGTTCAGACCTTTGTCAGACTTGGTTTAATCCTGGTTTAGTACTAATTTAGTCATGGCTTAGTCCTGGTTTAGACCTTTGTCAGACTTGGTTTAGTCCTAGTTTAGTCCTAATTTTGTCCTGGTTTAGGCCTGATTTAGTCCTGGTTTAGGCCTGATTTAGTCCTGGTTTAGTCCTGGTTTAGACCTTTGTCAGACTTGGTTTAGTCCTGGCTTAGTCCTAATTTAGTCCTGGTTTAATTCTAATTTAGTCCTGGCTTAGTCCTGGTTTAGACCTTTGTCAGACTTGGTTTAGTCCTGGTTTAGTCCTAATTTATTCCTGGTTTAATTCTGATTTAATCCTGGCTTAGTCCTGGTTTAGACATTTGTCAGACTTGGTTTAGTCCTGTTTTAGTCCCGGTTTAGTCCTGATTTAGTTCTGGTTTAGTCCAGGTTCAGACCTTTGTCAGACTTGGTTTAATCCTGGTTTAGTCCTAATTTTGTCCTGGTTTAGTTCTGGTTTAAATAAAAATTTATGAAAAAGGCTTGCCTGGTTTGCCTTAACCAGCAGATAGAGCACAAACAAGAGATCTTTTACATTTAGTTCAGTAGACAACTCCAGGGCTGAAATCATCCAAACAATTCTTTAAAAACACAATGGAGCACTTCCTGTATTACCACATGACATCACAAGGCGCTTCAGAAAAGAATATGCAGGATGTGTATTTTATGTGAACTCCAGGTATGTTTGTGATGAGAAAACATTATAACATGGAGGCGGTGTGGTTTAGTCGTACCTTTGCATACAGTGTGATCTGGGGATGGCTGGTGTCTGGCTTCTCTGTGGTTTCTTTTTCTTTCTCTGAAGCCGATGATGAAGAGGAGGACGAGGATGAAGATCTACGGGTGTTTTCCCCAGTCTCGTCTTTGTCCCTGTGGTCCCAGGACAGGTCCATGGTGACGAGTTGGCTCTCCAGCTCCTCCTCCTCCTCCTTCGTCCACTCCTCTATAGTATGATCTTTCACTTCTTCTTCTTCTTCTACTTCTTCTTTTCCTTTCTCAGACTTGGACGAGGCAGATGAAGAAGATGAAGATGAAGAAGAAGAAGAAGAGGCACTGTCCCGTCTCTGGTCTAAGAGGAAAAGAGAAGGCTGAATTCAGTTGTTTTATGTTACTTTTCTGGTGGAAGGTCCGTCAAATGCTTTTCTCCATGGAGATGTTATTGCTTTCTATCATCATGGAAACCAAACCAAAAGCTACAGGTCAGATCTGTGGACAGGCAACCCTACTCACAGTCAGAGTGTCTGTTTTTTTTTTTTTTTAGGTATTTTTGAGCTATAAAACCTCCTGTGATTAAATAAATGTAAAGTAGAGCTGTTTAATGTCATACTGTGGAACATTCCAGGCAGAACAATGACGTATCCATAGAAACAAGCATGTGACGGACCCTCCACCATGCACCTTTAAATGATTCATTTATAAAACGACAAGAAATTGAGAAGCTGAATTATATTAAAAATATACAAATAATCATTAATTGAGGGAATCAAATTTGGAAAAATACTGAAATTTAGTAAAGTATGTCAAATGAATGCATTAACCCTCTGAGACCCAAGCATTCATTTCCTGGCTGAATTTTTTTTTTTTTAACCTCTTTAACATGTTTTTCCTAAGCCTCTAATGCAGAAAATAATTTGTTTTATCTTTTTTTCTTTTTTTGTGAAGAATCTGTGGAAATGTTGCAAAATTGCAACACTGGGCTTTAGTGGTTACCAGTGGTGAAAGTAGTTTTCATTTCTTACAGGTGCTATAATGTCCAGTGCATCACTTTACCGTTTTTTTTTTTTTAAACACTCGTTTTACCCGTTTTTTGTTTTTTTAATGTTTTACACCTTTTTCATAGATAAATAACTTTTTTAATATACTTAATTATTTCATATTTTTTTAGTCAGCATAAACCCTCTCTTACAGGTGCAGGCAGCACCGCCTCGCAATGGTTTAGGCTACTTTCACGGCTACAGTCAGATAAGTTTTGACAATCCTTGCTTAACAGACTGCAGATATCTATGCATGAGAGTTTCGGGTAGCTTTCAGTTATTCTCGAATGGCATAGTGTGGTTGTTTGTGTTTTCTACTTAAATAGCGCACCTTACTTTTTTTTTTTCAAATATGGGTTTTGGCCACCATTAACCATATTCTCTTAGCAGTGCTGCGTACCAACTGTGAATTTTATACCGGTGCTGCGTTCCGGTGCGCACCGCTTTACTTTCACCACTGGTGGTTACCGATATTACAACTTCACATTTAATAAAAGCCAACTTTGTATTAGTTTTTGCTCACTCCATAAAATCAAAACATATTTTAAAATGATTTTTTTTTAAAATACAGAACAGCACTAAGTGAACATGAGAATGTTAATACAACCCACTGTGAACTATGATGCACTACCTCACTTTTTCGCTTATATGGACAATCAAATTGTTTACTTACTGTTTTGGCACTACCTCACTTTTCATCTGTAATCTCTGTTTTGTCATTTTTGTCTTGTTTGCACTTTTTTTGCTTTGTCTATTGTTTTTTTTTGTGTCTAGTCCAGTATGTCTTTACATTTTGTTTTTTTTTACTTTAATGTTTTACTTTAATGTTTGCACTGAGGTGGGAGAGAACAGCAACTTCATCTGGGCTATATATTCTTGTATGTATATGCACATGTGAAAATAAAGAGAAATTGAATTGAATTGAATTGAACAATCAACAAAAACCTGCAGCCACACTGGCCCTTTGTGAAACAGTTTGCCCATGCCTGCTGTAAATGAACAAGAACATTAAATGATGTGCTGCAGGACTCTTCTCTTTATCATGTCACTCATCAAATATGAAACTGAAGAAAGCAGTTTTTGTCATCTCTGAAGCACAAGCGGACATCGCACTCCATGCAAGAGGTGGATGTGTATCTGCTCTTACCTACACTCGCCTCTTTTTTTAATCTTTATGACGAAAGTGTCCAATGTTGTCCTTTCGGAGTGTTGTACACTATCTTTTTAGCACTTAGTGGTGATCTTTCCTCATCCACTGAAGCTCTACCTCTCTTTACGGTGTTGGTTTGAATGAGAGAGGCAGAGAGCTGTACCTGGAACTGTCTCCTTTTCAGCACTTCCTTCACAGGGATCAAAAAGATAAAGGATCAAAGGCACTTTGTGCTACAATTTTGTATGAAAAGAGCTTTATAAATATTTTTGATTGATTGAAAGTCAGCTTTATTGCCAATTCTGCCATATGTGTTCAAGAGTGAATCGAAATTTCGTTTCTCTCTGGCTGGGTAGTGCAAAAAGTGTACAAAATACAACATAAAGACAAAACAAAAAAACTATTTAAATCTAAAATCTAAAATCTGAAAGCAGTGCTAAATAAATACCTATTTACAGATGTCCAAAAATGTGCAGTGTGCATCAAAAATGTGCAATGGAAGATACAGCAGTAAAATGGTAATGTGCAATAGAATGTGCATTGAAAGTAAAGATAAAAATAGATGTGCAGCAGTAGGGGATCTGCAGGGTCTTGCAGTCGCGCTTGTATTGCAGCCAAGCATTTACCACGGCAATGATGATGGTGTGTCAAAAGATGTACATGTATCACTGTTTGCACCTCATGTGCCACTTGTACTTGGCTGTGAAGGAATCCAGCAAGTCGATCCCACCCATGAATTTATTGTACATCTTCACAATTGATGGTCTTCTCACTTCAGTGAAGGACTTGGTGGATTTGTGCCACCGTGCAACCTTGTCGACTGGGTTAGGGCCATCAAAACTGGAGAGAAGTGTGACTGACCGGTTATCATACCACCTCACCGCACAGATGTTGTGTTCTTCCGACACTCTGAAGTCAAAGCTTGCTCTGCCTTGTTTTTTCAGCTCCTTCTCTTCTGCTAACCTGAGGCTTGGCACACGCCCAGGACAAACAGTTTAACAGCAGTTTAACAAGCAGAGGCACAGAGGTGAAAAAGTTGTCTGCATACACATTGTAGTTTTGCCCTGTAGGTAGTGTTGATGTGAGCTTCATGACCGTATCTCCTGATATGTCAAGCTCAGACCTAGCAGGCTTACCCCGCACACTCCCTTGGTACTAACCTGTGCCTCACTGTCCTCAAAGGAGTGGCCCGTCCGTGGCTTTAAGGTGGAGATGTACGGCAGACTGAGGTCCACTCTGGCTCTCCTGTCTGTGTTGGTACATCCTCTTGTGAACAGCCACTTCACAAAGGTTAGGGATTCTCTGTGCAAAAGGTGCACCCTTTGTAACCCAGTGTTGTGTGTGTTATTTACATAAATCACATGTGTATTATACTTTTTATATATATATATTTAACTTTTCTAACACTAAACATGTTATTAATGAAATAAAAAAAATATTACAGATTGTATACTTACTTTTAGATTGGTTAAAATTGATCCAGAAAAGAGAGCTGAGGTGGTCAGCTGTGTCATTTGACTTTGGAATGTGATATTCATTAATTCATTAATTCATTAATTAATTAATTCATGTTCTTTCGCTTTTCCATTTTCTGGGTCGCGGGTGCAGCAGTCCAAGCAGATCTGCTGCCCAGAACACAATGCACCAGCCCCCATGAATCCTCCTGCGGGTGGTGGGTCCTCATGACTTGATGTATCTTCTGCCATGAGGGCTATCAGTGTCCACAGACACTGGGGGCAAGGTGGGGTTAAGTGTCTTGCCCAAGGACACAACGGCAGCGCTCATCTGTGGGAGCTGGGATCACACGTGGTCAACCCGTAAATGTGATATATATAATGTGATATTCCCTCCAGTATTAAAAATTTACCTCCAAAAATGTTGTATGATGCAGTGCAGAGTGTGGGGTGCTGGGAAATGCAGTTTTTGTTGCATTCAGTCAGTGTGAGGCACTACTAGACAGTTTTAAGTAAATGTTGCAGTTCTGCAACTGTGGGTCTCAGAGGGTTAAAGCCACAGTATGTAGCTTTTTATCCAAATAGGCTCAAATAAATTAAATTATTTTTTTTCATTCTGGTAAAAAATGATATCAGAAAGTCCTTGAACTGACAATCAAATCTTTGGAGTTGAATAAACACACCACTTTCTGAAGTTATTGCGAAAAAAACAATTTCACTTTTGAACTTTGTGCCAGTTTTTGTTTCATGTGGATCAGCCCAGTAATTACAGAGATAATTAACCATAAACCAGGTCAACAAATCTGCAATCTGATAGTTTAAAGGTCCTCAAAGCTCATCAAAAACACACCTGGAGTTGTGTTTTGTTTCATTCACATGTTTGAGTAACACTTTATTATTAGTCTGTCTACATCTCCAAAACTCAAAATGCTCTGTTCCACCCCGTGATGTCATGAAGCGGTAGTTTTCATGCTAACAGCAACATTTACCTTCAGTTGGAACAGAAAGAACTTACAAATATGCAGGATTTAACACAACTCCAGGTGCATTTGTGATAAGGAAACAATATTATAACAGAAAATAACAAACAAAATAGCGTGATATGGGCCCTTTAACAGCAAATTCCACCATAGAATTCTGGCTCAAATTTAAAGTACAGAGATTCAAGATGGGTAATTATAAGTTTAATAAAAGTTTTGTCTACATACCTGTTGGTGGCCCGGGCGGGGGCGATGATGGAGGTTCCGGTATATCAATAATGCGTCCTGTATTCTCATAATGTACTTCCAAATCAGTTGGTTCCTCGTAGACCGCTTCATCGATAGAACTGGGCTCTTCGTAGATCACCTCCGCTCTGGTCATACTGTCGGGGTTCTCATACGTGTTTGCGGCCATCTTGGGAAGGTCAGAAGGAGAAGGTAGAGGTACAGACAGTGAGAGTGGTAGTGCCAAAGTGGAGTGATGTTAGTGTCTGTTGTGCCTACCTTATCAAAGAGGACTCTGAGAAGGACTTTGAACAGGGATCGACCAAAGAGATAAATGGGGAATTCTTAAAGGAGAATGCAGGCTAAAAGTACATGGGCTAAAAGTACATGGGCTAAAAGTACATGGGATAAAAGTACATGGGATAAAAGTACATGACCAGACAGTGCAAGGCTGTTCAGCTTTTGTTTATTCTATAAAAGAAAAAGTATAAAGTATAAAGGAAAATTAATAAGTAATAGTAACAACATAAGGAGTTTGTGTTGTAGTTTGTAGTAGTAGTAGTGATAGTCATAGTAGTAATAGTAGCAGCAATAGTAGTAATAGTAGTTGTAGTACTAGTGGAAGTAGTAGTAGTAGTAGTAGCACTAGTAGCATTGGTGATAATCATAGTAGTAGTAGCAATAGTAGTAGTACTAGTACTAACTAGTAGTAGTACCACTAGTAGTAGTGATCATCAGTCATTATAATCATAGTAATAGTAGAAGTGGCAGTAGTAGTAGTAGTAGCAGTAACGCTCTCAAGTCTCACGCATTGAGTGTGACACACGCATTTCAACGAGTTCACACGCTCACACATGGTATTTCTCACGCTGAAATTTTGTTAAGCAATTCAAAACTCAAGCCACTGGTCACAGTTCTGTGCCCAGAAAATCAGTCTGTGTGGCTCAGAAGACTTAGTTATGCAGGCACCGCGCCGTTTTCAGCACCGCGCTCCCCCAGTATAAATATCACCAAACTTCAAAACTTGAGAACCCTGAGTAGCAGTAGTAGCTGTAGTTGTAGTAGTAGTGGTAGTAGTAGTAGTAGCAGTAGCAGCTGTAGTAGCTGTAGTAGTGGTAGTAGCTGTAGCAGTAGTAGTAGTAGTGGTGGTAGTAGTAGTAGTTGTTGTAGTATTAGTAGCAGCTGTAGTAGCTGTAGCAGTAGTTGTAGTAGTAGCTGTAGTAGTAGTAGTAGCAGCTGTAGTAGCTGTAGTAATAGTAGTAGTAGCTGTAGCAGTAGTAGTAGTAGTAGTACTAGTAATAGTAGTAGCTGTAGTAATGGTAGTACTGTAGTTGTAGCTTTAGTACTAGTAGTAGTAATGGTACAGTAGTAGTAGTAATAGTAGTAGCTGTAGTAGTAGTAGTCGTAGTAGCTGTAGCAGTAGTAGTAGTCGTAGGTGTAGTAGCTGTAGTAGTAGTAGCTGTAGTAGTAGTAGCTGTAGTAGTAGTAGCTGTAGTAGTAGTTCTAGTAGCTGTACTCATAGTAGTAGTAGTAATAGTAGTAGTTCTAGTAGCTGTAGCAGTAGTAGTAGTCGTAGTAGCATATCTATAATTGTCAAGTTAAGTCTATTACTACGGATGCTGTTAACATTAGGAAAAAAGTTCATTTAAAAAGTCTCTTTTCTTTTTCATAATTTCAGGAGGTCAAATATGATTTTGCCTTTTTTTTTAAATAATTAATTAAAAGTTTCTTGTCTTAAAATAATAATTGAATTAGACTGTGTAATGCCAGGTGTGAAAAAGCTACAGGAAATTTACCTACAAATCAAATATCATATATGTATTAAATTTCCTGTTACCTAGACTACAAAAAAAAAAAAAAAAAAAGCAAAAGTTTTAGCCATTTTATGAATGTTCCCTGACTCCTCACAGCAGAGGAGATGATAACACATAAGGTTTAATCACTGTATTTGATTAACCTGGGATTGAATGTAGAAGCTGTAAAAGAGGAGTGGCTCTCATAAAAGTGAGTAAGTGACCCAGGCTGAGATTTAAAGAGATTACAAGACAGAAGCAACTATAAAACTTTGTCTGAAAAGTAAACTATTAGTAGCTGCAATATATAAAGTGCATTTACTAACATTTCGATAATAAATAAACAGTAAAATTTCAATAATTTGACAAGAAAATCGCATGTTTCGAGTGAGATCCGACATACTGTAGAAGAAACCAGGCTGTTCTACATGTTTTACTGCCCTCTACAGATGTAAACTGGAATTGTAAAACTGAAACCTCTAAAATGGTCAAATACAACATTGATTCACGGATTGAAAATAAGTTTACTTTTCAGTTCTTGCTTGAAAAGGCTTTTAAAACATCACATCTAATACTACTTGGGAGGTTTTCAAAAGTATAGAGTTGTATACAGGTACTGCTACATACTGAGACATATTAAAATTGCATTACGTCATAAGTATTAAATGCTATTGGGATATTCTTTGCCTGAAATGCTCTGCAGTTTAAAACTAATCTTCTATATCTCCATGGAGACAGACAGGAAATGTTACAGGTCATATCTGTGGAGAATTTGACCCTGCTCATAGTAAAAATGTTATTATAGGTAGTTTTGATCTATAAAACACCTGTAATTGAATAAATGCACTTTAGATATGTTTAATGCCATACTGTGGAACATTCCCGGCAAAGCTATAATATCTCCATCGTGGCAGACCCCCCACTCGGAAAGTTACACAGTGCCCTTTTTAAAAGAAAATTGTAAATATGTATTTTTTTTGCTATTCAGGCTCTAGTAAATGTCCAAATCTTAATAAAAATAATGACGCTGTTTAAGACTTTAGCAGTTAGCTTGTTTAGCTCGTTGCTCGCGCTGCGCAGAGGAGACGTGGAGGAGAAAATGGCGCTGCTTTCGTTTCGTGGGACCCAGAGGTTACAGATGTTTCCTTCACAGCATGAAGAGCAAACCTGAAAAATTAAATTAAAGTTATTTACATTTCAGTGCAACATTTTGTGTCCTAATTTGTTTGAATAATAGAAGATATAAATAAACCTAACTCCAGTTCTGAACAATATTTACCCGGTTACAGATACAGTATATGGTATAAGCAGCTCAAAATAAGTTTGCTGTGTACTGTCTGCATCTAATTATAAACTGTTTCATTGTCCGAGAATCAGGAAGTGTGTGTTAGCATGCTAGCTGCTGTTAGCTTTATCATCATGGCAAATCTCCAATTAAGACGCTCAGAATACATAAGGTAAGTGAGGAATAACTTTGAACCACTGCAAACCGTTTATAATGAAGTACAGTGGTACCTCACCTTACGAAATGAATTCGTTCCAGAAGTGGTTTCGTAACGTGAATTTTTGGTAAGTTGAGTAGCTATTTCAATGGAAAAGGCCTGATTCGTTCCAAGGGTTTTTTTTTTAATAGTGTAACTTTTTTTTTTTTAATAGTGTAACCTTGGTTCTGCGTCCTGATTGGCTAAGAGACGAGACCAGGACTAAACGTGTACTAAACCAGGTCTAGACCAGAACTAAACCAGATCTAGACCAGGTCTAAACCTGGACTGGACCTGGACTAAACCAGGACTGGACCAGGTCTAGACCTGGACTAAACCAGGATTAAACTACCACGTGCCGCTCTTTGCTGGTTTCGTGCGGCTGGTTTGTGGCTCGGGCTCCAGAGGACGCGGTCCGGGCGCCGCGGTTCTATCTCGTGCTCGCAGCCCCGGTGCCGGTCGTGCAGACCAGGACTAGGGGTGCTCCTCGCTCGCGCGGTGTGTGCTCCTCGCGCGGTGCGTGCTCCTCGCGCGGTGCGTGCTCCTCGCACCGACTGGTTTGTGGCCCGAGGCACAAACCAGCCGGTGCGTGCTCCTCGCGCGGTGTGTGCTCCTTGCGCGGTGTGTGCTCCTCGCGCGGTGCGTGCTCATCGCGCGGTGCGTTCTCATCGCGCGGTGCGTGCTCATCGCGCGGTGCGTTCTCATCGCGCGGTGCGTGCTCCTCGCGCGGTGCGTGCTCCTCGCGCGGTGCGTTCTCATCGCGCGGTGCGTGCTCATCGCGCGGTGCGCGGTGCGTTCTCATCGCGCGGTGCATTCTCATCGCTTCACTATTTTAATACATTTTGTTGAAAATCTTGCGTGTTCAGCGCTAGAGCTAAGAGGCCGAGAAAGGTGCTTTTTGAGCGGGGATAACAGCGGGGCGTGCATCTCAGCGCTTTATTCGAATTTTTGAGATTTCGCGTTTCGTAACTTGAATTTTCTTTCGTGTATAGAGACCAAAATTTTACGTGAAGGCATTTCGTAACTTGGATTTTTCGTATGTAGGGTCTTTCATAAGGTGAGGTACCACTGTAATTCTGTTTTGTTTCATGTTTTTAATCAGGTACAGCACCTTTTATATAATTGTGTATAATAATATTTAATAAAAAATCAGTTAATAGTAGTTTTAGACAGTTTTATACAGGGAGCTTAGTGCATACTGTACATAATAGCTTAATATTCATTTTCAATAGATTTCAGTTGATTACGTTGGTAATTGAAGGTGCATTTTTTTTTACTTATTTGGTAATGACAATAAGAGTACTAGTAGAAATCAAAGTCACATTTGGTATATGCTCCAATGTTGTAACTACTGAAATAATTAGGATTGAATTTTAGAGACATGAAGTAGTGTTTGAGCTGGTATTAAAGTTTGACTGACCTGTTGTCCGTTATGAGCGAGGGGAGCACATCCAGTAAAGCGGCACTCGTCAAGACTGGCACAGCGTTTGGACACAGACACACTGATCCCCGTAGAGTCCATAACATGAAGAGTGTAGCAGTATCTGGTCTCTAAAACATATAATCAACCTTATCAATAATGTAAAATGAATCATTTAAATACAAGATTAATAAAAAAACACAAAATAAAGTAAATGTTTGTTTAACCTTTGGGGCAGTAGAGATCAGGAGCCCAGCGATTGCACTCATAGTTGTCTTTTGCTTCTTGACACGTGAAGCACTTAAAGCCGCCGGGATGGGGAGTAGCTGCAAACGACAAACACTAAACCTCACAAAGAATTCATGTCTTTCCAGGTATTTTTGCAATAAAAACACCGGCGTAAATGTCAGCTAGATGAGTTTAAGGCTTACTTGAGGGATGTAAGTGGACGATGTCTTTTGCAGTGAAATCTCGGGCTTCAGTTTCCTTCATCCATTTGGACACAGAAGACAGCAGCAGGACACAAGCCACTGGCCAACACTGATGCATTCTGGGACTTCAAACACTACGGGAAAACATAATAATATCTGTTTTTTTTTGGACTAATTATGTGCAATAGCATCCACATGATAAAAAAGAAATACCATAAAGAGAAATTATTATTAAAATGCAATAATACAATTTTGGGGATAAACAATGGCCAATAAGCTCTGTCGATGTCTTTGGCTAAAATGTTGGGATGACTTTTCGTATTAAAGTGTTAAAAAAAGCTTTGTGTGCCGGGGTGTAGCACCATATTCTGGCCCTGGATACAAATTTTAGTGGACCACACTACATATTGTCTAAATAAAAATGTACACTACAGACTTACACCCAGTCCTATGCCCCTGTTTGTATGTATTTTTTAGGCAACAGATAGACCAAAACAAAATATTTAAAGCTGGTATGTTAAAAAGTCCAAATATCGGCCTGATATATTAGCAAACCAATATACAGTGGTACCTCACCTTACGAAAGACCCAACAAACGGAAATTTCAAGTTACGAAATACCTTCACGTTAAATTTTGGTCTCTAGATACGAAAGAAAATTCAAGTTACGAAACACGAAATCTCAAAAATTCAAATAATGCGCTCAGCCACACACATTATATGCTTTTCTCAGACTGAATTTAAACTTTTCTCACATTTGTCTCTCGTTTAAACACTCAAACTTTCATAGATTTTCAACAAAATTATTAATAGTGAAGTGTGGGGGGAAGGGGGAGGGGGGAGAAAACTGCGCGCGGACACGTGTGATAGCCAGCAGGTCTAGACCTGGACTGAACCAGGACTGGACCAGGACTAAACATGGACTAAACCAGGACTAAACCTGGACTAAACCAGGACTAGACCAGGTGGATTAAAGCGCCGCGCGCGGATCTATTTCCTGGTTTCGTTTCGAGTCACGGCTGAGGCGAGCAGCGAGGGGGACCGCACGCAGTCTGAGCGCATGAACGAACGCATGCAGGTCTAGACCTGGTCTAGAGGAGGCACGGTTTGAGCACGGGTCTCGTTCATGCGCTCAGACTGCGTGCGGTCCCCCTCGCTGCTCGCCTCAGAGGTGACTCGAAACGAAACCAGGAAATAGACCCGCGCGCGGCGCTTTAATCCACCTGGTCTAGTCCTGGTTTAGTCCATGTTTAGTCCTGGTTTAGTCCATGTTTAGTCCTGGTTTAGTCCATGTTTAGTCCTGGTCCAGTCCTGGTATAGTCCACGTTTAGTCCTGGGTCTACAGTCTCTACGCAGAACACAATGTTACACTATAAAAAAAGTTACACTATTAAAAAAAAACTTGGATCGGGGCCTTGGAACGAATCAGGCTTTTCCCATTGAAATAGCTACTCAATTTACGAAAAATTCATGTTACGAAACCACTTCTGGAACGAATTAATTTCGTAAGGTGAGGTACCACTGTATACACCATTGTCCATTGTCAGCTGTAGAAAATGGAAAATGGACAAAAATGTAATTGTAATTTCCTTTTCTGTTGAAGAAACAATCCAGATTCTTGAAATAACCAAAAGATGGCAGCAAAGACTACATGTAAAACTGCAGGACCAGATTGCACACATGGACAGAGAAGCACGTTATTGGGGCGTGGATAATGCAAAGAAAACAAGCATTTAGGAGCACACTGGGTTCACACAGAGCCCCCAGGACACAACACATAATATGAAGAAATGAAGCATCTCCAGAAGTCAATGCACGGGATCTGTACTGGTCCCAGTTTAGACACAAACCAGGTCACTGGGTTTGGCCCTTATTAAGTCCATACATCTCTGTCAGAGCAGCTATGGTAACCCACTATCACACTATAGCACTAACAGACTGACTCTAAGAATAAAAATACTAGGGTTATCAAAGGTATCCAAAAAAAAAAGATATTAATCGACACTAGATACGCATTTGAGCAGGTATCGATACTAAAAAAAGTCACATTTAAAGCACAGAAATGAACCTTTTTTGAGTAGTTTTAGAATGATCTTGAGCTGTATTTAGTCCAAGTATAAGAGTACATAGACATAGTATACGGCCATGGATATATAATATAAAAGAAAGTACTATGATTTAATGATATGATGAATAATGAATTGAAAATCACATTCTATTGTCTAAAGAAAGCTTTTTATTCTCACCATAGTATTGAAATTGGTATTGATTATCGAGTCTCTTCCTTATTCTAAGATAAATGTAGGCTATTGTTGGACTTTTATTTCAGATAGTTCCATTTTGGTGGTATATCAACCTGGATTTACTGAAAAACTGAGCAAAAATTCTGGTGTATTTTGGACTGAATAAAATGAATAATAAAACCGTGGCCTTGCAAATCCTGTCTGCTACTTGTGTTAATTAAGCTCCTTACAGTGGCTTGGCTTGGTGCATGGTTCTACTGTATAAAAGTGAGATTACCTTTGAACCAGAGTCCAGACCAGGACCTCAAGAGCCGGATTAGCCCCCAAATCAGAGCCCTGGAGTGGGGGAGCCTTTATTAAAACCTGGCTTCAACCACAACCAGTTCCCTCTTCAGATCCTGGGGTAATTGAATGCAAAACTAAAATACCAAATCCTGCCCTGACAACAGTGAAAATAGGTTAATTAGAATGTGATGAAGGTAGGCTCTGTGTTATATAGCTACCTAGCGTTTCAAAAAATATAAAAAAATATTTAAAAAAGCGCAAACCAGACAGTAATTAATAGTTAATAAGGTCGTGTCTCTTTCTAATTACAGTTTGCAGTCTAGCCAATTAACCAAGCGTTGCTCACAACACCCTAAATTACGCATATGAATATCTTGATGATGATAATTTGAAGTTATACTATATTTATTTTCTCAAAGTGCATTCAATTTAGTGTTATATTTTATATGTTACAAATGTAGCAGCTCTAGTTGATCGTTCAGAAATAAGTGGGAAGTAGTAGTTGAATGAGTATACGGGATAATTTACATTAAAAACACACCGTAATTTATTATAAGATGCATCAGATATAATAAATAAATAAACTCACCTGATTTTATGCAGCTGGTTTGGGTGGATTGGTTAAAAAAAAAAAAAAATGTCGCGTGGTAGTGCCAGGGGTAGCGGTCTTGACTCCTTTGAAGTCTGCAACGGATTGTGCAACTAAAATCCTCCAAAAACTATAATTGCATTTTACTTTCTGTGCGGTTTTAGCGTGAAATTACCCTCACAGTAGCTCGATTTCAAATGCATCACACTGAGAGAGCATAAAATATTGATTTCTGCATTAAAAGCCCCTAAATAATTCAATATTGTTATTAGTCCCGCCTCCAAATGGTTTTCTACATGATGATTGGCTGTCTGGGCTATCAGTCATATCTGCATGGCAAGCGTCGCTTTAGTCAAGTTACGTCAACGTGAATGAATGTTGTTTCAAAATAAAAGACAATGCAAACAGCAATGCGTGTTTTATCGTTTATTTGATGCATTTACGCTATTATAATTAAACCAAAATTAACAATATTTAAATTATATAGTATAAAGTTTGTTAAATAAGCACAGAATTAAACTTTAGTGCGTTTCTATTTTATAAACCGGAAGTTCCAAAACACTTAGCGGAAGTCAATATTAGGTATTTGGTGAGCTTGATAGCGCTTTCTGGCTTCACGTCGAGGAAGTTCATTGATAATGTCGAAGAAAAAGCAAGAGTGAAACAATTTCTGAAAACCGTTTGATTTGAGGACTTTAAATCCCGATCCCATTAAAAGGTGAGAATATTAACGCGAGTGTTTCTATCTGCTACTAACATTAGCTAAGACATGCTAAAAGTGTTGACTTGCAGCAGGTGCTAACCAGTTTATACTATCACTTTCTATACAGAACCCAAGAAACCTTATGGTATCAACAGTCCTTCGTATTAAATCGATATTTTTGCACGTGTGATCGAAGTTAAGCGATGCAAATTCATAAATAATAACTGATTTTATGACTTCCTGCTTGAATTTCAATCTCTCAGTGTTGTTTACCTTGTTGAAACCCTCAAGCAACCTGCGTCATGCCGTTGTTATAGTGGGGGAGGTTTTTTATGCAATTGAAACGATCAAACAAAGTGCTAATAGTTGTAAGAGAATAAAAGAAGTAGGTAAAGTCCATGTAATTATATGTATACAAATGTAAACCTACTATTACAAATTAAAATCTCTTTATGAAGCTGGATATGCTTGTTTTCAGTAAGTTGCAACACTATTCTCAGGATTTTCAGGTTATTTATTATAGATTAATATGGTCGACTTTTATTATTACTACGACGTGTCAGACCAGTTTTGTGTTTTCCATTCTTTCTAATCTAATCTAATCTAATCTAATCTAATCTAATCTAATGATTAAGACTAATGGCATTATGGTTGGAATATTCTCTATTGCAAAATCCAGCATGTGATTTTTAACAGACTATAGGACTACGCATCTTTCATATCAGGTCAAACAAAAATTACAGAGGAAATGACCCATTTTGCTACAATTCAAAACCACAACGGACGAGACTTTAGCTGTTTCACTTCTCCAAGGGAAACCAGGTATATTTGTCTATCTTCAGATTCAGTTCTGCATGGTTGAGAATTTCAGTCATATTGTAATTTACTTAAGTCGAGGTGAATTTATTGTATTATTTATACATATTTTTCACATTCCTGTACACTAAACCTTACCTATTTACCCCAGTTATTCATACAGTATTTTCATTTTTGCGATAGTCAACACATACAGTTTACCCACTATACGACACTATCTTTAAGACGCAAGTTAAAATTAAAATTAAAAGTTTGCGGACGATACGACTGTGGTGGGTCTCATCTCTAATAACGATGAGACAAACTACAGCAGTGAGGTGAGCCTTCTGACCAAGTGGCGCAGCGATAACAATCTCCTTCTTAATGTTGGAAAGACCAAGGAGATTGTTATAGACTTCCGGAGAGGCCCCACCCAGCACCCCCCACTGTCCATCAACGGTGCTGCTGTAGAGAGGGTGAGCAGCACCAAATTCCTGGGGGTGCACATCAGTGAGCTGGAGCCCCCCCCATCCATCATGACCACCTTCTACCGAGGCACTACTGAGAGCGTCCTGACCAGCTGCATCACTGTGTGGTACGGGAGCTGCACTGAACAGAACAGGAAAGCCCTGCAGCGCATAGTGAATGCAGCTGGGAGGATCACTGGTGTCTCCCTCCTGGACATTTTTAACACTCACCTCACCCGCAGAACGTCCAGCATTGTGGGTGACCCGAGCCACCCCTCACACAGCCTCTTCAGCCTCCTGCCCTCCGGGAGAAGGTACCGGAGTCTCCGGGCCCACTCCACCAGACTGTCAAACAGCTAGAGGTAAGATCGGGCCTAAAAAATCCAGCCCGACCCGACTCGGCCCGCGGGTATTAAAGCCCGGCCCGGCCCGAGCCCGACCAATTAACTTGATTTGCAGGCCCGAGCCCGAAGCAAACCCGAAATTTCATATTTTATTTGTGAGGGGCGTTTTTTTGAAACAAATGATAATATAGATGTTTGACGATCATCAATTTTGCTAGTACAGCTGTTTAAATGCCTGCTCAGCGTCGAATGTTCCCCCTCATGTTTTATGTGTCTGAGCAAACACACTAACTCCCTGAGCGCTCCTTGGACTCCTGTGCGCGACATCCGACATGCACCCCCCCCGCTACACGCGGAAAGAGCTGCGCGTGCTCGCGGCTTGCGCGTGCTCGTGGCTTACACCGGTAGAAGTTTAATACGAGACACATACTTTTGTTTCTGAATACGGGACGATTCCCCCGTATTCAGATGACCCCGCGGCTGGAACTCTTTCATCCCTGCGCTGCATAGGATTTCTTGTGCGCTGAGAATGTGTGAGCAGTGCGCAACTGCGCAGGCGCGCAGAGGGAACATCGAGGTGCCAGTCTTTTTGCTCTCGTATGAAAGCAAAGCGCCACATTGACTACATTCAGCGAAGCCAACGCAAGTTTCTGTAGCATTTTCAATAATCAATTTGAAGCTTTTCCACACCTCACTCTTACCGGTGCGTGTTTGTCTTTTCAGTTCTCCTGTCTTTAGTTATCCTTAACTTCTTGCTCCTCCATATTGGGGATACCAGGTCAAAATAGATGCGGACTTGCGGAGGGGAAGATTATTAAGAGCGGCTCCTGTTTAATAGTTAAATAGCAATTACATTACAGCGCCTTCTCTGTTTTATCCAAATTATTTATTTTAAAACAAGTATTCCTTAGTTTAGTATCCACACATCGTTTTAGTATACATTTTTATAAACATATATTTATTTATTTTTAAAGTCAGCGAGAGAGAAGCCCGGCCCGAGCCCGACCCGAAGCAATGATTGACATTTTAGGCCCGAACCCGACCCGAATTTCGGGTCGGGTTCGGTCGGGCTCGGGCTCGGGCTTAAGATCTTACCTCTACAAACAGCTTCATCCACCAGACTGTCAGGAATCTGAACTCTCACCTTCCCCCCCGCCTCCATATTGGCATAACCTGTATTCCATAAAAAGACATATCACTCTAGACACTCTAAAAAAACTGCTGCTAAGAACTACTACTACTACTGTTGCACATTTACTACTGGAATTTTACTACTGTTGTTTACTACTGTTATTGCACTAGAATTACTACTGTTGCACATTTATTTTTATCTTTACTTTCAATGCACATTCTATTGCACATTACCATTTCACTGCTGTATCTTCCATTGCACATTTTTGATGCACACTGCACATTTTTGGACATCTGTAAATAGGTATTTATTTATTCTGTTGCACTGCTTTCAGATTCAATTTAGATTTTTGTCTTAGATGGTTTTTGTTTTGTTTTGTATTGTATTTTATACATTGTCTTTTTTGCACTACTTGGCCAGAGAGAAACGAAATTTTGATTCACTGTATGTTGAACACATGGCAGAATTGACAAAAAAGCTGACTTTGATCGTCGATCTTTGAAAATTGCAAACAAGTTGAGTGATACTGACAAAAAACAAAAACTTCAACTGAAAATTCAACTTTTCCTAAGAAATATGGCTGTAAATATTTATGCTAAGGTTGGCATGAAAAGTAGAACGAAATATAACCTTATAAATATATTTTATATTCTTTAAATAGGTCAACATTCCCTGGGGGTGTGACGCTAACTGTGTGCTCTACTTTGTCTGCTTTATCAGGCTTTAATCTGATCTTTATTTTAACACAATCTGACCATCAAGAACTGACTTAGCTGGAACTACAACACATAAGCCGATTTGTGCTGTTTAAGCAGTCTGGCAGATATAAAAGATAAGAAAGCCACAAGCTAGTTAGAAAAGCCAACAGTTTTTCAGTTATTCTCACTGTTTTTGTAGAAACTCACACACTTTAACAGGACCATGAACACTTGTATTCATCACAGGCTCCTGAAAATGTGCTGTTTAAATCCATTTTGTGTTTTTCTTTGAGTTTTCAGACTATCTTAAAACTTTTTGACAGTGTTTGCTAATGTGTCCAATGTGCCATCATGGTTAAAGAAAGAGACAGAGAGAGACACTTACAAACCTGTGTGGTTGTTGTTTTCTTTTCTTTTTTTTCCAGGATGTTGCTTGTTGAAACACTGTTGAGTTTTCTGTGTGTGGTGCCAGCTGTAGCCACAGGCACAGATGGAGCAGGTTTGACCGGTCCTCCTCCTCTGCTGCTCGTGTCGTTTGATGGTTTTCGAGCAGATTACCTCAAAAGGTTCCCCATGCCCAACCTGAAGAACCTGTACAGCCAAGGGGTCCTGGTGGAGCAGATGACCAATGTCTTTGTCACCAAAACCTTCCCAAACCACTACAGTCTGGTAATGCTATGCTCTATTGGAATAATAATGATAATGAGTTTAAAGGTGGACTGTGTTCGTCACCTGCTTATTTCTATGGCTATGTCATTGCTCTGCCTGGAATGTTCCACAGTAAGACATTAAACAGCTCTACTTTACATTTATTCAATTACAGGTGGTTTTACTTTGCAAAAACACCTAGAAAAACAGGCATTCTGGCTGTGAGCGGGTTTCCTCTCACAGATCTGACCTCCAACTTGGTCTGGTTTGGTCTCCATGATGAGTCCAAGGTTTAATACCATATTATTAAAAACTTTTCAGACAAAGCCCTACAATGACAGACAAATGCACATTTAAAGAGGATGTGGCACTGGCACTTTCTGGTTAGGATGTTTATAGGGCTGCAACTAATGATTATTTTAGTAGTCGACTAGTCACAGAGTGATTATTGTCATTACAGTGATTAGTCAAACAATTATTCATATTGTACATTGCAATTTTTCATACATTTTTAACCAAATAAAGGTTGAAATATGGCGACTGAAGGCTAAATGCAAAGGGAACATTTACAAATAAAGTGTAATATTAAGCAGAATTGTTTTTGACATTTTTTATTTTTTATTCATGATATTGTATCATCCAGGTAAGGATTACAATGACCAAAATAATAATTGTTGCAGCCCTAGATGTATAAGGCACAACATGAGCATAAAACAGGAAAAAACTAACTAGCAACTAATCACTTATATTAGAGTTTTGAAGTAGGGTAATGCAGCTTTATCACTGGCCATATGCCTCCAGGTTGTATTATTTCCAGGCCTAACTCATGGCCTAACTCAGTTTAAAGCAAGTTCATTATTGATTTAGATATATGTTATAGTATGTGTAACTTTTCTGGTGGAGGGTCCGTCAAAAGCTTGTCTCCATCGAGATATCATTGCTTTGTCTGGGATGTTTCACAGTATGCTATTAAACCTTTCTACCTTTATGGAGATGAAACCAGACCAATTTAAAGGTCAGATCTGTGGAGAGTCAGAATGTCTGTTTTTCTAGGTATTTTTGAGCTATATAACCACCTGTACTTGAATAAATGTAAGGTAGAACTGTAGGTAGAGAGGTAGAGTAATATCCATCTATTATTTTGCTGAAATCGGTGCAGTAAATATTATAACAGACGTACATGTATTCACAATGCTAATGTTTAGTCTTTGTATGTTTTCAGGTCACGGGGCTGTATGCAGAGTCCCACGGTATCATCGCCAGTAACATGTATGACCCCGACACCAAAATGGACTTCCACGTTTCAAACAACACTGACCCCTCCTGGTGGAGCGAGGCGGAGCCCCTCTGGATCACGGCTTTGGACTCCGGGTACAAGACGGCGGCCATGATGTGGCCCGGGTCCGAGGTGCTGATCCGCAAACGCACCGCCACGCACTTCCTCCCATACAACTCCGACATGAGCTTCAGAGAGAGGTTGGGCAACGTCACCAAGTGGTTAACTGGAGATGGAAAAGTAAGAGGATTTAAGAACTTTGTTGTTTTTTATTTAGCGAGTTAGTCATTTTTGAAATCTCTTGTTTATGTAATCCCTGTGTCATCCTAGTATGGCCCATAGCATAATATGTGCATTCAGTGGTTATAAAAGATTATTGATTTATTGATTGATTTATTCATATATTTATTTATCTGTCTTTCTATCTCTCTGTCACTTTATATCTCTCCAAGGGGCACTTTGAGCACAGCAGTTAAAATTAGGGATGTCAACAATTAATCGACTTACGATTAATTGTCGATCAAGACGTTTGTCGAACAAAATGCATTAATTGTAATTAATCGCTAATCGCGGACACGCGAACCTCGTGGTCACGAAACAAGGCAACCGCGCACTGCGCTCACTCAACGGCGCTCACTCACAACGGCGCTCACTCACAACGGCGCTCACTCGTGCTCAGCAGCCCCGGTGTATGCGCGAGGCCTGTGCGTACACCGGGGCTGTTGAGCACGAGATTGAACCGCGGCGCCCAGAATGCGTAGTCTCAGCCCTAGCCACAAACCAGTCGCACGAAACCAGCAGCCGCACGTGATGGTTTAATCCTGGTTTAGTCCAGGTCTAGACCTGGTCCAGGCCCAGTCCAGGTTTAGACCTGGTTTAGTTCTGGTCTAGACCTGGTTTAGTCCACGTTTAGTCCTGGTCTAGTCTCTTAGCCAATCAGGACGCAGAACACAATGTTACACTATAAAAAAAATGTTACACAAAAAAAAAATGGAAAAAAACAAAAAAAATCTGCGAACCGCGATAGAGCGAGGGATTACTGTATTTTGTTATTCAGCATCAATACATTTGTTTGCTTTTTACTAAGGAATAATTAATAGAGGAATATACAATATAATAATACTATGATATGTTTTTGACTCAGTGTTATGTTACTATAGCTTATATTCTTAAAGACCCTATTGAAACACTAAAATTCAGGTGAAAAACGCTGCTTATCAGTTAATCGTTAATCGATCGATCAGGTCAGTCAACTATCAATTAATGAATTAATCGATAATTTGCATCCCTAGTTAAAATATAAATATATAAGATGCACTCTCTAACCCTACTCGTTTATTTTAACATATTAATATTTGTATTTATGCATTTATTTTTCTGCCCTTTGTATGTTAATTGCTGATTATTTATCTCTTCTTTCAATCACACGTTCACATCAGGACTCTCCAATACGGCAGTTGCTTAAAAAGAAATGTTGTTGCATTTAATAAATGCTTTACCTGCTTGTTACATTACACTTACTCTTATACTGTATGAAATGGAAATAAATATGTTGTTGCATTTAAAATTATAATAATTAGTGCATTTTAAAAGCTTTGTTATTTTCATCATTCTCTCAGGAGGAAGGGGTGAAGTTTGCAGCTCTCTACTGGGAGCAGCCGGATGCCACTGGACACAAATATGGGCCTGAAAACACCACGATGTTGGGGCAAACTCTCGGACAGGTACTGACCACAGCAGGCTGCAGGGTCGTATTTAGCATTTATGTGGCGGAGTATGCAAAAAATGTCAAGTACTTATAGTTATTGACCCCCACTACTATGAGAACTACTTTGACTACTCATTTTACTGCCAATATAAAATATATATTCCAAAGCTTCTGTAGTATTAATACTGTAAGCGACTTATTAAAACTAGTACTGCTACTACAGTGGTACTGTATTGTGTCATTAATAAAACTGAATGAGTTTTTCTTTTTTCAATGGAACATTTCTTGTCTAATAATATATATTGACAAAGACAGTGTTTCTGTCTGTTTTTCCCATATGAATTTTTCTCTTATTATTCAGTTGATCTTTTAAATTTGATAGTTCCTTAATTTCCTTCTTAAGAATTTCTGTTGTGCTATAAAATACATCTTATTTTTCTTATTATAATATCATCATTATTCATTTTTACGTGCGTATAGGTGGATGATGACATTGGCCTGCTGGTGTCAGAGCTGAAACGGGCCGGTCTTTGGGGTCAGATAAATGTGATCATCACCAGTGACCACGGCATGACCCAGTGCTCCCCCGAGCGCCTCATCAGACTGGACCAGTGTCTGGGTCCAGACAATTACACACTGGTGGACCTCACGCCTGTGGCAGCGCTCGTACCAATACAAAGTAACAATGTTTTTTAGACTTGGTTTAGTCCTCGTTTAGCACTGGTTTACCACTTTTTAGACCTTGTTTAGTCCTAGTTTAGTCCTAGTTTAGTCCTAGTTTAGTCCTAGTTTAGTCCTGGTTTAGTCCTGGTTTAGTCCTGGTGTTTTTGGCCTGATTTAGCTCTGATATAGTCCCAGTTAAAACCCTGCTTTAGCCAAGACATCAGCACTTATTTGCCTGAAAGGAAAATCAGCAGCACACGTTCCACACTTAAATCCCATCCTCCAACGCCAAATAATACTGTTTTTCTTTTTCTCAGACAAAACCACAGTCTTCAATTTGCTGAAACACTGTCACCCTAACATGACCGCGTATCTGAAGGAGGACATCCCCGAGCGCCTCCATTATCGGAACAATCACCGCGTTCAACCGATTCTCCTCATCGCTGACGAAGGCTGGACCATCGTGAGGAACGGGAATGTGCTGCCCAGACGTATGGCTTATAATGTTTGACTTGAACTATTGTGGCGTGTGGCTTCTTTGGCTTCTCTTTTCAAAATTAAGTCTAAATTCACAGAAATTATAGAGCAGAAAGTGCTCTGTACAGACAGAGTAACAATAAAATAATAAAAATGAATACAAGCTCCACTAATCTACTCTTCAATTTAATAAAATAAAATAAAAACCATAAAACTGCCAAAGATAAATAAATAGAAATACATTGAAAAACTAACAACTAAGTGTCTTAATTAAAGCCACACTATCTAACTCTTTAACCGAAAATAGACTGCAATTAAAATGTGTTTTTTTGTGTGTTTATTGCACTGGAAAAGTAGAAACGTACTTTTTCTGAACAGGCTTGCATCTCCACAAACCTGACTCTTATTTGGCCTTCTTGCTTGTTTCCCTGGGAATTCTGTTCTTTTGGCTATAATATTCATCAGTATGGCATAAAACAAATCCATTTCCCTGGAGAATGATCCAAAATATGGTTTTAAACTTTCTATTTTGATGGAATCATGTAGGTCAGTGGTCCCCAACCTTTTTTGCGCCACGGACCGGTTAATGTCACCCAAAATTTTCACGGACCGGTGGGGGGTGGAGGGAGGCGGGGCGCGTGGATATTGGTGGATAAATACCACAAAATAAAATTATATAAACAACCCCAGAACTGTGGTATGTTGTAAATATAACAATAAACTTCATTGGAGAGCTGGTCGCCGCATGTTCTGCAGAGCAGGCTTGGTGTGTGTGAATCACCTGTTGTGATAAATATATATTTTCAGTAGGTCTCCTGGTATTGTCAGTAAATAACTGCGTCCAGACAAAAACGGAGCGCTGAGCGAAAACGATGTAATACATATGCCACACCGATATGTAAAAACAGCCAGAGCCACCAGAAATGCAAAACTACAA
Source organism: Paratrypauchen microcephalus (assembly GCA_036785185.1). NCBI lineage: Eukaryota > Metazoa > Chordata > Actinopteri > Gobiiformes > Gobiidae > Paratrypauchen > Paratrypauchen microcephalus. The sequence goes on along the minus strand of JAVJIX010000043.1, from coordinate 5,958,382 downwards.
AGAGCGCATGCGCATAAAGTCCTTTCTCTTCCACAAACAAACACAAGAAAATAATAATGATGGCAAACACACCCACAAAAGCCAACTCTCTCGTTTGGACTGACGACAAAGTGGAGTTAAGTTGGATTACAAAACACGTCAGTATCAGCAGAACGGCGATTGGGAGTCCTGCCAAAGCAGGTGATTACGGCATCGCAACGTCATCGCTTTCCAAAAGCTGCGTAGGCTCTTCTTCGGTCTCCTCACTGGGCCTTTTCCCCTTTGCACAGAAACTTTCCAAAGACGTCTGTTTTTTAGTCATTTTGCTGCTTGTGGGTTTAATATTGGCGTTAATGTATCACGTGCCTAAGACAAGCCTTGTGCGCATATGGAAGTCGACGTGCTCTTTTCAGAACACGACCCACTCAAAATTAATGGGTGGGGGAATGAGCCGCCGTGGCCCGGTACCGGTCCATGGCCCGGTGGTTGGGGACCACTGATGTAGGTGATATGACACCCCCAGAAAGTTGCATACTGCACTTTAAAAAAAAAAATTAAGATGGCTGATAAAGTCACTATATCAGGAAAAAATAGAAACTTTTCTTGTAGTACAGACTTGGGCTAATTTAGTCATAACTATTTGATTATTATTAAATGGCTACTTAAATAAACAATAAAAAAAAGTCAAATCAGCAACTTTTTTCTGTTTTTAGTTGGTGACCATGGCTACGACAACTCCTTACCCAGCATGCACCCCTTCCTGGCAGCGGTGGGCCCCAGTTTTCGTCAGGGATACCGGATCAGCTCCATAGAGACTGTAGACGTGTATCCGCTCATGTGTCGCCTCCTGTCCATAACTGGGAGGCCCAACAACGGCTCTCTAACCCACACGCGGTGCATGATCTCTGGGGAGTCGTGCTGGGACGTGCCCCTGGTGGTCGGTCTGGTGGTGGGGGTGCTGATCGTGCTGAGTACTGTTACTGGTGAGTTATAACTGTCTATAGTAATGAAAAAGTGGGTGATTTTAACACATTTCTGCATATAGAAATTAAAATTGTTGCTGTGTAATCTTACAAAAAGGTTATACATGAATATGTTATTTTTCAGTGACTTTTATGCAGTGCTAGAACCTAAATATACACATTTAAATGAATAATCTGATTATAATATTTAAATATGGTTAAAGGTGTGCTATGCAGCTTTTCTCGTAAGATCTGCCACATGCTTGTTTCCAGTGAGATGTTATTTGTTTGGAATGTTCTGCAGTATACCTTTAAACTGACCCGATGTCACCTGCTTGTGTCTTTTAATGCCGTACTGTGGAACTCTTATCACAGCAAAGTCACCTCCGTGGAGACCGAAAAGTTACATAGTGAAACTTTAAAAACTCAAATGCACAAATATGTTCCATTACAGTGGTGTACAAATTTTGGACTTGATTTGCTTCCAATATAAAAGTGGATAAATCTCATTTATATTGATAAGATGAACTGAAAATCAATTGAAAACTGTGCTGGTTAGCTAATGTATTTAAGATATTTAATGATATTGTTTTACATCAAAATCACATCTGTTTATACAATAGATTTAGGCATTTTTGCTTAAAAATAATATTTATATTTTGAAAATATTTAACTTGCACTTCTTTATCCATCAAGAAATAAACAAGAAATATCTTAAGACATCAGGCACACACAATTTCGAGGCATCTGTCAAAAAGGCATCAAAAAATATTTGATGTTAAAACTGTAGACATATTAAAATGAATGTATGTGAATGTGCAGACAGGTTTTCAGATAGAACTGGTTGCTTGTAGACACACTGTACCTTCTGATAAAACTACCGTTTTTGCCTTATTTTGCATAAATTTCCTATTTTGACCCAATACTATATCTTGGAAACTATAGCCAATCAGCACTTCTGACTTATTTTTTCTTTATTAGTGACCTAAACCAAGAAAAACTTCACTACGTTTGTTCCGGAAGCATTTTGCTTGTAGACCTGTGAAATTGTCCAGATAATTTTGAAGTTAATTAGCATTTTACAGTAGGTTCATAACCAGAATTATGAAGAACATTTTCATTTTTTTGATCAATTTAAGATGATACTTTGAAACCCAAACATTTCCTGGCGTTTGATGTGATGTATATTATATTAAAGATGCACTATGAATGTTTTCTGATACAGCCCGCCACCTGGTTGTCTCCATGGAGATGCTTTTTCGTTACCTGGAATGTTCCACAGTATAAAATTTAATGAATCCATCTTACGTGTGTAGAATTACCTGTTTTTAGGACTCACAAATACCATTCTTACTGCGAGTGGGATCGCCTTTCCACAGATGTGACCTGTAGCGTGACCCAGTAGAGTTAGGGCAAAGCAACAGTATTTCCACGGAGACGAGCAGATGGGGAACCCTCCTCCAGAAAAGTTACATAGTGCTCCATTAATCAAATTTTCTATTTTTTCCCGCCAGTGCTGTTCAGATTCCTGGGCTGGAGACGTCCCCGTACCATCCAAGACTTCCAGCGACTAAATGAAGATGACGATGACGACGATCCACTGTTGGAATAACTTTGAGTAAACTGTCTGCGGTATGAAGCACTTTACTGTCTACAACTTCAAGCTTTCGACACTGGATACAACTGTTTTAAATCTCTTTTTGGCTGTTGAGTTTTGTCTGCTGCTCCACATGTTTCAGATATTTATTTTCATTTGAGGGAAGATCTTGGAGGATTTTGATATCTATTAGAAATGTAAAGAAAAGCTAGGTTGGTATTTTAAGTCCAGTTAAGGGAGTTAATGATTTCATTTTTTAATTTTAATTTTTAATTTTGTTTCTGTTTGTCGTTTCTTATGTTGTCAGAAGAGGGTACATCCAAGTTTTGAGGTATTCCAAAATGTATGAAGAATTCTAAGGAAAAAAATTTGAGGAATGTCATATTTATTAGGAAATTAAAGAACTGCTAGTTTGTAATTTTAAAGGGCCCATATTTACATTGTACAACATGACTTAAAGCTCACAAGAGTCAGTTTTGTGTAAGGGAGCAAAAATAATTTCTGATCATTTAACTTGTCTGTTACTTGTTGTTTGTCATAACGCCAGAGGAGGGCGCTATACATCTAAGAATTGCGCTTAGATTTATGTATCAATAATTATGTACAACGTGGGGAAAAAAGGTCAAAATGTTCAAGAATGGAAAAATGTAATATGCAATTATTATTTTTCATATTATCAGTTTTGTTGCTATACATTTTGCCAAATATTTAGTTTTATTTTAATATTTTTTGCGCTTAATTTCACACCAAAGACACTTCTTCCAATGTCAGGAGTAAAAATCTGAAGGGAGTTTGACAGAAATGATGTGATTTAAATGTATGTACATATATTATTTATCCGCAGTTACATTTGCACTGGGATTTCATGTTGTTGCTTCAGGCGTTGCTTTTCAAGGTCACACTGACACATATAAGAGACATAGGAAAAAGCCATATTTGAAACCTCCGTCCTGTTGTTTTTAAAATATCTAAAATATGCAATTAAATGGAAGAAGTCAAACTGCTGATGTTGACAATCTCCGAATAATGTTACTTGTGATTCATGTATGTTTTTTGTGTATAGTTTGGTCCTGGTTTGAGCCCAGTTTAGTCCTGATATAGACCATAGTTTGGTTTTGGTTTAGTTCCTGGTTTAGTCTCGGATTAAGTTCCTGGTTTAGTTCCTGGTTTAGTTACTGGTTTAGTCCCTGGTCTAGTCCTGGTCTAGTTCTGTTCTTGTCCTGTTCTTGCCCTGTTCTTGTCCTGTTCTTGTCCTGTTCTATTCCTGGTCTAGTCCTGGTCTAGTCCTGATCTAGTCCTGGTCTAGTTCTTGGTCTAGTCTTTGGTCTAATTCTGTCCTTGTCCTGTTCTAGTCCTGGTCTAGTCCTGGTCTAGTACTTGGTCTAGTCCTGGTCTAGTACTTGGTCTAGTACTTGGTCTAGTTCTTCATCTAGTCTTTGGTCTAATCCTGTTTATGTCCTGTTCTAGTCCTGGACTAGTCCTCTTAAATCCTGGTCTAGTCCTGGTCTAGTCCTGGTCTAGTCCTGGTCTAGTCCTGGTCTTGTCCTGGTCTTGTCCTGGTCTTGTCCTGGTCTTGTCCTGGTCTAGTCCTGGTCTAGTCCTTGTCTAGCACTTGGTCTCGTTCTTCATCTAGTCTTTGGTCTAATCCTGTTTATGTCCTGTTCGAACCCTGTTCTAGTCCTGGACTAGTCCTGGTCTTGTCCTGGTCTAGTCCTGTTCTAGTCCTGTTCTAGTCCTGTTCTAGTCCTGTTCTAGTCCTGTTCTAGTCCTGTTCTAGTCCTGTTCTAGTCCTGGTCTAGTCCTGGTCGAGTCCTGGTCTAGTACTTGGTCTCGTTCTTCATCTAGTCTTTGGTCTAATCCTGTTTATGTCCTGTTCGAACCCTGTTCTAGTCCTGGACTAGTCCTCTTAAATCCTGGTCTAGTCCTGGTCTAGTCCTGGTCTAGTCCTGGTCTAGTCCTGGTCTTGTCCTGGTCTTGTCCTGGTCTTGTCCTGGTCTAGTCCTGGTCTTGTCCTGGTCTTGTCCTGGTCTAGTCCTGGTCTAGTCCTCTTAAATCCTGATCTAGTCCTGGTCTAGACTATGGACTATATTGTAATTTTAATGTTACATACTATATATAGTTTCAGTAATATGATTCAAGGTGACTTTTTCCCCCCATTTGAAACCATTTACATTTAGTCATATTTTAAATGCTTGTAAGATTATTTTTATATATTGTTCTCAAACTTTCTACACTTTAGTTTTTATATGAAACTAGCAATTTCCGGTGTTACTGATGCATTTTGACAATCATAGATATTTGTTACTGTAAAAAAATAAAGTATGTAAACTGTTTTGGAAAGGTGCACTATGTCATTTTCTGGTGGAAGGTCCGCCACCTGCTTGTTTCCGTGGAGGTGTTATCGTTTTGTCTAGAATGTTCCAGTAGGGCATTAAACCTATCCATCTTACTCAGTAACGTAAGTTTTTATTGACCTAAAAACTGTCTCGCCTCGCCACAGATCTGGCATGTAACTTGACCCTGTGGCATCACCTGCTGTCTTCGTAGAGATAAATAAGTGTAAAGACATACCGTGGAACATTCCAGGCCATATATCTCCATGGAGAGAAGCAGGTGATGGACCCTTCACCTGAAAAATTACACAGTGCTGCATTGTGTAACTTTTCTGGTGGAGGGTTTATCAGATGCTTTTCTCCTTGGAGATATTAGTGTTTTGTCTAGAATGTTTCACAGTATGGCATTAAACCTTTCTATCTTCATGGAGACCAAACCAGACCAAGTTACAGGTCAGATCTGTGGAGAAGCGACCCCGATCATCGTCAAATCCCTGTTTTTCTATGTATTTTTGGGCTATAAAACCACCTGTAATTGAATAAATGTGAAGTAGAGCTGTTTAATGCCATACTGTGGAACATTCCAGGCAGGGAAGTGACACATCCATAGAAACAAGCCTGTGACATAACCCCATGCAGTGAAAAAGTTCCACAGTGCACCTTTAAATCTTGTATGCTGCATTGTTTGTACGTAGTCTTTGAATGTCGCTGCCAATATTGCACTCCTTGCATTTTGTTACTATGCAAAATTATAGCCTTTGGAAGATTTTTTGCCACATTTGAGATTTTAAATAAATAATAATAAATAAATAGAAATAACCATTGACAATTTCTGTGTTTTATTAAATCAAAATATTTAAGAGTGAATGGCAACTCCACACAGACACACATTTTGAAAAATTAATTTATATATTATTTTGTCTCATAGCAGTCACGTTACAATGTATTAAATATAGAAAACTCAATACTGACGCTTATAGTACATCTCTCTACCGTGTTTAAAATCTGTCATAGCTTTTGTATTTGTGATATTGTAAATTTCTTCACAGATAAATAGATTTCTGGAGGTAACAAAAATAATACGTATATTTGCTAACACTGGCCCCGAACAAAACACCTTTTTAAAAATATCATCTTTCCTAAACACAGATATTGTACAGACAAACTTGAGATATTTCTTGCCTCGTGTGGTTGGAAAATTGATTTTTGGGAACATTCTGAGTGACTTGGGAATTTCGTGTAGATTCCCGGTTGTGTTTTTGATGAGTTTATGCAGGAGTAGTTTAAACGATGACAGTAGCCATTGTCAAGACTGAAAAAGCCATAGAAGAAGAATACCAGGCGGCCATATTGGAACTGTAATCGATAATTTGACAACATTTAATACACTTTTTCAAATTTCAAATCGAACCATGAGTTGTTTCATTTCTTGACTCTTCCTCTTTCCAGTTTTGCAGTTTTCTCTCTAGACTCCCAGCAAATGTCTTGTTAATCTATTTTTAATTGCTAAAAAGTTAAGTATACAGACAGCGTATTCATCTCTGTTTAAAAATTGTAGGTTATATACTGTATATTAGTTGCAAATTTAGAAATGTTATGTTAGAAATTGGGTACTAAAAAATAGAAAATGTAAAAATATTAAATTAATATTGTATTATGACTTTGTTTATCGATTATCTCAAAATAAAAAAAATGCTTTGGATCAACATAAAAAGATTCTTAGAGAGAAAATGTTGGTTTAGCATTCATATTTTGTCAAATCTCTGCCATAAAAATCACATTAACTCAAATCAGTATGAAGTTTAAAGTTACATTGTGTAACTTCTCTGGTGCCGGGTCCACTACCTACTTGTATCCATGGAGATGTTATTACTTGGCCTACATTCTTCCACAGTCTGGCATTAAAGGTCTCTACTTCTATGGAGACAAGCACCAGACCAAGTTACAGGTCAGATCTGTGGAGAGGGGACCCTGCTCACAGTAAGAATACTTTTTTTTTTTCCCAAAATATTTTGAAGCAATACGAGCACATGTAACTGAATAAACGCAAGATGGACAAGTTTAATGCCATACTTTGAAACATTCCAGGCGAGGTTCAAGCATCGCCATGGAAACGAGCAGGCGGACCCTCCCCAGAGAAGTTGTATATTATATTTTGCACCTTTTAAAAACAAAATGTACATGGGTTTTCTTTAGAGTTTTCGTTGAAGTTGACCTAACCTAAAATTTTGTGAAAACGTTTTTGCAGATATCCACGAACTCGGATCACAATTCAAAATGGCCACCTGGTTAATTTCCTCTCCGTAGACTCGCTGTTGTCTCTATACATTGATTTGAGTGGTTCTACTCAATGACAACACAGTGGCACAGACTCCTACAGACAACATCGTCACTTCTCTGGTCATACATTCTCATATTAATTATCAACAGTTACAAGTGGCACAGTTTACCCAAAAAAGCACCTATAAGCCAACAAATATACACAAACGTATCTACAAAAAACACAGGAAATTAAAGTTTAGCACGTAGAATCTCTATTGCTACTTCTTGCATTTCAAAATAAAAGCTTTTGCTAGAGAAAGATAACATCCATGACTTATTTGACCTGTGCTTAAAGTTTTCCAGACCTGAGCCAAGTTGCTAAAAATCCACGGATTTCAAGTGGATTCTAGCGGCAAAGATTCAGATTTGGGTGAGAAAAACGGGACAGTGGACAATGTAAAACTGACATCGATTTCGTTTGAGTTTTTAAACCATAAAAAACACAAAAATATGATCATTTTCCAGACATTGTGTAGTCGAGAAGTTGCATCCATTCACTGTTACCCTGTTTTCCCATCCCGACTAAGTTAGACAAGCCAAAAATAAAATAAACAAAGGGTTAAAAAAACAAAAACAAAACATAAATATTGTAATATAGGCTCTGGTTTGATGACAAGATTGACAGTTTATATTAAAGCTGCACTGCGTAACTTTCCTTTCTGATAGGGGAGTCCACCACCTGCTTGTTTCTGTGGTTATTTCTTTGCCAAAATGCATGTATGGCATTACATGTATCTTTATAAAGACAGTTAACGGGTGACAAGTCAGATCAGTGGAGCGGCGATCATACTCACAGTGAAAATACAAGTCGTTTCACATATTTCTGAGCAATACAAACGCATGATGTAATTAAATAAATGCTAAATAGATACGTTTAATGCCATACTTTGGAACATTCTGGGCAGGCAAACGATCAGAATCAGGCAAGCGGAAGGTGGTCCTGTAATCAGAAAAATTACGCAGTGCATCTTTAAGTTAAAATAGAAAAATAACACTTAAACTTGCACATAAACTTATTTGGTTGTGTCACACCTGATTTGTTTAACCTGATAGACTATAATGTGAGGAATGATTGTTTCAAAGATCAAAAGTCAAAAACTGACATATAGCCTACAGAAGCTAGCGGGGCTGTTGCTATGCTAAGCTAAAAACAACCTCCCTTTTATTTTATTGATTTATATTTTGAACAAACAATCTAGAAGCAAAGCATTTCCTACGGGAGCAGACGTGCCCTTGAATCTACAACATTCATGCAAAGTATTCACAATAGTGTTTCTCGATGGCACATGTCCTATCACAGTACATGTAGGTTGGATTTTTCTGTTTTTGTTCAATGTACAATGCAATCAGTGCCCGTTGTTTATAGTGCAAGGAGCCTGGCCAGTCAACCGACCAATCAGAATGGCTTGTCCAAAAGAGGGCGGGGTTTACTTAATCGATCCTGTCTCTGATTGGGTTTCAAGATGGACTTTTAACAATGATGCATAGACTGTGTATAGAAGTGGACCGTACATTGTATGCCGCGCTACAAATGGGAAGTTTAACCGCTCGAGCTGATATCACCCGTAGCGTTCTGCTCCAGTCAAATGAAGTTCATCAAGGCTAGCAGTTACAGACGCGCATTTGGAGGTCCGTATTTGGAAATCCGACCGTGAGTATGCGAGTCATGGCAACCAAAGAGCCAATCCGGAGTGAGGCTGTTGAAGGTAACGCCCCTTTCTACTCCCACTACTGGTTTAGCAAGAAAAGGGAAAAAAGGCGCCTGATTTATCTGTTATTAATATTCATATCTTGACTTATGGACAAAATAGTGAAATAAAAACAGCAGAATCATGTAGAGTGGGTTAATATGAACATTTTAAGACCAAAATGAGGACTCTGACAGCAGCAGTAACAGGACTGAACTCAAACTAAACCAGGACTGAATCCAGTCTGAAATAGGACTGAACTAAGACTAAAACAGGACTAAACCAGGACTAAAACAGGACTGGACTAAGACTAAACCAAGACTAAACTAGGACTGAACCAAGACTAAACCAGGACTGAACCAGGACTGAACTAAGACTAAAACAGGACTAAACCAGAACTAAAACAGGACTGGACTAAATCTAAACCCAGACTAAACTAGGACTGAACCAAGACTAAACCAGGACTGAACCAGGACTGAACTAAGACTAAAACAGGACTAAACCAGAACTAAAACAGGACTGGACTAAGTGTAAACCCAGACTAAACTAGGACTGAACCAAGACTAAACCAGGACTGAACCAGGACTGAAATAGGACTGAACTAAGACTAAAACAGGACTAAAACAGGACTGGACTAAGACAAAACCAAGACTAAACTAGGACTGAACCAAGACTAAACCAGGACTGAACCAGGACTGAACTAAGACTAAACAGGACTAAACCAGGACTAAAACAGGACTGGACTAAGACTAAACTAGGACTGAACCAAGACTAAACTAGGACTGAACCAAGACTAAACCAGGACTGAACCAGGACTGAAATAGGACTGAACTAAGACTAAAACAGGACTAAACCAGGACTGAACCAGGACTAAACAAGCACTGAGGACTCTGACAGCAGCAGTAACAGAGAGAGGGGTGAGAGTTTTTAAATATAAAAAATATTTTTTTAAAAATGAAGTAAATTGGAGCCAGAAGCGCCCCCATGCTCACTTCCTATTTTAACATAGCGACTAGTGGGTTAGCTACGTCCATTTGTATATACAGTCTATGCAATTATCCAGGTATGTTATGTATCCAGTATACACAGTGCTGCAAACCTACTTCCTGATTGGCAAACGTTTTATCCAATCACGTTCAGTCTCGCTCAGTTACTCCCGCCTCTTCCTAACAAGACAAACCCAAATGATTCGGACGGCTGGCCAGGCGACGTTGCAAGAGTGAACAAAAGCTGGCTAACTCCATGGCATATACTGTTGACATTTTCACACTTACATCGAGTTGATAAGGCAAGTGAAATCTTACACCGATAAAATAAGTTTAAAAATAGCTGCTTTTGTTCACCCTCATCCCACTTAAACATACAATTTGGCTAATATCTCCACGACTGTACAAAACCGTAGCACCATTTTGAATATTGTTCCCACATTGTAAAGGGGGAAAGGACTATTGGGCTTTTGATAGGGTGACCAGACGTTCTTATTTACCCAGGACAGCCCCAGTTTTAAGCCCTTTGTCCCCTCTTCCAGCAGATTTATCCAAAACCAGTGATTTGTTCCAGTTTTATACAAGAAATTGTTATTATTTTGATACCCACCAACAGTAAAGAGGGGATATATGTTGTCATGTTTGGCTAAAATACAGAAAACCATACTTGAAAACAGGCCCGTCGACAGAAATTTGGGGGCCTGGGGCAAGACACATCACGTGGGCCCCTCTCTAATATAAATTTATACGAACAGTCAAATTCTTGTGTTGATTTTTTTTTTCTTTTTTTCCTAGCAGTTTTTATTTTGGTATATTTTTGTTTGAGCAAACTACAGATGATGACAGATGAAAAAAAATAATCATCTGATATGTTAAAAAAATAAATCCTCAGGGCTCAAACTATAATAAAAAATAGTTTTACTTTTCAGTCCAGTTATAAAATATAGCAGAGTAGAAGTACAGATACCTGCTTTTAAATGTACTGAAGTAAAAGTAAAAAGTAAAGTACAGATACCTACATTTTATACTTAAATACAGTACTTTTGTTTTGTTGCGTTCGAAGCTGGGATGTCTCTCTGATTGGTTAATCCACCTGTCAATCACGCTCTCTGAAATCAGGGAGACAGGACACAGCTCCAGATCCACTCGTCTTTGTAAAGTTTTGTCAAAGCGTGTGGTTCTGGCCGTTCAGATAAACCCCACCCGGGTTTGTCCCAGTTTTTTGAAATTTGAAAATCTGGTCACCCTAGCATTTGTGTATGTTGCAGTTTATGTACCTATGCAGGGCTCTCAAGTTTCGAGCGGGGTCGTGCGTGAGACTGCGTAATTTCCGAGGAGCGGGGGAAGGGTGCGAGTGAACAATTTTTCCCGAGGAGCGGCTGAAAACGCGCGGTGCCTGCATTATCTAGCCGATTTTCTGGGCACAGAAGCGCTGTGCGTGAGAAATCCCATGTGTGGCGTGTGAGCGTGTGAACACGTCGAATTGCGTGTGTCACACTCTCAATGCGTGAGACTTGAGAGCCCTGTAAACCTATGTGTTGTGTAGCTAGCGTTAGCACATCTCACGTGTGGAGACTTGCATAGCTATAGCAGGACCAGGAAGAGCAAGTTTTCACGCATCTTAAGTTTTGTATGGAGACTTTGGCACAGCCTTGGCAAATGGTTTTCAAAGGCAGTACTGAAGTTGCACCATAGGTTTTTAAAGAGAAACCTGCCCCTCTTTATTTGCACCATATAAGCACATGTCTGTCTTAACATGTTTGCACCATAAGAGGAAGGGTAGCAGCCAATTGAGTTTGTAATGCTATTTCAAAGGACGGGATCCAACTTGGAGAGATTAGAGGTAAGGTTTTTTGGTGTTTTGAAATTGTCTAGCACCAAAAACACGAAAATTACTTTAAAGTTTTAGGGGTACTTTAACATTGTTTGTATATGAACACCTTTAGAATTTTTTTTTTTTGTAATCATATTTGATCAATTCTCACTTAGATGCATACTTGATACTTGCAGCAAAATACTAATTAGTGGAGCTATATACTTTTTTTAGCTACTCCCATTAGGTCATCATAAATATTATAAATTGTTCACTATACTTGACTGTTAGGTGGTTGTAATGAAAATCTGTTTAAATTTTTTGGGGCCAAATAATATACATATATACATTTTTTTTATATTTCAGATGTAGTAGTCGTAGTAGTAATACTAATAGTAGTTGTCGTCTCATATGCAGTATTTCTTGTTAAAGTACCCCTTATTCTTATTCAGTAGTGCTCTTACCTCTGTTACTATCATAGATGCTCACATGACTTAGTTCTCTATTCTGTATATTGTAATCACCAAGGTTTATCACCTTCCTTCTCTCCCCCTCTCTACTACTCTCTCCCTTTCTTTTCTCTTTCTCTCTCTGCCTCTTATTCTCGCTCTCTGTCTCTCTTTCTGTTTGTCTCTCTCCTCTCTCTCTCTCTCTCCCTTCCTTCTCTCCCCCTCTCTACTACTCTGTCTCTCTTTCTCTCTCCACCTCTGTTCTCACTTTCTGTCCCTCTTTCTGTCCCCCCCTCTCTCTTCTCTCCCTCTTCTCTCTCCCTTTCTTCTCTCTTTCTCTCTCCGCCTCTGTTCTCGCTCTCTCTGTCTCTCTTTCTGCTTGTCTCTCTCCCCCTCTCTCTTCTCTCTCTCTCTCTCTCTCCCTTCCATCTCTCCCCCTCTCTACTACTCTGTCTGTCTCTCTCTTTCTCTCTCCACCTCTGTTCTCTCTCTTTCTGTCTCTCTTTCTGTTTGTCTCTCTCCCTATCTCTCTCTTCGCACCCTATTCTCTCTCCCTTTCTTCTCTCTTTCTTTCACTGTGTCCCTCTTCCCCCCTCTCCCTCCATCTCTCTTCTATCTCCATGCCACTCTTTCTCTTGTCAAGTCTGTCTCTGTCTTCCTCTCTTTCTCCCCCTCTCTTTCTTTCTTCTTCTTTCTCCCTCTCCTCTCTCTCTCTCTCCCTCCCTCTTTTCTCGTCTCCCTCTCCTCTCTCCCTCTTCTTTCCCCCACCGTCTTTTCTCCCTCTCTTCTCTCTCTCCCCCTCTCTCTCTTCTAGCCCTCTTCTCTCTTTCTCTCTCTTTGTGCCTCTTCTCCCCTCTCCCTCTCTCTTCTATCTCTCCATGTCACTCTTTCTCTCCTCAAGTCTGTCTCTCTTTCTTCCCCCTCTCTTTCTTCTTCTTTCTCCCTCTCCCTATTCTCTCTCGCTCACTCCCTTTCTCTTCACTCTCTTCTCTCCCTATTGCTTCTCCATCAGCTCTCTCGCACTCTCTTTTCTCCCTATCTCTTCTCTCTCCTCTCTTTCTCTCTCCTTTTCTTCTCTCTCTCCGTGTTTTCCTAGCCCCCCGGTGGCGTGAATGACCACCAGCGATGACTGCTATCTCTGCCCATTCGCTCGCCATGTGCCAAAGTAACAGCTTGCATCACAGTCATAAAAACAAACAAAAAGTATATAAATAATGAATTACTCATCACAGCTAACCCGTGGGTGGTCCTGGAGGGCTTTGGACGCTTTACAGCTACAAGCCACCGGGGGGCGACGGAGAGAATAGCCCCAAATGTCTCTGAATCACTAGCCCCACACTGTTAGCACTGGATCATAAACTGACAAAAGACGCCAGAAAAACTAGATCAAAATAATTAGCTTTTCGTTTGGGCTTTTGTTATCTTTTTTTCAGTTGTAGTATTGCCAAGAGACTACAGGTTTGGGAGATTTCTGGACTGGACCCATTTGCTAACTTGCTAGCGTAATTGTTTTACTTGTAGTTCCAAGATTATCCCAGCAAGAAATTGGGTGAGTCTCATTTCTGTTAACTTCTGTCCTAAAATCTCTACTTCCTGCTTCCTTAGCTGTAAACTGAAGAGAAACAACACTTTGTTGTTATGGGTCTGTGGCCGCGTCCCATTGTAGGAAGTCAAGGGGTCAAGAAGGCGAGTTATTATAAATGGTACGTGGCCGCTGTCTGTCTCTATGTAAAAGTGAAGTTTTGAAGAGCCAAGAAAACAGAAATGAGATGCACCCATAGTCACCTTTTTACAAGGTCATAAGTGAGCACTGTAAGATACAGTTTTAAAGTTTTCTTATTAATTTGCTAACATTTTCAGATGATACTATGTGCTATTGTTGTGTCCTTGAGCAAAACACTTCACCAACAAGCCTAAATGATTTACTGTGATTGGTGAATTATTGTAAACATGGATTGCCAGCCACACCTCAGTCAGTATGCCCCAGGGCAGTTATAATTGTGAAAATTGCTAACAAATATAGGTTTATATTATAACCTAAACCAGGACTGAACTAAGACAGTACCAGGACTGAACTCAGACTAAACCAGGTCTAAAGCAGGGTTGAACTAAGACTAAACCAAAACTAAACCAAAACTAAACTAGGACTGAACCAAGATTAAACCAGGACTGATCTAGGACTAAACCTGGACTGAACCCAGACTAAACCAGGACTAAAACAGGACTGAACTAAGACTAAACCAAGACTAAACTAGGACTGAACCAAGACTAAACCAGGACTGATTCAGGGCTAAACCAGGATTAAACCAAGACTAAAACAGGACTAAACCAAGACTAAACCAGGACTGAGCCAGGACTAAACAAGGACTAAACCAGGACATAACCAAGACTAAACCAGGACTAAACAAGGACTGAACCAAGACTAAACCCGGACTAAACCAGGACTGAACCAAGACTAAACCAGGACTAAACCAGGACTAAAAATCAAATGGAATAGTATTGTTCTATAGGAATTACAAATTATGTTTTTCTCATAAACGACCAAATTTGGAAGTTGCAGACTTATGACATCATAACAAGGAGACGTAAGTTGTAAGCAGAATTCTCATATGGATTGTACTCACACAGTATTTCGCCTCAATAGTTTAGAACAGTCCAATCATACTTGGTCATTGAATTAGTTTAAGTTCTACATATTCTGTCTTATCCTACCAACTTTTTGTTCCCTTTTTTACGATAATAAATCAATAAAAACACCTCTTATCTACATAGAAAATATATATACAATCTTTTGACTGGACTTACACCAAAACGCTCACGAAATCCTGACGTTTTAAGTGACACATTGGACTTCAGCGCCACCATTTTTTTGTGGTTGGAGGCTTGGTGCAATGTCGACAGCATGCATGGTGTTTTTTTTTTAAAGTTTTTAGATTTTGACACAGCAGCAAATGGGAAAGAAACTGACAACAATATGCTGGGGTAGATGAAATTGGATATGCAGACAAGAAGCCATAGACAGTAGAAGAAATGGACCAATATATACTCTATTTTGCATAATTTAAAGGTGCAGAGTGCTCAACTTTTCTGAGGGAGGGTTTTCAGGTACCTACTTGTCTCCATGGAGATGTTATTGCTTTGCCTGGAATATTCCATAAACATATCCATCTAGCATTTATTAATTACAGTGTTTCTATTGCTCAAAAATACAGTAATTCCTTCTGTGAAGAGAGACGACTCTCCACAGATCTGAACAGTAATGTAGTGCTGTGAGTGCTTGTTTTTCCTTGCGATAGATATGTTTAATGTATACTGTGGAACATACTAGACATACAATAACATTGCCATGGTGACAAGCAAGTGCCAGACCCTCCACTAGAAATGTTACGCAGTGCACCTTTAAATTTGTGATTTATAGATTAAGATTAAGATTAGAGCTAGGAATACAAATTGTAGATAGCTAGTGGTTTAATTTCCTGTTTGTAGGCGTCATTTTGAGTACCTTTGACCATTCAAAAGTACCATTATATCAGGGACAATTCCAGTAATCACTTGTAAGTATTCATGGATTTCATCTTCCTGTTATATGCAACATTTAGAGGATTTTTTCCCATTCAAAAGATTTAACATTTTGCTTTAAATTGTTTATTGCTGTGGCAACAGTCCTGATTTTTTTTTATCATTCTGAAAACCATGGATAGTTTCTTTGAAAGTTTAAGTGAAGCCTACAAACCAAAGCTTAATAAAGACTTACTGTATTTTCATAAACTGTTCTGTAAAAATTAGAAGTTTTGAATTTCGTTTTTGTCGGAAATCAGTTATAGCTTCGAGTACGATTTCGAAAACATTATTAAACATTGATCGATCAGTCCATTTCTTTCTACTGTCTGCTACAAGGCGGTTTGTGATGTCACTTTGCGTTGTCGTTTACACGTATCCCATGGTGCATCAGTGCTAGTGTGTGAGCGCGTGTTCTCATGTCAAAGGGACGACTCATACTGCAGCAGTTCGTACAGGAGGGGCCCGTCCCGGTAGCGAATCCCCACAGCGGCCGGCGTGATGTACTGCAGTATGTTTATAGTCCTTCGCAGACGCCGGTCCACGTAGTGAGCGTCCCAGGCCGGGTACCTCTTCCTGGGCATGTCGATCTTGATGAGAGGGCCTTCCGGTTTGGAAGTGGGGGGAGAAGACCTCACCTGGAAGACCGCAGGAGATGCAACATTAAAGTGCATATGACAGGTTTTTATGATTCTCAAATTTGGATGTAATCTGGTGGGATAACTGCTGTATGTATAAAGTATAGTTTTACACCATTAAAAAAGCAATTTGTGAAGAAAAGTTGAAAAATATGTTGAAAATTACAGGAAGTAGATGACGACATCACATGAGGGAGAATTCTATCCAAAAATTATGCACACATTTCACACAAGAAACACAATTTTCTTGGATACTAAACAATTGTTTCAACTAAATAAAGGTGTTTTCCTGTATTTTTTTAAATAGGCCTATTTTCTTTGTGTATCTTTGTGTACATTAGAACAGTTTTGGCCCAGTGTACAATATGGTTACTGGGTAATAGTTATGGAATTCCTATAACTAGCGTGATGTCATGATTTCCAACCAGGAAGTCATATTTTAGAAAGAAATTGCCAAACAGGGCCATTTTTACTGTTTCTTTTGACAAAAATGAGTCAAATGAGCCTGTCATAGGCCCTTTAAACATGTTGACAAGTGATTGTTTGACTAAACAGGGGGCATGCAAGTCAAAACCAGGCCCATCAACAGATATTTTTGGGCCCAGGGCAAGAAACCTCACATGGGCTGTGAGAGATTGAGGTTATTCAGCATTTTAATGTAAAAATAGCAGAATACAAACGAAATGGTGACATCAGACATCTTCAGCATTCATGTTGTCAGCTTTAGTAGGCCCTCAGAGAAGAGACATCAGCCATGAAGAGGGACGTGAAGAGACCTCCCCAGTGGGGGGTCAGATCACACACACAAACACCACAAGGGACAGTCTTTAAATACAGTACAGACTGTTGAATACATATGACATCAGCAACAGCTAACCTATAGGAGAATAGTTTAACTATGCAGACCATATAAGGCTCATAGAAAAACTCCCAGCTTTAAATGAGAAAAGTGTCCAATAGTGCGGTCAGCCAATCAGAACAGAGGAATTCCCATGACACCCCTTATGGAGGGACCTTGTAAGTTTCTCATACCTTGAAATAACAGAAGCAAACAACTGTCACAACACAACCCCACAGTAAATGTAGTATTAGCTGTTTACAGCATCCTGTGTATACAACCCACAGGAAGGGTCACACACCCAAGTTAGTTTACAGCCTTTTATAACCTATAGCCACAAGTGATGTATACAACATGTGAAACTTGTGAAACAAATGGTGAGGTGAGACGGTTCTCACAGTAAAACTTAAAATCCAGGAATAGACTAGATATAAAGAACACTTCAATAATAAAAGAATAAATCTCACAGGGCCCCCCTCTAAAATAAATTAATAAGATGAAGGTTCAATTCTGGGAACAACAGAACCATGTCTGAACCAGGTCTGAACCAATTCAAAACCAGGACTCTTTCATTTTCATAACTAGACTAGGTCAACTGTATCAGTACGACACCAGTATTTCCTCTCACCTGAAACACAGGAAGACAGGACTCCGCCACATCTTCCTCTGTCTGTGATTTGGTCATGTGAGCTGGAGTGGGCGGGGCACTGGGCGGGGCCGAGGGGGGTAAGGGGAGGCCCCATAGAAGCTGAGCACAACAGGAAGAGGCGGGGCTTGGCTGCAGGTGGGCGGTTGCAGGGTGGAGGAAACCGTAATACAGTAGCATGACCAGGACTCCCCCCGCGAATGTGAGATAGACCCCACACAGCACTGGGACTGCATACGAGTCAGTCTGAACAGGGTCCCTATAGGCATACCTGGAATAAGAAGAGATTTCTGTGTTTCATGCAAAAGATCAGGTACTTCGTCTGTTGTCTGTAGATGCAGATTGACAGCCATGAATACCCACCAATGTTTTATCCCAGGGCACTTGTGGATACAGAACTTTAAGGTGCATTGGGTTCATATATTTGTCTACTTATTACTTTGTTTGGTGGTATAGTGCCTATAAATCTTTATCATAGTTTTACATCAGGTACGTGGCAGTGTGTGGAAGAAAAGTTGAGAAGAAAAATACACAAAGTGAGTTCTAAAACTGAATACCTGGACTTATGTCATTAACTGAAATCAATTTAATCAATTCAGTGCTGAGACAATTTACACACAAGGAAGGCATTTTTCTGACAGTTTAAATATTGATTTAATAAAATAAATGTGTTTTCATCTAATTAGAACATATTGTGTAATTTAGACATGTTTGGGCCCTTGGGACCATTATGGTTGCTCGATAACATAACGTCTGTCATATCTGCTGCTTATGTCCAGCCAGGAAGTAAAATTATAACCTTCACCAAAATGACAAAACTAGAAAAGATTAGATATTATGAGTAGTAGTCTGATCTGTCATTTGCACTTTAAAATAACAGAATATGACTATTAAGAGTATTTTAATTGAGATCAAGAGATAACCATTGTCTCTGTTATTGTCAGTGTTCACATTAAAAGTCATGTTATCAATGTAGTTACTGATTTAATAAAAAATATATATATATAAAATATCTAACCATTATGGGGTTAAAAACTTTGTGTTTGCAGGTTGGGGGTTACACTTTCTGAATATCTATATTTAGCCTAAACATTATAACAAAATGTAAACAAAAGAGCCATGGAGTAACTTGATCAATTGCTGGGTCACTACTAGTTCATGAATTAATTCATAAATTTATCAGTATAGTGTCAGAATACTATTAAACTCTCCATTGTTTTAACATTAGATTAACTGAAAAAACTGACACAAACCCTACAAGCTGGAAATTGTTTATAATATCGTATACAGTGGTCTCTCGCTATATTGTGGTTCACTTTTCGCTGCCTCGCTGTTTCACAGATTTTTTTAAATTCCAATTTTTTTATAGTGTATCAACGTGCATTGTGTTCTGTGTCCTGATTGGCTAAGAGAGTGTAGACCTTTGCCGATTCATCAGTCATTCTCCTCCGTGTCTGCTGTACAGTACAGAATGTGTTCTGTTTGCCAGATTTCTCTAAACGTTTGATCGCTTCAGTGTGACTCTGGAGTGCTGTATGTTTGCAAGTTTTCTCCCCGACAAAACCCACAATGTCGACGAAACATTCTCAAATATAATCGAAGGTGGCATGTCTGTTTATAAGAATCTTCTCGCCCCAAAAGAAAAAAGAGCGCACTCGGAAAAAGACGCGTGCATCAAGGCAGAGTGGCGTCAGGATGAAGAGGTGCGGTCGGAGGAACTGTGAAATACACGCATCACTATTAATACATTTTTTGGTTGAAAATCTACGAAAGTTTGAGTGTTTAAACGAGAGAGAAATGTGAGAAAACATTAAATCCAGTCTGAGAAAAGTGTATAATGTGTGTGGTGAGGTGTTTACAGCCTTAAAACATGTAGAATAATTGTAAAATATAAAGCTGTCCTACTTCGCGGATTTCGCTTATTGGGTTATTTTTAGAACGTAACCACCGCGATAAACGAGGGACCACTGTATTGTGATGTATTTTCCCACTACTTATTTAGGTAACTTATTCTATGGAGATGTCATTGCTCTGTCTGGAATGTTCCACAGTATGACATTAAACAGCTCTTTACAACTACTTTACCTTTATTCAATTACAGTTGGTTTTACAGCTCAAAAACACCTAGAAAAACAGGCATTCTGAGTGTGAGAGTGGTTGATTCTCCACAGATCTGACCTGTAACTTTGCCTGATTTGTTCTTCATGATGATAGAAAGGTTTAATACCATACTGTGAAACATTACAGACAAAGCAATAACATCTCCATGGAGCAAAGCAGGTAGCAAGCAGACAGACGTTCCACCAGAAAAGTTACACAGTGCACTTTTAATGAAGTATGTATTTTCTCTTGTTACTCACCACAGCCCGGTTAGAAATGTGTTCTCGGCGAGCACCACAGTGTAGTACGCCACCATTCTGTGTCTAGTCCTGCCTTCTTTCACATTAAACCAGCAGAAGATATAGACAATCCCAACCACCATGTTAAACAGCACCTCCTCCCATTTGGACATGCAGAAGTCAGTCCCTCCATGAACCACCCAGAAGGCCATGGCGCACCAATGGATCACGACGAAAATGCCGAAATAAATGTGGAACAGCGAGGCGAAGAGGGCAAGAGAGAGGACGCGAGAGGAGATGGTGAAGAGACGCCAGAAGAGGTGTAGCAGGGCGCCACGGTAACTCATGCTCCGCTGGTCATCACGGGAATCGCGGAGGAGTTTGTGGTACGAGGCGAGGACCCAGGCGAGAGAGAGCAGAGAGGCTAGAGAGGAGATGCCTGTAAACAAAGATACAAGAAACTACAGTTATATTTAGTTATATTTACTACATTGTTGTTTAAAGTTTTCCAAAAAATCTGAATTTGTTCAGGGCCCATATTAGACTGTGGTGTAATGTTGTTTCCTCATCACAAACGTACCTGGAGTTGTGTTGTTGTTTTTTTTTCATTGTTTTCCCTGCATATTTAGGCTGAGTTCTTCTCTCACACAGAAAACACTGCACCTTGTAATGTCATGTGGTAGACCTAATACAGTAAATGCTCCACTGTGTTTTTAAACTCCACACACCTTGACTAGAATAATGATCATTTCAGCCCTGGAATTGCCATTCTCCACTGAACTAAAGGTAAAAGTTAACTTGAAAACTATCACTTCATGACATCACAAGATGGAACAGAGCATTTTGAGCTTTGGAGATGTAGACAGATTGATAATAAAGAGTTACTCAAATGTGTGAATGAAACAAAATACAACTCCAGGTGTGTTTTTGATGAGGTAACAACATTATAACATGACCTAAAGCGCACAAGAGTGTAATATAGAACCTTTAAATGGTTTGCAGTGTTCCAAACAAAGTTATTCTCTGGAATGTTCCACAGTATCACTTCAAACATAACCATCTCCATGGAGAAAAAAAGGTGACATCTACAGGACAAATTATAGATTCCAGTACCAACATGTGTTTGAGGTATTTTAAAGCAACATAAACATCTGTAATCAAATAAATTAAAAATAAGTTTAATGCCATACAATGGACCAAGCAATAACATCTCTCATCTTGAGACAAGCAAGCGGCAGAGCCCTGACCAGAATTGTTACACAGTGTACCTTTAAAATAATAAATAAAGAGCAGTGAGCGAAACAAAATGTTTTTCTTCACCTACTTCTTCAACATCTTGACCAGCCTTATTTTAAATGTAGATTTTTGTGATGGTGAGTCATGCTTTAAAGAGCTGGATACAAACACTGACTCACTGTTTTGGTCCACTTCTTCTGTAACATTTTGGTGATGACAGAACACAGCCTAAATATAAATGTCCCAACTTAACCTTCATTTAGGCAGGATGACCACAGCTATGAGTCATAATAATACAGTAATTTGCATGATATCAGATTAATTTAAATTGGAACAGAGCATTTTGATCTTTGGAGATGTAGACAGACTAATAATAAAGAGTTACTCAGACATGTGTGAATAAAACAAAAACACAACTCCAGGTCTGTTTTTGATGAGATAACAGCATTATAACATAGCTTAAAGCTCACAAGAGTCAGTTCTGTGTTATATAGGATCTTTATGTAACTTTTCTGGTGGTGGAGGGGGTGAGTGAGGGTTCTGCTACTGGCTTATCTCCGTGTATATGCTATCGTTTGTCTGCAAAGTTCCACAGTAAGGCATTAAACTTCATGGAAATAGGAAGTTGGCTCAATGTAAAGTCAACTGGAGCCATAGTTGATGGAGCTGGAAGCACGCCCATGCTCACTTCCTTGCGGGTACAGTTTATGGACTACTTATGCAAATATAACCCTTTTTTATTTCTATAGAGGCAGTAACGGTAGTAGTTTTAATTAGACTGATTCAGAAATATTTTTGTTTTGGAATTTCTCCAGCCTCCAGTGGAAATGTATTCAAAATCCCAGCCACCATTTGTTAATTACAGTCGACTCTGTCTGTGCTAATTGCTAATTGTTGTTTATGGTGTAGTTCATTATGTTGTGTTCTCTCGTAGGCTGTGTTGTCACCACATTAAAACAAGGACTAAACTGGGACCAAACCTGAGACTAAACTTGGACTAGTCTAGACCAGGACTAGAACCAAACCAGAACAAGTGTGATGATAGAGAGGAGAAAACATGGCATTACAGTTAGGGCTGTGCAAATAATCACATTTTATCTGATCTATGTTATAATGTTGTTTCCTCATTAAAAACAAATATGGATAATAAAGTGCTCTACTCTGTTTTTAAACTCCATACACCTTCATTAAAATCATTTGAATTATTTCAGCCCTGGAATTGCCAATCTTTACTTAACTGAAAGTAACACGTAGCTGTTAACAATAAAAGTACCACTTCATGACATCACAAGGTGGAACAGAGCATTTTGCGCTTTGGAGATGTAGACAGACTGATAATAAAGGATTACTCAAACATGTGAATGAAATAAAACATAACTCCAGCTATGTTTCTGATGAGGCTTTAACTTCCACCTAAAGCTGACAGCCATATTTTTTTTATTTTTAGTACATAATAGATACGTAGATTTAGATTTATTTGTCATCACACAGTCACACAGTCAACAATGCAACATGTTTGGATGAGAAAGATCAATTCAAGGTCCATTATGTTAAATTTAAGCAAGACTAAACACTTAAACTCCACCCATGAACACATTTCAGACAGAACTGCTGAAATGGGCAGTACCTGGACGACCTGGAGGTATAAGGAGCTCTGTGATGGATTCAGATTACAAACACCTAGCTGTAATCAGGGCAGTCTTTTGTGATGTCACCAACTACTGGAACTTTCTGAAGCCACTGGAGATGGCACACACTCTGATCTGGGTGTTTTTGACCAGAAAACTGCTAATTTACCTAGTTTGCACATGAACAGTAGACTATGCAATTAAAACACCATATACACAGTTTAGAAGTGACAAAAAGTGTTAAGCGCAAGAGTGTGACAGCCTGATGATAAGAACTGTCTTTTAGTATTTTAAAGGGCCCATATAACACTATTTTCGAATCTCTGTTATAAGGTTTCCTCATCACAAACAGACCTGGAGTTGTGTTTTGTTTCATTCAGACACATTTAACACAAATCCCTGCATATTTAGGCTCAAACAGAAAACACTCTGTTCCATCTTGTGATGTCATGTGGTAATACAGGAAGTGCTCCACTGTGTTTATAAACTCCATACACCTTCACTAGAATAATGTGGATGATTTCAGCCCTGGAATGTCCAGTCTCTACTGAACTAAAAGTTAAAAAAGTTAACTTGAAAACTACTACTACATGACATCACAAGGCAGAACAGAGCATTTTGAGCTTTGGAGATGTAGACAGTCTAATAATAAAGGATTACTCAAACATGTGTGAATGAAACAAAACACAACTCCAAGTACTATAGTACCTGGAGTTGTATTTTTGTTGTGTTAAAAATATTTTGTTGTGTTAAAACATTTTTTTTTTAAACATATTATGTTTTTAAGGGGGTAACAGCATTTGAACATGGCTTGAAGCTCACAAAAGTCAATTTTGTGTAATATTGGACCTTCTAAAATCATAATAAAGAAAAGTACATGTTTAATTTTGTTTTCCATATCTCCATCTGTACTCACATTGTAGCGTCTCTGCCCTGTTCTCCTGGATCATGATGCAGAGCTGGAGGACGAGCTGAGGGGCAGACTCCAGGAAGGTCTCCAGCAGTCGAAGCATGTTCACGTCTGCGTACTCAAACATCATGGCCCAGTACCACCTCCTCTGATGCTCCTTCTGCCTCCGAGACATGATGCCCAGGTACAGCGTGCGAATGTACCTGTAAAAATCAGAGAGAGAGAAAGAGGGAGGTAGCCATCTTGGTTTAGAAACTTTTGAAACGCAATTAGCAAATCTAAAAGGCTGCAATTTTTATCTCAAAAATATCCCCCCTCCTTGAAACTCCACCTTAACGTGGTGGAGGGGTTTGAGTGCCCAAATGATCCCGGGAACTATGTTGTCGGGGGCTTCATTCCTCTGGTAGGGTCACCCATGGCAAACAGGTCCTGGGGGATGGGTCAGACTAAGAGTGGTTCAGAAGCCGCTATGATGAGTAACAGCAAGGCCAGTTACGGGGCTGGTGCAGTGAGATCTGGGTGGCAGATCTGTTTAGACTGTTGCCCTCGCGACCGGAACCCGGATAAGCGGAAGAAAATGGATGGATGCAAGAAAATATCCAGTCTGGAGTTAAAGGGACAGTGTGTAAGATTTTTACCTGTTAATTACTGAAATTGAAGATACCCATTCAAAAATACATTGTTTTCCAAGCCTTTTCACTTCCATCATGAAATCAAAGTATTCTTTTGGACTTAGATATAGTCACATAAAAGGGGGATCTTCCCCATATAGAGGCAGCCATTTTGAATACGAGAGCCGCAGAAGGACATTTGGGCTCATCCTTCGCCTCGGCTCCTGCTAACAG
Organism: Paratrypauchen microcephalus; assembly: GCA_036785185.1. Lineage (NCBI taxonomy): Eukaryota > Metazoa > Chordata > Actinopteri > Gobiiformes > Gobiidae > Paratrypauchen > Paratrypauchen microcephalus. The sequence continues at coordinate 5,933,615 of JAVJIX010000043.1, read as the reverse complement.
CTGCTCATCCGCGCTGCATATGGGAGTGAAGGAGAGAAGGAGAGAAGGAGAGAAGGGGAAGGGGAGGGGGGAAGGGGGGAGCCTCGTGTAAAGAAGCATGCTGCCGGATCACACTCGTAATGGATATAACACGTATTTTGGACTAAATTGTTTTACTGGATTTTATTCGCTGGATCCTTATGGACAGATTGAGACCAAGTTTATGATGAAATACAGAGTTTGACCTGTGCAAAGCCTTCAAAGGTAAGCTAAGTAAGCTAAGTTTTGTGCTTTTCTGTATAAAAGCCCCATGTGCTCGGGGAGTGATTGTTTTGCAGGGAAATGAATTGCATAGTCAAAAAGAGGAGACTGTAAGGTTTCATTTGATGTGTAGATTGTCATGAATCATGATCGGGATTGTGTGTTTTCATGCGAAAAGAAAAAAAAAAAAGTGAACGGGGGACCGCGTTTTATGTATACAGCGGTGCGCGGTTCGTGCGCGGGCACGCGCGATGTCGGCGCTACGTCGCGCCCGGGTGACCCTCGAGGTCTGCCATAGCCAAAAGAGGAAGTGGAATAGCTAGTAACCACCTATGCGCCACGAATCCTACACACTGTCCCTTTAAGGTACAAACATGTTCTGAAATGTGATTCTTGTATTGCTTTGTGGGTTCATATTTCAGCCATTCATACCATATCAATTTTATTTATAAAGCACTTAACTTTACAGCTGGCTAAAGTGCTGTACACAAACATAGAATAGACAAGGACAATCGCAGTCAAAGTCACAAAACAATTTCCTAAAAACACAGAAAACAATACGATACTCAATTTAATTAACGACAAGAAATGTACATCTCACTTGTTAAAAGCCAGTGAAAAAGGTATGTTTTTAGGAGTGATTTAAAAACAGGTACAGACTGTGCCCGCCATTTAAAGCAAGATAAAAATTTTAAAAATCTCACATCTAACTGCAGTTACAATGCTTCTCAGAAAAAAATCATAATTAGACATTTTCCCCAAATCATTAAGTCCTATTTTTTGACATGCCATTATTCAGACATGGCAATAAAGCAATATCCTCAAAATTAAACAATATTTTTTTTCAATAACATTATAATTTGCAATATAATTCATAATGCTTTGTATGTATAATTGCTTTGTCTGGAATGTTTCACAGTATGGCATTAAACCATTCTTCAGGGAGACCAAACCAGACCAAGTTACAGGTCAGATCTGTGGAGAGGTGACCCCACTCAGTCAGAATTCCTGTTTATTGAGATATTTTTGAGCTGTAAAACCACCTGTAACTGAATAAATGTAAGAGCTGTTTAATGTCATACTACATACATTCCAGGCAGAGCAATTACATATCCATAGAAAAAAAACAAGCAGGTATGGAGCCCTAACCATTTTGAGAAATTAATATTTTCTTTGCTGAAAATGAATTTGGCAGCAAAAATATTTGGTACTAAAAATTCAAAGCACTAGGGGTGGGATGAATTTTCACAAAACGAGACACACCACGAGATTAGGTCCACGAGAACGAGACAAGACGAGATTTTGACATAATTTGTAATAAATAAGTAGAGCAATCCACTTCACAATTTTGGCTTCAACATTTTTATTTATCTAATGTAATGCTTCAGCGACTTTTTGGAACTACAGCTTCTCAAATTGTATAACTCACCAGCTCTTAACTCTTTTTTTTGTGTGTCTAAAGTAAAAGTAAATTCAAAATCTCCCAAGATAAATTTTCTCATGTGTGCACTGTCTTGTGGCAATTTTGTCTCGCCATATCTTGTCCCTTCCCGACTATCCGCTATTTCAGACAGTAGCGGATTTGCTTTGACAATTAGCGTCTTTGTTATACCTCTAAACGTAATATGAATTCATTGTTACCCCATATTTAAATTTAACTACACAGCCTTCACCTTTATGCTAACCCTACACCCTCTTCCCCATTCATTGTAGAAATAAATTAAGCCTCAAAAGCTCCAGATGCGACGTATATGTAGGTGGGCTGTGAGCTGCTTTCAATTAAAATGCCAGTTGGAGCCAGTTGTGTAGGGGGTGTGTGCTAACATATGTGCTAATGTAGTCTAATGAGTTTCCTACGGACTTGTATACGCTCCGCTCTCCAGTCCGTAGCATGCTAGTGGGTCTCCTGCATTATTCATGGTTTCGAGCTATTACAGGGGAGCTGGTTTTGAACATATATGGAGAAAATGTATACCATGAATTATATAAGAAGTAAGGTTCAAGGATTTGGGAGGAATATTTAATTGCGATTCATGGTTTAATGAGAGGATTCTGTTCAAATTTGACATTTTAAAAGAAAAAAGACAAAGTAATACAAGAGTCAGATTTCAGGACATGTTTGTGCAGATCTAAGAATAAGACAGAATAAGAGATTTTACTGTTTTTAGATGAAATTATGGTAATTTAAAAAAATTCAGGCTTTACGATTTGCTAATTGGGACCATTAAAATTTAGGGGGGGGAGTTTAGAAATTATAACAAAAACAAAAATAGACAAAAAAACCAAACAAACACCAAAAACAAAACAAAACAAAACAAAAAAACCTTCCACAATCCACCCCTCTCTTCACATTCATCTCATCAAATTGCTTGGAGATACAATAGTTTTTAATCTAAGTGTTGAATTTCTCCTTTTAGGTTTAGACTTAAAACTATAATTACTGTATTGTAATCTTAAAATACCATTTAACAAATATAACGTGTAATTGCAATACATAAACAGCAAAACAACTCAATATTTTGCTTGTTTTTCTTCCAGCAGCCACCTTCACTAGCCATCCCCTCCCCCAAAATTCCCTCTCTCCTCATGTTATAGCGATCTATCTCAATCAGAACATACCATTTTTTCGAAAGTGTAAAGATCCAAGCGTGTACATACGCCCCCCTCTTGTGTTCAGGTGGGAGAGTCCATTTTGGCAAATCGTGGGGGTGGTTTGGGCAGTTGTATGTTGCGCTATACGCTGCTTTACAGTGGTTGGTTGGTGGGGGGGTGGGTTATAACCAGGGAGGTGGAGATTGTAAACATAGAAGGAGAGGAGGGCCCCAGGCAACTCTACAGACCATTAAAAAGCCTGATACGCAGAAAGCAGGAGCAAAAATGAAATTTGTATAGAAGCAATAAAGAGAGAGAGTGGATGACAAGAGTGTATAAGAAGTTAGTTGGGTCCTATATTACGAAAAATTGACTCTTGTGAGCTTTAACCCTTGTTATAATGTTGCCTCGTCAAAAACAAACATGGATTGTGTTTTGTTTCATTCACACATGTTTGAGTTCAGGAGAGATCAGCAATTCCAGGATGAAATCATTCAAATGATTCTAGCGAAGGTGTGTGGAGTTTAAAAACACAGTGGAGCACTTCCTGTATCGCCACATGACATCACAACAGAGTGGAACAGAGTGTTTTCAGTTTGACACAAGAACTCAACAAAATATGCAGGGATTGTGTGAACGAAACAAAACACAACTCTGAACTTTGTGATGGGGAACACACATATTGGGCTCTGTGGTGTCACCTGCTTGTTTCCATGGAGATTGAATGACAATAACGCTTTTGTGATTCATAAAAAACTAAATTCTTGAATGAATCATCATTGCGCAAGTCTACGCCTGTGTGTCATGTCCAAGTTCAGGTTGAGCCCTATTTAAAAAACTATAGCTAAATTATACTATCCATGTGTTTCAGAATTATGACAGATTAGGAAGGTTACCATAGCGATTCACAAATTATAACAAAATGTCATATCTTTGATTAGGGTCCTCAAAATATTGCATGGGAAGGTAAAACACATTAAAGGCCCCTTATTACACTATTTTCTGATATGTTATATTGTTGTTTCCTCATCACAAACACACCTGGAGTTGTATTTTGTTCTTCTCTCAAACAGAAAACACTCTGTTCCACCTTGTGATGTCATGTGGTAATACAGGAAGAGTTCCACTGTGTTTTTAAACTCCATACCCCTTCACCAGAATCGTGAGTATAATTTCAGCCCTGGAATTGCCAATCTCTACTGAACTAAAGGTAAAAGCAGCTGTTCACTTAAACTATCGCTTCATGACATCACAAGGTGGAACAGAGCATTTTGAGCTTTGGCAGATATAAACAGACTAATAATAAAATTTTACTCAAACATAATGAGAAATATAGCTGCAAGCAGCAATGTGGGGCCAAGCACTGAAGGTGCATGTAGGCCTCAGCATGTATTATCGTTTTGTCATGACAGCCAATCAAACAGGGTCTAACAGGGTCTAACAGGGTCTGACAGGGTCTAACAGGGTCTGACAGGGTCTAACAGAGTCTGACAGGGTCTAACAGAGTCTGACAGGGTCTAACAGGGTCTCACAGGGTCTAACAGAGTCTGACAGGGTCTAACAGAGTCTGACAGGGTCTAACAGGGTCTGACAGAGTCTAACAGGGTTTAACAGGGTCTAACAGAGTCTGACAGGGTCTAACAGGGTCTGACAGGGTCTAACAGAGTCTGACAGGGTCTAACAGGGTCTAACAGAGTCTGACAGGGTCTAACAAGGTTTAACAGGGTCTAACAGGGTCTGTTAGCCAGGCTTCCCAGGCTCCCAGGCTTCCTATAAAGGGTTCCCGAGATATGAGCTCACTTCGGCTAGATCAAAGACACATCAAAGACAGAACAAAGGTAAATTTCTGCGTTGCCGAGCAACGCAGAAAATTCCGGAAAATTCCTGCAACTTTGACCTGCTGGTGGCGCTAGAGGGTTGGGGGTGGGGGGCTATAAATTACTGTGGGTAATGAGGAGACTGGCTGGAATGTGCATGCAAAATTTCACAACTTTTTACCAGAAGGTTCTAGGGGTTGCCATAGACTCCCATGGGTCGAAGAATAATGTATAAGAATCAGTAGAAACACTATGGTGCCTCGCACCTTCGGTGCTTGGCCCCAGTGAAACAAAACACAAATCCAGTAGAAGTAGTAGCAGTAGTAGTAGTAGTAGCAGTAGTAGAAGCAGTAGTAGTAGTAGTAGTAGTAGCAGCAGCAGCAGTAGTAGTAGTAGTAGTAGTAGTACATGTACCAGTAGCAGGAGCATAGTAGTAGCCCTGGTAGTGAAGGGAGAGGGGTTACCACAGCAGTAGTAGTAGTAGTGGCAGTAGCAGTGGCTGTACCAGCACTAGTAGTAATACCAGTATTAGTAGTAGTAGATGGAGCAGTACCAATAGTAGTAGCAGTACCAGTAGTAGTAGTAGCAGTAGCAGTACCAACAGTAATAGTAGCAGCAGCAGCAGCAGCAGCAGCAGTAGTACCAGTAGCAGTAGTAACAGTACCAGGAGCAGTAGTAGTAGTAGTATCAGTAGTAGTAGTAGCAGCAGTACCAGTACCAGTAGCAGTAGTAGTAGTATCAGTATTAGTAGTAGCAGTACCAGTAGCAGTAGTAGTACCAGTAGTAGTAGTACCAGTAATAGTAGTAGTAGTAGTACCAGCAGCAGTAGTACCAGTAGCAGTAGCAGTACCAGTAGCAGTAGTAGCAGTAGCAGTAGCAGTAGCAGTAATAGTAGTACCAGTAGTAGTAGTAGTAGTACCAGTAGCAGTAGTAGCAGTACCAGTAGCAGTAGTAGTAGTAGTACCAGTAGTAGTAGTACCAGTAGTAGTACCAGTAGCAGCAGTAGTAGTACCAGTAGCAGTAGTAGCAGTACTAGTAGCAGTAGTAGTAGTACCAGTAGTAGTAGTAGTAGTACCAGCAGCAGTAGTAGCAGTACCAGTAGCAGTAGTAGTACCAGTAGTAGGCCTACCAGTAGTAGTACCAGTAGTGACCTCATATTCAGAGGGACAAAGGTTACAACACCACTTTTCCACTGGTCTCACACTGTAACACGCTTCATCACACATGCAAAGACCCAGCGCATTCGATTCTCACGCTAAGACTGCCGATGTTTAAGAAATGATAATGTCCACAGGGGATGAAGAGGAGCCGAGGGAGAAGAAGAAGCAGTCTGTCACAACACAGGGTAGTACTGACAGTGGGAGTAGCAGTAAGCCTGGTAGTAGTAGTAGTAGTAGTAGTAGTAGTAGTAGTAGTAGTAGTAGTAGTAGTAGTAGTAGTAGTAGTAGTGGTGATCTCGTATTCAGGATTGCTTGAGTGAATAATAATTAATCAGATAGTAATTGAAATATTATTAATGGTAGTAGGTGGAGCAGTTACAAGAGGAAAGTGTATAAGGACTAGGTAGTAGTAGTAATAGTAGTAGTAGTAGTAGTAGTAACAGTAGTACTAGTAGTAGTAGTAGCAGCAGTAGTAGTAGTAGCGATCTCATATTCAGGATTGCCTGAATGAATAATATCATAGAAATCAAGAGAAATATATAGAAAATATAATTAAACAGATAATATGAATAGTAATGGTAATAGTAATAGTAATAGTAATAGTAATAGTAATAGTAATAGTAATTGTAGTAGTAGTACAAGTAGCAGTACCAGTACTATGCTTATGTTAGTACAGTAATAGTAGTAGTAGTGATAGTAGTGGCAGTAGTGGTAGCAGTAGTAGTAGTAGTAGGAGGAGGAGGAGTTATGGCTGCAGAAGTCAATACTGAAGTGGGACTGACAGTATAATGGTACACAGAAGAGTAGAGTAGTAGTAGCAGCAGCTGCAGCAGTAACTGTAGTAGTAGAAGGAATATATTAGTAGCAGTAGTAGTAGTAGTATTAGTAGTAGTAATAGCAGCAGCAGCAATAGTAGCAGCAGAGTAGTAGAAGCAGTAGAAGCAATAGTAGCAGGAGTATTAGTAGTGGCAGTAGTAATAATAGAAGTACGGCATTATACAGTACAGTACCTATACAGTAGTACTTTTGTCTACATACTACTTCAAGTAATCTGTGTACAATGTAAACTGAAAATATTAGCTTTCCATGTATATTATAGAAGTGTGTGGAGTAGTAGTGGTAAGATGATTTGTTCTCCAGAAGCAGCAACAACAGCAGTAGTAGTAACAGTAGTAGTAGTAGTAGTAGTAGTAGTAGTAGTAGGAGTAGCAGTAGTAGTAGTAGTAATAGTTTTGCTGTCTATGTGGATGTACCTTCTTTCTGATACTTTCTATTTTTTAGTTTGAGTAGTGATAGCTGTAATAAGCAGTGGTGTTGTAATAGATTGTATTGTAAGACTCATGACTCAAAGTTGTAGCTTTAACATTATAACATTTAAATGGCTCTTTTGCTCCTAGATATTGATTCAGTGGACACAGAAAAAGCAGCGGAAGGTGTGTAAGGATCCTTCACTTCCTGATTTGATTTTCTGTCAAAATATCCTCTCCATTATTCCTACCCTCTTTTGTATTTAGTTTTGTTCAATGCTTCCTGGACCAGGAGCTGGCCGTGGTGCTGAAATGGACTCCTATATTATACCTATATTTCTTCCTGTATAAAACTTGTTGCTCTAATACACAGTTATTTGGAAGTTAAGTTAACATGAATAACTAAAGTGTGAAAGCTAAACTGTATCTAAGAGTGTGTCCACATTTGGGACATCTGGTCTAGTCCTGGTCTAGTCTGGTCAAGTCCTAGCCAAGTCTAGGTTTAGTTTGATGTAGTGATTGTGCAACTGTGAACAACCTTGTTCTACTTGACATTTGGTCTAGTCCTGGTGTAATCCTGGCCTAGTCAAGGTTTAGTTTCAGTTTTAGTCCCAGTTTTGATGCTGTGATTCTGCAAGTGTGAACAGAGTTTTTATCCTCTTATCTAGCCTACTTGTCTACCTTGATATCAGGTGCGAGATCTGAAATGTTGCGAGGTCACCCAGTTTATTTCTGTGTTCTCCTCCCTCCCTTTTCTTAAACCTGTCATCACCATCCAAGCTCTCTTCTCTCCCTGTTACATTCACTAGATGTATGCCAAACCAGCTATTAAAGAGGGACTACTGCTGTCTGGGGAATAAGGAACTGTCCTGTCAAAATATAATATGTACTCTAGCAGTGATTTAAACTTAATAATAAGAGGCAGAGGTTTATTCTTGTAGTACATTTGTAACTTTCAATGGCTATTCTCAAATGGGACATCCCAGTAACACATTATAGGAAGTCCATAGTAAAATTACACACACTTTTGTGTTGTGTTTTAAGTAATAATGGTCTGAGAATCCTCTGGAACTACACAACCGCAGCCACACCCTGACCACAACAGGAAGTACAGTTACTCATGTGACACCACTCACAGAGACTGGAGCCAGGGGGCTGGTGTAGTGATGAGCATGTTGTTTATGTCCAGGCTAAACTGGAAGGTGAGTTATGTAAACATACAGGTTAGTGGGTCCTACCTCCAGACCTGCCCCAGCTGCAGGATGTGGATGGTGGCCTGCCACAGCCAGATGGACGCCAGCTGCATACGGTCCTTCCCGGGGTACAGACAGCCCAGAGACACGGCGCCTCTCTTAGTGAGCCCCTCCACTTCCCCCAGCCCTCCCCCGGTGTAGTCCTGCACGAACCAGCGGAAGCTCAAGATCTGGACCAGCACCGAGGGCACGAGCACAAAGAAGAGCGTGAGTCCGAACCACAGGTAGTCCTGGCGCCGGTAGTAGTCCACAGCCAGACACAAGTCTGTGCCCACGTCCCAGAAGAACACGAGCAAGGCCAGGATGATCCAGAGGCAGTCGATCCACAGCTGTTCCCGGGGGGGGCAGTGGGTCTCCCGGATGCCCGGTCCGCTGGCGGGTTGGACCCCGCCCAGCAGTTTTCCGAGGCACGCGGAGCGGCAGCCCCAGTAGCAGGCCGAGGTGCGGCAGCACTGGCAGATGTGGATGGCGGCGGAGTCCAGCGGCTCTTCAGCGTCCACATCGTACAGCTGCGCGAAGCCCACCGCCGCCTTCCCCCCGTCCGACTGCGCGGGCATGTCCCCCTTCCCGCTCCTGCCCTCGGATAAACACGGCACACGCACGGTGCTGGTGTGTGGCGGGGCCCCGAGCCCCGCTGTCCCTGGTCCTGAAAAGCCGCGGCTGTATCTCGCTCTCGCCCCGGGCGCGAGCGGCCATCAGAGCCGGTGACCGCGCGCTGGCGGCACCGCTGCTTTTACCGGTCCGGTTCCCGCCACCGGGCGCCAGCGGCCAGCGGCAGCAGCGGAATGGCCCTGCATCGTCCCGTGCCGCGCGGTCACCTAGGGCGACTCCAGGCTATGACGTAATGCATCTCCCGTAGTCCTCGAGGTGTGAGTGAACGTGCTACAACTGAGTCCTGTGAAACAGCTGCAAACCAAACTCTCTCAAGCGCAAACTCCGGCTCTTCCCTCTGCTCCTACCCGCTCTCAGGCTGCAGGTACCCGGCTTCAACTACTCCCCATGTCCGCCCAGGAGCTCCTCTCCGCAGCTTCACCCTCTCCCTCTGCAGCTTCTTTCCCCTCTCCGCTCACACGACTCTCACCGTCACTCCGCCCTCTATCGGAGCCCCCCCCCCAAAAAAAACACATCTGCGCACGTGCCTGCGCACGTACGCGCGCACACCAGTAAAGACACAAATGAGATCTGCAAGAATGGATCACTCTGCAGCCATATAGTATTGTTAGTGAGAAGAGTGAAAATTATTAATTTTGAGCGTTGAAGACAATATTGTAAATGTAATCAAGCACAAGGACACGGGTTTTCAGACATGTGATGGGCGAAAAAATGAGTTACTCCTTCAGGCTATAGCCTAACTTCTTTGTATTGCTGAATCAATCATGTTCTGTGCTATAAGTCTTCATCTCGTATGCCCCCGCCTCCTCCTCCTCCTCCTCCTCCTCTTACTCCTCGTGACCGTCCGCCGTGTGCTGTGCCAGGCTAATCATCTGCAACATATGTGCGATTCCCACCGAGAAAAGCACATACAGACGCGGGGGTTTGAGTCTTTACACCGGGCAACACAAAGAGGAGCTGAGGCACCAGGAGGCATCAAGGCTGGGTTTGGGAATTAGAAACGGGATGAACGGGAGAGAGGGAGGGAGCGAGAGGGAATGAGAGAAAGAGAGAGACAGAGAGAGAGAGAGAGAGAGAGAGAGAGAGAGGGAGCAAGAGGGTGTAAGTGAGAGAGAGAGAGGGAGAGAGAGAGGAGGGAAGGAGAGAGAGTGAGGGAACAAGAGGGTGTAAGTGAGAGAGAGAGAGAGAGAGGAGGGAAGGAGAGAGAGTGAGGGAACAAGAGGGTGTAAGTGAGAGAGAAAGAGGGGTGGGAGCAAGAGGGAGTAAGAGAGAGAGAGGGAGGGAACAAGAGGGAGTAAGAGAGAGAGAGAGAGAGGAGAGAGATGTATGGATTGATAGAGAGAGGGAGCCAGAGAGAGAGGGAGAAAGAGAGTAGCTGTATAGATTGATAGAGGGGTGAAGGATAGAGTGACAGAACAAGTGGAGTGAAGCGCATTAGGAGGAGAAAGTGTCAAAGATGGATGAAAAGAAGATGCGGTAAGGAAGTTAAGTTGTCTACATGAAGCCATAAGCCACACGGGAGGGCATCTGATGTAAATTCCAAATAGCTGCATATTGTTTGTTTCATATGGTCATATTATTTTCAAATGTTATTCTTTTTAGTCTGTGATTAAAGGCCTGTATTACGCTGTTTTCTGATCTTTTATAATCATCACAAACAGACCTGGAGTTGTGTTTTGTTTCATTCGCACATATTTAACACACAAACCCTGCTTATTTAGGATGAGTTCTTCTCTCAAATGAAAAAAAAAAAACTTGTGATGTAATTTGGTAGTACAGGAAGTGCTCAACTGTGTTTTTAAACTCCATACACTAGAATCACTAGAATTCATTAGTATCATTTGGATGATTTCAGCCCTGGAATTGCCAATCTCTACTGAACTAAAGGTAAAAGGAGCTGTTCACTTGAAAACTACCAATTCATGACATCACAAGGTTGAACAGAGCATTTTAAGCTTTGTAGATGTAGACAGACTAACAATAAAAGATTACTGAAACATGTGAGAATGAAACAGAACACAACTCCAGGTCTTAAAGCTCACAAAAGTCAATTTTGTGTAATATAGGACCTTTAAGTAAGATTATTTTTATTAAGTTTATTTTATGTTTTTCCATGTTCCAGTAAAGACTGCAGAACATTCATTTATTCATTATGATATGACTGCTCCAACCACTGCTTCAAAACATCATTACATTAGCATCTAGTTGCATTATTAAACTCAATCAAATGACAAGCGAACAAGACTGAGGAGGCTAGATCAAAAGATACAGAAGAGGAAACGTTGTAGAAAAAAGAAAGGATGATGTTGTATTTTTAAACAGCAGGCAATGGGAAGGCAAAGATTTAATGATGTACTGCATGGAGAGATGTGCCTGTGTGGGTCTCATGAACCCCGTCAACTCTCCCTGTTTTTTTTTTTCCCTATGTGGAAGGGTCTATGCGTCTTTCCTCCTTCACACGTGCGCTCGGCTCCGATCACGTTTTCCTGATGCCAGCGCTTGCACTTTTTTTTCTCTCTCTCTTTTTCTTCTCTCTCTCTTGTTTTCTCTCACATGCTTTCTCTTTCTCTCTCACACCCTCTCTCCCTCCCTCTGTCACTCCCTCCCTCTCGCTTTCTCCCTCTCTCTCTTTATCTTCCTCTCTCTTCTTTTTTTATTCTCTCTTGCTCTCTCTCTTTTTTGCTCCCCCTCTATATCTTTCTCTCTCTCTCCCCCTTTCTCGTTCTATCTCCTCTTTCTCCCTCTTTTTCCCCCACTCTCTTTCTCTCTCTCTCTCTCTTTCCCTATTTTTGTCTTTCTTCTTTCTCTCTCTCTTCCCCTCTCTCTCTTGCTCCCTCTCTTTTGCTCTCTTTTGCATACTTTCTCTCTCCCTCCCTCTCCCCCTCTCTCCTCTGCTCTGTTTCTTTCTCCCTCCCTTCCTCTGTCTTGTTCTTCCCTCTTTCTCTCTCTTTTAACCACCCTCCCTCTCTCCTGTTCTTCCCTCTTTCTCTCTCTCTTTTAACCTCCATCCCTCTCTCTTGTTCTTCCCTTTTCTCTCTCTTTTAACCCCCTCCCTCTCTCTTGTTCTTCCCTCTTTCTCTCTCTTTTACCCCTCCCTCTCTCTTTCCCTCTTTCTTTCTCTTTTAACCCCCTTCCCTCTCTCCTGTTCTTCCCTCTTTCTCTCTCTTTTACCCCCTCCCTCTCTCTTGTTCATCCCTCTTTCTCTCTCTTTTAACCCCCTTCCCTCTCTCTTGTTCTCCCTCTTTCTCTCTCTTTTAACCCCCTCTGTCTCTCTTGTTCTTCCCTCTTTCTCTCTCTTTTAACCCCCCTTTCCTCTTGTTCTTCCCCTTTTCTCTCTCTTTTAACCCCTCTCCCTTGTTCTTCCCTCTTTCTCTCTCTTTTAACCCCTCTCCCTCTCTCTTGTTCTTCCCTCTTTTTCTCTCTTTTACCTACTCCCTCTCTCTTCCCTCTTTCTCTCTCTTTTACCCCCTCCCTCTCTCTTCCCTCTTTCTCTCTCTTTTAACCCCCTCCCTCTCTCCTGTTCTTCCCTCTTTCTCTCTCTTTTAACCCCTCCCTCTCTCTTGTTCATCCCTCTTTCTCTCTCTTTTAACCCCCCTCCCTCTCTCTTGATCTTCTCTCTTTCTCTCTCTTTTAACCCCCCTCCCTCTCTCTTGTTCTTCCCCTTTTCTCTCTCTTTTAACCCCCCCTCTCGCTTGTTCTTCCCATTTTCTCTCTCTTTTTACCCCCCCCTCTCTCTTGTTCTTCCCTCTTTCTCTCTCTCTCTCGCTTGCTCTTCCTCTTTCTTTCTTTCTTTCTTACTCTTTCTCTATCTCTCTTCCTCTTTCTCTCTCTCTCTCTCTCTCTTTCTTCTTTTTCTCCCCCTCTCTCCCTCTCTCTTTTTCTCTCGTTGGTCCACTGGAGATTAGCCTTTCTGTTGTCATGGTGACCGAGGCTGGGATGAAGGACGGACGGCGATAGGGCAGAGTTTGGTCGGTCGGGTGTGGACTGAGCAGCAGAAGCTCTAGTTGTAATTTTCTTAATTAAAAAGTTAATGTCAGTATATGGGTACTGTATCTGTGTCGTAAATATATGGACAATAAATAAGAATTGTTCTTTATTTGAAAGGAAAGAAGTAAAACTAAAAGTATTAGTACAGTTAGTAGATTATTGCTAGTACAATCAGTGTTGTCTAAGGGTGACTTGGTCCTGGTTTGAGTCCTGTTTTTAGTCCTGGTTTAGTGCTGGTCTAGTCTAGGTTGAGTTTCAGGTTTTTAGGAACCCGGTTTGGTTCTAATTTTGGCGTTACCTCCATATTATTACTACATTCAAACATTGGGTGAAATCTCTTTGGTGAAGCCTCTTGCCAAAGGACACAACAGTATCACAGTAACACTTATCAGAGCTAGGTTTGAACACCAACATTTGTTCAGTTTCTGTACTTTCTCTACTAGACTTAGACAAACTTTATTGATACACAACATTGATACATAAATGTAATCCTATATGTTGTTGAAAAGAGAGTAAAATACAAATACTGAAATTAAATTAAACAACCCTGTGAAGCGGTAGTGAATACTTTTACTACAATGTATTATGATGGTAGCATATAGTTTTTTTTAATATATTATTTACACCCATATTGTACTTTTTTACTACTATTTTATAGGCTTTAAAATCTTCTATTCCACCTATACATTCTTGAGTTGTCTGCAAGTAAATTGGCTGAGTGAAATGGTTTTGAACGGTAACAAGTCTCATTTGCATCAAACTAATTAAACTCACTGAGCTAAATTAACACTGAGGTACAAACAGCACTCGACAACATTCATACATTGTCGATGGATGAAGTGTCTTGCCAAAGGACACAACAACAGTATACATCGAGCAGAGCTGGGTTTGAACCACCGACCTTTGATTAATGTCCCATACCTTCTCTGCTATATCACCACTACAGTTATACATTGGGATGGAGTGTGAGATTGACAGGTGGATCGGTGCATCGTCGGCAGTGATGCGGTCGCAGTACTGGACCATTGTAGTGAACAGGGATCTGAGCCAAAAGGCGAAGCTCTCGATTTACCGTCAATCTACGTTCCTCCCCTCACCTATGGTCATGAGCTCTGGGTAATGACCGAAAGGACAAGATCACGGATACAAGCGGCCAAAATGAGTTTCCTCTGCGGAGTGGCTGGGCGCACCCTCAGAGATAGGGTGAGGAGCTCAGTCACACGGAAGGGGCTCGGAGTAGAGCCACTGCTCCTCCATGTAGAGAGGAGCAGCTGAAGTGGCTCGGGCATCTGTTCCAGATGCCTACTGAACACCTCTCTCAGGAGGTGTTCTGGGCATGTCCCACCGGGAGGAGGCCCCGGGGAAGACCCAGGACACACTGGAGGGACTATGTCTCTCGGCTGGCCTGGGAACGCCTTGGGGTCCCCCCGGAGGAGCTGGAGGAAGTATCTGAGGTGAAGGAAGTCTGGGAGTGCCTGCTTAGACTGTTGCCGCCCTGAACCCGGCCCCAGATAAACCGAAAAAAATGGATGGATGAATGGATGGAGTTATACTTTGGCGGTGGGTGATGTGTCTTGCCAAAGGACACATTGGCAGCTGGTGCTGATCAGATCTGGGTTTGAACCTCCAACCAGTGATTAACGTCCTCTCCCTTCTCGACTCTATTACATTCATACATTGGAATTGTATTGAAGTTTCTTTCCAGTGGACACAAAAACTGTATACAGTAATCCCTTGTTTATCACGCGGGTTAGGTTCCAGAAATAACCCGCAATAAGAGAAATCCGCAAAGTAGGACAACTTTATATTTTACAATTATTATACATGTTTTAAGGCTGTAAATGCCTCACCACACTTTTCTCAGACTGGAATTAACATTTTCTCACATTTGTCTCTAGTTTAAACACTCAAACTTTCATAGATTTTCAACAAAATGTATTAATAGTGACGCGTGGGGGGAGACACGGCCCCGGAAGCCCTGCCGGACACGCGAGGAGCACCGCCACGTCCCGGGACGCAACGCGCACCAACCCCTTGGAGAAGTGCGTGACACGTGCACCCCTAATCTTGGACAAATCCGTGACAGAGCAGCGTGACCGGCGCGAGGCCGCGCGTACACCGGGGCTGTGAGCACGAGATCGAACCGCAGCGCCCGGACCGCGTCCTCTCAGCCCGAGCCACAAACCAAACATGCACAAACAAACGCAAGAGCCGCACAGGTGATTTAATCCTGGTTTAGACCTGGTCTAGTCCCGGTTTAGTCCAGGTCTAGAGCTGGTCCAGTCCTGGTTTAGTCCAGGCCAGTCCAGGTTTAGATCTGGTTTAATTCTGGTCTAGACCTGGTTTAGTCCACGTTTAGTCCTGGTCTAGTCTCTTAGCCAATCAGGACGCAGAACACAATGTTACACTATAAAAAAAATGTTACACTATAAAAAAAAACCTCTGCGAAACAGTGAGGCCGCGAACAGTATCGCGATAGAGCGAGGGACCATTGTACACAAATCAGAGCTGGGTTTGAACCACCAACCTTTGATTAAATCTTCTCTCATACTGTTACAACCAATACTGATACTACTATTACAACTGACACTGGATGAAAAATATGATTTTAAAGACTTAAATACTAGTTAAATAAGTAAACCTGCTCAAATACAAGTTTTAAATACAATACAATTTACAAAAAGTGTATTATGATATTTTTCAGCTCATTCATGATCAGATCTCCGCAGGGTTGCAGCTGCAGTTCTTCTCTGCTCTATACAATATTCATCTCATTGACTTTGAGCAAATGCATTGTGATCCCATGTTTTTTTGTACACAGACCATTTCCTGTTTAGCGTGTTCACAGTTTTGTCATTTATTTACAAGCATCGCTATGTTAAAAGTCTTATATTGCACAAAAATGATTCTCATGAGCTTTGGTCATGTTGTAATGCTGTTATGTCATCAAAAACAAACCTGGACCAGTTTTTGTCTTAAAGTGTTTGTGGGTTTAAAATAGACTGGGATTTCATGTTGTCTGAAAATCCTCTGTAGTTTTTCAGAAACGCCGGCCAGGTAAGGAATAGTTACACCCTTCCTCCTGAGTTCTGATTCTCTGTTGTCTTGTTTCTTGTCCTTGTCTCTCACGATGGCGTCACACGCACCAAACATGCTCAATGTTTACGGAAGTAGCCTAAAGTTGCTGTCGTAACCCGAGCCAGAACATGTACAGCTTAGTTGTTTTAAAGAGGAGACAGAGAAAGTGAAGGACGAGGTTTTTGGCCACCGCGTTTTGCGGGGCAGTGGCAGCAACGTCCATAGAAATGAACGTGTGGGTGCGGAGTCGCAGCCAAGAGCGGTGGGATTGCTATGTGCTTTGCCGCTTCACTGATACGGAGTTTATATACTATTGTCGCATGACGAGAAGAATGTTTGTGTACATTTACTTGTACCACTCTCGCTGGAGGAAACACACCTGGGTCGGATGAATGTGACCTAGCTATTCAGACTGAAGTTGCATGCCAAAAGATCAGATATGTATCGGATTTAGGACCTCATATCCAAGTGGCCTGGATCGCATTTGAAAAAATCGGATCTGTGTCGTTCAGACTGTCATTAGAAGATCAGATACAGGTCGCATAGAGGCAAAAAAATCGGAAAATGGGTCATTCAGGCTGCAGTGTGAACATATCCTTAGTTTTGTCGAAAGCCCATTTAGGATATCCACAAACAGAGAGGGCTTTCTCCACTCCTTAATGGGAGAAATTAATTGTGCCCAATTGTAGCACTCGAGCTAATTTCCACCTGCCATCCCTGGTGCATGTTTTTTAGGTTTGATGGGGGAAACTGGAGTGCCCGGAGGAAACCCACCCAGACACGGGGAGAACATGCAAACTCACACAGAAAGGCCCAGGCGACCTTGAGTTCACTAGAGATTGGCAATTCCAGTGCTGAAATCATCCAAATGATTCTAGTGAAGGTTTATGAAGTTTAAAAACATAAATGATTCCTGTTTTCCTGTATTACAGGGTGGTGTTTTCTGTTTGAGAGGAGAACTCGGACTCAATATGCAGGACATGTGTGTTGGACATGTTGAGAATGAAACAAAACACAACTCCAGGTATGTGATGAGGAAACAACATTACAACACAAAAGAAAATATCATAATATGGGCTCTTATGATAAATCTATAGGTGGGTGTACAGTACACCAAAATGTATTTTTGTGTTTCTGTTTCTAATCACTAAAGCTCCAACATAAACCAATTACATTTTGACACCCTGCAAAATGAAACAACTGCTAGGTTCAAAGAAAATGACGAACCCACATGTATTCACAAAATTGAATACAACCTTCTTTTTTTAAAGCATCAAAAGATTTTGTGACTAATAATAATTTAACAAAAAACATCTCCCCCTCCCCTCTCCCTGGATGCAACTTTCTATTTTCGATTTGATCCTGTTTTAGTCCAGGTTTAGTGTCAGGTTTAGTCCTAATTTTGGCACATAAGCAAAATTACATCCATATTACCACTACATTCATACATTGGAGGTCGGTGGTGTCTTGCCAAAGAAAATAACAACAGTATGCATACTTTTATCCTTGCTCCCTGAATGCAACTTTTCCTTTTTTTTATACTTACTGCATTCCCAATTATGATTACGCCGAGACCCTCTTAGTGTTGATGAGTTCTCTTTCCTATGGGAGGTGATTTATGAAGAATTAAGAGCCGGGCCAGGGTGAGGAGGAGTGCACAGGCAGCAAGGAAAGGAGCTAGGAAAAGAACTACACTGCAAAATATGACTCTCTAGATGACTTCAGACTGCTTGATTTCAGGATATTCATTTCAGATGTTTTGACCATTTGAGCTTTTACTTAACTAATGTGCATTTTTACCTATTTAAAAGGTCCCATATTACACAAAACTGACTCTTGTGAGCTTTAAGCCATGTTAGAATGTTGTTACCTCCTCAATAACCTACCTGGGGGTTGTTTGAGCTTGAGTAATCCTTTATTATTAGTCTGTCTACATCTCCAAAGCTCAAAAGGCTCTGTTCCACCTCGTGATGTCATTTAGTGGTAGTTTTTTCAGCTACTTTTACCTTTAGCTTAGTAGAGATTGGCAATTCCAGGGCTGAAATGATCCAAATGATTCTAGTGATGATCGATGTGTGGAGTTTAAAAACACAGTGGAGCATTCCCTGTATTACCACATGACATCACAAGGTGGAACAGGATGTTTTCTGTTTGAGAAAGAATGTTCCACAGTATGGCGTTGATCTTTTCTATGTCCATGGAGATAGCAGGTCAGCACTACGAACTTGCTCACAGTAAGAAATGTGTAATTAAAAAATGCAAAATAGATGTTTAATGTCGTACTGTGGAACATTCAGGCAAACCAATAACATCTCAGAGACCCTGGATCAGAAAAGTTACATAGCGAAATAAGTCTAAAAGATAAAACGTTTGAATCCAAGTCATTTTAGGCATTGCTTTTTATTTTTGTTCTTATTTTTCCTGGTATAGGAGCTTGTTCACAGTGGAGAGACCTTTTGGGGTTTGTCGTCAAGGACATTGTGCAGTGTAGCTTGGCGTGCGTGGACTGTTGTGATGACAGGGTTCACAGGGTCACAGGGTCACAGATGTATTATTGATGAAGATGTTCAATGGAGACAGCGACTCTGGAAGGACAAAAGCACGCCTTTAAATGTAGAACCTAAACAAAAACATGTGTAGTTCTCTGGCTTGGTTTTCCTGACCAAATCTATAGCTCAAGATCTGGATATGGATCACCAAGCACGGCTATGTGATGGCCCGTTACTTTAAAATATACTTTAGCCATGATATAATGCTGTTACCTCCTCAAAAACATAACCAAAGTTGTGTTTGTTTCATCAAACATGTCTGAGTAACCCTTTATTATCTGTCTACATCTCCAAAGCTCAAAATGCTCTGTTCCACTTTGGGATTTTATGTAGTGGTAGTTTTTAAGTTAACAGTTATATTTTACTTTTAGTTCAGTAGAGATAGGCAAATCCAGGGTTGAAATGAACCAAATGATTCTATTGAAGTTATATTAGATGAATAATTAGGATGCTCTGAATATATAATAAAGTAAATGAGTATTAACTAGTATGTTACATTGCCCAGAGGAAACTATAACATACAGAGATGCAGGACCAAATTTGGCCAAATGGTGATGTCTTTCAGAGGGTCACAGTCATGGAACACATGACCTGCTCATGTCAGGAAGTGTGAGTCCTTCTCGACCTTCAAGAACACTCTGAAAGATTGGTTGAAAAATAATCAAACATGCTCACACAGGTAGATTTTCTTCTTCTCTGGGCCTGTTAAACTCAGAGAATGGTCTATTCTGGTGAACTGTCTGTCATGTCTATGTGCACTTCTGTTTCTTTTACGTGTTCCTCTAAATGTTCTTCTGTTCTGACCTGTCTTAGGACAATGGATGTAAAGTAGCTATTGTGCTAATTCCGGCATATTTACGTTGATGCTGTTTATTGTCATGTTGATTAATATGCATCGTCCTAATTTTAAAAAAATAATAAATAAATAAATAATAATAATAATTTATGTATGTATAGAGAATGTTAGAGAATATTATTTTTAAATTGATAATGTCCTTAAAGGTACACTGAATCCACGATATACCTACCTGTTTCCATGCAGATGTTATTGCTTTGCCTGGAATGTTCCATAGTATGACATTAATCATCTAACATTTATTCATAGCGGGTGTTTCTATTGCTCAAAAATACAACAATTCCTTCTGTGAATAGGGGCGACTCTTTACAGATCTGAACTGTAATGAAGCGTAGTCCTGTATCCTGCTTGTCTCCCATGTGATAGATAGGTTAAATCTATACTGTGGAACATTTTAGACAAAGCAATAACATTTCCACGGAGACAAGCAAGTGGAAGACACTCCACTAGGACACTGCTGAACTGGGAATAGGTGAATTTTAAACCTAGATATGCGATGAAAACTAAATAATAGCTGTAAAAGTGATAAGAGCATAGCCTGGAAAATTTTCAAGCGATGAACTCGAAAGGGCATCTGACTTAAAACTCACGCCATCTCCATCAATCCATCAAATCACCCCTATGACTAAAATACCCACACACAACTCCCAAATGCTCCCTGATTCCTAACACTTGTTTTATTTTAACTTTTAAATCTGGTGGTACATCTGGCGTATTAGAATAAGTGGAGCAGATTGTGAGCGGGGTTCTTGCGCTGTCTGTCCACTTTGAGTATTACAAAACAGCTTGACTCACAAATGTCTCAAAGTGAATAACCAGAGACATCTGATGCTGCACTTAGTCATTTTAGCACTTACACTCAACACCCAGCTCCAACTGCCAACGAGCACTACAGGAGAGCCACTTCAGATGTGCCAGAATTGCAGCCTGTTATATTAACTTATGTACATTACTTTATAGATTAGATCACGGCTTTAATTCTTGTAGGTCTAGACTGGTATAAAAAATACAATTACAGGTAGTTTTAATCAGTGGTGGAAGGTAACAAAGTACAAAAGTAAAAGTACAATGCTTAAGTACATTTTTAGGTATCTTAGGCTTAGACTTTTTTGATCCACAAGGGAAATTGTTTGGATACAATAGCTCACTCATCATAATATAATACAGCTCTGGAATAAGAGACCACTGCATTTTTTTCTGAAATCAGCATCTCTACATGTATTACAGCCATTCCATTCCAGCGTCTGTTGAATTCCAACACAAACACAAAGCTGAACTACTTCAGTTCTTGCACCAGGAGTGGAATAAAGTCACCCAAGAACAATGTGAAAGACTTGTGGAGAGCATGCCAAGACGCATGAAAGCTGTGATTAAAAATAAGAGTTATTGCACCAAATATTGATTTCTGAACTCTTCTTAAGTGTAAACATTAGTATTATGTTGCTTTAAAATGAATATGATCTTGTTTCTTTGCATTGTTTGAGGTCTGAAAACATGTCCTTTTTTTGTTATTTTGACCATTTGTCATTTTCTCCAAATAAATGCTCTAAATGATAATATTTTTATTTGGAATTTGGGGGAAATGTTGTCATGTCCAATCCCAGCTATATACAGTTGTAGGGAGTATTATCTGTTCCATAAAGCTGAGTTGTTGTACAGTTGTATGGAGTCTTATATGAATGTAGTCCTGTATCTCTCACTGTTAGAGCGGAGCTGTAGGAGCCTGTTGCAGAATGAGCTCCTCTGTCCCTCTATGGTCTGGTGCAGTGGGTGAGCAGGAGTGTCCATGATGGAGAGCAGTTTGTCCAGTGTCCTCCTGTTCATCACTGTGACAAATGTCTCCAGCTCACAGCCGATCACGTATCTATTCTTTACTTGAAGGCGCATTGTGTAACTTTTCTGGTGGAGGGTCTGTCAGATCTTCATGGAGATGTTATTGCTTTGTTTGGAATGTTTGACAGTGTGGTATATTCATGCGGAGGCCAAATCAAACCAAGTAACAAGGCAGATCTGTGGAGAGGCGACCCCGCTCACAGTCAGAATGCCTGTTGTAGGTATTTTTGAGTTTGTAATTGAATAAATGTAAGGTAGAGCTGTTTAGTGCTATACTGTGGAACATTCCAGGCAGATTAATAACATATCCGTAGAAACAGGCAGGTGACAGACCCCCTAAAAGTTACACAATGCACCTTTAAGTAAAGTTTTTAGGTATCTATACTTTACTCAGGTACATTTTATAGTGGATACTTTACATTTGTAGGCAGGTATCTGTACTTTCTACTCCAATACATTTTAGATCTGGACTGAAAAGTAAAAGTACTTTTCTTTTATGTTTTGAGACCTGCTGTCTAGAACTTATTTTCAGCACAATTAATTTGAGTTAACGTCTCAACTTTGAGCAAACATATACAAAAAACAGCTACAGAAATGAAGAAATTAATTGAATCAGTTAAAATCAGCTAAATTCTTTATCAAAAGCATTACATCTCATGCTTTAATTGTAGTAAATTAGTAAATAAATAATAATAATAAAAAAAAAAGAATATTATATTGTTGCTATAGCAATTAAAACTTGAAATTAATGTTTGAACCATTATCACGTCACCAAATACAAAATATTATTCATTCAGATGCCCTTGACATCGTCTCCTCCCACACAACACAAAGTTAGTGTTGTAAAAACTCCAGCTATTCCACATCATTTTAAAAAGTGAAGACAAACTTATAATGCTTTCTGCCCACTGTATTTTTAACTAGCTAAGTGGTACTTGTGTTTGCATCTGATAAAGAGGAAGAGTCTAAAAGAAGCAACTTTATTGATCTCACACTAAAAGATGAATATAATGAAACCAGTTTTAATATTACAAGATGGAGATGTTTTTTATTGTTATCCACATAACTTTAAATGTGAACTAAAATAAATAACTATTTATTTTAATATTAAATACTATAGCCTGCTAAAATCTCGATTTCTATAGGCGTACTAAGGAATAGACTCAGTGCTCAATACAGATTGCAGTACCATGATGATAATAAAAACACTCTTTATTTAGACTATAGAACTGACTTTCAACATTAAATAGCCCAATAGTACTTCCTTTTATGTTACCATGTGGCCTTATATCTCTGTAATCCCTCAGTCATTCAGGTAGGTTCAATAGCACCCACAAAATGTCCCACTTATTTGTAGCATATTATCTAGCTATATATACTTATAAATTATTATCTTACTTTCTTTCTTCCCTATATACAAAACAAAGTGATAACTGATATTATATTATACTTACAGCACTTAATATGAATGTCTTTCTATTTTTGTAAAATTGGATATATTGTTTGTAAATAAATAAATACATAAATAAAGTTAAAAAAAATGAAGTTAAAAAAAAAAAAAAAAAAAACGAAACGAAAGTAAACTACTTATCGGGGTTTGGCGCATGCGCTCTTTACACAAGTTCCGGAATATAACTTTTAAACTTTGAACTTTAGATAACTTACTCGCTAAAACTTTAAATCTATAACGGATTGTGCAAAATGGCTGTGGCTAATAGGAATACCATAAGAGAAGAAGAAGAAACATGGGAGGTAAGAAAACTAGATAACTGTCCGTATGTCTCAAGATTATAGAGATTTTTTCCCATTATGCTAAAGAGCGGCATGCTAAGAAAAAAAAACTGCAATAATAACATTTCATAATACAATTACAGTTCCCGGTTTGAGGTGAAACCGGG
Source organism: Paratrypauchen microcephalus (assembly GCA_036785185.1). NCBI lineage: Eukaryota > Metazoa > Chordata > Actinopteri > Gobiiformes > Gobiidae > Paratrypauchen > Paratrypauchen microcephalus. The sequence goes on along the minus strand of JAVJIX010000043.1, from coordinate 5,910,493 downwards.
AGGTAATTAAAGCCCATTCATGATTTACACGTTTTCTTTGTTTTGGACATTTTTAAGCACCTTTTCTATATTTTACCTAAACAAATGACAATGTATGCCTCTCTTTACTGTTGACATGTATCAAATGGGTCAAAAATAGAGACCTGGGACATTTCTTGTGTAAAACTGGGACAAATCACTGGTTTTGGGTAAATCCACTGGAACTGGGGACACAAGACTCAAAACCGGGACTGCCCCGGATAAATAAAAACTTCGAAATAAAAACCCTCCCTTGGTTCGAGGGAGGGTCCCGCTATCTGCTTGTCTCCAAGAAGATAATTGCTTTGCCTGGAATGTTCCAAAGTATGGCATTAAAAAATGCCCATGACAACAAGCAGATGGTGTCACTAGTGGAAGTTACAGGTGAGATCTGTGAAGACCCCACTGTGACCCTAACTTGGGAAATCCCAGGCTGCTTTCGTTCGTTCCGATCTGAAAGACAGCCTGGCGTCTATGGCAAGTGAGCTGTCCCTATTCTGGGAGCCAATCAGAGAGCGGGGAGGGGTGGAAAGACGGTGACGCGTACTACGTGACAAACGGAAGCTTGTAGTTTGAACTGACAACTGACATGATTGGCTATGGGCTACGTATACGCCAAATGATAGACATTCGTAATGCCCAATAAACGGCCGTTGGCGATCGTAAACCACACCTCCGGTACAAGATATTTTGAAGGTGGCTCCCAGACCATGGCCGTTTCCCAATCCAGCGACGGCACACTTGTGAGCGTCCTTGGAACGGGATATGCGTCATATCCGGCGCGACAAGCGCCGTTCCATTCGTTTTTTTCCCCCTGCACCGTCGAGACGAGCCCTGAACGGCGCCGTCGTTTCCATGAAAATTGGGGCGTGGACCAAGCGTGCAAACATGCACGCTTCGCACACTTAAAAGCCCCAGCATGCACAGCGCGGGACTACAAAGACCGACTCGCCAGCGACATCCACAAGTGAGAGTTGCGACGTCACTATAAAACATACGTACTGGTTCACCTCACCTACAACTATGCTGCATGAAACTCTTCATAAACTACGCTAAACATGTGTGACGGTAGCCGTAATGGCATAGTTCACGGCACCTGTTTTACTGTTCACATGCTTTTCCCCTTACACTTCTATATTTCCTTTGCTGTTGTAATGCTGGATATTCTACAGTGTCGCCATGTCCAGCGCACTGTTCGCACATTCTCAGCGCACAAGAAAACTTGTGCAGCGCACTGTAAATCAGGGATGAAAGAGCTTTTTTAGCGGATCTCCGCTTTTTATTCAGCCGCGGGGTCATCTTTTTTATATCTGCAAAGTGCGAGCCGCGCGGGGGGGCATTTCGGATGTGGAGTTAGTGTGTGTTTGCTCAGACACATTAAAAATTAGGGAGAACATTGGCCATGTCCCAATTCCAAGTATTACTAGTCGCAATAGAATAATATTTTTGTCTTTAGGGAACAAGGAGCAGACCACCCGGCTCATTGAGCTGAGGCGGGACCTGTTCAATTTCGCAGACGGCCATGTGAGAAACGTAGTGCACTAAGGACAGAGCGAGTGTGCGCGGTCTCGACGACAGCCCATATCTCACTTGTGATATGGTCAGGTGTAAACCAGGCAACTGTGACCCCACTCTCTGTAAGAATACATTTTTTCAAGGTTATTTTTAACCATCAAAACACCTGTAATTGAATAAAAGCTAAATACATTTAAAGTTTAATGCCATATTGTGGATTATTCCTAGCAAAGGCAAAATCTCTCCATTGAGACAAGTAGATAGCAGACCCTCCACCAGAAATATTACACAGTGAACAAATGATATAGCCATAATTTATATATATTTATTATAATTTATTAAGCAACCCTGTGATATGGTGGTCAAAAGGTCTGGGGTTCAATTCCTGGACCTCAACCTAAACCATGAACTATATAAACTTGCAATGTACATCTATAGTTAGTTTATTTCACCATAATGTTTTTGTTTTCAGTCCCTGAACTACGAACCCTCACTTCCCGTTTCAGAGAAGTCCAACCCCCTGAGTCGGGATATAGACAGAGCTTCAGCCAATCAGATCGTGAGAATCCTCCAGGTCTGTGATATGCAAATGTTTGAAAAACAAGACTCAAGTGGCAGATATGAGGTATAATTTGAAGATTCATTTAATACACACACACACAAAAAAGGTGAATTTTGAATTGTAAATCTTTCAGAGGATTTTGAATGACAGTGTGCTGAAAACTGTGATGGAAGTTGCCCTAAGAGTGGAAGACATTCTCAAGGTAAGATCGCTTATATAAATGATTTTTTTAATTATTATTTTGGGGTACTCATATGGCTTTTAGTCTGGAATAGCCAATTGATACTGCAGCTGATATCATCAACATTCCCCGGGGGTGTTATGCTATCTGTAGGCTCTGCTCTGTCTGAAGCTCTGTTACTCAAGTAGACTTTAATCTGAGATTTGTTTGAACACAATCTGTCTAGAGAATCTATCTGGAACTACAAGAGGAGAGCTGGTTTATGTTGTGTGTTAAACACGCCTCTTACACATAAAATTGCAGTCACCATGGTAACTGATGAACACTCCACTACATAGACATGCATGTTGAACACCCCCAGCGTGATGTCACTGCAAAGTATGAATAGTCTAGACCTGATATAGTCCATGTTTATATCTTTTTAGCCTTATTTCAGTCCAGAGGGGTATTCCACGAAAGCTACTAAGCGCAAAGCCCAGCTTTATTTGACAGTTGGTGCTAGTTTTAGTGAGAGTTCGGTTCCACGACGCTTGCTAAACTTAGTCCCCGCTGAGTTACTGGGGCAACATGGTTTTAGCGGAAAGTCTGGTACCGGGCAGGCTAAAGATGCGGAATAATCAGGCCGTGTCACAGAGAATACGTACCTGACGTAAATAGACTGTCAAACAAACAGTTCCACACACCTCCCGCATGAGTATCTGTGTTGTCCGAAAACAATTTCAGCAAAAAAAAAAATTACCTTACATTCTTGGTTCTTGACAAATCTCCAGTAATTCAAAAATATGCTTTTTGAACCACTGTCTTTATGACATTAGCACATAGAATAATTCCAGATCTTTTCTCAAGAAACACTTTGGTCGAGTGGTTACGTCCTGCGTCTTTTGTGTGGGCGTCGCGGGTTGGATTCCCGCTGTTGACGGATTCATGCGCAAGTCAATTTTTGTGTTATATTTTCACAAATTTACATTTGCCACACATTACACAAATGTTAATGAATTTAACCTAAAATTATTCATATAATCATAGAACTTATATCAGCTGGGCCTAACATCACTCTCACTTGACGACATTGACACTTTATATTTTATGTGACATCTCTATCAAAGAATACAGTTACAGGTAAACCTTTACTTTTAAAACAAAATGTAGCCAAATAACAGGCACACTCCATGATGCAACATTTCAATGATTCAACAAATTTGCTTCAGAGATGCTGTGCAAGCCTCTTTAATGAAATCCTATTTATCAATTTCCATCAATAGGCATAAAACAATAAAAGACATTAGGTATGACATTCTGGTGTGAGGCCACTGCTGGAGGACTGCTGAGGAGGGTCCAAGTGTACGCCATCTTCAGTAACTAGAACACAAGCATATTATTAAAATACACAAATGCTTGGATCACAGCTGAGGCAAGCATTAGCCTAGAGAATACCTTGAATATACTCCTCACGAGAACTTGCAGGAAGGATCTTTGATGGGGTCCCTCCTTCAATTACCTCCACCAGTGGGTGACCCCGGTTTAGGGCCAGTGCCAGCTCCTCTGCAGGTGAAAGGTTTTGAGGGGGGCTCCCACCTCCTGTGGCTTGGTAGCTACTGTTCATTTTAAATTAAATTAAGGTACCATTTCAACAGTATTACTAATTTCACTGAATAATAATATTAATATTAGCCTACTTACCACTCTGCAAAATGTTTTTATGCTTTGTCTTTACCTGCAAAACAGTCCTCTTCACATTATTCCTGCTCAAAGACAAGATAACACAATTTAACGTATTAGTTGGAGCAAATACACAGTAAAAATAAATTACAACTAACAAGACTGCTCTACAAATACATAATATTTATCACATCAACTGCCCACTATAAGAATCAAACTCACATTTCCCACACACCAGACCGTGACTTTTCCCCTGTGCCATAGATTAGTGTTGACAGTAATGCTGAAAAACATACTTAAAAAACTCAACACCCAGCACTGTTATAGGACTTAACTTGCGTATTTAAAGGGATATGCCACCCCCAGGTCAAATTTGGGCATCTCCCCACAGTCCAGAGACTAAAATAAGTGGTGGAAAGCGTTTTCCTGCTCACCCAGCCATTGTCCGAGTCTGTCGCCACTGACCGCCGCGGTATCTGGTGCTCCTCCGCCTTAGACTGGAGTCTAACGTAGCCAGAGAAAGATTTCGGCCAAAAGGAATTAATTTGCTCGATGCGTTTCCCAATTACTTTGTGTGTAGTGCACATTCATATCGAGTGCAAATAAATGTGCAAATCAACACGGAGAGCTTGCCTTGGTCATTTTGGGTGGGAACTATTTTCCAGTGCGTAAGAATACAGCCGTATCACGCAGCACGCTACCAGGGGAATCCCAGTTACGCACCGGAAAGGGAGTTCCCCTGTTGCACAACGTGGTGCGTGATACGGCTGTATTCTTACGCACTGGAAAATAGTTCCCACCCAAAATGACCAAGGCAAGCTCTCCGTGTTGATTTGCACATTTATTTGCACTCGATATGAATGCGCACTACACAGAAAGTAATTGGGAAACGCATCGAGCAAATTAATTCCTTTTGGCCGAAATCTTTCTCTGGCTACGTTAGACTCCAGTCTAAGGCGGAGGAGCACCAGATACCGCGGCGGTCAATGGCGACAGACTCGGACAATGGCTGGGTGAGCAGGAAAACGCTTTCCACCACTTATTTTAGTCTCTGGACTGTGGGGAGATGCCCAAATTTGACCTGGGGGTGGCATATCCCTTTAAGCGCTCGGCGATCTTCTGCCACGCCATGTCTCTCGCCTTGGTTATTGCAAATGTGTTCCAAAAGCAACTTCTGTTCTGATGCGCTGAAATAATCGGCCCGAATCTTCGACATGATCGCGTTTTCGACAGTCGCTTGTTCAGGGCTTCTTACCTTCCCCGTGCACTTCTTCTTACCTTAGGCGCGGCCTGCTTAGGCCTGACTGAACTTAGCGCTGCTGAGGCGCAGCTGAAATGTGTTAGTGGAACGGCTTCAGGCTTTCGTCTAAGTTACAGCTAGGTCTGGCGAGGACTTAGCACTTAGTCGACGCTATGTTTAGCGACGTTCGTGGAATACCCCTCTGGTTTGGTTCTCTTAAACATGATTTAGACCCAGTTAAGTCTATTTTATTTCTACCTAAAACAGGTGGTACTCATAAAGCTATGTTTTTCTGATGTTACTGTGCAGTAAAAGTCTGGGATTCTTGGACTAGCACAATTTGTCAAACATTCTCAAATTTGTACCCAATTTGAGCCAAAAATGGTCTAATATATTCCACCCACAGACCATGAGGAAGTCATTTACTTGTACTTTATATATTTGTTCATATTTAGAATCCAGAAAAGAGTCTCATAGTACTCAGTGGATGTGGAACTTCTGGCCGACTGGCTTTTCTTATTGCGGTAAAAAACAAAACAAAAAACTAAACAGTGATTCCTTTTGTTTATTAAAAAAAAGAAGCAAATTTTGTCTCTCATTTCACAGAGAAGTTTTAACAAAGTACTGAAGGAACTGAGCAAGCAGCCAGTATATACCTACACTATTGCAGGAGGAGACAGGTAAGTTAATATTGCTGATTAAATGTAAACAGTTAAGAATTATTTTTCATTAATAAGTAGTGTGTTTTTCTAGTGCTCTTTTCACCTCACAAGAATCACCTGAAGATGATCCCACGCTGGGCATGCTCTGTCTAAAGGAGGTACAGTAAAAGTAGTAATAGTAGTAGCAGTAGTAGCAGCAGTAGTAGTAGTAGTTATTGGTCTTATTAAACCAGGTCTAGAAAGAATTTAACGTGAATTGTAGTAAGTGCAAGTACAGTATCAAATTAAATCACTGTGTATATCACTATAATAACCCCAAATGTAGCAGCTGAATAAAAACTTTACACTAACTTAAGAAAATATACATTTTTAGTCATAGACCGTATATATAAATGGACATAGCTAATGCACTAGCTGCTGCTTTCCAAATAGGAAGTTCTCCAGTCGGCTCTTCCGGCTCCTCCTGACCCTGGCTCAAATTGACTTACATTGGGATCTTGTGGCTCCTCCCTCAGTAACTGCTGCTGTGAGCCTCATGATGTCGGTCTTAAAATGTTCGTATTAACCCGCTCTACATGATCCTGAATTTTTAAATTTGCTATTTTGCTCATAAATCAAGATATGAACATAAATAACGGACCAATCAGATGCCTTCATTCCCAAAGGTCACTACTGCTAGCGTTAGCAACAGGTTTGATTGATTAATAGTGCATTTCGTTGCTAAGTAACCCCCTTGCCGCTTTGCTGCGAGAGGGGCGGGCACATTCAACAGCCTCAATCATGATTGGCTCTTGTGGTTGCTATGATACTCGGGTCAGATTTCCAAATATGGGGCCTGGCTCCAAATTCACTCCTGTAACCGTTACATCGGGAGTTTCATTTGAGTGGAGCTGAACGCTGTGGGTGACGTCAGACTCACTTGGCGCATTTCTTTATACAGTCTATGGTTTTAGATCTTGTTTAGTCCCTATAGAGCTTGTTTAGGTCTTGTTTAGTTTGTCCTTTTAGTAGTAGTTGTAGTAATAGTAGTAGTAATTATATTTTTTCTTATAGGTCTGCGAAGGAAAGAAGCATGTCTTGTATATTGGCATTTCTTGTGGATTATCAGTAAGTAGTGGGAAGAATTGCGAATCGAGCCCTGGTGTTACTTGGGAAGCCAAACATTTAACAGGTGGTACTGACGAAAAGTTTGATAGGAAATCTTACATAAAGTATTGAATCTTTTGTATATTTCTAGTTGTTGCTGTTCAAATTGTTATCTTGATTATACTGGCATTAATCTGCTGGTGCACTGCTGAAATATGTTAAAATATGACACTGATTGTGCTTTACATTACTAACCACAAACTCATTTCAAATCAGCCTTCGCCAGAGACACAGAGACCCACCTCTGAGATACAAACATGACTGGTTCAACTATAATCTTGAAGACAACAAACTCCTCTCCAGCCAGGAGTTCAACCTGATGGAGGAGCTGGGGATGGCACCCACCAACACACAGCAGACCTCTGGACCATCTGAACAGGTGGTCCACACCAACAAGAGGTCTAAGGAGGAAGAGGAGAAAGGCATGGCCTTAATCATGACTCCAAACTGCCTCTAAAGCTGCTCAGGCCAGACCCAGAGAGGAACATCTCCTCAAAGAGCTGGACGACCTCCAGGTTTGATATAAAGACCGTGACCAGCACGAGGAGGAAAAGCTACAGTTACTGAGGAAGATGAAGCTGATCCTTTTAGCTCATCAGAGGCAACTGCAAGGCCTCAGATCTGAACTGGACACAGTGAAAGAGGAGAGAGAAGCACTGATACACCAACACCAGCTTCACTTCAGAGATAGTCATACTGAGGTACCGCAGAAACAGGTCACGGAACTGAAACAGATCCGAGAAGAAAATCCAAAAAGAGTGATCTGGTGCAGGAGGTGGAGCACAAGAATAATGTGAGAGCTGAGCTACAGAAAGAAAACAACTGTGTCCCAATTCCCAGAGTGCACGGTTTGGAGCATGGTTTGAAGGGGGCTCAGACCGCAGTCAAGGCTGTGCATACTTGCTCAGCCTTGAGTGCAGTCCACGGACCGCATGGGCGTCGGCGAAGAAGTAGCGCGTGGTGCATGCTGGGATATATGAGTGCACGAAGCGTGCTTTTTCACACGCTTGGTCCATGCCCTGATTTCCATGGAAACGACTGCGGTCTTCAGCTCGGGTGTTAACTGTGCATGGGACAAAAAAGAAATGGGACAGCAGTCGTCGCGCCGGATGTGACGCACATGCCCTTCAAACCACGCTCCGAACCGTGCATTCTGGGAATTGGGACACGGCTTAAGCCACCATTTTGAAGTCATGTGAGGAGCTGGCTGTAGAGCGCTCCCTGCTGATGGACAGATGCAGTACGCTACAGGAGCTACTGAGGCTCTCACAGGAAGAGTGCTCCCTGCTGGTCACTAAGAACAGTGCACTACAACAGGAAGTGGAGGAGGAGAAACATGGCAGAGCTGAACTACAGAACAAGAAGGCCGCCATGTGAAGACCTCAAGGTAGAACGCTCCCTGCTGTTGGAAGTGTAGTGCACTGGACCAGGAGCTGAAAAGAACACAGGAAGAGCGCTTCCTGGTCACAAAATGTAGTGCGCTACAGCAGCTTTGAAGCTCTGCAGCCTCTGAAGAGATCAGAGGAGGAGTGGTCCCTGCTGGTCGAAAAGAACCATGAATTACAGCAGGAGGTGGAGCAGGATAAACATGGCAGAGCTGAACTGCTGAAAGACAAGGCGGCCATGTAGAGGACCTCTGAGGAGCTGAAAGCAGAGCGCTCCTTGTTGGAGGAGAAATCTAGTGTTCTAGAGCAGTGTTTCCCAACCAGGGGTACAAGTACCCCTAGGGGTACGCGAGCACACTGCAGGGGGTACTTGGCAGTGTCGCTGCAAGGCGCGGGGGGAGATTTTTTTGAACTTTTAAAATCTAATTTGTGTAAATTTGAGTTAAAGAAAAGAGAGAAAATGCCTGAGAATTAAATTTTCAAATTAAGGAGATGAAATAAAATGATTTTCATTTAATAATCTGTTGTGTCACGTTCTACTTTAGGAGAATTATCAACATGTATGAGTGAGGGGGTACTCGAGGTATGACAAAAAGGCTTAGGGCAGGCATGTCCAAACTATGGCCCGTGGGCCAAATGCATCCCTAAATTTTTCTTGGCCCTCAGGCTTCCAGGTGAATTGGCCCAAATTATCTTGAGTAGAACTTTTAACTGCAAGTTTTTTAAGACAATATTTAATATTTATTGTGTGGTTTTGAGGATCTTAGCACGAATAAAGGACTGAAGCTCATTCTAACGTGCATATATTTCAATTATTGACTGTACTGAGCACCAGTCTATGGTGGCCCTCGATCGGCCCTCTGCTTCATCTGTGTTTAGATATGTGGCCCTTGATGAAAAAAGTTTGGACACCCCTGGCTTAGGGGGTACACAAGACAAAAAAGGTTGGGAAGCACTGTTCTAGACCAGCAACTGAACAAGTCAGAGGTAGAGCGCTCCCTGCTGGTTGAAAAGAACAGTGGACTACAGCAGGAACTGGAGCAGGAGACACAAAACTGCACTGGTCGAGGAGAAGACCGCTCTCTTAAAGACCTGTGAGGAGATAAAACAGAGCGCTCCCTGCAGGTCGAGAGATGCAGTGCACTAGAGCGGGATCTGAAGTGGGCAGAAGAACAGTGCTCCCTGCTGGACGAGATGAGCACAGCACTGGAGAAGGAGCTGAAGAAGAAGAGGAAGTGGTACAGAAGGCTGCTTTTTGCCTTGACCCTCTCTCAACCCCCCTCACCAACCCACAATAAAGCATAGTGAAACAAAAACAAACAATTATTTTATGTTTTGTATTCAAATTTCAATTATAGAAATATTATTTAACATACATTACTACACTGCACTATAATTATTTCTTTAACTAAATCCTTCTGATGGGGATGCCATTATAAAAGGTATCATTACCCAAATACTATCAATATTAAATTATTAGCAAAACTAGATACTAATTTGAACAAATATCAATAACGAAAAACATAAATAAATAAAGTACTAAGTAATAAAAATGCAAAAGAACCAAACTACATTTTAAAAGTCAGGGGAACCAACAAGAGCAGTGTCTTCAGTTAGCATCACCCATCCCCAGGGAATGTTGATGACGTCAATAAAATGAAATTATAAATAATCCAGTTTTTATTACAGGCTCCATTTGTGGCTGGTCAACTTGACTTTTGCCTTCAGCATCTCAACATTTACACACCAGTTCTGATTGGGTTTAATCCTGTAAATCAGGCCAGGTAAGAAAAAATATTATCATTACAAAGTGCATACAGTACTGAGCCATTAAATAATAACTTGATTGGCAGGAAAATTTGTTTAGTCTTAGCTAAATTGTATGTGTCTAATTATTATGGTGAAATTAAATCTGATTAAAGATATAAGATTAGAACAATTATGCAAATGTCAATTCATTTTCAAGATAGTCATCTTTTTGGTAAGGTAAACTTAGATTAGAGTACCTTTACCTTTAGGGAATTTTCCATAGGTTAAAATACACATTCTAATAGAAACATGAACTTGAACATATGAACTTGTCAAATTCTTGAAAAAACATCAATATATTGCCTGTAATGAAATTAGTCTTATTGTCTTATTTGTCTGTATCTGACCCATCTGTTTTCATCCCCGTTTTTAACATGTGACACAACACATACTGTTTTTGTTTCTGTTTTTAGATCTGATCCAATACAAGGCTGCACATTCACTTTCTATGACGTTGTGCAGAGGATGCAGGAGGCAGCTACGCAGCAAAAGGCTTTCCTCATTAACCCTGCAGTGGGGGTCAGTCACATACTTAAACTTATACTCATACAATGTGTCTGGGAAGCTATGTGCACAGTGTTTCACATGTATTCACTCTCCCATGATCCTTTGCAGCCTGAAGCCGTTAGTGGCTCCTCCAGGATGAAAGGGGGCAGCGCCACCAAGATCCTACTCGAGGTGATCCTGCAAACAGCTCATGGTGCTGCCTTTGCACACCACCCCATCACTCCACAGTAAGTGCAAGTACAGTTGCAAATTCAATAATGCGAAATTTGAGTGTGGATTACATCTCATGACAGGGCATCAGGGTTTAAAATCTGTCAAATCACTGTGCGTATTACTATAGCAACCCCGAATGTTGCAGCTTAATTAAAAACACACTAACATCCCAATTTTAGTTCTAGTTTAGTCCCTGTAAAATTTGTTTTAGGTCGTTTAATTGGCCTTTGATTATTCAGTTGTGCACAGTTCTGTTCATGTGCATAAATGCTTTAGAAATTTGATTATATGGAGTAAGTAAGGTACTAAGGTAAGTATGGTAGTAAATAAGTTTGAAAATGCCCAAGATTTTGCAAGATGTTGATGTTTTTTTCAAGAATTTGACAAGTTCATATATTCAGGTTCATGTTTCTATTAGAATGTGTATTATAACCTATGGAAAATTCCCTAAAGGTAAAGGTACTCTAATCTATTTGTACTGAATATCAAAGTCAAGTCAAAGTCAGCTTTATTGTCAAAACTATATGTACAGGTTGCACGCACAGGATTTGAAATTGTAGTGTAGGCCCAGAGTGAACATAAAACATCTGATAAACATGACCGTAAACACTATGACTAAAACATCACATATACAGTACCTGTAGCAAAAGTACAAGACAATAAATGATACAATAATGACTAAATAAATATAAGGCTTAGTTCTTGTTTAGGCATTTTTTGGTCTATTCCAGGCTTATTCAGTCCTGGTTTAGATGCATTGGCCCTGTTGTGTCCTTATGGCTAATATTCCCTCAGAGATTTTCCATGTCACCTTTAAGTGCTTCTGTGTGTCTGTAACCTCCACTGGACCTGCCAACATGGGTTTTACATTAGACTCTACAATTGTGCTCCCTCTATATAGACCCGGGAATCAATATTAAAGGACATACATATGATTCTCTATACAGTCTCTACAATGGACATGGATTTGACTAAGTAACTTAAGTTTGGCGTAAGTGTACTAACAGCGCATTGCCATTGATATTTTTATACTCCTTGATACTAAAATCTCAATAATAAATAATTAAATAGCCTAGTAGTAGCATAAACATTACTATTATAAATACTTGAACTACACCAACTTCTACAAACCACTACTACTACACAGACTTTGCCATATAATGCTATTTCATTGCTACTACCACATCTACCATTACCAGGTTAACTATATAATTTACTTAAGGAATCCTGAATATCATCATCACAACATGTGGACACTACTATTTGTATTACTATAACTACTACTACTACTACTACTATTAATACCATTTGAATGAACAAACCCTTCCTCTCTAATAATTATTGTGCTTTGCTGACCCCTAGAGGGCACTACAATACTGCAGGTAGTATCAGATGCATTTTATACAGTTTCAATTTTAGATGAAAATTGTACCATATTTGCACAGGTCTATACACGATCACATGGACATCTATGTTAAATGTTTGGATCTAACTTATGAACAACCTGGACACATGGCTACAATGATAAAATCCGCAGGAGAAAGGTAACCAAGACATGCTATATTAATAATTATTTATCTTTAAATGTTGAATTTAAAAATAAAAAAAACTTTTCTGGTGGAGGGTCCATCAAATGTTTTTCTCCATGGAAATGTTATTACTTTGTCGGGAATGTTTAACAGTATGGTATTAAACCTTACTATATTCATGGAGACCAAACCAGACCAAGTTACAGGTCAGGTCTGTCAGAATGTCTGTTTTTGTAGGTATTTTTGAGCTATAAAACCACCTGTAATTAAATAAATGTAAGGTACAGCTGTTTAATGTCATACTGTGGAACATTACAGACAAAGCAATAACATCTCCATGGAAAAAAAGCATTTAATGGAATCTCCAAGTTAGACAATGCACCTTTAAAGCATTTTCCCCCCAATTTTGTGGTGAATTTTAGTTTACAAAGTGGCAGACATGTATGCTATCTTGGATGGGGCAGTCTGGGTGTACTTGGTTTGATCGACGCTAGTGAGTGTGTCCCTACATTTGGAGCAGGTATTGAAACACAAATAGTATTTGCTTAATTGTATTGACTCTTCCATTGTTTATAATAGTGGTCTCTATGGAAACCTGTGTTGCTATTTCAGACTATCATGACATCAGAGGGTTCATCAGTGGAGGGTTCAGAGCGTTGGGCAATAAGGAAGGACCACTGACTTCTCTGGTGAGTGGATTTGCTTTGAAATTATAAGTAAAAAAAAACCATATAAAATTGTTGTATTGAAAGTGGATAGTTAATAAATTATAAGTTCTATAGTACCTGCATTAGTAATCAGAAGTAGATCAGTTGTACATTTTGTTGAACAGTTGCAAGATACTACATAAATATATTAATACTTACTGTATTTATCATATTACCTTTACTTAAAGATGCACTATGTTATCTTTCTTGATGAGGGTCTATCATCCACCTGTCTCCATTTTAGTTATTTCTTTGCCTAGAATTAATCTTTAACTCTCTGGCAATTCAAACCCTCCTTACTAGGGCTGGATATCATTAAGAAGTTGCCGATACGATACATGCCTTGATACATATGTCACCTTACCTTGATACAGTGAACTTTTGATTTGATACGAAATATTTCAAATCGATTCTGTAAGGTTCAGTAAAAATCCCCGGGTTGCCCGGGCCTTTCTGTGTGGAGTTTGCATGTTCTCCCCGTGTCTGGGTGGGTTTCCTCCTGACCAAGCCTAAGCAGTAAGATCCTGGAGATGGTTCCCCGGGCACAGTCATGTGCTGCCCACTGCTCCTGAATAAAGGATGGGTCAAATGCAGAGGACAAAATTCCCTTCGGGGACAAATAAGGGATATAAATAAATAAATAAATAATACAAGAGCCCATGATATCGATACTGTATCGATACTGTATCATCACCAGTGTTGGGCACGTTACTTTGAAAAAGTAATTAGTTACAGTTACTAGTTATTAACCCAAAAAAGTAACTGAGCTAGTAACTGAGTTACTACACTATAAAAGTAACTAGTTACCTAGGAAAGTAACTAATGTGTTACTTTTTTTTTTTTAGTTAAAAAATGTCAAATAATTAGGATTTTTTTTTACAGTGCATTATACAGCTTTTGCTGCTTGGCTGGCGTGGCTCCATCACCGTGGACTTCATTGTTAACGGCACCGAGCATGAGATTATCATCATGGGGCCTGCTGGTGGCCACTAGTTTAACAGAAGCGTGCGCCGTCCAGAGATGCTTCATTAAATTCGAGTTGCTTACATTAGACGTGGACAAAGTCTTTGGTCTTTGACACAATGTGCACGTAACATGTAGGTTTTTACCTTTTACCTCGACGAGGTTAAAATACTGCCTATACTTCTGTCTTTGACTCGGGACTCGCCATCTGACACGGGGTGTGTATTGTGTGTACGTGCTACTACTGTGTGCTGGGATTGTGTGTAGATACCCGCCCACCGACCACTGGGTGTCTCTGATTGGCTCAACATGAAATCTTACTCTGCTTTAGCCAATCATCATTACTTATCCCGCCCTTACCAAAAGGAGAAAAAAAAATTCCCCTGTGCCTATGCGAGTCGCGCACATGATGCCAGTTTCAAAATGAGTAGGTTCAGTAACGCGCGGTAACGTGCCGTTTAGTAACGGTAATTGAGTTCCTTTATTTTAAAAGTACAGGGGGTCCTCGGGTTACGACGGTCTCGGGTTACGACGTTTCGTGGTTACGAACGCGCCCCCATTAAAAAAAATATGTATATATTACACGTCATTCCGTCTTACACGGTTTAGCGTGGTAAAAGATGTAAACAAACGCACGCGGCGCGCGGCGCACGGCGGAAGAATACGCTCTGTTGTGGTTGTAGGGAGAAGAAGACAGCCTCGTGTGCGTGTCCAATGTGGGCGGAAGTACCTGATGTGGGCTCTGATCTGCTCCTATGAAAGCGGCAGTGATAACCAAGCAGCGTAGTGGTCTAATTATTGAGATGGAAAGGTTATTGGTGCTTTGGTTGGAAGATCAAAGGCAAAATCCGGTTTACGACGAAATTCGGGTTACGACGCGTCTTAAGAACGGATCAACGTCGTAACCCGAGGACTCCCTGTAATGCATTACAGTATTAGTTACTGTCAACAGTAACAGTGTTACAGTAACGCGTTATTAGTAACACGTTACTGCACAACACTGATCATCACATTAAACAATTATACAACTTAAGTTACACTAAGTTAGTGTTATACAAGTAACACTACCACAATAAGAATGCATGTTTTTCAAGGTATTTATGATCAATACAAATACCTTTATTGAACAAATGGAAGATACTGTATACTAGATATTGTCCTACTATAGAATATTCCAGGCAATGGAATAACATCTCCATGGATACAAATTAGTGATGTACCCTCCACCAGAATAGTTACATAATACACCCTTAAAATTGAAATAAAATGTACTTGATTTTTTTTTTTTTATTTCCTGTGTGTTTTAACTTCTTCAGGTCTCAAACTATCGCATCTCTCATGAAGACTTTCTGAACACAGTCCTGCCTTCACTGAACGACAAAGATACTGTCATTTTACTCTACACTGAGTTTGGTAAGAAAGATGAATGCGAATGTTCCACAGTATACCATTAAACTTATCTATTTCCGTGGAGACAAGCTGGTGATGCCACTGGGCTAACTTACTGATCAGATTGAAGAATGTATATTTTCAAGGTAAAACAAAAACACCTATAATTGATTAAATACACAATAGAGAGATTTAATGCCATACTTAGGAACAAGCAAAGCATGGAGACAAGCAAGAGGTAGACTTTTCCCCCAGAAAAGTTACACAGTAGATCTTTAATTACCTTTCTGTTTGTTTTTACCAGATGACCAAAGTGAAGTCTCCAAAATGGCCTCCAGAGTGAGAGAAAAGAACTGCAAGCTTCACAGTATTGTTTGTCGTTCTGAAGATGGTTCTGCTGTTGAAAAAGTAGGTTAATCAATCCATCAATCAATTAATCTGCTTTAGTGCCTAATTATAATTAACTTCAGTGAGAGAAAATATTGATTTTTGCAGGTTGAGATCAATAGTTTAACTGGTTCACACAGCTTACAAAGAATGGTATGTATTTAATGGTCAGCTTGTACCTTAAGTAGTAGTAGTACTAGTAGCAGTAGTAGTGGATGTACTAGCAATGGTAGAAATAGTAGTAAAGCAGACATTTTAATATAATTCTTGTATTAGTTATTTGGAGATGTGGCAGTATTTAAAATAAAAGTTAGAATAGCAGAAATGGTATTGGTAAGATTAGTACTCAGTATAGTGGACACCTTAGCAAAAGAAGTAGTAGTGGTTTCAGTAGCAAAAAATAATATAAGTAACCTGGTTGTAGTAATTGTGGTAGTAGACATAGGAGAAATATCAAATATATATGAGTAAACATAAGGACATCTGTAAAGTAGTAGTAGTTGTAGTATTTATAGCAGTACTGTTCATGGTATTAGGCTATTTATTAATGTATTATTTGAGGTTTTAGTATTATTATTATTATTATTATTAGTAGTAGTAGTAGTAGTAGGCAAGTTGCTTAAGTGCAGATATCAACAATTGTGTTCAGATTTACTGTATTTTTGTATTCATTAGCAATGGGAGCTAACTACTAAGCTAATGCTAAATGCAATTAGCACTGGTGCACATGTTCTGAAAGGAAAAGTTTACCAAAACTACATGATCGTTCTCCAAGTCACCAACAGCAAACTGTACCAACGGGCCACGCGACTACTACAGGTACTAAACTAAAAATCTTACTTTTTAAAGGGCCTATGATCTATGTTATAATGTTGTTTCCTCATCACAAATAAACCTGGAGTTGTGTTTAGTTTCATTCACACATGTTTAACACACAAACGCTGAATATTCAGGCTGAGTTCTTCTGTCTCTGTTCCACCTTGTGATGTCATGTGGTAATACAGGAAGTGCTCCACTGTGTTTTTAAACTCCGTACACCTCCACTAAAATCATTTGGATAATTTCAGCCCTAGAATTGCCAATCTCTACAGAACTAAAGGTAAAATAGCTGTTAACTTGAAAACTACTACTACATAACATTATTCAAACATGTGTGAATGAAACAAAACATAACTCCAGGTATGTTTTTAGGAGGAGGAGGTTCATTATAACATGGCTAAAAGCTCAAGAATCCATTTTGTGTAATATAGGACCTTTCATGTTCTTTCTGTAATTGAATAGTTTTTGTATTTGTTTTAGAAACTCTCTGGTCAAACTGACAATCAATGTCAAGAAGCCTTACTGAAAGCAATTTATGAAGTGGAAGAATTGACTGACAGCATTGAACTGAAGAATATCTTTGCCCATACAAGAATCGCTTCAAGGAGAGCCAAGGTAAATAACTGAAGTAATAGGAAATATTTAATATGTGAGGAAATATGTATTATAATTTGTACTGTATATAGATTGTTCCTCTGGCACTGGTGTGTCTGCTCACTGGCTGCTCATTGGTGGAGGCGGGATCAAGTCTGGACAATCAGCCAATCATAAGAGATGCAGTAACAGCATGCCTAACACAGAACAAACATCTGAATATAAAAAATAATTAATTGAGTATTTTTTTTGCTATCTGTGGTCAAGTGTGCTGTAAAAATAGCCTATAAACACAGTCTTGCATTGTTAGTAGTAATTGTAATAGTATAAGCTGTAGTTTCTGGGGTAGTAGTAGCTTTAAAACACAGTGGAGCACTTCCTGAATTACCACATGACATCACAAGGTGGAACAGTTTGAGAGAAGAGCTCAATTATAAAAATTATAACATAGATCAGAAAAAAGCACATTATGGGCCCTTTAAGTAATAATAGTAGTAGCAGCAGCGTGTTCTAAGATGTCCATGGATTTCAGAATGACAAAGCCCATGTTGCCATAACAATTAACAATTCAAAACAAAAAAATCTTGTTTTTCTATCTGAATGGCATAGTCCTCAAAAGGGCACCTATAAACAGGAAGCTGAAACCTATGAAACTATTACGTGAGTATTGAGGTATTTACAGTATAATAATTTGTGACTTTATATGATTATTTAGAATTATAGATTTATGACTGTGTTGTTTTTAAAGTGCTTTATAAATAAAGTTGGATTGGATATACAATAGCATCCCTCGTGAGGAAGGCAGGTGGCGGATCCTTTACCAGAAAAGAAAGGATACATAGAGAATCTTTAAATAAACTGACCTTTAAATGAAACTGTTATGGTGTGATTTGGTGGAAGAGGTTGTGCGTGATGTAAACCAGGTTCAGTCCCTCTCACAGATTAGTGACGTGTGCAGCAGTGTCTCCAGACCAGATCAGAGCACCTTAAGAGCACAGCCAATAGAGTTTCAACAGCACAGACATAGTACATGCAGTTTAAATATATGCCAGCCTACTTACTGCTATGTTATACATTTTTAAAGGCAAACTATATAACTTTTTGGTTGGGGGTCCATTGCGCTGCTTAGAATGTTCCACAGTATGACATTAAACAGATCTACCATATTCAGTTACTAAAAAATAACTAGAAAAACAGGCATTCTGACTCTAAGTGGTGTTGCCTCTCCACAAATCTGACCTGTATCTTGTTCTGGTTTGGTCTCCATGAAGATGGAAAGGTTTTAATACCATACTGTGAAACAAAGCAATAACATCTCTGTGGAGACAGTTATTTGTCGGATCCTCCACCAGAAAAGTGTAGTTTGTTTGATACAACCTCAATGTCCAAATTAGCCTTTTGAGCCTAATGAGTACACAATAGATTGTTTAAAGAATACAGGAACAACACCACTATATAGAGATGAATTTATAATAGATAAAATACTTGGATGGGTACAGGGAAATACATCTTTTAAAAAAGGTTGCAGGTAAAGTGTCCAAGTGGCAGCTAGTGGGTTTGAGATGCACCATTGTGTCAGTTAGTTCCCGGAGAAACACTTGCCTAAATTCAGGAAGGTGGTGGATAGCACAGGGCATAACTTGGGGAGCGTTGGAGGGACGAATTATCTGTGTTCTAATATTGACTATTTTATTCATAAAAAAAGTCCTTGAACAATTCACAGCAGTCCACTGTAGTAGTAGTAGTAGTAGTAGTAGTAGTAGTAGTAGTAGTAGTAGTAGTAGTAGTAGTAGTAGTAGTAGTAAAGCAATATTTAGAGCAACAACAGTAAATGTCTAGTTAAATTGATTGAGTAAGATGAGGTAGTGGAGATGGTAGTAGTATTAAAGGTACATTGTGTAACTTTTCTGGTGGAGGTACCTTAATTTACATATTATTGCTTTGAACTTGAATAACATGCATTCTTACTGTGAGATCTTCACAGATCTGACCTGTAACTTGGTGCGGTGGCCCCACTTGTCTCCATTGAAATCAATAGATTTAAAGGGATAGTGCGTTTTTTTTAACGTTAATCTGTATGGGTTTCCTTCTAAAAGTTACGTGTGTTGACACCGGCTTACCTCTGACACTCTCAGCTGATCCCGGTTCGGCTCGCTTTCTGGAGCCCACGTAAGTAGGTCCGGTAACTTCCCTGGAACATGAAGTAAAGCTTGTTTTTCTTCTCAAAACAAAACATTTGTCCGAAAGGTGATATAATTGCGTCCCAAACAGTTGTCCACAAAACATCCAGCAGCGTAGATTGCGGTCACGTATTGTGTCTCTCGATTCGTATCACTACGCCCATGTTAACTCTATCAGCCTGTTCACTTGTAAACTTACTCTTACGGCGGACCGCATCTGCCATACACTTCCGCTAAAGGTTAACAGGCTAATACAGCTAATATGCACGCAGTGATACGAATCGAGAGACCCAATACGTGACCGCAATCTATGCTGCTGGATGTTTCGTGGACAACTGTTTGGGACGCAAATATCACCTTTCGGAGGAATGTTTTGAGAGAAGTAAAACAAGCTTTATTTCATGTTCCAGGGAAGTTACCGGACCTACTTACGTGGGCTCCAGAAAGCGAGCTGAACCGGGATCAGCTGAGAGTGTCAGAGGTAAGCCGGTGTCAACACACGTAACTTTTAGAAGGAAACCCATACAGATTAATATAAAAAAAAACAACGCACTATCCCTTTAATGCAGGCAAACCAATAACACCTCCATGAAGAAAACTAGGTGCCGAATCCTCCACTAGAAATGTTACATAATGCACCTTTAAGCTTATATCCAAATGATGAATAAAAACACCAAAATTACATCTCGTTTTTATTTAAATATATTAATTTACATTCATATAGTCATAGACCTCACATAGGCACACCTCAGGCTCCAGCCAAACCACTCCTTTACACTATAATCAATCCTCGTTAATGTTTTGAGAAAAATACCACCATACTGTGTATATATATTGTTACCATAGTTGTCCGCATCGCCATGGAGATAGTAAGGCATCGTAAAATCGCATGAAGCTGTTGCTCAACATCGACACCTACAGTATACGACACAACTAATGACATATAATATAACTGAAGGTCACAATGCACCAAGATTACAGTGTAAAAGGCTCATATGTATATTTGAAATGGGGCAGAGAAATGACTATTGATACTTTGCAGTGACACCACGCTGGGGGTGTTCTAGTTGTATACCTATGGTGGAATGTTCAGCAGGTATTATGGTCTTTAAACTTTGCCAGTTTGAAATCTCAAGAAAAAATACAAGTTGGGTTTAAACAACATATTTTCAAGAGCAAAATGTGAGAGTAACTGAAAAACTGTTGGCTAATGCCAGCTAGCTTGTAACTGTAATTTAATGTGTGACAGACTTGATTAACAGCACATATCAGCACATGTTGTAATTCCAGCTTTGTCAACTCTTTCTGGTCAGATTGTGTTAAGATTAAAGCCTAACTTGAGTAACAGAGCTTCAGACAGAGCAGAGCTTACAGTTAGCGTCACATCCGCAATCAATGTTGATGGCATCAGCTGCAAAGTATCAATTGAGAAAACCTGAATATTAAAAATATATATATACATGTATATATATATATATATATATATATATATATATATATTTTTTTTTTTTACAAATTTGTGCATTATTCATTCTTTCCTCATACACAATCTGAGAGAAGTGCCCAGTTACACAATAACAACAGGACGCATTGATCAGAACTAGAATCGAACCACTGAGTCACTGCCACACCTTTTATATGTGAAAGTATTGGTGTGGTTGGATAAAAATAGCAGGTTAATGGACCCAATTTGTGTATCTCCAAAACTTCCTTATGATCAATACAGGAATTCCTTCAGATCATATCATATATATAGGACTATTCTTTGACTTCTGTACAGTATTGTAGCAAATAACATTCTACCCTTTTATAAACTTTCTGTGCAAAATATCCAAAATTCTTAAAGATTAACCAACTTTGACATAAATTCCTAAATCAATTAAGCAACGTGACAATAAAATTACGCTATAGCAAGTTAAGTAACATCTTTGACCTTGTTCGGTAACCCTGAGACTGCAGAACTGTTACACAACTCAGTACGTAACATACGGAACAATGGCTCTATGAGCAAAACAAAAGCTTTCAAAAATACAGTGTCCATTCCCATAGAGTTATAATGGGAAATCTTCACTTTAAAATGTCTCATTGCAGTTCAACAATTCAAAATAGTTCCCCTTCTGTAGTGGTTAAAGTGCTTCAAGTGTCAATGTTTGTTATTTTTCTAGAATAAAAAGTGAGTATCAAGTCTGGTTCTTAGTATTTAAATCCAGTTTGAAATTTTAGTATCGTAGCAAAACTAGCTTTATTCCATTGGTAGATAATTTAACTTTCCAAGTCAAATCTACTCAAATCAATATAACATCTTAATTCAAGAAATTTTTAACTTTTGCCTGAGATTTTGGACTTAAATGTGCATTGTGTAATTTTTCTGGTGGAGGGTCCGTCAAATGGTTTTCTACATGGAGATGTTATTACTTTGTCTGGAATGTTTCACAGTATGTTATTAAACCTTTCTACCTTCATGCAGCTCGAACCAGACCAAGTTACAGGTCAGGTGTCTGGAGAGGCAACCCCTCTCACAGTCAGAATGCCCGTTTTTCTAGGTATTTTTGTGCAATAAAACCACCTGTAATTGAATAAATGTAAAGTAGAGCTGTTTAATGTCATACTGTGGAACATTTCAGGCAGAGCAATGACATAGAAAGAGCAGGTGATCAATCAATCAATCAAACAATATTTATAAAGCGCTTTTCATACAAAAATGTAACACAAAGCGCCTTACAGTAGTTAAGGATTAGAAGATTGACTTTTATTGATCTCACACAGGAGAAGTTGTTTCTGCATTTGACCCGGGGACCATGGTGATGGACCCCTAAAAGTTACACACTGCACCTTTAAACATTGTCCAAGTCGCTGTCACTGTTTTTAGCTTTACGTTGTTTGACTTTGGCTGGTGATCTGCTCCTCTTTGGGCTGGTCCCACCTGGAGATGCTAATTTTGGTACTTCCATATTTGTAGTACTGGGGCCTATGTCTTCCAGTGATCCAGACTGGGACTCCACAGAGGTCCTGGTGAATTGGTGGAGAAGGGAACAATCTGTCTTTTTCTCATGTTTAGGTTCAGTGTTTTCAGATTTGTTTTCTTCGTGTTCCGATTTTTCCTCTGTTCCCGAATCTTCAACGTCGGCATCTTCTCCTTCAGTTGCGCTAACAGCTGGTCTGCTCTCCTAAGAATAGGAAAACAAAACAATTATAATGAAATACACCAGTTTAATTAATATATTGAATTTAGATAACAGACAGCACCAAGTAGTGATTTAAATGTGTACAATTATTCACTCTTCAGTAATAGATGGTGATAAGGCATTTCTAAAGTCACAGCTGCTTTGGGACATATTGACAGGGACATGGCAGCCATTTTGAGGCCCTTCTGATCATCCCCAGTCACATACCCAGACACATTATTCTAGTGTGAGATCAATAAAGTCACTTCTTCTTCTTCTTCTATTCTTCCATGCTATTGTGTGAACTGTTTTGCACAAATACAAAATGCTCACATTTAAAGCTGCACCTTTAAAGGCAAAGTAACGTTATTTTACAATCTGAGCCTTCTTTCGGTAATAAAACAAGTCGTTTGACTCACCCATATCACGTTCGTGTCATTTGGAGCTGTTTGAAGAAAGTTATGTTTTGGCGTTTCTGTTAGCATTTGTTAGCATTTGTATTCGGGGCATTACTTTGCGGTCTCCAAATAACACAAACTTTAGCACTTTTCAAATCATAGAAGCCCGATGTCTTAATGAAAAATTTCGTTTGAAGCAAAAGTGGCCTGTAATCCGAGATTTATCCATAGTTTTCAGCTTTGCGTTTCCTATTTGGTTCCCCGGGCAGTCCGCACATGCGCACTGGCGTCCTCATCTACTCGAAACTATGGCTAAACCTCGGATTACAGGCCACTTTTGCTTCAAACGAAATTTTTCATTAAGACATCGGGCTTCTATGATTTGAAAAGTGCTAAAGTTTGTGTTATTTGGAGACCGCAAAGTAATGCCCCGAGCAAATGATACAGCACCATGTTAAAAGATACGGGATCATTAGTAGAACAGAACGGCTCAACATAAGTTCTGCGATACTGCTCCAATTGACAGAAAAATGCTATGGGTGAGTAAAACTACTTGTTTTATTACCGAAAGAAGGCTCAGATTGTAAAATAACGTTACTTTGCCTTTAACTTTTCTACAGTAACGCCTCTTCCTGTCTCTTGGGAGATATTTTGATTTGCCTATATTTTTCCATAGTATTGATTCAAGTTATCTTATTGATAAAGATGCATTCTAACTGTGAGAGGGGTCACCTCTCCATAGATCTGACCTGTGACTTTGAGCTGGCATCATCACCTACTTGTCTCAATGGAGATTGATAAGTTTAATGTCAATGTTGTGGAACATTCCGAATGAAACATTATCATCTCCATAAAGACAAGCATGAAAGACCCTCTACCAGAAAGGTCCATAGTGTGGCTTTAAAGGCATTGTGTGACTTTTCTGGTGGAGGGTCCATCAAATGCTTTTATTATTAGTTTATTATCATTGTGGTGTTAGAATCAGTATAGTATTGAAATACAGTTTGAAATTTTAGTATTGTAACAAAATTAGCTTTATTCCATTGGTAGATAACTTAACTTGCCAAGTCAAATCTACTCAAACCAAGATAACATGTTCTTAATTTAAATAAAAAATTAACTTGTCTAGAATTTAGTTTTTGTTTAATGATAAATTTTGCCTGAGATTTTGGACTTAAATGTGCATTGTGTAACTTTTCTGGTAGAGGGTCTGTCAAATGCGTTTCTCCGTGAAGACGTTATTGCTTTGTCTGGAATGTTTCACAGTATGGCATTAAACCTTTTTACCTTAATGGAAACCAAACCAGACCATGTTACACGTCAGATCTGTGGACAGGCGAGACCCCATCAGAATGTCTGTTTTTCTAGATATTTTTGAGCTATAAAACCACCTGTAATTGAATAAATATAAAGTAGAGCTGTTTAATGTCATACTGTGGAACATTCCAGACAGAGCAATGACATATCCATAGAAACAGGCAGGTGGTGGACCTTCTACCAAAAAAGCTCCATACTGCAGCTTTAAGTGTGAGGTAAATGTGTGTTATTGTGGGAAGAGTGGAGCTTTCCAGTGGCCGTCAGCTCACAGATTTCAGTGGGTCTAATTGGATGAGATTAGTTTGTGTGGAGCTCAGATTAAAGGGTTAGGCTACACAGGGACAGTCCCCTTTAGCCTCGAGGTCAGGTTCAGGTTCCCACTGGTATTCACATCATCTACTGTTAAATCAATGTTTCCAAGATTAGCACAAATTAGAAGAACAGTTGCCCATATTACACTATTTTGTTTATGTTATGTTTCCTCATCAAAAACATACCTGGAGTTGTGTTTTGTGGAAGCGCACCATTGTGTTTTTAAACTCCATACACCTTCACTAGAATTATTTGTATAATTTCAGCGCTGGAATTGCCAATTTCTACTGAACTAAAGGTGAAAGGTAGCTGTTAACTTGAAAAGCACCACTACATACTACCACTACAAGGTGGAACAGAGCATTTTGAGCTTTGAAGATGTAGACAGACTAATAATAAAGGGTCACTTAAACATGTGTGAATAAAACAAAACACAACTCCAGGTATGTTTTTGATGATTTAATAACATTCTAACATGGCTAAAAGCTCACAAGAGTAAATTTTGTGTAATATAACACCTTTTATGTGTGCTACTGGTTTGGTTTCATAAAATAATTTTTAACAGTTGATTTTGATTTCCAATTAAATGTGATTAGATAGTAGAGGGTCAGTGACAAGCCAAAAATAATTGATTTGAAAAGTGGCACTTAAGTTTTTTCTTCATTTGAAACAAAATATATCAGTCTAAGACACTGAAATGAATTATTTTGGTAACTCATATTTGGTAAATATATATATACGAGTATATAATAAAACTCATATATAGTTTACAATTAAAAGCATACATTTATTTTATTGTGTTGGTTATGGTTGGTTATTTCATGTAGATAGTTATAAATAGATTCATCCTTTGAAATGCAGGCCTTTTGTTTTAATTACCTGTAATGTATTGTAATCACAGCAACAGAGATATTCAAAATACCACTATTAAATACTTAAATACTTTTCTATTAACTTCCATTAACTATAGAGCTACATACTCAGTTAAATATTACCTTTTCTGAAGCTCTCTCTTCCATGGATGCCTCCTCACTCTCTCCTCCCTCGTTTGTTTCCTCCTCTCCTCCCTCCTCTTCCTCAGCTCCTGTCTCCTCATTCCTTGTCTCCTCTCCTCCCTCCTCTGCCTCTTCCATCGTTTCTTCTTTGTGTGAACTTTTCTCCTTTACTGTCTCTCTATCACTATCCTCAGTCTCTTCTTCATCCTGGTCTATACTGCATTGACAATGGCACTTGGCTTCCTCTGCATCCCCCTCCTCTGCGCACTCCTCCTCCGCACCCAAAACCTCACTAGCCTCTTCTTCCTCCTCTTCTTCTACCACTTCCAGATTCCTCCCATCCCCCTCCACTACTTTCTTAGCTTCTTCTAGCTTGACTTCAGTCTTTGCTGCTGTACCTGGAGCTGTTTTGAATAATAGAATTTTGAGGAGGTCGAAGTCTTTGTGCAGAGGCGCTTGGATGGCATTTGGGTTGGTTTTGGGCGGAGGGCGGGCAGCCATTTTCTTTGCGATACACGCCTCACACGGGCAGTATTCATCATCACTGCGCTGGTCACTGTTTTCTCCTGTTAACTCTCCTTCACTCAAAGAATCACCCGTTTTCACATAGTGGTTTTTCATGACCTAGAAAAGCAAATAACAGTTGTAATTTACAGAATAAATTAACCAAAATATTACTGATGCTGGCTAAATAACATTTTTTAAACAAAATAAGCAAAAGGAAATTCAACTAACAAGACAAAACAAGACAACACAGAATTCAGTTTTCTTCTGTGATGAAACCTACCTGGATGACTTTGGGATTACACATCATCATACAAACATCTTCAACGATATTGCAAACTACAGTATATAATTTGCTCATCTTAATGATCTATTGTCTGTTTGCAGTGGCTGAGTTTTAGTACTTGAATTAGGCATATGTTTTAAATCAGGTGCCCTCCCTGACCCACTGTCATTATTAGCAGAGTACACTGTCTTAATGTGCTTTTATAACTTTTTACGCTGAAGGGTAATTAATGAAACTAAATTTGTTTAATGAATTACCCTTCAGTCTAAAACTAAAACCTATTCAATTGTGCAGTCTTTTTTGTCTAGAATCCTCACAATAAAATGGCGTTTTAAAAAATTACCTACTTTGTTATTGTCAGTGTTGGGTAAGTTACTTTATAAATGTAATCCGTTACAGTTACAAGTTACCTTGATTAAAATGTAATTGTACTGTAACTTTTTGGATTACTTTTACAAAGTAATGTAACTGATTACTTTTGGATTACTTTTGGATTACTTAAGTTTAAATGAGCATTAAACCCATGTTCAACATTTTATTTGTGAGAACTGACAGTGTGAACCTTAAAAGAGTACTAAACTGGGAGGGAATTGCTGACAGGCAATCACAGGAGGTCCACAAGAAGAGATGCCTGCACCAGACTTGTAAGATTTTCAATCAATCAAACAATCAATCAAACATTTATAAGGCGCTTTTCATACAAAATTGTAGCACAAAGCGCCTTACAGTGGTCAAGGATTAGAAGATTGACCTTTATTGATCTCGCACAGGAGAAGTTGTTTCTATATTTGACCCGGGGACCATCCCCATGATTTGTTTTGTTATTTATGCTTTGGTCAGGCCCTAAGCTGGAGGATTTTACCTATGGCGCATGTTTAGGTTTCACACAGTTTCCCAATGTCAAGTGTTCTAGCCACTGACTGCCAGCTAACTGCATTACGGTACTTCATACATTTACAATGACACCCTTGCTTGTAAAATTACACAATCACTGTTTTAGACCAGCAATGCTGTCAGGTTTCACACATTGGATTGGACACGGGTCTCTTGATATCAGGCAAAGACTTTACCACTAGATCACATTTTAGACTCAGATGCCGTCGGTCTGTCGTCGAGACGGCGCACACTCGCTCTGTCCTTAGTGCACTACGTTTCTCACATGGCCGCCTGCGAAATTGAACAGGTCCCGCCTCAGCTCAATGAGCCGGTGGTCTGCTCCTTGTTCCCTAAAGACAAAAATATTATACTATTGCGACTAGTAATACTTGGAATTGGGACATGGCCAATGTTCCCCCTAATTTTTAATGTTTCTGAGCAAACACACTAACTCCACATCCGAAATGCACCCCCCGCGCGGCTCGCACTTTGCAGATATAAAAAAAAATGCCTGCGGCTGAATAAAAAGCTCTTTCATCCCTGATTTACAGTGCGCTGCACAAGTTTTCTTGTGCGCTGAGAATGTGCGAACAGTGCGCAGCTTAGAGTAAACGCTGGACATGGCGACACTGTAGAATATCCAGCATTACATCAGCAAAGGAAATATAGAAGTGTAAGGGGAAAAGCATGTGAACGGTAATACAGGTGCCGTGATCTATGCCGTTACGGCCACCGTCACACATGTTTAGTGTAGTTTATGAAGAGTTTCATGTAGCATAGTTGTAGGTGAGGAGAACCAGTACGTATATTTTATAGTGACGTCGCAACTCTCACTTGTGGATGTCGCTGGCGAGTCGGTCTTTGTAGTCCCGCGCTGTGCATGCTGGGGCTTTTAAGTGTGCGGAGCGTGCATGTTTGCACGCTTGGTCCACGCCCCGATTTCCATGGAAACGACGGCGCCGTTCAGAGCTCGTCTTGACGGTGCAGGGGGAAAAAACGAATGGAACGGCCCTTGTCGCGCCGGATATGTCGCATATCCCGTTCCAAGGACGCTAACAAGCGTGCCGTCGGTGAATTGGGAAACGGCCTACGACTCGACTGTCGTCATTACGTAATGGATGCCGACGAAAAGCCAAAACCATACCGCAGAAACGATGAGCAGTTTGCCCTAAATGCACAAATTTACTAACTTTTGACTGCCTTAGTTCTGGGCCTCCCTCCAACCAATCAGAACTGGCCTGAAGCGTTTGGTTTCCGACTGGGTGGCATTGGGCCAAGTTACATCTTATCAGTGGTGGAGGGTAGCAGTGCTTACCTTAAGAGCTGTAGACTGCACGGTGAGGATACGGGAGCTCTACCGAGAGGAGTTTACGACACTACGGTGCGGAGGGGAAACACGGGAGCGCGGCAGGCAGTAGGAACCAGCCGACACCGCTCGCAGAAATGGCGGAACACCACGCAGCAGCACAAATTGTAATCCTGTTAAGTAATCCCCATTCTCAATGAATGTACCTGTAATCTGATTACATCGTTTTTTTCTTGTACTGTAACGGATTACAGTTACTTTTATTTTGTATCCTTTTACCGTAACGCCGTTACATGTAATCCGTTACTCCCCAACACTGGTTATTGTAGAATTTTGCCCTTCGATTCCAGTTTGGTCAATTTGCTAAATAAATCTGAACATTCAGTTAAATTTTGGAAACACCCAAAAATTACAACAGCACTTGCTCAGGGCTTAACAAGATTGCTGATTTAACCAGCAGACAAGCAGATTACATAAAATGTAGCATGAACAACAGAAGCAACAAAAAACTCCACCAACATAAAGTGTAGTTAGTTAAAACCAAAGTAGTGTAGCATTTATTTACCTTGAGTAAGCGTCTTCGTTTCTCTGTCATGGCGGAGTCAGAGGACTGGTTGCCCCCTAGTGATGGGTGGGGTACTTTTTTCCCTGCTCTGCTTTGTATCTTCTTCATCTCTCTCTCCACACTTCTCTCTATCCTCTGGCTCACCTCCTCCCTCAACTCCGCTATCATCCTATCCAATATCAAACTATCCTCTAGGTCCCATTTGACTTTGAAATCCGCCATAGCAGTAACATAGTGGTTTATAAACTGTTTTTCTAACTTTTTGAGAAGACGAAGGACCCAGTCTGGATCAGGGTTCTGGGATTGGCGCATGGTAAGGGGGGATTGCAAAACTGTGGGTGGACTTCCTGAGCTGGAGCATTCTTTTGTATCCTCTGGTGTATCTAATTCATTATCAGTTGGAGTTTTGGAATTTTTATCCAAAGACGATGAATCTTCTGTAATTTTTGTGTCATCAGGACTTTCCGAGACCTCTTCAGTTTTATTTTCCCCCTCTCCGTCTTGTTTTGGTTCATCTTCCTGGTTGACATTGTCCTTCCCAGATCCCCCAGACCCACTGCTCATGCCCACCCCAGATGAAGACCTCGGAGGAGAGATTTGATCAGGACCGTTGGGGTCTTTGGGATCAGCTATGTCCCTTGGTTCAGCTAGCCAGAGGGACTGAAGGATGGAAATTATGTCATCAAATTGTGGGCGCTGGTCCTTCTGTACAGAGTAACCTTGGTTTCCAGTTGGTTCTATGAGCTGAAGCTGGGTCAGGCAGTCCAGTAGCTCTTTGGCTGAAGCACTAAGTCTACGGCCATACACTGGAGACACCTATAAAGCAAGGAAATGAACACAATTAACATTGTTGTTATGGAACTTTGGAAAAATAATTTAGGAATGTCTTGTATAGATGTACTAAACAAGGATCAGGAATAAATAGAATAGAAAAGATACTGCATTACTTGATTTCAGCTTCCTGGTATATGCGAGCCCCCTCCATTCAAATTATGCAATATTTTGTTGTAAACTGTTAATCACTACAGCAACATTCATAATTTTTCTTCATTCTGAAACCCATATTTGTATAGATTGATTTTTCGATAGTGTGTGATTGTAGTGTATTATATTGAATTGACAGTACTGCATCTAAATATTCAATCTTGTACATCTCAGAAGAAAACTATTATTCCGAACAAGGTCAGAGAACAATCTATCCCTTATTGAGATGAATTAATTAAAGGGCCCATGTTTCTGATCTGTGTTAAAATGTTTCCTCATCACAAACCCTGCATATTTAGGCTGTGTTGTTCCCTCAAATGGACGGTGTCAAGTGATAACACAGGAAGTGCTCCACTCTATGCACCTTTGCTAAAATCATTTAGATAATTTCAGATCTGGAATTGCCAATGTCTACTAAACAAAAGGTAAAGGTAGCATCATGACATCAAAGGGGGAACAGAGCATTTTGAGCTTTGGAGATGGAGACAGATTGTTAATAAAGGATTACTCAAATGTGTGAATAAAACAAAACACAACTCCACGTATGTTTTTGATGAGGTAACAGCAGTGGTGAAAGTAGTTTTCATTTCTTACAGGTGCTATAATGTCCAGTGCATCACTTTACAGTTTTTTTTTAAACACTCGTTTTACCCGTTGTTTTTTTTTGTTTGTTTTTTTACACGTTTTACACCTTAAAATGTTACTATAGTGCTGACTCAGCATAAACCCTGTCTTGCCCGGGGGGATTCGAACTCATAACCTCCGGGGGGAAAAATCAGTGACTTACCAGTTGAGCTAACCAGCCGGTAGTTTTTAGTCATTCTCGAATGGCATAGTGTGGTTGTTTGTGTTTTCTACTTAAATAGCGCGCCTTACTTTTTTTTTTCAAATGTGGGTTTTGGCCACCATTAACCATATTCTCTTAGCGGTGGTGCGCACTGGCTATGATTTTTATACCGGTGCTGCGTTCCGGTGCGCACCGCTTTACTTTCACCACTGGGTAACAGCATTATAACATGTCTAAAAGTAAATTAACACAGTGTAACACAGGACCTTTAAAATTGCCATATGTTCTCAAATTATACCAGAATCTCCAAATGCATAGGGTTATGGTTCAAATTCTTATATCTTACCTCGGGCATACTCCGACACCTCCCCAGAGACGAACTGAGCAGCACCTTCATCACAGCAGCAGACGAGTGCCAGCTTTTAGGTAGCGATGTCTCGGTTACCATTCCAACTGGCTGAATCTCTCCTTCTCCTTCCTCCTTTGCTTCCTTCTTCTCTCCCTCACTCACTTCTGTCTTCACCTCCTCATCTTCACCTTTGACCTCTGCCTCGTCACTGATACCAGTCTCTTTTTCAGTATCTTCAACACTCTTGTCTCCGTCATCATCTAGTGCTAGCATGTCAGCGGGAATGCGGTTTAGCCAGTCACTCACGACCTCATTAGGGGACGCATTTGGTAGACAGGATGGCGTCAGCTCTTGCACCGCCTCCTTCTTGCTTCTTTGACTCTTTGCACTCTTGTTGCTGGATCTGCTCACCTTTGACCTTGGGCTTTCAGGAAGTTCAACAGCTCTGGCTTCCTTGGCTAAGTCCGCAGCAGAAAGGGAATGCGATAGGATGCTTTCGCTGCATGTATCTGCCTTGCTAGTTGGTCTGGAGACATTTTGAGGACTTAGTGATTTAATATTTACTTTGCCCTTACTTGAACTCGATCTAGACCGATTTGAACCACCAGATTTCGGTTGCAGTCTACTTGGACTTTTTGAATTAGTCCTAGCTAGTGTATCATCTTCCGCTCTACCCTCGATAGCTTGTTCATCACTTTCCTCGCTAGCATTATCAACATCTTCATGTTTAGCTAACTTTCTTTGGCTTTTAGCACTTGTGGTTGACATTGCCGATGTTGTCCTATTATCTGGAGCTGCTAACTGGCCAGTTCTTGTAGTTGAAACTGATTTAATGCTTCCAACTGGGCTAGCTGTACCATTACCATTTACTTGAGTTGTTAGCTTACTGCAGTTGGTACAAGACTTTTTAGATTTTGTGCTTCTGATTGAACACGAGCTAGCCACTCTGCTCTTCTCATCGCTAGCATCATTGTTAACTTGTCCTGGTGTTTCAATCATTGGGATGTTGATAGCGTTGGGAGTGGTTGGACCTGCTTCTACTGGATTTTCACCACTGTTAGAGACTTCAGGAGTAGAAGTTTTGGTTTTATTTCGATGAGATGAAACACTGGATTCACCACTTTCTGATTCTTGATCTTCTGGCAAAACAAGAGAGACTGATGCAAATGAGTCTTCACAATCTAAATCTTCTCTTTTTTGGGAAGGTATGTCCGCACCCACTTCTGAGTCCTCCTTCGTATTGTCTATGTCTTTATTTGTTTTTCCACAAGAACATTTGGACTTCCCAGATTTACCAGAACACACAGATAAGGAGCTAGTTCCTCTTAGCTCGCCACTTTCTGGGATCAACTCTTGAGTACAGTTCGAATTCCTGCTTTTCGTAGCTTGGTCTTCTAATATTTTTTCATTTGCCTTGTCATTTTCAGCAGCCTCCATTTTGGTTTGCTGGGACCTGGCTGAAACATTAGATTTCTCTGTTTTATTCGATGAAGAACTCGACGGTCTAACATCGCTAACCACTTCCGGTGTCTTTATTGTGACTACATGAAATCTTGAAGACTTACTAGACTTGACAGAAACAGGACTGGCCACCCTTTCGCTTGCATTGTCATTTTCCTCTTTGACGTTGGTAGAAATTACAATTTGGTTTGACTTTCTGGACCTGGCAGACGCTGTTGAAATGTGGGTTTTACCAGACGTTGCACTCAAAGCTCTCTCCCCTTCTTGTTCTTTCGCTGGAGAAGCTAACCTTGAACTTTTCTTTGTTTTGCTAGACTTAACAGATAGTACAGATTCACTTGATATCGCACTAGCAGCACTTTCCTCTTTTTTTTCATCCGCATTTTCATCAATTTCGGTACAATTATTCGATTTTCTTGACTTATTTGACAATGCACTTTCTCCTCTCCCCTCTCCATATTTGTCAGCATTTAACCTTGGAGACACAGATCTTTGTTCAGTTTTGTTGGTCGTACTTGATTTAGATGAGATTGCACTAGCTGGTCTTGTTTCTTCAACATTTTCAATTTTAGATTTTTCAGAAACGTGTGACTTGGTAGATTTGATAGATATTACACTAGTAGGTCTGCTTTCCTTTGCCGATTTTGATTTTACAGAGACTACTGATCTTGTGTCTTCGTCAACGTTTTGAACTTCAGTTTTGGTAGACCTTTCTAACTTGGTTGATTTGACCAATATTGAACTTGCAGGTCTACTTTCTTCTGCAGTTGTACTTGAAGTTACCTCAACATTTTCATTATTTTCTTCCATGTTTTGTGCTTTATTTCGAGCTGACTTTACAGAAACATTAGACTTTGTTGACTTAGCTGTGGCATTTGATTTGACTGAAATCACACTTGCAGCTCTTTTTTCTTCTTTCACATTTTCCGATTTTTTAGACACATCCGACTTGACTGATTTGACAGACAAGACACTAGCAGGTCTACTTTTATTTCCATTAGATTTTACTTCCAAATTTTGCATTTCATTTTCAGAAGACTTTTCAGAAACTTTGGACTTGCCTGATTTAACTGACATTGGACTTGCTGATCTACTTTGATCAGATTTAATAGATAAGACACTTGCTACGCTTGTTTCCTCGTGAGTATTTTCAGATTTTTCAGAAACATGTGATTTTGCACTAGCTGGTCTACTTGAACTAGCAGAATCATTTGATTTTACTGACAGGATGCTAGCCGCTCTTATCTCCTCTTCTGGTTTTGTTGACTTAGTGCTAGCAGGCCTACTTTGCCTTGCAGATATGTGGGACTTTTCAGATTGCACACTTGCAGATCTTGTTTCTTCTTCTTCTGCTGTAGGAGCTGTTACTTTTATACTCGATTTCTGAGAACAGTTAGTTTTAGCCGATGTAGTGGACTTGATCGACATGGAACTAGCTACTCTTTCAGAGGTATTTAGTGCCTCTGTGTCCTCCGTAGTGGTTGGATCAGGAACGTCGAAAGTCGAATTTTCTGACTTTGCCGGTATGATGCTTGGGCTTCTAATTTCAACAATTTCAAAATTTTTGCATTCAGATTTCTGTGACTTGCTAGACATTACACTAGTAGCTCTTACCTCTTCAACTTCTTCCTCCTTTTCAGCTTTGGATATTGCACTTTCCTCTCTACCTTCTCCATTGGAAATCATAGAAATCTCCCTGTGATAGGTCAGATTGCTCGTATTTGAAAGCGTTGACACATCTGAACTATCATCATCAATGTCTTTAACCAAATTTGGAGTTGCTGGTTTTGACGATTTGTGATTTGACCTGTTTGAAGCCCTGCTATTGCATCTAGAAGCATTTTTGGGCTTCCAACCACCACAATCAGAGCATAAAGATGTTCCAGATTGCTTTGACCCTGCAGACAATCCACTTACAACCTCATCATTTGCAGTTTCTTTGGTAGATTTACAACTAGTTTTGCACTTATCTGTAGATGTACGTCCATTCACCTCTACTCCAGATGTTGAAGGACAATGGCAAGTTGATCCTTCTTCCTCCTCATATCTGCCATTTTGTTTAGCTGAAGCATCGCTAGCTGGTATCTCATCATTTTGTACTTCTGATGTTTCTGAAACTGCATTGCCACATCTTGACGCACTTAGTGGTAACTCATCGTCATCCTCTTTGAGCTCTTGCAAAACATGCGACGAAGCGCTAATAACTGACATAGGGCGTTCAAATTCCTCCTCGCCTGATTTGGAACTCTGAGGTCGAAGTTTATCACTGTTAGCAACAACCTCACTTCGACTACAACTTCGGCTAACCGTGCTAACTTCCTGTTGGACAACATGCTGCTCTGTGACGCACATTTCTTCTTGGACAAGTTGGCTATGTTCAGATCCATCTTCGCAGTTGGTAAGTCTAGCACGGCATCTCACCACTCTAGTTGAATTGCAAGAGGAGGTTGAGCTAGAAGAGTGGGTATGTCTTAAAATAGTATGGCTTTCAGTTGTGGAATGGGAAGGAGGAACTGGCTGTTTGTAGCTATGTGTTGGATTTTTCCACAGGTCGTATTGCTGATCTTGCTTATAACAACATCGACACGTATGAGCGTCTATTGCGCAATGCGAAGAGAAATCCCCAGTCTCTGGTGCGTACAAATTGCAATCTGGATCTGAACAGCTTTCATGCTGCAGATCATGCCCTTGTCCTTGACTTATAGAGCAGGAATCATTGGTCAAAGAAGGTGATTTTTTGATCTGGGTCGACCACTGTAAAGTTTCGTCACTATGGAGACGAAATCTGACTTTCATCTCGACGGACAGGCTGCCATCTTTGTTAACGACCACGCGTTTTTCTATGTCGTCGTTCAAGATGGCGGCTCGGCCCTGAGACACAGTGCTGAGGCCGTAGGATTTCTCAGAGGACATGGAGAAGCGTGCGGAGCGGTTTGAAGAGTCGGAGCGAGGGTGGATGATGCTCTTCTTCGTTTCAAGGCCAAAGTTCACTGAAAGGACACACACAAAGACCAAATGAAAAGCATGTAATACCACTTCCACCATCAGGCTACAAAGCTGTTTAGAAGGAATTTTAAGTTGCTCAGAAGAATGCATTGTGACATTACAAAAAAACCAACAACATCTTAATTAAACAGACAAAAGGCTCGATATTAATTTTTAGGCAAGATACTAGTTAAATTAGTTAATAGGAACATGTGAGTAGTTCATGTAAATACCATGTCAAACATAAGGATTTACTGAGCTAGATGATTAATTATGATGGATAGATACAAGAAATAAGATGTTTGTTTTTTTTACTATGGGACACGCCTTGATGACTGGTACAACCTGTTGTTAAAATTGTACTGTTGCTACTGGATCCACTTTATTTACTTTAATTAAAAAAATACAATTTCTAAATAAGATTTGATGCTAGGATAAAAGTTAAATGACAAAATGGCTAATAGTTTTTTATATTAGAAGATACTGTGTCCACATCTGCTATATAGCTTAGTCATGCTTCTTATTTTAGAATAACCATAGTGCATGAACCACTCTGGCCTGCCGTGAATGCTATTAACTTATAATTGATTTCAAATGAGGGCCAATCCCCAGCACACCGGCACTTTTAACCAAACTGATTAGCACTTCATTTGCATTGTAAGTGTCCTTCAACAGAGCTGAGCCTAAAGTGGTCCAATGTGTCCAAAGTCAAATTGTGCACCAACTGATAACCTTCTCTCTCAAATGGATCTGGTAGGAAAAAATCACCAAAAAAAACAAATAGTAAGTAACACTGAGAGTAAGTGCAGCATCCATGAAAAAAGCGTGCCTAACCATGGCCTGGAGTTGAACAGACAACCTTTCAAATATATGCAAATATATTTGAAAAAATAAATATACTGATATATTTAAAGGTCCCATGGCATGAAATTTTTACTTTCTGAGGTTTTAGAACGTTAATGTGAGGTCCCCTACCCTGTTTAGGGCCCCCCTCCCGATGGCTAAAAGTTGCGAAATGTGTAAACTGAGCATTTGCAATCTTTTTCCGCGTTTGAAAAAAAAGACAGCCCAAACGGGCGATTCGGAACAAGGGAACTTTCTAACGTCACACTCGCGGAAAGATTTCCACCCCCCGTCTGGATGTCTACCCACCGTCTCTGGAAATCACGCCCAGAAAGTTTGGACCGCAAATGAGCTACGCAATGCGAGATGCGTTTTTTTATTTGCCTGGAGACACGTGAGAGTGTTTCCAGGCTCGGATGTCCTTTATCCGAGCCGCCGAACCTCTGAAACAGCAGTGTTTTAATTTTATTTTCTGTGGAAATGTTTTTTTTTTAATGCAATGCGTCTCATATCTTCCTTCGCGCTTAAAACACGGAAGTGGGTGACAGCGCACCGCTAATCCAGGGAAGAGTGGCGTATTTGGCCACACCCCACCCGCTGCACTGGCCTGTCTCTGTCCTCCTTATTTGCATTCAAGCAACAACGCCCATAATAAAGCGTTTCAGAGACATATTTATGACTGACTGTCTTCATGAGGCTATCTCATGCACTGAGGCTTGATTTTGAAGAAGGATTCATTTACAGCATTAGGGAACCATTAAGGTGCCATATAACAGTATCAAGAAGTACCATGTCATGGGATCTTTAAGAACATTTGCCCCATCAGTAACACTTTTTATTAAATACACTTTTAATTAGTAACCAGTGTTTTTTGAGTAGTCTTGTGCAGTGAAGTGTGGAATGTTTGTGTGTTGTTTTTGTCTTTTTGTTGTTGTTTTCCTTTGCTTAATTTGAAAAAGAAAAAAAAAAAGTGATTCAGGCTTAGTAACCTCTTATTTAATACCATAAACCCTAGCCTATTAATTAAGTACTTACAAAGCCTGAAGTGAATAATTATCTTTATTAAAGGTGCACTGCGTAACATTTGTAGTGGAGGGTCTGCCAGCTGCTTGTCTCCATGGAAATGTTATTACTTTCTTTAAAATGTTCCACTGTATAGATTAAACCTATCTATAATGAGGGAGACAAGCAGGTTACAGCACTACGCTACATTACAGTTCAGATCTGTGGAGAGTCGTCTCTATTCACAAAAGGAATTATTGTTCTTATGAGCAAAAGAAACATCCGTAATGAATGCTAGATGGCTATGTACCATGGAACATTTCAGGCAAAGCAATAACATCTCCATGGAAACAAGCAGATGGCAGAACCTCCACCAGAAAAGTTGCGTAGGGCACCTTTAAGGTTAAATAAGGGTTATTTATTATAAACTACTTCTGCTCCAATCTAAGCACTTTGACCCTATATTATATTGTAAAAGTGACTTAATTATAATTATTTGATTCATGATTTCAATGTAATTTATAAAACCCATTCTTACCCATATTCTTCTTGCTGTCCTGGCCCTCGCTGTGTTCACTGGACCTGGACTGAGATCCATGAGGGGGAGACCGAGCCCCATTCCCCGCCGTCCTAGATCCCAAACCAGGAAGTTTCTCATCTGAACTTTTCCTGTAATTCACCAAGTGTGGACTGAAGGCCTCTCGTCCCACACACACCAGCAAATTGGGGCAAGTCATCAGGTTTTGAACGTTGTCAATCTGGAGACAATACAGAAGAAGCGGTTTAGCTTTGTTTACATGTCAGGTGTAACATTATGGTTAGTGACAAATAAAGTGTGGTAACGATCTATCATGGCATCTGTTAGTATACGAGAGGTTAAAGGTGCATTGTGTAAATTTCGTCTGTCAAATGCTTTTCTCCATGATGTTATTTCTTTGTCTGGAATGTTTCATATGGTTACATAATGTTTCATATGCGGTATGAAACCTTGCTATCTTCATGACCAAACTAGACCAAGTTACAGGTCAGATCTTTGGTGAGAAAACCCCATCATAGACAGAATGCATATTTTTCCAGGTATTTCTAGGCTATTTTTGAGTCTGTAATTGAATAAATGTAAAGTAGAGCTGTTTAATGTCATACTGTGGAACATTCCAGGCAGAGCAATGACATATCCATAGAAAACAAACAAATAAGATAGACCCTCAACACAGTGCATCTTTAACCTCCCAATTTATTACAAAATATCATATGCAAGATATTTCAGAAATAAACCAAAGCTATTCTATTAAGCAATTATATCCTTTATCATATTTATTTATTTTTAACAACTGCAATGTAGATTTGCCAATTTTGGCCATAATTTGTTTGTGCTAGAAAGCCTCACATTGAGATCCTCACATTGGGTTGCCAAATCTTATATTAAAATCAGTTTGCTCTGAAATGATATACCTTCCCTATTTGACTGCTAATAGCATTGCAAGTATAGATGTTTGCTTTTTCAGTTTTATGTTACAGCTATTATCTTTAATTCAAGATTTGAAAGCAAAGAAAAAATAATACAGTACATATCATAGTGTCTTGTGCTTTGACTGCATATTAGGCATTTTATTATGACAACTTAATGACATTTTATGACAATTACCTTGCAGCCTGCAGTTTTCTAGTTTATTATCTACTCAGAAAGCAGAATGAGCTCCCCACTTTGAGTTGCAATAAACTTTAGCTTGCAGGTGTAGGTGTGACTGTGATGACATTTTTATGCTTGTAGTAGTGATTGATACACAAATCCAGGGCTGAAATGATCCAAATGATTCCAGTGAAAGTGTATGTATGAGTAGAACAGAGTGTTTTCTGTTTGAGAGAAGAATTCTAAATATGCAGGACATGTGTGAATGAAACAAAACACAACACCAGGTATATTTGTGATGAGGAAACCACATTATAACAGATCAGAAACCAGCATAATATTGGACCTTTAAAGGAGAATTAACGTTTTTTACAATCTGAGCCTTATTTCGGTAATAAAACAAGTTGTTTTACTCACCAGTCGAGTTATAAAATGAAACCAGGGGGGATGGTGGAAGGGCAGGGCAGAATTAGAAGGTACTTTGTTAATATGGAAATGCTTTTATAACTAAAAGTCCATATTATCATTCAATAATGCACAGGATAATATGTTATCACACACAGTCTTGGCTTAGTCCTGGTTTAGACCTGGTTTAGTCCTGGCTTAGTCTTGGTTTAGACCTGGTTTAGTTTTGGTTAAGTCCTGGTTTAGTCCCGGTATAGTCCTGGTTTAGACCCGGTTTAGATCTGGTTTAGTCTTGGCTTAGTCCTGGTTTAGACCTGGTTTAGTCCTAGTTTAGACCTGGTTTAGTCCTGGTTTAGTGCTGGTTTAGTCTTGGCTTAGTCCTGGTTTAGACCTGGTTTAGTCCTGGCTTAGTCTTGGTTTAGACCTGGTTTAGTTTTGGTTAAGTCCTGGTTTAGTCCTGGTTTAGACCCGGTTTAGATCTGGTTTAGTCTTGGCTTAGTCCTGGTTTAGACCTGGTTTAGTCCTGGTTTAGACCTGGTTTAGTCCTGGTTTAGTGCCGGGTTAGTCCCGGTTTAGTCCTGGTTTAGACCTGGTTTAGTCTTGGTTTAGTCCTGGTTTAGTCCCAGTTGAATCCTGGTTTAGACCTGGTTTAGTCTTGGTTTAGTCCTGGTTTAGTTCTGGTTTAGTCCTGGTTTAGTTCTGGTTTAGTCCTGGCTAGGTCCTGGTTTAGTCCTGGTCTAGTCCTGGTTTAGTTCTGGTTTAGTCCTGGTTTAGACCTGGTTTAGTCTTGGTTTAGTCCTGGTTTAGTTCTGGTTTAGTCCTGGTTTAGTCCCAGTTGAATCCTGGTTTAGACCCGGTTTAGACCTGGTTTAGTCTTGGTTTAGTCCTGGTTTAGTTCTGGTTTAGTCCTGGTCTAGTCCTGGTTTAGTTCTGGTTTAGTCCTGGTTTAGACCTGGTTTAGTCTTGGTTTAGTTCTGGTTTAGTCCTGGTTTAGTTCTGGTTTAGTCCTGGTCTAGTCCTGGTTTAGTTCTGGTTTAGTCCTGGTTTAGTCTTGGTTTAGTCCTGGTTTAGTTCTGGTTTAGTTCTGGTTTAGTCCTGGTTAATCCTGGTTTAGTCCTGGTTTAGTTCTGGTTTAGTCCTGGTTTAGTCCTGGTCTAGTCCTGGTTTAGTTCTGGTTTAGTCCTGGTTTAGTCTTGGTTTAGTCCTGGTTTAGTCCTGGTTTAGTTCTGGTTTAGTCCTGGTTAATCCTGGTTTAGTCCTGGTTTAGTTCTGGTTTAGTCCTGGTTTAGTCTTGGCTTAGTCCTGGTTTAGTTCTGGTTTAGTCTTGGTTTAGTCCTGGTTTAGTTCTGGTTTAGTCCTGGTTTAGTCCTAGTTTAGTCCTGGTTTAGTCCTGTTTTAGTCCTGGTTTAGTTCTGTTTTAGTTCTGGTTTAGTCCTGTTTTAGTCCTGGTTTAGTTCTGGTTTAGTGCCGAAATAGAAGCAGAAATAATCTGATATGACTCACCCATAAGAACAGGGCTCTCGAGTGAACAATTTTTCCCGAGGAGCGGGAGGGGGGGGGGGGCGTCCTCATCTACTCGAAACTATGGATAAATCTCAGATTACAGGCCCCTTTTGACTCAAACGAAGGCGTAGACTGAGACATTGAGCTTCTATGATTTGAAAAGTGCTAAAGTTTGTGTTATTTGGAGACCGCACGGGGCATATATTACATGCTCTATGCCCCGAGAACGCTAATCACTATTTGCTAATCTAAAACATCTCTGGAAGTGCTCCATATGACACTAAAGTGCTATGGGTGAGTAAAACAACTTGTTTTATAACTGAAATAAGGCTCAGATTTAAAAAATGTTAATTCTCCTTTAAGTATATTTTCCTGACCTTTCGTCCTTCCACTGTGTACAACTTGCGCACATGAAACTGCATCACATCCGACGCTTCTTCTAAAAACGCCCTGAGACTCCGGGTCACTCTCCTGCTCAGAACCACATTTCTCCTCATGGCGGGCTCTGTGTTTTTCACCAGCAGGAGGCGCCGCTGTCTGTACGGCACATGTCCAGGTGGGGGCGTGGCGGAGGTGGACTCGGGTCTGTGGGGTCTTCGGCCATGGTGGGACCAGACCCCATAGCGTTTGGTGGTGATGTCCATGTTGATGGGTTTGGCTTGACGGCGGTCGGAGCAGAGATAACATCCGCCATCTTGGAGCTGTTCTAAATGACGGATGGTGTGGGTCCCTCGTGGGGTGGTCACTGTGCGGACTCCGAAGGGCAATGGCACCTGGGTTTGGGTAAAATATTATAGAATTACAATTTACCCAAAAAAACAAACAAACACATGCACCATAGGTAAAAATCCTCCAGCTTAGGTCCTGACCAAGCCTAAGCAACAAGATCATGGAGATGGGTCCCCGGGCGCAGTAATGTGCTGCCCACTGCTCCTAATAATAAGGATGGGTTAAATGTAGGGCTGCAACTAACGATTATTTTCATAATCGATTAATCTGACGATTATTTTTTCGACTAATCGATTATTAATCGGATAAAAAGAAGGAAAAAAAAAACATTTGATTTCCAGCATTTTTAATACAAATACTCTTACTTAAACAAATACTCTTCATGACTCAATAAGCCATGGAGTGGTTCAACAGTAATAAACTCACTTGCACTCACAAACTTTGCATGGCAGTGGAGAAATGTATTCGTACAAAGGCTGCTTTCCCGCAACTCAGAAAAAAGAATATATTACCAGTATAAAAATAAAGTTCAGCAGCAGAATCAGTGAAAACAAAAACACAAAATAAAATAAAAAATTAAATATAATAAAAAAAACACTATAAAATAAAATTTGTAATCAAGGGCAACCAGCATTTTTCTTTTTTTCCCCCCCAGTGCAACCAGGAAAAAGAACATTTAAATCTTCAGATTGAAATGAGCTGAACAACAATTATTTAAAGCAAATACATAAAGACTTTTTTTCTGTTTAACATATGATTCATAGACCATAGAGGACTGGTTCAACAGTAATAAACTCACTTGCACTTACTCACAAACTTTGCATTGCAATGCAGAAACGTTAACATGTCCAGATGCTCTGGGCTGAGACTGGCTCTCTTCCTTGAAGCTATATTGCCTGCAGCTGAGAAGAGTCGCTCTGATGGTGTTGAGGTGCAAGGGATGCACAAGTAAGTTTTTGCTAACCTAGCCAAGGTGGGATATCTATACTCATTGGCCTTCCACCAATGTAATGGATTCTCTTCCTTGGCAAGGGGCTTCTCCCCAAAGTATGAGAGAACTTCATTCCTAACTTGGCTTTGAAGATCTTCGGCTTCCACTTCTCTCTGCTCTTCTTCACTGCTGGTTCCAGAATCAAACAATGAATCAAGCGTTGTAGATCCTGAAGCAGCTTCAGTAATGGTTGAGGAGCAACTGGCTTCCTCATGGACATTGTCATGCACATGCATGTCCTGACGTACTCTGAGTGCATATGTTTGTATTTTGTTTTGCACATTAAAGACCTGTTCAGAAGCCAGGAACTTTAACTTTCTGAACCTAGGGTCTAGTGCAGAGGAGAGGATGACTGTGCTTGGTGTTGTCTCTGAGAATGTAGTGTCGTTTTTCCATCGTTGTTGAAGCTGCTCTTTAGCAGTCATTTGGAAAGCCTGCATTGCTGTTGTCTCAAATGCAGCACTCTGGGTGGACTTAACTAGCCCCTGCACAAGTGGAGGCACTGCAGAGATTGTGGTATATTTGTCCCCACTTAAAAACACAGTGGCACATTCAAATGGTTTCAGGGCTGTGCAAAGCTCTTCAAGCAGACCCCACTGGTCAACTTTCAAGTCAAGGTACCGTTTATCTCTCTGTGTGACAGTGGAGTCAGACAGCGTTGCGGTTACAGGCCACCTTTGCTCAAGCAGTCGGCTAACCATGTAGTATGTGCTGTTCCATCGTGTACTGACATCTTGTATTAGTTTGTGCTCAGGTGTACCCATTTGTTTTTGCTTTTGTCGTAGCTTGTTGGATGCTAGCTCGCTTTTTTAAAGTGTTCCACGAGACATCTGGAAGCACCGACTGCTTTATCAATGGCAGACTGCTTCAATGCAGTATTAATGACCAGTTGCAATGTGTGGCCAGTGCAGCGGACAGAGGACCACCCATGCTTCTCCTCCAGTGTTTTTGCTGCAGCCACAATGTTGGCACCATTGTCATGGACAATGGCGATGACCTTGCTAAGAGGAATTTTAAATCTGGCTACTACCTCCTCCAACCACTCCACAATGTTTGATGCTGTATGTCTGTCCTCTAGTGGCAGAGTGGTAAGGCAGACCGACTTCATATCCCAGTCATCTCCTATGAAGTGGCATGTGACGCCAAGATAGGCATCAACGGCTACACTTGTCCAGATATCAGTGGTGAGAGCAATTTTGCTGTTGGTGGCCTCTATGGCACCCTTCACAGCCTGGAATGTCTCCTGGTACTTCTTTTCCATTAGTCTGGTAAAATGGGTCCTTGAGGGAAGTGTGTAACCAGGGTGGAAGGTGTTTATCATTGTTCTGAATCCACCATCCTCCACCATTGATAGTGGCCTCATGCCTGATACCAGCATGTTGAGAATGCTGTCAGTGAGACCAGCTGCTTGCTGTGGCGTGCAGATCCTCCTTGAAACGTAGTCACCAATGCTGGGCTGTTTTTTCCTGAG
Source organism: Paratrypauchen microcephalus (assembly GCA_036785185.1). NCBI lineage: Eukaryota > Metazoa > Chordata > Actinopteri > Gobiiformes > Gobiidae > Paratrypauchen > Paratrypauchen microcephalus. Next base: position 5,866,165 of record JAVJIX010000043.1, on the reverse strand, counting down.
GTGAGAGAGACAGCATAGTATCAGTACAGTAAAGCACATGAACTGAAACATACATGTTGTTACTGCAGGAAAAATTAAATTAGATGCAAACCTAAGTGCAATTACTGCACTATTTATATATTTGACCAGATATTGCTCAAGTTTCAGCCATGAAGGATATGTTCAATTGGAACTCTCAAACTAATTGACTACTGCTGTGTCAGACGTGACCTCCGAGTAATAAACATATATTTGAAAACGTTTATCAAACCATCTTAACATTCATAGATATTGGGTGAATAAAGCGTACAGGATTAAAAACTACGGATGTGAGTAATACATAACACAACGGCAATGTAATTCAACTGTACAATGACTAAAAACGGACAGTTCTAGTCTCATAAGAGGTAGTGTCACCGGGCATCTTAATATATGCTAAACCTTAACTAGTAACAAGTAATAAAATGAGGGGAAAGTATTTCTGTGAGCTGCATCACTGTACACAATTGCATATGATGTCAATTATTCACTATTTCGACAAAGAATTAATAACATGCGTCCTTAACTGGTGTTAGCTTAGAAACACATTGTTCCAATGCAATCGCGTGCAATCGCTAGTTAGCACATATTAGCCGCAAATCGTGGCTAATATGTGCTAACTAGCTAACACCATTAACATGAACTTACCGAGAATCTCCTTCATCCATGGCTCCAACGTGCTTTCTCTTCAGGTGCTCACGCAGTGATGTTGTGCTGCCATGCCATGCCAGATCAGCTGTGCACATTTTGCATCTAACACTGTTCTTTGAAGGTGTTAATATAAAGTGCTCCCATACTTTTGACGACTTGGGTCGTACATGTTTGTCTCTGCTAACATTGGCCTCTCCTGCTGCAACATTACCGTCTGCATTCACCTCCGCCATTTCTCACGTGTGCATTTTTTTTTTTAACGATTCTCCCGTTTGGACTTCGTCACGTAAACTAGTCAACTAAAGAAGGTTCAACATTGGTGCTCTTCTTTTTTGATGACGCTCGGCATCCAACCCATAGATCAGTATACTGTATGATCCAGCCAGTGTCACCGTGGTTTTGGTTTGTTTCCTGCCGCAACTGTACTTGCATCAGTTGTCTATAACAACGCAGACTCGACTAATCGACTACTAAATTAGTTGCCAACTATTTTAATAATCGATTTTAATCGATTTAATCGATTAGTTGTTGCAGCCCTAGTTAAATGCAGAGAAGAATTTCTCCTGTGTGAGATCAATAAACTCATTTCTACTTTCTTCTTCTTTACAATCAAGAATATTAATATATCAACATTTTGAAGTTACTGCTGGTGAATAGCAGTAAAATGCACACACATGGTACATTGTTGCTCGGGGTCAAGGACGAGACACATGCACTGATATACTATAAAAACTGTAAACACTAGCTACGCTGTTGATTTAACTATGTGAAATCCTTGTTACTTTACATTTCAGATTTATAGTCCACTTTGATGCTTATACCAGAAACAAAATTTATCAATTTAACAAAATTATCTAACAATCTAATAACTTTGAATAACCAAAAACCTACCTACTACCCTTTAACACTGATAAAATCCTTTTAATTATTACTATGAATTTAATTACCTTAACATCAATCAAAAGAATCAAAACATAACTTAAAGGAAAAGTAACGTTATTTTACAATCTGAGCCTTCTTTCGGTAATAAAACAAGTCGTTTGACTCACCCATATCACGTTCGTGTCATTTGGAGCTGTTTGAAGAAAGTTACGTCGTTGCGTTTCTGTTAGCATTTGTTAGCATTTGTATTCGGGGCATTACTTTGCGGTCTCCAAATAACACAAACTTTAGCACTTTTCAAATCATAGAAGCCCGATGTCTTAATGAAAAATTTCGTTTGAAGCAAAAGTGGCCTGTAATCCGAGGTTTATCCATAGTTTTCAGCTTTGCGTTTCCTATTTGGGGTCCCCGGAGCAGTCCGCGCATGCGCACTGGCGTCCTCATCTACTCGAAACTATGGCTAAATCTCGGATTACAGGCCACTTTTGCTTCAAACGAAATTTTTCATTAAGACATCGGGCTTCTATGATTTGAAAAGTGCTAAAGTTTGTGTTATTTGAAGACCGCAAAGTAATGCCCCGAGCATATGATACAGCACCATGTTAACGGATACGGGATCATTACTAGAACAGAACGGCTCAACATAAGTTCTGCGATACTGCTCCAATTGACAGAAAAATGCTATGGGTGAGTAAAACTACTTGTTTTATTACCGAAAGAAGGCTCAGATTGTAAAATAACGTTACTTTGCCTTTAAAGGTGCATTGTGTAACTTTTCTGGTGGAGGGTCCATCAAATGCTTTTTTTCATGGTTATTGCTTTGTCTGTAATGTTTCCAGGCAGAGCAATTACATATCCATAGAAACAAGCAGACCCCAACCAAAAAGTTATATAGTGCACCATTAACCCTTTTCAGTTTCAAGAAGATTTTTTTTATATTCTTCCTAAAGTTGTTACCAAACCACGAAGCCTTTGTGAACACCTGGCAGCACAGCGTGGGCCTAAAATGCACTTTCACTTCACATAATACCCGTTCACAAAGCTTCAAAAGGCTTTCCTATGTCCCGCGGCTCTGACCTTTTGGGAGAGATCGTCCAGCAGGGCATCGAAGCATTTGAAGGTGCGTTTGTGCACGGCCATCTTCACTCCTCCGAACTGGCTGTCTCCGCTCTTGTAGAAGGTGATGCGCTTGGCCTGGGGGGCGCTTACGTGGGGCGGGCGCGTCTGAGGCGGGTGGGGCTGGTGAGGTGGAAAGGCATTTTGCTGTTTAAATCGGGGGTCCCATTTCCGTCCCTGGACAGATTGCATTATAATCCGTTGTCATGTAGTCCTGGAAAACAGAAGAAAAGTAAATGATAATTCTATGCTAGTAGAAGCGATTTTTACAGCTATTACGATTAATTCTATAAATGAAATAAAATAACACATTGGAACATGTGATTTGGCTGTATATTATGCAGGTGTTTATAATGTTATAGGTGATCAATATGACAATTTAATGATCCTGTATTACACAAAATTGACTCTTGTGAGCATTAAGCCATATTAGAATATTGTAACCTCATTAAAAACATACCTGGAGTTGTTTCATTCACACGTTTGAGTAATACTTTATTATCAGTCTGTCTACATTTCCAAAGCTCAAAATGCTCTGTTCCACCTTGTGATGTCATGAAGTTAACAGCTATTTATTTTTTTACCTTTTATCAGAAGAGATAGTCAAGGTGTAGGGAGTTTAAAAACACTGTGGGAATAGATTTATGATTTATTTAATAATTTTAATAATAGGATTCTGTTCAAAGTTCAGATTTTAAACGTTTCCAGAAAGATTGATAAAAAAGACTCAAATATGAACTATTACAAGAATCACATGTCACAGCAGGTTTGTACAAATCTAAACTACACCGTTAGTAGTTTTTATGCAGAATAAGACTGGAGATTTTGTTGTTTGTAGAGAAAATGATGGTACAGCCTTTCATATTGTGATTTTCTTGGATCTTGGAGCCCAAATAAAAGGATATGCTGAGAAATTTTCCATTGCAATACCATACCAAGGACATTGCTTTATGGCTCATCTGTCTCATCAGAGGTTATAATACTCCCTAAAATAGAAGCAAGACTAGATGATGGTAAATAGCTGGGCATTATCTCCTTTCTCTCTTAAACAACACCACCCTCAAACCACTGCAATCATTATACAAAAGAACAATAAAAACACTTGACAAGAAACCAATCCAATATCATCATTGTGAAATATTACACAAACTCAAATAGCTGAACTAGGACAATATGATCAAATACACAAACCTCTGCCTTCTGTTTAAAATTATACATGGTCTCTCTTCACCCCCACTTTCACAGTTCATTACAATAAGATCCTCCTCAAGCCGGGTAACCAGGGGGGCAGTTAGAGGGGACTGCATAATCCCACTCAGGAAAAGCACCTTTGGACAGTCCTTATTTTTCATCACTGCAGCACATCAATGGAACAATACTCCCATACATATCAGAGAATCACCATCATACCACACTTTTAAGACTCTTTTAAAAAAATGGCTAATTGAAAATCAGCACTGCACACATTAATTTCCTTTTAGAGTCACCTTTTTTGTTCTATCCTGTTTGTTGTGTTACTGAGGGGTGCCAGATGTATGTGTTCTGTGTGTGTATGTGATGTATGTATGTATTGTTAATGTTTTACCAAGTGTGCATGGCTGTTACTATGAGTGAAATGTAAATAGTGTAAATAATTTTGTATGTACATTGTTTTAACCTGTTTTTTTCTTAGGATGACAATGTAACATCTGTCCAGGGACTGCAGATGAAAACTAGCCTCTTGGCTAAATCTGGTGCATTTACAGGAATGTTCATTAATGTACACTGTCCCTGTCAAATAAATAAATAAACTCCACCCACAACTACATTTCCAATAGAGCTCTAACCTGGGCAGCACTTGGGGGACGAAAGAAAAGAGTGAAGGGAGAGAAGGATCAGGGTTTGGATGTAAACAATGCTAATAAAACACAATATACACATTATTCAGTTCTACTTTAAAACTACTTAAACCCAGCTGTAGAAATAATAATACCGGTAGTAGTAGTAATAGTTGGACCAGTACAGTCATATTGATTAGATAATGTTTATTTGTTTGCTTGAAGTAGAGATGGAGTAGCAGTAGTTCACTACACAAGCTGTAAACTCTTATTCTAACTGAAATACTTTTTTAAAATGGGCTGTTGTGTAGTAGTAGTAGTAGTAGTAGTAGTAGTAGTAGTAGTAATAGTAGGGGTGGGTATTGGCAAAGAAGTCACGATTCAATTCGAATCATGATTCATATGCCGCGATGCGATACTATCATGATGCATCACGATACTTGAATTATTGCGATGCATTGCAATATATTCGACATACTTCAGTGAAAATGTACCAAAAAAAAAAAAAAAAGAGGATAACTTAAATATCAGTGGCTGTGTATCTGGGTAGTGTCTTCAATTGATACATAACTCTGAGCAACTCAATTCATAACTGAATTTATTGAATAACAAAAACAAATAAACCAAACCAATAACAAAAAAAGTGCATAGGATTTTTTTCTAAAACAAAAAATGATGTTCAAACATTTGCCATTTTGGAGGTAGCTACCATCATAACAAACAATACCCTTTCACAAAGAGAAAAGTGCATAGGATTTATTTAAAAAAACAAAACAAATAATGTATTTATCTATTTATTAATATTAAATAATTAAATATTAAATTATTAATTAATAATAATCGATTTTTGGCATCAAGAATCGATGCAGTATATTGTGAAAGTTAGTACTGCGATGCATTGTCATGGCGATTATTTTGCACACCCCTAAGTAATAGTAGTAGTGATTCAGTAATGCAGTAATGACACTTTGCACAATTTGTTTTATTTAATTGTTTTTCATGATTTTATATTTGAAGTAGTAGTAGTAGTAGTAGTAGTAGTAGTAGTAGTAGTAGTAGTAGGAGTAATATTTTTAACTTCTACTGAAGAGACGGTATGAAAATAATTAACAGTACTTCTAATTTAAGTACATTTTCAGAGCGTTCTTTTGTTTGTATGCTTTTTTTTGATGAAGACGTTATGCAATGCTTCTATTTCTACGAGTTTATGATTCCTTCACTTTACAAAATCAATAGCTTTTATAACAAAATCCTTGGACACTTATAGCTGGAGGAGAGGCTTTTATAACTACCAATGGATCTTCAACCTTCAAAGTACTTTACAGAGCTTAACAAAAGGGATTAATTGCAAAACATGTTTCAAGGTAAGTTACATCCCATTTTAATTCAAAGATATAGGACTGATCTTAGAGTATAAAATTAAAGAGGGGAGTATTTGACTGCTAACATGACATATTTAGATCTCCATGTTTCCTTATATTGTTTTGAAAATGCTAAATTAACACGTTTTGTATTTCACTTTCAGTTTTGATGCTCGCTTTTGATTCTCCACTGCTTTTGCTCTCCGTGCTCACTAACTCCCCCTTCAGAGCGCTATGACGACACAATCAGCGTGCGATCCCGCTAATGAAACTACTGCACATCGCATCAGGTTTGTCATTGCACAGAATCTTACAGCTAATCGTAAAGAACGCTAAATTACTCAAACATGCATGGATGGCATACAAAACCATTATAAAATTATAACATGGTAGCTCCAGAAAGTTGATTTTGCATAACATCCGCTCTTTAACCACAAATCCTTGCCACATAGACTGACAAAATTATGCATTATTCACTATTATCTATTGCAGTGAACGGTGATACGAATGGTAGGAACAGGCCGCATACAGCTCAATGCATTTTCATCGACTTTTAAAATAGAACTTGTACCATATTGCTATATTTAGTTATGAGCCTCACACATACAGAGAAATCCTATTTGGAGAAGACGCAAGGATCTCTGGCCCGCTTCTAGGCGCTAAATAGTCCTGCTTGCATAATACATTCAGCTCTAGATTCAAACCTGTTCTGTTTTTTAATCACAAAACACATAATCGTGCAATGGGTAAGAAAATATAGAAGCTACAACTATCCCTGTCACGATAATTACTATACTGATTTGTCGTTCAGTATATCATAGCTAGAACAATATATTTTGGGACTCAATATTTATCGTGTGTGCATTATCTTTGCAAAAGTGGAGAAGTTTCTGCTATTTTTATGTAATAATGTAAGATTTACACTGGAGAGGGTTGAATAAATAAGGACCTATGGCTAATTATTGGTTTATACTGCTATTTATTTGTTGCAGTTCATATCTTTTAACTATGGTATATAGTATATTTGGAAATAGTTTATGGATAATCCTGCTTTATGGTTATTGTTAGTGGCATAAATTAGGTTCAGTATTATTGTTTATTTTATTGTAAACCTGTCTCAAATACAGAATCCCTTAAATGTAATAGTAAGTTGACATTAAAAAGTAAACATACACAGAAGTGGAGAGTGATTTACCATGTACATTATAGAAATCATGTTTTGGAAAATTGTTAGAATTTAGAGTATCAAGTCAATATTGCACACTTTTATACAATCATGAACTATACTGATAGATTTGCAGTGTATATCTTTGCCATCCTGTAAATGACCAAATAAATTACTACTGCTACTACTACTACTACTACTACTACTACTACTACTATTACTATTAGTTCTGTAGTCATGATACTAAAATTTCAAACTCAATTTTGATTAAACACACCCTTTCTTTCGGCAATAGAATGTGATTCTCTACATTAAATTGTACTTTCTTTTCTATTCCCATGTGGCCTATATTGAATATTGTGCTATAATATTGGAAGTATGACCTGTTAATTTGGGAATTTTATGGTTAATTTTGTAATCAGATTCTTATTATAAGCAACACAGACATTAAGTAAACAAAATATATGTAAGAGATGTTAATTAACGCAAACTTAAAATGGTGATTTGCTACAGAGTAAGCTTAAGACTTTAGGAACCAACGTGACACGGTCTAATCCTCCTTTAGTCTCCTCTTGAATCTTAAAATACCACCTGTTTTTAACTCTATAGGGCAACAAATTCATTTGGATCTATAACTATAAAATGCAAATTTTCACTTTGATGTGTTACATGCTGTAGAAATTGTTAGCATTTGGCTAAGCTTGCCTTGCATTATCTAAAATATCTAAAACTTAATCCAATATTGTGCAAGGTTACATTGTACAGAAATGTTCATTTAAAATCAGTCAAAATATGAAGTATGGATAAAAATATGATTATGTCTATCTAAGCATAATAGCGCATGTGAAACTGCAAATTAATGCTTGAAATAAAGGTTACTTACGTATTTGTGAAACATGGTCCACAATGTCATAAAAAAAACAATGCTAGTCTATTTTTACCCTTTTCAGCATTAAAATTCTAGAAAACAAGTTGATTTTAGCACTCAAATATGGTATATAGACTGGTATACAGGTAGGATTCCTTGGTGCAAAGACTATCCTGTTAAAATGGCATCCAGCGAAGATGGAGAGGACTAAGGATAGAACCAAAAGCCTGATTAAGGGTAGACAGGAGGAGGAGGGAGGAGGATCGAAGATGGCGGATAAGGCCAGGAGGGCTCTTGACCTGGAGAAGACGGCGCAGGCTAATTGCTGTTTTGATGTTTCATATCACTTGACGACATGAAGCAATTTGAGCTGCTTTTTATAGAAATGACTGCGAAGTCTGTGAGCAATGCAGAGAACATTAAACAAATATAATAAAAGTAAAAAGCAAATTACTACTATTCTAATAATTCATAATCTGTACATTTAAAATACATTAAACTAGGGATGCACCGATGTGAAAATTTTAGCCGATACCGATATCCGATATTGATGTTGTGTCCGATGACCGATATTAACCGATACCGATGTTTTTTGTTTTGTTTTGTTTGTTTTTTTATTCGGAGATAACATTTTATACAGACTGAAAATCATGAATTTTTTAATGTCTTCTTTTATTTTCAAAATGTGTTTTGACTCCATAAAGCTTAACTTATTTTATTCACAAGACCCCTGTGAGAAAGTCTGGATAAAAAACAAACAAAAACCACAAGGATGATAAATCACCATGTGCTGGCCTCACGACACGTGACTATGTGAGGCTAGACAGCCAGCGAACTAAGAAAGAGAAACTCCGTACACAAGGTGTACTTTTCTTATTTTATGGAGGTCTCTTATATATTTATGTAGTAACTGAAACATAGAACAAAGATGGCACATTACTAATTTCGTAGTACATGTGATGAACAAAATACGAGTAGCTAGCTTAAACAGTTAGCTCCGTGAAACCACAAGTTCAGGTCTTACTTGTTCAAATGCAATATATACATCACCTTAATCAAAGTGTTTGTTAACATAAAATACTCACAAAGGCGAAAGTTTGCCGAGGTTCAAACGTATAAAACATATTCAGCGTGAACACGAGCCGACCGGATCATCTCTAACACAGGAACGCTCACTCTTTACTCAAAATAGAACGATCCTTAAAGGTGAAGATTTCTCATTCTAATTTTACCTAACTCTTTTTAACATTTTACAAATATGAAATGAACTCATTTATAACCTTTAACTAACTTATTGATCTTATGAAATATTGATGTCTTTTAACACAAAGACATGACACACCATATCACTCTTAATCTGGTATTTATAGTACTGACAAATATCGGTTGTTAATATCGGCCCAGTTTTGCACATCGGGCCGATATGTTAATGACGATATATCGTGCGTCCCTACATTTAACATTTAAAAAGTTTTTAGCAGTGAAAAGTTTTGAAAAGTGAAAGTTTTATTAGAAAAGTAAAGGTAGTTGTGTATTAGCAGATTACTCAAGTATATTTAAAACATACCACAAGAATAAACCACAAGGGGACTAGATGGATTAGGGAAGGTCACTGTCCCTATAAAAGCATGTCGTGTAAAACTTATTCCAAATCCATGTGGAATAAACTTGAGACAGGTGTTTTGCAGGGATGACACTGAAAAGGGTAAAAAAATGAAAATAAAATGTGTCCATGACCATGATTTTACCTTGGATTTCCCTCAAACCGGGTGAATGTTTTGTCCAATTATTAACAATCTGAAACATGCTACAATTGGAGGATTATTTATGTAAAACCGGCAGCTATATCTGACCAAAATTCTGGTTGCTTTTGTATATATGGGTTAATAATATCAAGGATGCACTGATCCAGCTTTTTCAATCAGTTCTGATATAGATTTTGATACTTTTGGCATTTAGTATCTGTCAGTGCCCAATACCAACTGAAACTGAAACAGCACAAGACAAAACTGATCCAAATGTATTTTTCCCTCAAGTGATTACAGAACAACTATGTACTAAATACAAATTCAAACATTAAAGAAAAGACTTACTTGGCCAACTATAACCAGTAAATAGTCTTATTACATCAGTTTATATGTCAAAACAAAATGGTCAAACTTGTTGACAAAGATCTAGAAATTCAAGACACTGTTTGCCAAGTGCCAGTTGTTTTGTCATAACATATTATGCAACCTATTAAGTTGGAAATAGAGCTCTATCGACTAAAGAAATTGTTAGTCAACTAAACACATGCCCTGCCAATCGATAGTCAACTAAAAACTCTATGGAGTTCATACAAAAATAACTATCCGTACAGAAAAGTGCTGAAACTCTAAACTTATATGAAAACAAAAGCGGATTAAACTTATAAACAAATTCAACATGTCCAGCCCTCTCCCTAAATACTTTGCTGTTGCCGCTGTTGTCCAATTTAAATCCTTAAGATCTGAATAAAATGATTTGTCAACTAATCCAAATTTTAGTCAACTAAGACACCATCAACTGATTAACTGACTAAACAACTTAAGTCCTACAACTCTAGGTTTTTTTTGTACTTTATTGCAATTTTAGATATAGTTATAAACCTGCTCCATTGACCTTTATAATGTCAGATCAGTACTGTAAACAACCCATTTACATACATGCTGCTGACTCACCCACATACAAACTGATACCATCCAAACACCATATTTTTATAAGTCAATATCAGCTAAAAACATAATTGCTATTTATGTAACAGCTTTTAACTCAATTTGTATCTGTTACATGGGTCTAATGAGTGACACGATACAGAGCAGCGGTGAGTGGGTGTACAGATGGAGCAGAGGGAATTGTGGGTAGACAGGAAGTCACACATGAACAGGTAATGGACTGACAAAAGGGAGCCAGCTGGGAACACGAGGTGTCCCTGGAGGGGTGATCAAAAACACAACAGTCATTTGGATAAAATGTAGTTAGAAATTTGAGATGAAATACTCTATGTGCATATTTAAAGCTATCCAGTGCCCAAATTGCAAGAGAAGAATAAGGTATAAATGCTACTAAAATAGGCTAAGTTTGTGTACAGTGGTTGCAACAAGTTCACACTTCATCCACACATCATATTAAGCTATTTTCTCATCTCTGTTTTAATTTTGTTTCTTCAACAAGAACATACCTGGAGTTGTGTTTTGTTTGTCTTTCTTCTCTTGGTTCAGGTTGATCAAAACACTTATTTTTCAAACAATGAAAGCTCAAATTGAACAGAATAACATCATATAAAGTGTCCTGTGTTATATGTGTAAATGCTGTTGAAATGATTGGAAATAGGAACTTATAATTTGGGCTATTTTGATTAATATTTACATTTACATTATATATTTAGTATCATTTTGGTTGCTGACCTATTTCTTCTATTCTTTTTTTTGGTAATTTTTATTTTTAAATAAATCTCAATTATGAAATTCATAATTGAGGACAAGGACATACATAAAGTACCTTTAGAGCAATTTAATTTTCTGTTTATTATTATTATTCAATCCATCAGGGGGCAACAGTCTAAGCAGGGACTCCCAGACTTCCTTCACCCCAGACACTTCCTCCAGCTCCTCCGGGGGGACCCCAAGGCGTTCCCAACCCAGCCGGGAGACATAGTCCCTCCAGCGTGTCCTGGGTCTTCCCCGGGGCCTAGTGCCTGGAACACCTCTGGAGGGAGGCGTCCAGGAGGCATCCAGAACAGATGCCCGAGCCACCTTTGCTGGATCCTAACGCTCAACCTCCCGCACGAGCTTGGGCCCTCTTCCCCCAGCGAGGTAACATTTCATGTCCCCAGAGCTATTCTCCATGTCCAGTGATCCGGTCGTCGAGGTCCCTGCCTTGGACTGCCGCCCAAATCTCCATGCACCAGCCAATATTATTATTATCATGAAATCTTATATAACATACTAATTTTTTGGACTGTATGTTGATCAGTTATTGGAGGCTTCACTTGTTCACCTACATATCCTATTCCAAGCCCATTCAAAACATCTCCAGTCTATCCAATCTTGTTAACTTCTTGGGTTCTTTTTTAAAGACAATACAGTAAAGTGTATTTGCCTTGTTACCTTTGGCTGCTAGCTGCAAGCCATCTTCACAGCTGTTTTGGTGGTGACATGTCGTATATCAGCCGTCATCACGGTTAATGCTGTCTGTGCCTTGTTTCCTGATCTCAGTGGCCTCCATGATCCAGCGTTTGAACTTGTTGTTTTCCCATCCAATGAGCCGTGCCCTGTCCCAATCTGTTGACCGTGATGATGTTCCTCCTTTCACACACCTGGGACACCCTCCTGAAGAGAGAAACGGTCAACGGGAGGCGTGGTCAGTCTGAGCGACCTGCCAGGTCAATCAGGCTGACCACGCCTACAGGAAGTAACAACAGCTGATATACGACACGTCACCAGCAACACCGGTGACAGTTCTGAAGATGCAGCAGCTGAAACATGCCGACAAGGTAAATACATGTTACTGTATTGTCTTTAAAAAAGAACCCAAGAAGTTAAAGTACATAAGAAAACAAAACGAACATCTTCAGTTTAATATCCGACATTGCTTCTTGATGCATGTAATAAAGTCAGATTGGTCCTCTAGCAGTGTCATTGTACAAAATAGCTCTACTCTTGTCCAATCAACAATTGCACAACTCAGCGGTTCCCATGGTAATGACACTTACATCCTCTTCAGTGTCTGGTCGCCCTTGTTGCACAGTCCTGTAGTAGCGTGATTCTGAACACTGTTTGGTCACACTACTTAATATGGTGTAATCCCTTATGATAATTATAAAAGCACTTATCCCAATGGAGAATCAATCATTTTAGCAGATTTCATACAAAGCTTTTAGAGTGTCTTAAGTATTGAAAATCAGATACTAATTGATCAGGACAAGTATAAGAGCACATAGACTATAGAACCTACCTGGACCACTGAAGCATTACACAGATATGAAACCACATGGTAATATAAATGTAAGTACAATGATTTAATGTTGAAAATGACATTCTATTGTCTAAAGAAAGAGTTTTGTAAGTTGATCATCATGGTATTGGAGTCGATATTGAGTATCAAGTCTATTACTTATACCAAAAATACAGTTTGAAATGTTAATATGGTAACAACACTATACAAATATTACACAATATTTCTAGTAGTAACTAATTAAAACGTAGTCCTAGAGAAATTTGATCTTATTTCATCGCAATGGAATTTACTTACTCCAAATATTTATATCTAAAAAACTAATTGACATATCACAGCAAATCAATTACAACTACGCACCTTATCATCTCAAATAAAAAGCATAAGAGCAAGATAAAAACCAACATTGTCAGTCTTACCGAATCAGAGACGTGATAGCAGAAAGGGTTGGCGATGCGAAGACAACAACAGACTTCCTAAAATAATATGTGCAGACATGTGACGAAGTGAAGCCAAGGTGTGGACAGCTCCGACAACCACAATCCGATCGAAAGAAAGACGCGCGCACGGAGGAGAGGAACGTCCAAACCGTGCGTAAAGCGAGCCACAATCTGCCACCCGGAAATAAGCAGCTTCTCAGTCACCGTATTTGACAACTACTATATTTTTTTTGTATTTGATTACCCGAGTCTTTTTTTTTTTTTAAATAGATATTTTGAGTATAGATATATGAGTGTGTAAAAAAAAAGCGTGTCGGTCAAGTTTTTGTTTTACCGCTTTTCCTTTGTTTTATTTCGAAGGAGCGCAGGAAATAATGTAGAAGAGCTAAATTAAGATGTTACGTTTACGTTTAAGAGGATTATATGTGCTGGCCATCTGCTTGCTGGAACAATACACTTTATTAGGCCTAAATCAGTTGCCTTCCTAATCAACATTTGTATAATATGAGAGTCAAGCGGTTGTGGACTGTTAATTTGAGTTTTACAAAGTGGGAATCTTTGTACAATTGGATTTTGCTACTGTTCAAGCACAAAGTTGGCCCAATTTGAATAACATTTTACATACCTATTTAGTGCTAAGTAGTCGTTCAGGCTATTAAAAAAATGCTACTGTAATATTGTTTTTATTATTACAAACCAGATACAAAAGGAGGACATTACGCACATCCGACGTGGCCAAGTGGACAGGGATGGGGACGGTTGCTATTGGCAACCATGCAACCTGGACCACTTGACTTTTCCAATAATTCCCAAACGCAAGAAAACCGAGGTGGTGATAAAAAGTCACAGTAACCACGCATCATGCCAAAATAAATCTCTTTAATTTAGCTGCATATTCTTTTAAAATATAATAAAGTTACATATTATTTGGTCTCGGTTATGGAATATTTGACTACCACATTTATTTCCTACATTTAAGTTTTTTTTTATTTTTTTTATTTTTTTATTTTCCCCCCCCACAAGTTTTCAAATCTGTAATTGAATCGCACTCAGTGAACTTGACTCACGGCTAAATAGCGCCACTTATTGGTTTTATTTCTTACAACATAAAAAATATCTGCTTTTATGGTTATATAATGGCAAACTGGCTGGGAATAAGTTCATAAAAACAAATACTAAAGGTTGTGCTTCTAGGCCTGTGTATTCTCCAGTGGCTGCTGATTAGTGATTACAACATCTTACAGACTAATTTAAACCACATTTGAATAATTAATGTGATTAAGGGATTTTATGTTGTACGTGAATAAATGAGACCCATTTAACAGTAGTAATCAAGTTTCAGTTCAGTGTCACTCGTAAGTAACCTTCAACACAGTCTAATTTTATTACCATGTCATTTTGGATTAACATAATAACGGACAAGATAGCACATTTAAATCATAGTCCACGCAATTAACACGTTAGTTTTATATATCTCAAATTATTTTATTAAAGATTGAAATAACTTGTAACTCATATTTAGAAGTATTTCTGATTGGTCACGTGTTTTGAATGCTCGCGTTTGATTGGTTTGAAAATTTGATACAAGCGCACGAGGACGGAAGCAGGGCTAATTGTAGAGTCGATTCAGATTATTTAATTTTACGCGTTAACTTTAATAAAACGCTTATAATCGATAGAAAATACAACGTCAAGTTTGAAAATGTACGTTCATGAGATGTTTTCAAACGCAAATTGGTTATACAACACGTGTAGATGTAAAAATAAAGAGGTAAAATCCTAAATTGATAGCCTAATAATTGTTAAAGCTAATTGATGCTATGTGGGCTAAGTTAGCGCTAAGTGTAAATCTATTACTTTGTGTGAATTGTAGTTTATTTAGTTTGTAAAGTTATAGTAATGTGTTAATTTTTGTGTTTGTTATTTACCCAGACGGATGAGTGAAAACTGGAGATGACCTGTCAGCTTTTAAAAGAAAAGACAGCACTATAAAAACTATAGCAGCAACAGGTAAGTCTAATGAAATAACTGTAGTAGCCACTATAAAATACACAGATTTCATCCCTTTATAATAGCCTTTAGTAGTCTGAATTACTGTGTCTCAAATACAAAATATATTGGTACCTGGTGTAGTTTAGTTAGTTTTTTTATGGAGTAAATGTCCACCAGGTGGCAGTAGACGCTTACTAATTTGACATATCTGAAATGGGCCTGTTTTGCTGAAATTTTGCAGGCCTGAAAAATAGCCAAAATAGGTATGTCTACGTTTTATGCACCATTTATATGGCATATATTTATTTAACCTGCAACCACACATAATTTAATGTTGGTCAATTTGTATCTTCATTTGCAATAGCTTGTAAATAAAGTCATATTTACATTACTGTACTTTGCATAATAATAATAAACAAAATCCACCAATCTGTAAATTAAACAGGATAATGAACAACAATAACAACTCATATCATTTACTATTCAAGCAAAACGACATTGTGAGAAGTATACTACAAAAGGTTTAATTTTGTACTCTCGTTGCGGGAGAGTAGCACCAATTTTTCATGTATTCAGCTCCGATGGGCCACAATAGATGATGTATGTCTTATTGTTCATTTGCTGGAAGAGGCTGGCTCGTTTTTGCCAACCTGGACCAGAGCCAGATATCTAAATATGTCCAAAACACACTCCTGTAAGCTTCCTTTTGTTTTTGCTTTGTTGACGATACATTTTTTCAGGTATGGGATAAGATACAGACTGCTGTTGTTAATGTTGTTACTTTAATCAGAAGTAGATTGCAGTAGTTAATTCTAAATAGTAAAATAATGTTAACTTAATTTTATGGCTTAAAATATTGTGATTTCGTGTGGTATATATATTTTTAAGATACTGCTATTGCATTGAAAGACCCCTACTGAGTTAGGTTTAGTTAAAACAGTGACATCCATGTTGTATTTTAAGCATCCAAAGACATTTCTCAGTCTGAATTTGTACATTAACTCAAGATTTCATACTTAACTGTCTTCCTTGCTAACAACAACACGCAACTGTATTCACCGCAAGCAAGCCATATAACTATTTTTTCCATTGACTTTACAACCTCATCTCTTTTAATTTAGCTGTTCCTGTTATGAAAAACATTAGTGTAAAGACTCGAAGCGGGTCCAAAAATATTGCAGTGATTCCCAGTGGAGTTGGAATGAAAAGCAACAAGCCTTGGCAGTCTAAAAACGCTGTAAATAAGACTGTTTAAAGGAACACATCTCTATTAATTTAAACTGTCTTTTTATTTTCTCTTCTAAGCATTCACAGAGCCACAAATGATTCTCATCCAACATAAACTAAGACTTGGGCTTTCATCACTACAGGGTTACACAAGTCGAAGAGGGCTTGGATGTGGTTGCAGGAAAATATTCGGCGAAGGGGGAAAATACTTAGTAAATAATGCAATACTTAAAATGGCAGTTCATGTTACTACCAACGTCTGTGGAGTAGCTTCATTCGAAACGGATCACACTGCAGGCAAAAGTAGGTCAACAACAAATATGAAATGTTATGTTATAGAAGATTAGAAAACCTTTATTAATGCTGAATTAGAGAAATATGGAGCAAGATCACAAGTAGTTTTTCAATATTAAATGTATTTTACAACCAATTTGGAGTTGTTATTTTATTACATAACTTATCCAAGTTAGTGTTAGTTGGTGTTGGGCATTTTTTTATTATCTATGGCAAGTTTGCAGCCAGGGAGTTTATTTACAGAGCCCAATTCGTTCACAAAATAATTCACAAAGCTTTACAGAACAAGAAAGATACATTAACGTAATACTACAAACAAGTAAAAGCATAAATAATCATTATAAAATAGTGTTATCACCATACTAAAATTTCAAACTCAAATTCGCTACTAAAGAATAGACTTGACACCAGTTTTGATACACAAATCATAATTTTAAAAGCTCTTTAGACAATATTATAATTTTCAACACAATACATAGTATTTGTTTATTATACCATGTGGTCTTATACTACTACTGATCAAACTCAAGATTTTTCAGTATCAATACCTGCTCAACTGAGTGTCTAGTTTTTTATATTTATTAGCATCTGATTTTTGACAGCCCCATCATAAAAATCGTAAAACTTTAAAAGAGAAGAATACCAGATCTTTAGTCCTGGTTTAACTCATACTTTTTGGCTCCATCTGTTTTTGAACTGGTCAAGCTTTGTACAGTAAACATAAAACAGTCCGTCTCAAAATGTCACACTTAAACATTTTAAATAAAATGAATATACAGGAAGCTTAATATTTAAAAAACTGAGAATCTGACATAACATTTTCACAGTTTTAACAGTTTTACTTCCTGGATAGATATTAAAATTTTGAAAACAGCAAACAAGCGTTCATAAAGAGACAATTTTGCACTGGGACATCATCTTTTATTTATATTAATCTCATCTAATAAAGAGTCAATTCAGTATTCAGAATTTGATATAAATAATTCACAAGAAGATGAGATACTATTGTAAACAAGTAACAAAAAGCTCTGGATTCTGATTACGTTAATTAAAATAGCTACATAGGTGATGTTCGTATTGTTAGAATCCATAGATAAAACGTTAAACAATAAAAAAGTACAGGGCCTATACACCACACAGCAGCAGCAGAGAGGAACAGCTATTTCTCTGCCATTAGGGAATAGTGTCTGTGTGCGGCAGGTGAAGGGTTAATCACCAAACACTGGAGAGGTCAGAGGTCACGCTGTCGGGACCATGTGATCATGAGAGGTAATGGGGGGCGGATTTTCACGCTGGAGGGACATCGGAGAAGATTTATCCGCCATGCAGTGACACAGGGACAAATTGTGCTGAAAGGTGAAGGCTGCGCGTAGATCCCAGTTCAGGTGATAAATTGGCTGTGTGCGCACCAGTAGAATTCACCTATCACTTCTCTGCTGTTGCGTCTGGTGCCTATTACTGCCTTGTAGCTACAGTAGGAATAAGACTTTATTGCAATATTTTTCTTAAATCACACTATGTCTAAATAAATATGCTTGTGTCAGTGAGAATCCTCTGCACACTTCACCTTTTGTCCATGTTATGAGTAAGATGCAAAAAACCTTTGATTGATTGTGGTCTAGTACTGATAGACCGTATATAGTCCTAGTCTTGGGTATGTGCATCTAGATGTCTGTTTTATTTAGACCTGGTTTAGAGATGGTATAACCTGGGCTAAACCTTGTTTGGTACTTGAGAGGTACTGATTTAGTTCTTGTTCAGAGCTGGTTTAGTACTAGATCAGTCCAGGTTTAGTCATGATTATGTGGACTAAGACTATACTGTATTGCAATTTTGTCTTATTTTTTCTTAAGTCACATTATCTGTAAATGTATAGGCTTGTGTAAGTGAAATTCCTTCCTCTTTGCAAGTTTTCAAAATTTAAAAAAAATGCAAAAATAGTCCTGGTTTATTTCTGATTTAGATCTGGTTTAGTTCTTGATTGCTTGTGGTCTAGTTAGTGCTGTCGCCATACTAAAATTTCAGACTATTTCAAATTCAAATTCAGTACTCAATACCGATTCCGATGCAATGATGATAATTTAACACTCTTTCTATAGGCAATAGAATGTGATTTTCACCATTAAATCATAGCACTTTCTTTTCTATTACCATGTGTCTTATATCTGTGTAATCCTTCAGTCGTGCAGGTATGTGCTCTTATACTTGTTCTGATACAGCTCAAGATCATTCTAAAGCTATTCAAAAGGTTCATGTCTGTCCTGTGAATGTGATTTTTTTTTTTATCTATTGATGCTCAACTCTAGTTTCAATGTCAGTGTTTTATCAAGAAGTATCTAATTTTCAATACTTTTGACAACCCTAGTATTGATAGACATTGTGTAGTACATCTAGCTTTCTGTTGTCCTCCTATTTTAGACCTGGTTTTGTCTACTCTAGAGTAGAGGTGGGTATTGGCAAAGAAGTCACGATTCAATTCGAATCACGATTCATATGCCACGATGCGATACTATCACGATGCATCACGATACTTGAATTATTGCGATGCATTGCAGTATATTCGACATACTTCAGTGAAAATGTACCAAAAAAAAGAGGATAACTTAAATATCAGTGGCTGTGTATCTGGGTAATGTCTTCAATTGATACATAACTCTGAGCAACTCAATTCATAACTGAATTTATTGAATAACAAAAATAAATCAACCAAACCAATAACAAAAAAAGTGCATAGGATTTTTTTCTAAAACAAACAATGATGTTCAAACATTTGCCATTTTGGAGGTAGCTACCATCATAACAACTGGTAACTGGTAAGTCACTGACTTTCCCCCTGGGGGTTGTGGGTTCAAATCCCCCCTGGCAATGAGCTAACCAGTGTGGGTCCTTGGGCAAGACCCTTCACGGTACTGCCCCCCCCCCAGGCGCCGAAAAAGATGGCTACTCACTGCTCCTGACAAGGATGGGTCAAATGCAGAAGTCAAATTTCTCCCGTGTGTCACTGTGTGTCATTGTGTGTGAGACCAATAAAGGCTTAATCTTAATCTTAATCTTAATCTTAATCTTAACAAACAATACCCTTTCACAAAGAAAAAAGTGCAAAGGATTTATAAAAAAAAACAACCTAATAATTAATTAATGTATTTATTAATATTAAATATTAAATTATTAAATATTAAATTATTTATTAATAATAATCGATTTTTGGCATCAAGAATCGATGCAGTATATTGTGAAAGTTAGTATCACGATGAATTGTCATGACGATTATTTTGCACACCCCTACTCTAGAGATGGTTAGTTACTTAGACCAATGTCGTGGGTTAAACCTGGGTTGGTATTTGAGAGATAATGTTTTAAGTTCACGTTTAGTCCAGGTTTAGTCCTAGTCCAGACCTGGTTTAGTTCTTGCTTAGAGCCCAGTCCAGATGATAAATAGCTTGTGTGTGCACCAGGAAGGAGAGCTTGAATTCACTTCTCACTTCTCTGCTATTGCGTTTGCTGCCTATTTTACAGTAGGAATAAGACTATATTGCAGTTTCATCTTATTTCTTTTGAGATCACACTATCTTTAAAAATACAGGCTTGTGTCAGTGAAAATACCTTTGCGCACTTAACTTTGTATTGCCCAAGTCTTCATAAGATAAGACAAGATAGAACCTTTCAAACTAGTCCTGGATTAGACCTGGTTTCTTCGTAGGATAGTCCTCATGTAGACCTTGTTTAGTGCTTGATAAATCCTGGTTAGGTCCCATTTATGTACATGTTTTGATCTGGAGCCTGGTGAGTTTGGACCTGGTTTAATCCTAGAAGTGATTTAAACCCTGTGTAAAAATAAACAGACGGGACTGGAGTTTTAATTCTTATTATAAAACCAGACAAATTTGCAAGGCAGTTTCAGTTAATCTTTAGATAATCTTATATCTATGCTGTGAGCTCTCAAGTCTTCAAAAGATAGGGAAAAAAAAGATGGAAAAAAGCTATTCTTTCAAAACAGTCCTGGTTTAGTTCTGATCTAAGCCTGGTTGATTGTGGGCTAGTATTTATAGCTTTTAGTCTTTAGTTCTAGTCTTGGGTTATGCGGACAGTGGTTTCTAATTTATCAGTACTGGTTTAGACCTGATTTAGTCCTAGTCTACACCAGGTTTAACCGGTACTTTATATTTTAGGGTTATACATTTTTAAAATAAAAACAAACACAAAACAAAGTTAAATATTCAACTCACCTTATTTCACAATTGGAGTATAAAAGCTGAACAATTTACAGTCTTTTTCGTATAGCTGTATCTTTAACACTCTCTTCGGCCTCTTCTTCGCCACCTCTCTCTCTTTTCTCTCTCTCCCTCTCTATCTCCCTGCAGCCTCTCCGCTCCATATTACACCGGTAGATAAGGCAACACTAGGGCCCAGGACTGACACAAACCCCAAATTAATTTACAAGAAGCCTGAGCTCTTTCTGCGCTGATAGAACAGTCTTTATACAATATACACTGGGACAGAGAGGTACCTCAGGGAAGAGCACTAGGCCTGCTATCTTTGTAATTATAGGAGCAGGCCTGGATCCTGTCTTTTTCAGCTTCAGCCCATTCAATAATAAATGTGAAAGACCAATTCTAGCCCAGCTTTAAGCAATAAAGAAATCAGTGTTTTCCTAATTGTTTAATACTTATCTTAAAGCAGAACTACGCAGAAGTTGTTTTTATTTATTTGGTTTATTTAGCAGGGACAGTGTACATTAATCAGCATTTCTGTAAATGTAAGTTGTGTTGATAAAATGGGTACACAAATTTGAGGAAAGAAAAAAATTAGATAAATGGTTTACATACAAAAACATAAAAATGAACTGCAATATCAGAAATAATTCTACAGTTTAAAAGGACCATTCAAGATTTAAGTACAAAACAAGGGCTTTACAAAAATACTTAAAAATGGTCAACAAAATGCGCATATTAATGTAAAATTACCTTAGAAGGCCCTGGGTCAGTCCAGTAATAGTAAAACATAAACATGGAATTTCAATTCAATTAGCTACCAAAAAAAAAAAAAAAACTTTAGGTGAGCTGTAATTGTAAATTGATAAAAATTTGTCAGAAAGTTTTTCCTCTTTTTCCCCTTGACCCATCCGTCATCAGGGCAATCACAGGACAGTGCCTAGGGACCTGTCTTCAGAACTTCAACTTTTAGCTTTAAAAGGTACAGCGATAAAGAATGTATAAATTACTACTACATTTCTCTTAGTTTATATCTTTGGTCTATTATATGCATGACACACAAACCCTGCATATTTAGTCAGAAAGACAGAAAACACTCTGTAAAAGATAGTAGATGTAGACAGGCCAATAATAAAGGGATACTCAAACAAAAACAAAACACAACTCCAGGTATATTTTTGATGAGGTAACAACATTATAACATGGCTAAAAGCTCACAAGAGATAATTTGGCGTAATATAGGACTTTTAAGTGCACCAAAACATTTGAAAAACAAGACTACACAATACAAAAGTCAAAATCCATCATATTAGCTATGTACCTATAGGAAAGAAATGTATCCCTATAGCAAATATAAAAGCCACAGTTTAGCCTCCGTTTTCCCCTCCTCTGAAACATTTGCACTGTACACTATATGTCACGGTATGGCTCCCAGTTGTGCCACAGTTGTCTCTGCCTCCCACTCTGCTTTCAACACTTGCTCCACGATTCTCCACACTCCTATGACCTAATAGGCTTACAGCACACACATTACAATCTAAAGCAATGTAAGTGGATTAGGCAAATCAGCTGTGGCCCTTTGATAATTCATTCGTTATTAGCCACTGTGCCAGGGCTCGTTGACGGACCCAAGCCTTCACTATGGGGACTTCTTACTCATGGCTTTTGGGCTGCCTGATCCCCAGACAAAAGCAAATTGAGAAAATAATTTAAAGTCCTCTGGCTGTCATGATATTGCAAGAAGAGGCAACATCTCATTTACATCTTATATAGAGACTGCAATATTGGTGCATTCTCACAAGTATTTATAAATATAATTTATACATTTGAGATTTAGCATAAAAGGTATTTAAAAGTAGATAGTAAATTATGATAGTAAATAGGTGCTTAAATAATGAAATTCAAATTGTTGTCACGATGCTAAAATTTCATACTCGAATAGACTCAATACTCAATACTGATTCCGATACCGCAATGATAATAATAACACTCTTTATTTAGACAATAGAATGTGATTTTTAACATTGAATCGTAGTATTTTCTTTTATATTACCATGTGGCCTTACCTGTGTCATCCCTCAGTCGTTCAGGTAGGTTCCGTAGTGATCCATGTTTACCGTTTTGATGGTTAAAATCGGCGTATTTAATATAAATTTTGTCAATTTTAGTGGTTTCAAGGAGAAGAAAAACTATTGTTAAAATGTATTTGTTTCTCAGAAAATAGTGTTATCACATGTGTTTGCAAAATTGTCATATTAGCTGAGTGGCTAGCGCTCATGCTTCACAGCAAGAAGGTTCCAGGTTCGATCTCTGGGTCACCCAGGCCTTTCTGTGTGTGTTCTGTGTGGAGTTTGCATGCATGGTCTGGGTTCGATCCCCGGGTCGCCCGAGCCTTTCTGTGTCTGGGTGGGTTTCCTCCAGGCACTCCGGTTTCCCCCATCAACCCAAAACATGGAGATGGTCCCCAGGCGCAGTAATGTGCTCCCCACTGCTCCTAATAACAGGATGGGTTAAATGCAGAGAAGAATTTCTCCTGTGTGAGATCAATAAAGTCACTTCTTCTTACTCACCAATCACTGGAAAATTGGATGGGAAAATGTGTCTGTGTTTAAGCCAACAGCTGCATTAAATAGAGAAATAGTGAATCACTATACTATCAAAATAGCATCTCGTCCGAGAGATTTAAGATTTTAGACTTTATTGATCTCACACACAGGAGAAATTCACTTCTGCATTTCCTTTCAGGTTGCAGTGGGCAGCCCATCTTTCAGGCGTCCAGGGTGCAGTATCGTGAAGGGTCTTGCCCAAGGACCCACACTGGCTTGCTGATTGCCTGGTCTCCCGGGTGAAAGTCAAGTGACTTACCAGTTGAGCTAACCAGCCGGTAACCAGATGTGATCGCAATCTGATTTTTATACATCTCCCAAGCATGGCCCAATGATTAAAGACAGTAGACCAGATTTTTACAAACATGAAAAAGAGTGGTCCGAAGTTACTCCTCACTTACCTTTAGAGGTGTGCAAAAATATTGAAATATCGATATATCATATCGTTTAATCTACATCACGGGCTGCTGTATCGATATATCACCAAGAGAATGTTTTGGTATATTTGACTATTATTTTGTTAGAACGCTACAGTTTTGTTGCTTGTTTGAAGGAAGGAAACTTTTTTATGCAACACAATTGACATATTCACAATTTTGATGATTAAAATGAGTGTGTTTCATATTAACTTTGCACAAGAAGTGGTTTAACAAAGGCTTAGTATAACAGACATGAGTTAAGCTTTATTTTTTATTGAACCATATCGAATCAATTTGAAATATATTGTATTGAATCGTATCGAATCAAAAGCTCAGCTCGTCTCCTCTCTTCTGTGTTTAACACAGGAAGTCAGATGGGAGACTTTGCAATGAAAAAAAGCATATTTACACAGAAAATAAAATTAAACCACTGGTATTTCAGAGGTCCAGAGGGTCGGGTAAGGGACTTGCGAGCCTAGAAACACTCGGACGTGCCTCCAGGCAAATAAAAAAACGCATTTCGCATTGTAGCGCATTCACAGTCCAAACTCTATGGGCGGGATATACAGGGATGCTGAGCGGAGACAGAGGGAGGGGCTGGAGCTGCATTTGCCGATCTGACGTCAATAAGGTGCCTTGTCCGAACTCGCCCGTTTGAACACTGGTTTTGTGTAACGCAGAAAAGGACCGCAAATGCTCAGTTTAGACATTTCGCAACTTTTAGCCATGGGGGGGGGGGCTAAACAGGGTAGGGGAGCTCACATTAACGTTCAAAAACCTCAGAAAGTGAAAATTTCATGCCATGGGACCTTTAATGATACCCAGTCCTACTTACCTTATACATTCTGAGCATCCTAATAATTCATGCAATGCGTTTCTTTTGACAGCTCCTGGAGATCAGAGCTGTTTGCTCTGATGGTAAAAATAACAACAACTAGCATGCTAATGTGCACTTCTTGATTAGGCAATAAATTCAGGCATAGATTCAGCATGCAGCAGACTTATTTTGACCTGCACAGCTGCTTATACAACAAATACTATATCTGTACTGGAACAAGACAGACGCTCAAATAATGAAAAAAAAACAAAACTGGTACATTGCCTTTAAGTGACACATACATGAATTGAGTGAAACCTGTAGAACACCCAAAATGTAAAAAGTCTCTATAAAGACAATCCTACCCTGACTGCTTTGAGTGGGTGTCCTGTTGAGTTTGAGTTGGCAGGTCAGAGCTTTGAAAGCTGTGAAACCGATCATTTGTTGGATCCGTGTTTTGGAGGCAGCTGCACGTTCTCACACAGCCCTGCCCTGATGCCTGTCCAGCAATCCGACACACAAGAGTGAAGAGAAAGAGGTCTTGGTAATGCCATTGTGTGGGGTTAGCAGCAGTGTTAGCAGCATGAAGGGGAGAGTTAATCACTACCACGTTGAAATTTTATTTGTTGTGTACCTCTTATATAAACAAATGCACACATAGTATTGTTGTTGGTAAGAAGTAAATGATTGCAATCATACTTTAAAGTACCAAATTGAATCTTGTGAGCTTTTAAGCCATGTTTTAATGCTGTTACCTTCTCAAAACCATACCTGGAGTTGTGTTTTGTTTCATCCACACATGTCTGAGTAAACCTTTATTATTAGTCTGTCTACATCTCCAAAGCTCAAAATGCTCATGTAGTAGTAGTTTTCAAGTTAAGAGCTACCTATTACCTTTAGTTCAATAGAGATTGGCAATTCCAGGGCTGAAATCATCCTAATTATTCTATTGAAGGTGTATGGAGTTTAAAACACAGTGGAGCACTTCCTGTATTACCACATGACATCACAAGGCGGAACAGAGTGTTTTCTGTTTGTGAGAAGAACCATGAAGCCTAAATATGCAGGTTTGAATGAAGCAAAACACAACTCCAGGTATGTTTGTGATGATGAAACAACATTCACTTTCAACAAACAACGATTCACTGTATGTTGAACACATATGGCAGAATTGACAATAAAGCTGACTTTGAACTTTTGAACTTTGGATTATAACATCAATATGGACCCTTTACCCCAAGTCTATTTTTTTGGATAAAAAGTTACATACTTGGGCATTAACAATATTAATAATTTTTATGTTATAGCATTTTCTTGACTATTATATTGGCGAGAAATACAGCTACTTTTTTCATATTTGAAAACAGGTTAAAGGGCGGTAGTAGATATAGCTTTCACTCTTACAAAATCAATGACTATTTGTTGTTATTATCTCAAGTTACAAAACATTTTTACTTTTAACAGTATCTATATTCCTTTATTTGTGCTTATTTGATCGAACGGCGGCTTTTGACTCACTCTTTGCTTTGCCCTTTTGGTTTGTCATATACGGATAGTGATGCTGTAGCTAGCGTAGCACCCTCTCGAGCCGTAGATAGCACTTCTTTGTACAGGGAAGTGTAAATCCTATAGCTGAAAACTCCATTAGGCAGAGTCACTCATGCATCCTGGAGCGGCAGTGCCAGACAGCTCTCTAAATCAGCTCCTGTTTCCAGCTCCACTGAAGAAAACAATATGGCCGACTGTGTGTGCATAGACCCCTGGGTTAGACTCACTGTGGCAATGTTTTTCAACCTTTTTTCAGTCGTGGCACCTGCTCTAAAATATTACCTCTTCACAACTTTTAGAAAAAAAAAAAGTGTTATATACTGTACATCTGTACGGAAGTCGACAGAGGCCATATTCATAAGCAATATTTTTTCTTCCTTGTTATCCCGAGATAATGAGATAATTAATTCGAGATCTCGAGAAAACAAAACAGTTATTCCGTGATCTCGAAAAAACAACTGAAACGTCTACCGCCACGTTGTGACAGTCTGACTTCGGGGCTATTTCTCATTCTGAATAGACACGTTTTTGGTCATTAGAATGTCTGGAATAATAATCGATCAGCTGATAAGGCAATATTTTTGATCAGTGGTTGACACAGGGGGAGATTGCATTACGTCTTTTAATTCGGGATAATTTCAAAATTAGTCTGCGGCACCTCTACATAAGACTGGCCCAGCTTTGTCTTTACCGACGGAGATGCAGTGTTTTCTCGAGATCACGGAATAACAGTTTTGTTTTCTCGAGATCGAGATAATTGTGTCATTTTCTCGAGATGTCAAGTTAATTTTCTCATTAAGATGGAAAATAATCATTACGAACATGACCTCTGTCGGCTTCCGTACATCTGTTAAAGATGGGCTATGTGACTTTTCTGGTGTCAGGTCTGCTTTGTGTTTGTTATTGCTTTGCCTGGAATGTTCCACAGTATGGTATGTAAGTTATCTGTCTCTATAAAGACAGGTGGAACTTCCAGGTCAAGTTACAGGTCAGATCTGTGGAGAGCTGAACCTGCTTTGAAGCGATTTTGGCAATACAAATAGCAATACCTGTAATTAAATCAGTGCAAGATAGATATGTCTGGCAATGCTGTACTGTGGGGAACAGCGGCTCAGTCCATATTCACTATCATACGTGCCAGGGGGAGGACTGCGAGTCGCACAGACCTGCAGGAAGTGGGGACCTGACAGAAACCAGAGTTCTGGCAAATTGTCTGTTCGCCTGGGTTCTAAAATGTATCGATTATGTTAAATTCCCCTTTTTGTAATCAAGTCTCCTGGAAAATGTGATTGAACCGGACTCTTTTGTTTTGACTGCATCTTCTGCACAAACACGTCCAAGGCCACCAGCTGCCGCTTATCTCAGACTCTACAAAAACATTGCCACACACTATTGGACTCACACTCACATGTATTAAGTAATACTGCCCTGTCTATTTTTAGGATGTCTGCTCCTTTTTCAGTTTTCAATCAATTTCATTGATTTCTGATCTTTTCCCTTGCCCCACACCCTTCCCTCTTGTCACCAAAGAAAAAGACACCGTATGTTATCTATCCAATTGTTTTCTGTCATTACATGTTGTGTATAATTGTCATTGATAACAGGAGAAGTTCAATTTGTCAACTGGACAAAGTTTGTTTGGTTGAAAACGTTTCGCCGCTCATCCGAGAGGCTTCGTCAGCTCTAATAACCTCTCGGATGAGCAGCGAAACGTTTTCAACCAAACAAACTTTGTCCAGTTGACAAATTGAACTTCTCCTGTTATCATGGATTCTACCTGGACGACTGAGGGACTTTTCACGCATTATAATTGTCATTGATTGTATTGCATCTTTTCTGCTCTGCATCTCCCAGTCGGCGGCGCGCGCAAGTGCAGCGGCCCCTCCCCTAGCCACTCTATCACTGTCCTGCCTGGTTAGTGGGGAAACTAAATTTCGAATTCATTCTATGTACATGTACATATGATTGTTTTTGACAATAAAGCAACTATATGACTATATATATATATGACTATATGACTGTGACTGTGGAACATTCCAAGCAAATAAATCTCGTCACAGTGGAGAAAAGTTACATAGTGCAGCTTTAACTTAAACGGCCCACCTGGTAATCAATGCTCTGTGGGATTTAATGCTGTTATCCAGGCTCTGACATGTCCATCTGTTTCTATAGAAGTGTATGGGATGGTGCTTATGTGTTTAGTTTAATGTAATACAACCACACTGGGAAATTCAATGATACATCAGCCGTTTAAGAGTTTTAATCTGTCATTTCTAATTGTTGATGATCAGCTTAGGTCTTTTTAATGGGGAGGTCCATAGCTAATCCTGTCATTCAAAGCATTTGTAGCAGAGTTCAGACATTTTTTGTGTGTTTTCTGGCACTGATTAAAAGTCTGTGTTGTTTATGTTCAGGAAATGTATATTAAAAATGTTAATTTCACATTTTCACACAGTAGGATATGAGTATACTACAGTTTCAGGTTAAGACAAACTTTCCTTCAAAAAAGTACAGTTAATCTTGAGCCAAAAATGTATTGAATAATGAGTCTATACAGTAATCATTGTGTAATTATTCTTTTGTTTATACACAAATGAAATCTTTCAGCCCACAATTGGTCATAAGTGTCACAAAGAAGCTCCCAGATTGGACTAAGTGGATTCCGAGGGTCAGGAGGGGGACTGGGGCAGATGAGAGGGGCACTGGGGCAGAGGAGAGGGGGACTGGGGCAAAGCAGAGGAAGACTGGGGCAGAGGAGAGAGGGACTGGGGCAAAGCAGAGGGAGACTGGGGCAGAGGAGAGAGGGACTGGGGCAAAGCAGAGGGAGACTGGGGCAGAGGAGAGAGGGACTGGAGCAAAGCAGAGGGGGTCTGGGGCAAAGCAGAGGGGGACTGAGACAGAGGAGAGGAGGATTGGGGCAGATAAGAGGGGGACTGGGGTAAAGCAGAGTGGAACTGGGGCAGAGGAGAAGGGGACTGGGGAAAGCAGAGGGGAACTGGGGCAGGGGAGAGGGGGACTGGGGCAAAGGAGAGGGGTCTCACCCCCCCCCCCCCACACACACACACACACACACCTCATCTGGGGAAAAGCAAAGGGGGACTGGGGCAGAGGAGAGGGGCATTGGGGCAAAGCAGAGGGGGACTGAGACAGAGGAGAGGAGGATTGGGGCGGAGGAGATGGGCATGGGGGAAAAGCAGAGGGGGACTGGGGCAGGGGAGAGGGGGTCTGGGGCAAAGCAGAGGGGAACTGGGGCAGAGGAGAGGGAGACTGGGGCAAAGCAGAGGGACTGGGGAAGAACAGAGGAGGTCTGGGGCAGGGGAGAGGGGGACTGGGGCAGAACAGGTGTGAGACACTTGTCTGAGGAATGTGAGGAGCAGAGAAGACCTCCCACCAGGACTGTCCCAGAGGGGGGTGAGAGAGAGAGAGGGAGGAATGGAGAGAGGGAGAGAAAGAGAGAGCAGGAGGGGGGTGAGGAGGGAGAGATAGGAAAACAGGGATTAAGGGAGAGAGAAGGAGAGAGACAGTGAGTGAGGGAGAAAGAGAGAGAGCATTTTTACCAAGACATTTTACAGTTTTTATAGTGTATGTAACAGGGCTGAAGAATTTGGGAAAACATGTGTAATTGTGTTTTTGTCTGACAAGCTTTGTCATTGCAATTAGATTTGGAGTTTGTTTAATTTAATAGGTTTCTAATAATAGGTTTCTGTTCAAAGTTCACATTGTAAACTCGTCCAGGAGAATTGACAAAAAGACTGAAATATGAACTGACAAACTAATACTAGAATCACATTTCAGAACATATTTGTACAGATGTAAACTACAGGGTGAGTACTTTTTATGCAGAATAAGACTGGAGATATTATTGTTTGTGGAGAAAATGATGCTTCTTAAAAATAGAAGCCTTTTTAATGTATTTTTGCAAAAGTGATAAGCCCTGACCATACATTTTTTTTGACCTATGAGTTTAAAGCTTCATTTATCAATCTTCTTTCCAATACGGTCTCAGTCAGGTTAATGCCCAACCAATACTAGGTTAAGTGTACGTCCCTAAGTCCCCACTGCACACATTAACCCAGCATGTGTGTGTGTGTGTGTGTGTGGGACGGAGGATCCTGGGTGGCGCTCACCACCTGCTCCCCGCTCCACACTTTTCACAAAACCAAAACATGCAATACATACTCAAAATATTATGTAAATATGGCACTGTAATACCAGTAATTGAGTCATTAGGTGGTAGGAATTAGTGGTCACCGGTCCGCTCTGCTTAAAGGAAAAGTAACGTTTTTTTTTACAATCTGAACCTTCTTTTGGCAATAAAACAAGTAGTTTTACTCACCCATAGCAGTTTGGTGTCAATTGGAGCAGTATCGCAGAAGTTATGTTGGAGCCGTTCTGTTCTACTAATGATCCCGTATCCGTAAACATGGTGCTCGTATCATATGCTCGGGGCATTACTTTGCGCTCTCCAAATAACACAAACTTTAGCACTTTTCAAATCACAGAAGATCGCTGTGTCCCTGACACAGCGATCTTCTAGTGGATTCCAAAACGGCCTGAAACCCGATATCCAGCTATAGTTTCATGTGATGACATCATCAGAGAGGACAGTGCGCATGCGTGAACTCAGCTGTTTTGTAAACACCGCTAGTCCGAAAGAAGCTAACACCGCTCTGAACTTTACTTTTCTGTGGCAATATCGAGTTTCAGGCCGTTTTGGAATCTACTAAAAGTCTACCCTGACACAGCGATCTTCTGTGATTTGAAAAGTGCTAAAGTTTGTATTATTTGGACACCCCAAATCAATGCCCCGAGCACTCACGCTAACGGATACGGGATCACTAGTAGAACAGAACGGCTCAACATATGTTCTGCGATACTGCTCCAATTGACACCAAACTGCTATGGGTGAGTAAAACTACTTGTTTTATTGCCGAAAGAAGGCTCAGATTGTAAAAAAAACCCGTTAATTTTCCTTTAAAGCCACAGTATGACACTTTTGAGCCAAAATATACTCAGTAAATTCATGCTGTTTTTATTTTGGTTGAGTTTATTGCACTGAAAAACAATCCTTCTGTAAGCTGGCTTGCATCTTCGCAAACCTGACTTGCCTCCTGCTTGTTTCCATGTAAATGTTTTTTCTGTGGCTATAATATTTCACAGTTTGGCATAAAACATATCTGTCTCTATGGAGAATGTTCAGAAATATGATTAACTTTCTATTTCCGTGATGTGCCACCTCCAGAAAGTTACATACTGTACCTTTTAAATATTGGGTTACTTAATTATATTTTATCATTATTTAATTTGCATTTTGTTTTATTATTATTATTATTATTATCTGTTTCAGTTAAGTTGTAATTACAAAAAAAAGAAATTGCATAGCTTTACAGTATAAGTTTTATACATTTTAACCTATGAATTGGCTATATTTCTTATATAAATGACCGACCTACATGATTTAATGAAAGAAGAAAGTTCAAATCATATTTCAAAATATTCTCCATTATAGATATGTTTAATGCTATAATGTGGAAGTCTATAGCCAAAGGAACAACATTTTCTTTGAAACAAGCAGGAGGAGGCCAAATAAGAGTCAGGTTTGTGGAGATGCAAGCCCACTCAGAGTAAGGACATATATTTTTAATGCTTCAGTGCAATAAAAACATTCATAATGAAAAAAACATGCTTTTATTTTTTGGCATAAAGTCATATACTGGAGCTTAAATTGTGCGCTATAATAACTTTTATAACTTTTATAACTTTTACTCTCCATATAATTTTGACAGAATAGCAAAAAAGCCAAATCCACTTTTTGCTTTATCTGCTAAACAATATTGTAAAGTATTTTCTCTTTAAACTATCCTGTAATAACCTGCTTAAACTCTCTGAATACATAAATCCTGGCCTAGCTCACTCCAGTGGCGCTTTGCATTTAAAATAGTTTTAATTCAGCCTTATCTGAGCACCACACGCAGGGTAAATGAAAGTGAATCAGCAAAAAAGGAGCTCTTGAGTGCCTTGTGCAATATCTCTAATGTAGATTAATGCTACCTGCCCACAACAGCGCCCCCCCGATGACACCAATTAAGAGCAACAATCAGTACCGCGTGGTTTACAGGTCAACGCCAAACTCCTGTAGACTTCACTGCTGCCAAATCTGCATAGTCAGCAAATTGTGGCATGTTTTTGTGCTTTGTTTTTTACAGAAAGCAAACAATGGCAAGGAATGGACTGTACTCAGAGGAATAGGTCAAAAAGACTAATATTGATTCAGTTTTATAGGTCGTCAAGTGACGGTGATTTCACAGCTTTGTCAAGATTTGGAGGACTACAGGAAGTGGACTGCCAACATAACTCAAGGTATGATACAGGTATGAGAAAATATTTATATTAATCCAAGATATTTACACTACTTATTTACTTACTTAATTAAAAACGTAATACTTTTTCATGTGAATATTCTGTTACTCCTTCTGCATGTTAGCATGCTAGTTGGCAAAACTAGTTCTAGTCTGAGTTGTAAAAAGCCAACTTATTTCTTTTTGTGCTAGTTTGAGTAATGCCAAAATTAATATTGTTCAAATTAGGGATGTCAACAATTAATCGATTAACGGTTAATTGTCGATTAAGACGTTGGTCGATCAAAATGCATTAATTGTAATTAACCGCTAACCGCGGACACGCGCACCCGCGTGGTCATGAAACAAGGCAACCGCGCTGCGCCAAGCTTGACTCACAGCCGACCGCAGGCGCCAACGGCACTGCTCAGCAGCCCCGGGTGTACGCGCGA
This sequence comes from Paratrypauchen microcephalus, assembly GCA_036785185.1. NCBI lineage: Eukaryota > Metazoa > Chordata > Actinopteri > Gobiiformes > Gobiidae > Paratrypauchen > Paratrypauchen microcephalus. The sequence goes on along the minus strand of JAVJIX010000043.1, from coordinate 5,832,969 downwards.
GGCGAGATCGAACCCGGAATGCGTGCCGCCGCTGCTGCTGGTTTCGCCGAGCCCCGCACGGCTGGCCTGCGGCTCGGGGCACGGGCGGCGAAACCAGCAGCAGCGGCGGCACGTGGTGGTTTAATCCTGGTCTAGTCCAGGTCTAGACCTGGTCGAGTCCCGGTCCAGTCCAGGTCTAGTCCAGGTCCAGACCTGGTTCAGACCTGGTCCAGTCCACGTTCAGTCCTGGTCTAGTCTCTTAGCCAATCAGGACAGAACACAATGTTACACTATAAAAAAAATGTTACACTATTAAAAAAAAAAAAAAATTGGATAGAGCGAGGGATTACTGTATTTTGTTATTCAGCATCATACATTTGTCTGCTTTTTACTAAGGAATAATTAATTGAGGAATATACAATATAATAATACTATGATATATTTATGACTCAGTGTTATGTTACTATAGCTTATATTCTTAAAGACCCTATTGAAACACTCAAATTCAGGTGAAAAACGCCGCTTATCAGTTAATCGTTAATTGATCGATAAGGTCAATCAACTATCAGTTAATGAATTAACCGATAATTTGCATCCCTAGTTCAAATGCAGATTTTTGTGAGTTCTTGGGTCGAGCCACTAATAAAAATGATGAGGTTTTGTAAGCAGTTTCTGTAAATAGTTTAGTGAAAGAAAATAGGAAAGATATTTGAACTGGAAATCTGTAATATGAAAATAACTGATCAGATGTAACAATTTTGAATTTACATTTTAGATATTTCTTTTATTTCTTATGAAAATACATATCTTAGAATCTTAAAACCATCAATTACACAACATATCACTTTTAAAATATGCATATCCACATCCGAGCTGTAAGATTTAATCGCAATCGAATTGAAATCACAATTTGAATGACACAATTAGGGAATTGAAAAGACTGGAATTTTTTTCCTTATTCTGCAAAAACACTGCCAACCCTGTAATTTAGATCTGTATAAACGTGTTCTAAAATGTGATTCTTGCTTTACCTTGTCATATTTCAGATTTTTTGTCAATTCTACTGGCTGCTTTTAAAATGTGAACTTTGAACAGAATCCAATTATTAAAACAACAGAAAATCTAATTGCAGTGCTTGTCAGAAAAATCAACATTTGATATTTTCCCCAAATCGTTCACCTCCATTTTATATACAGTACCTTGTTATTGGAATACGGGTCATACAACAGCCCTCTTAAGAAAACATGGCAGTCCTGGTTAAATCCGGGTTTAGTCCTGGTTTAGTCCTGGTTTAGTCCTGGTTTAGTCCTGGTCTAGTCTGGTCTAGTCCTGGTCTAGATATTAGATATTTTCCGCAAATTGTTCAGCATTTTTTCGTATATATTACCTTGTTATTGACATAGTTCAAACAACAGCCCCTTTAAGGAAATATGGTAGTCTGGGGTGACTCCTGGTCTATTCCTGGTCTAGTCCTTGTCTAGTCCTGGTCTAGTTATTAGATATTTTCCTCAAATTGTTCAGCATTATTTGTATACATTACCTTGTTATTGACATATAGTTCAAACAACAGCCACTCTAAGTAAACATGGCAGTCCTGGTTTAGTCCTGGTCTAGTCCTGGTCTAGATATTAGATATTTTCTGCAAATTGTTCAGCATTTTTTACGTACATTTCCCTGTTATTGAAATATAGTCAGTCGTGTTTAGTTCACATTAAGTCCTGGTCTAGTCCTAGTTTAGATATCCAATATTTTTTCCAAATCAGTCAGCATGATCTACATACACCTTGTTATTGGAATACAGTTCAAACAACAGCCCCTCTAAGAAAACATGGCAGTTCCCAGTGCGTTTCATATGTGACGTTTGAACAGAACAAGACTGATTTATCTTCCTTTCTACTGCTACCTCTTTCTTTCCTTTTTCGTTTTTTTCACGTTTTCTCTCTCTCTCTCTCCATTTTTCTGCTCGTTCAGATGAGTGATTGTAGGCAGCCCAGCCGTGTGTCCAGCCCCTATTCCTCGGACAAATGACTGGCCCGCTAAACCAGGCCTTGGACTGGACAGAGATCAATATTTTACCATTTAAAATCTATCATCCCAACATTTCTTCTTTTATATTCCTGCTATGGCTGCTTCTTTCACTATACACTGCAAAAACTATTTCTACATTAGTTAAAAAGACGTTCTTGATTTAAGTGGTAGTGACGTATTTGAATTGATCTTATTTGGTCTTGTTTTTAGCTATTCCTGTCTAGACAAAAATTCATGTCAAACTTACTAATATTTGTTATTGAAGTAAATATATATGTGTACAAAAATCATTACATTTAGGCAATAAAGACAAAATTGTAGGATGGCATTATTAGCTGTATTAGACGAGGATTCAACACATAACTGAGACCCCTTTTGGTTGTATTGCATCTGGTTTTAGTTGTAGGATCTGGCAACACAAGTGAGGAGTTAAAACTGCTTTCTGAATTAATAATAATCTAAAAAATAATAATAACATGAACATAAACATAAACATTAAAAAAGCCTATTACAATAATCTGTTATGTACATATTAGCATTAAGTAAATTACAACTCAAAACTGCTTAAATGCTCTGTAACAAAAGGAGAAATTCAATTTGTCAACTGGACAAAGTTTATTTGGTCGAATACGTTTAGCAGCTCATCCAAGCTACTTCTTCAGTTCTGTTAAATGCTCTGTACACGATTTTTTTTTCCCATTCCTGTATTTGAATCACATTTTGTCTTACCTGAGTATAGATATATTGTATAAACAGCTCTTAATGTCAGAACATGTCCACTGCGTGTTGTCTGTGTATAATTCCAAGCATTTTATTGTCCAACAATCAGGAACTGCATGTTAGCATGCTAGTCTCTAGCTCTGGTCTCTGAGAGTTGTGAAAAGCGCTTGTAAAGTCCTTGTGGCAAATAATTAGGACGCTCTGAATGCATAAGTTAAATGAGGAATCACTTTGGACCACCACAAACTGTTTAAAATGAACTAGTTTTGTTTTTCAGGTTTTAAGACGGTGAAAATCAGGTACAGCACCGTTAAATATACTTCGTAAAAAATCGTATAAAAACATTGTGATTTCAAGCCACGCTAACTAATGTAGATATCCTTTTTTTTGCAGTGTAGTTGAGGTCGCATTGGTCTTTCCTCTGCCCCCCGCCCTCCTCCTCCGCTCCGAACTACCAAATCAGACACTTTTGCAGTTACAAGCAGTAATCAATAAGCCAGCACCTTCACAGATCCCCTCCGCGGTCGCCTCCCCAGCACTGATGGATGGCGAGGAAGGCCGAAATTCGTTTTGTCAGACCATTACGCTGGCGAATCCTGTCCACTTCATCCAGCGGACCATCATTTTTCACACTTCATAAGAGGCACAAATGGGGCTGGGGGGGTTGGGACGGGGAGGGGGGGTATAAGGGCAAAGCAAGAAAGACAAAAGAGGATCTGTGTTGGAATAGTCTACCGTGGGGAAAGATGGAGAAGGTATAAAGAGCAGAGGAGGAGAAAACAAGGCAGTGATGACAAACTGAAGAGAGGAGCAAAGATGTGAAGCAGACACACGCTGGGGTTGTACTGCTGCGGACATTTTGAATCTGAGCGCGCGTCATCAAAACAGTCAATACTAATTCTAAGACATTACTGCTTAATAGGGCTGTGCATGTAATCAACTAAAGTAAAAGAGGGGGTATTTTACTTCTATGGGGTATTGACTGAACACATCACATATTTAGATCACAGTGTTACCTTTTGTTCTTTTGAAAATGCTATATTTGCCTAAAACACTGTATTAACATGTTTAAAGTTTCAGTTTTGTTTTTCCCTCTCCCTTTGCTCTCTGCGCTAAGTCACTCCCCCTTCAGAGCACTAACACATACCAATCAGTGTGCCTTTCGCTAATGAAACCACTGCACACTGCCTCAGGTTTGTGAAGTTGTGGTTTATTTTTTTTTGTATAATGCATTTGTGTATTTATGGAGCATTGTCGTGTGGGAGCGGGGGTGATGTAGACTTGTGGGCGGAGCACAGAATGTTAAAGCTAAACGTAAAGAGGGTTTGAATATGGTCTGGGAGAGATTGCTAGATTCTTCAAACATGCATGGATAGCATCTAAAACCTCTTCATGCATGTTTTTGATAAAGGAACACTGTTATAACATGGTAGAAAGCTCAGTTCTGTATAATGCCCCTTCTTTTATTATTACAATACATTTTATTATTACAATACATCAGTTTGAAAATATACCAACGTACGCACTTATTACGTTTGTTATTTTAAGACATTTCATTAAAGATGGAGGGAGATGTTACTGCTTCTTCTGGAATGTTTCACAGTATGACATTAAACCTTTCTGTTTTCATGGAAACCAAACCAGGCCAAGTTACAGCTCACATCTATGGAGAGGCAACACTGCTCACAGTCAGAATGCCTGTTTTTTCAAGGTGTTTTTACAGGCAGAACAGTGACATAGCCAAAGAAACAAGCAGGCGACGGACCCCTAATCAAAAAGGTTACACAGTGCACCTTTAAGTCTAAACTTACTTATACGTGAAAAGTCCCTCAGTCGTCCAGGTAGAATCCATGATAACAGGAGAAGTTCAATTTGTCAACTGGACCAAGTTTGTTTGGTTGAAAACGTTTCGCCGCTCATCCGAGAGGCTTCGTCAGCTCTAATAAGAATACTGGTAAGACACTTGCTTATATCTTGCTGTAGGGAGGAGCTACCTAGCTAACTACTTTCCGGAACTATCTCATTGGTTTCGAGTGGACCGTCTTCTGCCGTATATCTTCACCTAGAAGCCACGGGACATTCTTTTGAGGACAGTGAGGTTCAGATCTTAGCCAGGGAAAAGAATTGGTTTGAGAGGGGAGTTAAAGAGGCTATTTTTGTCAAAAAAGAGAATCCTTCTCTGAACAGAAATGGTGGCGTAAGATATAATTTGCATCCCATCTACAATTCCATTATTAAGCCTAGATCAAACAAACAGGGAAACAATAGGGTTAGCTAGGTCAGGGCCAGAGGTGTGAAAAAGCAGGCGTGTAGGGATGAATAGGGATCGTTAAGCTAGACGCCAGAGAAACAAAAGACCGAAACCAATGAGATAGTTCCGGAAAGTAGTTAGCTAGGTAGCTCCTCCCTACAGCAAGATATAAGCAAGTGTCTTACCAGTATTCTTATTAGAGCTGACGAAGCCTCTCGGATGAGCGGCGGAACGTTTTCAACCAAACAAACTTGGTCCAGTTGACAAATTGAACTTCTCCTGTTATCTAAACTTACTTATAGCTACAGATATTATTTAAGCATTTTGTTGGCTTCTGTATATTAGTTACTTGGCTCATATTACACTGACAGAACAGGTTTAAAGGTGCACTGTGTAACTTTTCTGGTGGAGGGTCTGCATGGTGATGTTTTTCCATTGCCTAAGATGTTTTACTGCCATACTGTGGCAGTAAAACATCAAAACATAAATCATGTTTTGGTGGTAGTTTTCACAAATAAAAACACCTGTAGTTTAACAAATACAAGATACATTACAGGTGTTTTTATATGTGAAAACTACCACCAAAACATGCATTATTATTGTGAGCAGATTTTGACCTGTAACTTGGACATTCTCCATAGAGACAGTCACCTTGTCTCCATGGAGATAGTTAAATTAAATGCCATACTGTAGGGAATTTTAGGAAAAAACAACATGGAGTCGAAGTGTTGGATCCTCAACTAGAAAAGTTCCAGCGTGCACCTTTAAGTCAGTGACCATGCTGCCTTTTTCCCCTTTTAGAGACTGGCAGGATTACCACTGCTAGCATTTTGATTTATGAAGTGTTTGCAAAACCCAAACAAAAAAAGTACAAAAACAAGACAACAGGCTGGCGCTGCTAAACTGTGCAGCCATCCTCGCACTGCTGCTGCTGCTGCTGCTGCTTCTCTGGCTCTGTGTATCCAAATCATTCAGGGGGTAAATTGATTTTTTTCTCTCTCCTCTCTCAAAAGCTTTTTATCGCTATAACGCTCACACAAGGGCAAAGTAACCATGAACAAGTCCCACCAGCTGAACGCATTATGTTTACAAACAGCAAGAGGTGAATTAGACGAGCTAAAGGACTGTACGGACTCGACACTGTAAAATATATAGGGCTATTACCACTTTACTTCCGTGCGATGTATCACGGAAGAAACTAATTGAGGTTTCTAAAATTGCTCATTCTTAAAGGTGCCGAGAATGTTCCTCAGTATGGCCATAAACTTCATGTCTCCATGGAGATCTTAATGACTTGCAAGTCAAATTACAGGTTCGATTTGTGGAAAGGCGACCTCTTTCACAGTAAATATGTGTGGTTTTTTAAATATATAATTGACCAAGACCATTTTTGCAAGACAAATTTGTTTATTATATAGTACTGTGGACAATTTAAACCAAAGCAGAAAAGTTACACTGTGCACCTTTAAGCAAATTCGTTGTCAGTTCCTTACAATAATAATATAGCTATACTTTTTTATAATAGCAAATAATTAGCTAAAATAAGTGCTGATTTAGAAAAAAATACATGCTACCTTCTGGTCTGTGTCCCTTTACACTTGGTCCTTTGATTTCTACGTTGACTTTTGCATCAGATGCCCTTCCTTATACAGTATTTAGCCAGGTTTGGTACCAGCACAATGGGCACAGTTATGTTTACATTACATACTGCAAGATAGTAGGTGCTTCCATTTTAGTTTTCAGCTAGTTTACCCCTTAAAAAACTTGGTTAGAAGAGTTTCAATAAAAATTCCCATCTATGTTTCACAGTGACAAAAAATAGGACCATTGCCAAAACATAAAAAATATATAATACTAAATATATTTTAAATGGAAAAATGTCCTCAGAAATTGCATATAATGGGAACCTGAATATATATCTATAATTGCCAGTGTCCCAAAACTAGAACATAGGAAGGGCATATGACATAAAACTTAAGCCAAATAAATATGCAACATAAACCTGAAAGATTATTGTTCCAGTCTGTACAGTATCGTGACAGGCCTGCATAGGTCTGATCTAAAAATCTCCCTTCTTGGTCTTTAGCTCTTGGCCAGTTTCCCATAGACTCACAGTGTCTGGTCCAATCTCCTCTTCACTCAGAAAACAACAGCTGCTATCTGTGCCTGTGTTAGATTCTACTGCATTGTGCTTGTACGGTGTGTGTACTTTGTGTATTTTGTGTGTATTTTACAGTAGTGTGAGTGGGCTGGGCTGGTCCCATATGTCAGCCCTCCCTTACCTGCAGGCGGCCAAAGGATTATGATCTACAAGCCTTTATTAAAACTGGATTTGTTTACGCTTCTGCTCACGACTCAAACAGAGTGACCTCAACACCAAATGGGGCCTCTGAAAGCTGTGGATAGAAAAATAAACAAGTAAATAGTGAATAGGAAATTCTGTTGTTATGATCAAGCAGTGAGATTGTGGTTACAATTGTAATTTTAACATTTGTGAGAAGACTGAAATAGAGACTGCTAGACTTGTACAAAAATTTCATGCATTTCAGAGCATTTTTGGTAACGTTCAAGATGTTTTTGCGTAATAAAACAGGAGGTGCATTATATTATTATAAATATGTTACCTAAATAATTGCAGGCTTGTACATTTTTGCTTATTGTAACTATTTTAATTCAGATTTTGATGTGTTTACAATTGATTAAAAATAATACTGAACTCCTGCCATGAAGTCTATACAGGAACAATGTTTGAAAAAGTAATTGCTTTATATTTAGAAAAAAATAAGGTAACCTAAAATTAGCATTGTAAGATGTTTTTAAAATGCTATTTCATTTATAACAGCATGATAGTAACAATAGTGCTGTTGTCCTTTAGCCTTTATTAATACATGTTATTGTATTCCCTAAATCTCAGCTGTAATAGTGTGTATATTGCATATTCAGACCAAAAGTTAGATAGATGGTTACTTTATTTCTGAACATTTTAAAACAATAGCATTTATAATCTTAATTAAAAACAATAACCATATGCACTTTTATTGTTTTGAAAATGCAGTATTTGCCTAAAACAGCATATTGGCATGTTAAATAAGTTTTAGTTGTATTTTTGTCCCCTCTCCCATTATTAATACAAGTTATTATTATTGAAAACTTTAGTGCTTTTTGACAATTGACGAGAATTGCTTATATAGCTTTGGTTGGCATCTAAACAATAGGCCTCATACAGTAATAGCAGTGGTAGCATAGTCTCCCAGGCTCCCCTGCACTCACACAGCTCCAGTGGCTGCACCGTCAGCATCTCTTTTATGGAAATGAATGGGGAGTGTGACAAGATATAGGGGCCAGGTCAGAGAGGGGAGTCCAGGAGCAAGCAGGGAATTAGGGGAGAATTATGTGCACCGCAAGCCATAGAAAAATGGTACAGAGCTACAATGCTACACAGTTGTACAATTGAGAGAGGGGGCAGAAAAGTGTGGTAGCAGTAGTGTATATATATAGGTTACAGGGAAAAGTGAATGGAGGAATTATATTGGGATTTATTATCTGTCACTGATAATAGAATAAAATAGTAGCTATGGTTAAAGGGCCCATATAACACATGATCTGATCTATGTTATGTTGTTGTTTCCTCATCACAAACAGACCTGGAGTTTTGCTTTGTTTCATTCACACAAGTTTAACACACAAACCTGAATATTTAGGCTGACTTCTTCTGTCGACTGGAAAACATTCTGTTCCATCTTGTGATGTCATGTGGTAATACAGGATGTGTGTTTTTAAATCTCATATATCTTCACGAGAATAATTTGGATAATTTTAGCCCATCTCTACTAAGCAAAAGGTAAAAGGAGCTATTAACTTGAAAATTACAGTACCGCTTCATGACATCACAAGGTGGAACAGAGCATTTTGAGCTTTGGAGATGTAGACAGACTAATAATAAAGGATTACTCAAACATGTGTGAATGAAACAAAACACAACTCCAAGTTTGTTTTTGCGAGACAACATTATAACATGATTTAAAGCTCACAAGTCAGTTTTGTTTAATATAGGACCTTTAAACCTTATTCTTTATGACTTATCAATTTCAGACATCTATAATTTTGTGTTTAATTGTATAGTACACTTCACATCTATATATTTTGATATCTATTTGTAGTGTATTTGTTATTCATAGTTCAAAGTTGCCTGTTGTTCCCAGTGTCACCAGAAGGGGGCACATAACTCCTGGCTTTGCCTTAGCTCAGGCCTTTTCTGGTGGTGTCTGGCAGCTCACATTCTTTCCATATTAGACCGTTTGTTTTGACTGTCACAATAATTGATACTTTAATCTATTCATAAACAATTGGCAAATATAGGCCTGCAGAATACCACTTAATTAAGATATGGAAAAAAACTGAGTAATTATGTTAGCAGAAAATTAAATTAAATCTATTTTTTTTTTTTTTTTTATTGTAATTAAATGTCAACAGCGGAAAGGAAAAGAAGATATTATCCACAAATTTTGTATTTAACAATTAGTTTTTATTTACTGTAAAAAAAAAAAAATTACTGGTGATTTTTTTGTTTGTTTGTATTTATTTGCTATATTTTAAAGCAGGGAACATATTTGGGAATTTTGCACAGTTGTAAAAGTGAAGAGAATTTGAATTTGGGAATATAATGTATTATTTTTTGATATTAGGAAATACTACCACGTAATTTTTCTTTTTTTTTCTAACATTTTAAAAACACAGTTAAAACGCAATGGTAGCTACTTGAGAGATTTATTTATTTATTTATTTATTTAAATGTTTACGTTTATTTGTACACACAATTTGTACATACGGAAAATAATCCACATAATTCCAAGTGCTTCATACTAAATAAGAAAGACATTAAAATCCCAATACAAACTAATCAAAACATAAAAAAATCACCGTACAGACTAATTACTACTATTAATTTTGCAACATTATCCAAGCCCCCAAACCTGCCAACATTGTCTGTCTGTTTAAGTGCGTCTGAATCCTAAATGGGGCTCAGGTTAAGTAGCTCGGAGGTGGGGACAAAGGCCAATTTCCTTTCGTCTTGTCGTCTTTTGTGGAGCTGCTCATTGGAGGATTGGACCTGTCAATCAAAGCTCAGAGCAGCATGTTGTCACGGCACCAGACAAAAGCCACTGGCCTTTTTTGGGATTAACCCTTTGAAGGGGTCTTTAGAGGAAGGCAAATACTGATACTCTGGCTACACTACAGGCATGCTGTGAATTATATAGGTCAATAGGACTAGATATCATGTTAAAGGTGCACTGCGTGACTTTTCTGGTGTCTCCATCTTCTTTTGTCTCCATGGAGATGTTATTGCTTTGCTTGGAATGTTCCATGGTATTACTTTAAACATATCCATCTCACATTTATTCATTCATTTTTATAGCTCAAAAAAACATTAATTCCTGCTGTGAATAAGGGGGACTCTCCACAGATCTGAATTGTAATGTGGCGTTGTGCTGTAATCTGCCTGTCTAGATAGGTTTAATCTATACTGTGGAACATTCTAGACAAAGCAATAACATCTCTATGGAGACAAGAAGGTAGCCGACTCTCCACCAGAAAAGTTGCGGAGTTCACCTTTAAATACGCAAAGAGTTCTCTGAATAACAGGAATAGAAGATTAGCTTTTTAGACATAAATATCATCATGTATTTGTGGAACGGATATCAAAAGTATAGAAAATCAGATACTAATCGATGATAAAACTAGTAATGAAACTAGACACTAATTTGAGCAGCTATCGATACTAAAAAAAGTCCCATTCACAGGACAAAAATGAGCCTTTCCTGAATAATTTTAGAATGATCTTGAGCTGCATCAGAAGAAGTATAAGAGCACATGGACCACTATGGAACCTACCTGGACCACTGAGGATTACACAAATTAAAGGCCACATGGGAACAGAAAAGAAAATACTATAATTTAATGTTGAAAATCACATTATTTTGTCTAAAGAAATAATATTTTTATTATCATTTTGGTATGGTAATCGGTATCGAATCTATTCCTATTGAGTTTGAAATAAAATACAATCTTATCTTTTATATACACTGAAATATAAATGTCATATGCAACGGGAAAGGAGAGGCATTTTTGATGGTTTTAGTTTAATACAATTTGCTAATGTAATATATAGATAAAATAGATTAGATAAAACTAAATTAATGATGACATATGAAAAGCACTAGGGGGATGTAGACCATTGCGAAGGCAGTGATCCTATCATATAATATAATCATATAATTGCTGTAATGCTACAGAAACCTTATACAGTATCGTAGTAAATTATACATTACTATTGATTTTGTTGATATTTTTAGCATATTTTTAACATATTTAAACATATTTCCAAGCGGTGTACAATCCTTCAAAACAATTTTAACTTTAATTCATTACAGAGTTTTTGGGAATCTGTAGTAGGAAGTTCTAAAGTTTTCAACTGTACCAAGAACAACACACAAATATAAGTTTATCTTCTCGTGAATGTAAAATAAATGTATGTGCATGCGCAGTCATGTGCTGCCCACTGCTCCTAATAACAGGATGGGTCAAATGCAGAGGACAATTTCTCCTGTGTGAGATCAATAAAGTCAATCTTCTTATAAATTTACACTAAAATTTGAATTGGTGGGCTTTAGAACGGACTGATAAACATCATAACAAAGTAAAATTTAGTACTTTACTTAAGTAGATATTAAAGACAATACTTTCTATTTTTACTTCACTACATTTGACAGCAAATATCTGTTCTTAGATTTTTTTATGTGATACTTTTACCTGAGTATTTTTTTTGCTCCAAGTAACAAAATTGAGTACTTCTTCCATCACAGGTTATAAGAAAAGATTTTTAGAGATTTAGAGAAGTTATAACACATTCAACTGTACCAAGAACAACACCCAAATATCAAATATAAGCTTAGCTTCTTGTGAATGTAAAAATCATTGACTTTTTCTCAGTTTCTCTGCGGGGAGCGTTGGTATTATAAATTAGCACTAAAATGGGAATTGGTGGGCTTTAGCACAGATTGAAAAACACTGCAGAGGAGCGACCAAGCATCACACACATCAAAGTGAAGACATTGTTTTGCAGTGAACAATGGCGGCGTCACAGTCCAAGGCTTTGTGTGTATGCGGTGCCTCAGTGGATTATCAAAGGAGCAGATGCAAAACGCAAGCAACAGAATCACTACAGTCTCACAGGGAAGTCTACAGAGGAGGGAATAGACCATATGTAAGAGAACAACAAATAGGAAAAACTTAAGATGCTGAAATTAAACTAGGACTATACCGTAAGGATTCTGAATAAGAATGATCAGGAAACTCAGCTGTTAAAGGTTACGCTGTTTTATAATGCTGTTTCCTCGTCACAAACATACCTGGAGTTGTGTTTTGTTTCATTCACACGTTTAACGCACAAATCTTATATATTTTGAGTTCTTTTCTCAAACAGAAAACGCTGTGTTCCACCTTGTGATGTCATGTGGTAATACAGGAAATGCGTTTTTAAATTCAATACACCTTCATTAAAATCATTTGGATAATTTCAGCCCTGGAATTTCCAGTCTGCTGAACTAAAGGTAAATGGTAGCTGTTAACTTGAAAACTACCTCTAAATGACATCACAAGGTGGAACAAAGCATTTTGAGCTTTGGAGATGTAGACAGAGTAATAATAATAAAGGATTATTCAAACATGTGTGAATGAAACAAAACACAACTCCGGGTCTGTTTTTGAAGAGGAAATGACATTATAACACAACTTAAAGGTGCATTGTGTAACTTTTCTGGTGAAGGGCCTGTCAAATGATTTTCTCCATGGAGATGTTATCGCTTTGCCATTCTATCTTCGTGGAGACCAAACCAGACCAAGTTCAGATCTGTGGAGAGGCAACCCCGCTCAGTCAGAATCCCTGTTTTTCTAGGGACTACCTCTAAATGACATCACAAGGTGAAGAAGAAGAAAAAGAAGGAGGAGGAGGAGGAGGAGGAGAAGGAGGAGGATTAGACCTGGAGCATGTTTTGGGTGGGCTAAAAATCACAAGGTGCAATAGAGCATTTTGAGCTTTGGAAAAGTATACATTATAAACGTGTATATATACGAGATTTAGATTTGAACATGATCTAGATTTTGCACTTCAAATTCCAACCAAAACAGGAGCTTAAATAAATAACCAGGTCAAAAACCAAGTCTTTGGTACTACTACAAATAGACCCTGCACCAGATTTTGAGAAGCACTGATCTAAACCTAATCCCATACATTGCCTTGAGTCTGAGTCCTCTCTCTCTTAACTCTTAACCTTGATCCTGAAATAGTCCATTTGAGAGACAGAGCTCCTTGGGGAAAGTCCACCTGGGCATCTTTGGCGGCCAAACAGGAAATCAATACAGATCAGCTTAATGGCAGCAGACTTAGGGCCCATAGCTATGGTGCATAGACCAACACTAAATAAACACTAATCGTAGCTTATTAGAGAGGATCAAATTAACACCATTGATCTAGCACTGTGGTAATGTGAGTTGTTAGGGTTTTAATGAGTTAGACTATAGTGAAGAGGAAGATGGATTTGGGATTGAACTGATGGAGAAGTAAATAATAAGAAAGCTACATGTGGGCTATATTGATGAAAAACAGTATATATTTTATTATTAATGGTACATTGTGTAACTTTTTCTCCATGGAGATGGAGATTGTTTTGTCTGGAATGTTTCACAGTATAGTATTGAACGTTTCTATCTTCATGGAGACTAAACCAGACCAAGTTACTGGTCAGATCTATGGAGAGGCAGTCCCACTCGCACTCAGAATGCTTATTTTTCTGGGTATTTTTGACCTATAAAACCAACTGTAATTTAAAGGTCCCATGGCATGAAATTTTCACTTTCTGAGGTTTTTGAACGTTAATGTGAGCTCCCCTACCCTGTTTAGGCCCCCCCCCCATGGTTAAAAGTTGCGAAATGTCTAAACTGAGCATTTGCGATCCTTTTCTGCGTTACAAAAAAATCGGAGCTCAAACGGGCGATTTTGAACAAGGCACCTTATTGACGTCAGATCGAAAAAAGAAATGCAAATGCAGTTCCACCCCCGTCTGTCTGTACTCAGCGTCTCTGTAAATCACGCCCAGAGAGTTTGGACTGCAAATGCGCTAGGCAATGCGAAATGTGTTTTTTTATTTGCCTGGAGGCACGTCCGAGTGTTTCTAGGCTCGGAAGTCCTTTATCTGAGCCTCTGGACCTTTGAACAGCAGTGGTTTAATTTTATTTTATGTGGAAATGTGTTTATTTTTCAATGGAACGCTTCAAATCTCTCCCCCCGTGCAAAAACAAGGAAATGGATCAGCTGAGCGCTCAGAGCAGAGAGCGGAGAGTTTGGCCACGCCCCCACCCTCTACTATTGGCCAGCTCTTTTCTCCTCATTTGCATTCAAGCAACAACGCCCATTATGGCCTGTTCTGAGGGAGAAAAATTACTCTTTCTCATCTTATCTCTGTTTCTCATGCACTGAGTGTTGATTTTGAAGGATTAATTTACAGTATTAGGGAACCATTAAGGAGCCATATAAAAGCATCAAGAAGTACCATGTCATGGGATCTTTAACAAATGTAAGGTAGAGCTGTTTAATGTCATATGGTGGAACATTACAGGCACAACAATGGCATATCCATATCCAACAATATGTTACATAATGCACATTTATTGCAAGTTGTTAGGGTCCCACAGCAGTTGAGATTTTTTCTTGCTTGGTGTCTGGACAACTTTTTCACTGTTACGTACAATAATGACCATTGTTAATAATTGCTATGGTTCGTTGTGTTTGAGTTTAAAGTTTATAGGTGCCATTTTGAGAACTTTTGACGAAGCAAAAGATAGAATATTTTGTTTAGAATTGTTGATATCACCACAATCTTTTCACTCTGAACTCCATAAATAGTGCTCAACCAGGATTGATGGAGAATCTGAGATAAACTGTTTTTCAAATCAAAATTCAATTACTTTTTTGAATGTCTCACCAAGCTATAACAATTTTCCTTAATCAGAAACATAAAACAAGTTATATTATAATTATATTTCTTTTTTTCTTTATAAAACTTTGGAAAAATGTAATTTATAACAACAGAAAGCTCTGCAACTTGACTTGTAGTATTGCTGACACTTACAAATGCATGCATTTCGCTGACACTCTTATCCATAGAAACATATGTACTCCAAACTAGATAACCACATCCGCACCTGAACAATAAGTGACAAATATAAAGTGGTGGAACTGGAGACTTGCAGAGGAGGTATTTTCTGGGAGCCGGCGATGTAGTGATTTGAGAAGAGAGAGTGTGCCAGCGCTGAAAAATGATGTGTATAATAGGTTCCTGTCTGTAGCAATGGCTGATGGAGTGTTACAAAAACCCAGGACTAAACCAAGACTAAATCAAGACTAAACAAGGTCCATAGAAGTAAATGGAGGTCTGATCTCTTTGAATGAACCAGGACTACAATGGACCTAAACCTGAAATAAGACAGGTCTAAACAAGGAGTAAAACAAGACTAGACACGGTCTACAAAAGAACATAATCAGGTTTAAAGTGAGGTCTGATCTATGAGTGAACCAGGATTACAATGAAACTAAACCTGAACTAAAACAGATCTAACCCAGAACTATAACCAGGACTAAATCAAGTGCTTAATCAGGTCTCAGCCAGGATTACAATGGATCTAAACTTGTACTATGCCAAGTCCAACCCAGCCAGTTTAAATCAATACTAAACCAAAAGGTTATTATATGAACTAACTATTCTAAATATGATCGAAACAACCAGAACTAAAGTTGAACCAAACCAAGACTAAACCAGGACTGTAAGATTTAAACAAAGACTAGACCAGGACAAAACCTGTACTAAACTAGGACTAAACCAACTGCGGAGCAATATGAGACTAACCCTGGTGCTAATTACAACCACACCAGGACTAAAACAGGGCTATACTGGAATTAAACAAAGACTAAACCAGGACAAAACCAGGACTATACCAGGACTATAGCAGGGCTATGTGAGGACTAAACCAGGACTAAACACTTAACTCGGACAAATATAAAACTAAACAAAACAAGTTCTTAATTACTGGGGTCTGAAGCAGAACTAAATAAGTAACAAAATAGATTCCAAGCCACTATAAAAGATTAATATAAACAAAACAAAAAAAGACCAACAATGTGCTTAATGGGCTCCTGTCTGTAGCAGTAGCTGATGGAGTGTTATGTATCTCAAACAAAAACAAAGTTAAACCCACGGGGAGGGACTGAGGGGGCATTGACTTGTGGGATGCCCCGTTGCCATGGCTGCTGATAACCTGTTAGTGGAATATTACTCTCAGCTCCTCTCATATCTGCCCTGCAAAATGGATCCATTACTGAGGATTCCCACTGGTAATTTGATTTAGAGAGGTTGAAAAACACAGCCAACTCCACTATACGACTAAATGTGCCTTTGATTAGCTCTTCTGAACAAAGAGAAGACAGATTTTCCTGCATAATAAAGTAACTAAATAATTTTATATGGGGTTACAGTAGCTCAGTTAGTGTTTTGGTTGGCAGTGCAATTCCAGCTCCAACAGATGAATGCTGTTGTTGTGTCCTTGGGTAAGACACTTAACCCTTCTCGTCCCCAGTGTATGACATTGGTCTATGAATGTGTGTGTGTGAATGGGTGAATGGTTCATTGATGTAAAGCGCTTTGAGTGTCTTGAAGGTGGAAGAGAGCTGCAATTTAGACTTGCATTGCACTACCTTTGAGGACCACTTCTGGAAGAGTGAGGGATTATGTCTAGATAGATTTAGTATATAAATGTGTTGCAAAAGTTGATGAATAACTTTTGTGCACCCAATAGAAATGCCAGTGGTTTGACAATAATGTATCATAGGTGTAAACAGGAAGAACAATTAGAAAAGTTAGGGTTTATATTTTATGGTCCATTGGTGGGTTGGAGGTTGCCTGGTTTACACCAGACCATATCACAAGTGATATATGGTCTGGGAGCCACCTACTAAATATCTTGTAGCGGAGGTGTGCTTTACGATTGCCAACGGCCGTTTATTGGGCGTTACGAATGTCTGTGAATTGGCGTATACGTAGCCCATACCCAATCATGTCAGTTGCCAGTTCAAACTACAAGTTTCCGTTTGTCGCGTAGTACGTGTGACCGTCTTTCCACCCCTCCCCGCTCTCTGATTGGCTCCCAAAATCAGGAGAGCTCGCTTAGCCTAGTTGCAGACTGTCTTTCAGATCGGAATGAACGAAAGCAGCCTGGGATTTCCCAGGTTAGGTTGGAGGTTAACATGGGTCATAAACTTATATTGTTATATTGCAAACAGCATTTTTTTTTAAATATTAGATGAGAGATTTTTTTTTCTGTGGCAAAGACAGAGGAATCGATTTTTGTTCAATTTTACAATTGGCTCATTTTGACGCTTAAAACTTCCCCTCTGTGATACAACCTTGGCTGGAGATGGGCACCAACAACTAATTCAATGCTTTCTTTCTTAATGTAACTACATTTGTAACTTTAACAAATAATGCATGTTTCAAAGTTTCAAAACAACTTTAATCTCACCCCTCTCCTCTCTTCTCAGGTGCTGTCCTTGACGTTGACCTTTCCGTATCGAATCTTATGTATTTTCTGGACTTGAATGTCAGTAAAGCATCACATCTCCTCTGCTGGCCCCAAAACAGCATCAATTTCAGCCTTGTTAGGTGAGTCCTGACAGGCTCATATACACACAGACACGTGCTTATTCTAACACAGCAGTGGGCCTACAGTGCAATGAAAACCGATCCCTTTATCTTCTGTCAGAGAACAAGAGGCCCCCCGCTGGGCAAAAAAGGGCACTGCGAAAGGCTCTCAATCACTTTCAATTAGCCTTTAAGGGGCTCTTAAAGGACACTTTTCCAGGGGGGGTTTGTGTATGGGAGCTCAGGCTGTCCTTCTGTCCTCCAATAGCTAACTATTGATTTATGACTAAGAAAAGCTGGGGATTTGGGAGAAGGGAGTTGGTAAGATGAGATGAAGAAGAACGAAATATTAAGAAAAGAAAAATATAAGTTGATAAAGTAGAGTTTGAGAGTTGTTAGTTGAAAATATGCACAGCAAGAAAAGATTGTTGCCATTAGACGTGATTTTGTCCTGGTTTAGTTCTGGGTTATTAGTGTTGGTTTAGACTTGGTTTAGTTCTAGGTTAGGCCTGATTTAATCCTGGGTGGACCTGGTTTAATCCTTGATTTAGACCTGGTTTAATCCTTGATTTACTCCTAAATTAGACCTAGTTTAGGCCTGTGTTAGACCTGGTTTCATCCAAGGGTTAGACCTGGTTTAGTCCTGGGTTGAACCTGATTTAATCATGGTTTAGACATAGTTTAGTTCTGGTTTAGTCCTGGTTTAGTCACGGTTTAGTTTAGCTCTTGTCAGTTTCTATGACAAATGATTAGTGACAAATTCAATATACTATTACAACTTAATAGTTTTAATTAGTTGTGCATTGTTTTAACTTTAATAAGACCCCACAGCCCCTCTCTGTTTTTCTTTCTGTCGCACACATAGCTTCACAGAAGACAGTCGGTGTAATAATAAAACGCCTGATTCATGCATGTTGATTTATTACCAACTGCTGCCTTTTTGATTGCGAAGGATTTGCCCAAAACGTGGCGTACAAATATTAATACCATTTCCAGCAATAATCTGAGCTCTCCTGTTGTGATTGCGCCCGCAGTTTTTATCTCCCGCTAATAGTGTGGATAATGATAATAAAAGTGTATGGGGGTCCCTGCTTAGAAATGATTAGCTGGTCTTTCCTTTATATGAGCTGCTGGCGGTGGCTTTTGTAAGAGAGCTAATGAATATTGAAGCAGGATATTTGGAGCATTTTGAGGAACTAACAGCCTTTTTAATCCTTTAATCCCGAGCGAAACCAATTTCACACAAGCGCACACTCTTTTATTTGAGAAAGAGAAGGCCACGTTCTCGCTGTGTGTGTGTTTAACCTGCTAGCGTTAATTTACCGGCTGGAGGAGTTGCTGATCTTGGAGATTAGCTTCATTAAAATCACATATTGTACCTCCCAGTGTAGTGCAGTGATAGGAGATAAGAGAGAGAGAGCGGTTAGATGGGGAGGTGCAGGGGTGAGGATGGGGAGCATGTAGAATCAGGACCCCCAGATGGGACCAGATCTGACCCATGACAGGTTTGACTCTTGGCCGGCCTAAATTTCCTGCTGTGAGAAGCACGACAGAGAAAGTTTGAACTTTGACCTTTACTTAGTGCGGGGTTAATCCTTACAGAGGGGACAGCCTGTAGGGACACCAATGAGAAACTGAGCCATGGCGATACCTGGAAAAAACACAGGCAAAATTAAACCTGGTTTAGTCGTGGGTCAGTCCTGGTTTAGACCTGATTTAGACCTGATTTAGACCTGGGTTAGACTTGGGTTAGACCTGGTTTAATCCTGGTTTAGACCTTGTTTAGTCCTGGGTTAGACCTGGTTTAGTCCTGGGTCAGTCCTGGTTTAGACCTGATTTAGACCTGGGCTAGACCTGGTTTAATCCTGGTTTAGACCTTGTTTAGTCCAGATTTAGACCTGTGTTAGTCCTGGGTTAGACCTGGTTTAGTCCTGGGTCAGTGCTGGTTTAGACCTGATTTAGACCTGGGTTAGACCTGGTTTAATCCTGGTTTAGACCTAGTTTAATCCTGGTTAGACTTAGACAACTGAGGCATGGCTATACCTGGTAAAAACACATACAAATTTAGACCTGGTTTAGTCCTGGTTTAGACCGAAACAAAACACAAATCCAGGTGTGTTTGTGATGAGGAAACAACGTTATAACATAGACCAGAAAATATCTTAATAATGGGTCCTTTAGTAATTCAAAGTCATAATAAATGTGTATCTACAATAGCTCAGTCGCAGTGATTTTTGTAAGCCATAATGACAAAAAAATAAATCAAAAAAGGTTATATTTCTAATATTTTTTATAGGGTTTGTTAATGTTGATCATGTTAAATTATTTTATCTTATTTTTGCCTGTTGTTTATTTATGCTTGTTTATTTATGTCTGGTTCTTCCCTCACTTTAGTTTTGACTTCCTGCTGTGAGAAGCACGACAGAGAAAGTTTGACCTTTGACCTTTACTTAGTGCGGGGTTAATCCTTACAGAGGGGACAGCCTGTAGGGACACCAATGGACAACTATGGCATGGCTGTACCTCGTAATTCCTCCATATTGTTTTTGGTACCTTAATTATCATTTTGGTTACAGCCAATATGAAAAACTGACATCACCTGCTTGTCGCCACGGAAATGCTTTGTCTGAAATGTTCCACAGGACGGCATTACCTTTAAAAAGTAAACAAACCAAATATATCTATCTGATGATGCCAGAAAGTATGTTTTTCAAGGTATTTCTTCTCATAATAAAACATCTGTAATCAATTTAAGTTTAAGGCTGTACTTTGGAACATTCCAGGCAATGTTTCAATGGAGACAAGTAAATGTCGGACCGCCACCTGAAAAGTTACATATTGCACCTTTAAATGTATTTGCAATAAAGCAGTAACACTACATAAACAATACATAGCCTATTAGCTTAAATAGGCTAGGTGGCATTGATAACATATTAGTCCATTACAATATTTTTCTACTATTTAAATATGTGTAACAACATTTTTATTGAAAAAAAAAACCTAAACTTTTTTTTAAAAAGATCAATTCTTGTTTAGTTCAACTTGTAGGGAAAACTTTTAAGTATTGTCAATCCAACCACAAAAAGCTACAAGCCATTGCCAAACATGAGGATTGTCAGGTTTAACAAAAAAAAGTCTGCAATAAATCTAATACGACTCCCAATATGTATTTCATTTTCTGTGGTTACATTATTGAAGGAACTGAAAGGCAGGCTTACGGCATTATAAACTTCCAAAAGACCTGTCCTGGTATAAGCAGTGACAGTAGATTTCAATACTTACTGCGATTTCTAATGTAGTTTAAGTAAAACTCGCTAAACTTACTAAGCTTACATAGAATATATATTGTGCTAGCATTCTTGCGTACAGCGAAGCAGGTTGCAGTTTCATTTCCTTGTGGTAATCCAGTCTTAATAATGCGTATCAGTATCAGATTTGGGATTCTGTTTATTTAATACAGAACCACATAGGGACTTTTGGTGACCACTGACAATTTGTGATAAGGAATTAGCGCTAGAGCTGTACAAATTCCTTTATGCGTTTTCCTATGTATTTTGGTCTATCCCTCCTCTCAGGTCGTCCTATCAATTCTACATAATGGAAGAGTGTCTGGGGAGTTTTATCACTAGACCCCACTCCGAAGAGCCACGGCGGCCATCTTGAGAAGGTATTGAAACCGCCATAGCCTTTGTACATGTAAATTTATGTGCGATTGTGCGAGAGTCAAGAGGGCAGCGCCGCACCGAGACCTGCGATTACCCAGCATGCCACGGTGCTGTTCAGAGCAGGGGGTGAAAATAATTACATAGATAAAAGCATATAGGGTCAGATAAGGTCTAATGAGAAGAGAAGGGGCAAAATTTGGGACGGGGGGGGTGGAGAAAGCAGAAGAAAGGGACATACATGAACCAAAATTAAAATTAAATAAGATTATTATTGAAAATGAATGTGTGAAATTACATGATTCATTTTATTATTTGAATCCTTGGTCTTCCTTTGGTATTGAAAACAGCAAATCTTGTATGCATATGTTCTATTGTTAGTATAGTAATTCAAACACATAGTAAATGTCTAATATCTACAATAGGTCTGAGTGATTTTTGTAAATTAATGACGAAAAAATAAAAAAATCTTATTTCACAGATAATAAATTTGATAATATTACTTGATCATGTTAAATTATTATTATTTTGTGTGTGTATTCATTATGTCTGTTTTCTTCCCTTATTTTAGGAGCTGACTGAAGGATGCAACTTTACCCATAATTTTTAGGAAAATTCAAAGCAAGAAGTAAGTGTAATAGGGATGTAACAATAACCAAAATATTGTGGTATCGTATTTGCTTAACTTCATTGTTATGGTGTATTAATTGCTAAAAAACAAAGGAAACTACATAAATCATAATCCGTTGTTCCGTTTCAGTGCAGACCACATGAAGAAATAACTGTGATAAAGCATTTTTAAGTCTTCCAAACAAAATTCTTGTTATCAAGGCATTTTAAAAGAACAAAGCATAAAAAAGCGTATTTACAATTTTGTCAGCCTCCAGAAAATATAGCAATAAACATCGTACTGTGAGATGTATATTGTGAAAATACCATACAGAATAATTTGGATATTGTTACCTTAAAGAGTATAGGCAATAACGTTTGACTTTTATTACACTGCTATTGTTAATTGCTTTACCATCTCACATAATTAATGCTGTTTGTCGAAGCTTTAACTTTTCTAGTGTTACTTCTATCAGCATTTATAAAGTAGTAGATTAAACAAGCCAGTTCATTTCTCCCATTCTTTTTAGTTATAATTCTTTGCTAGTTAGTGATTTTCAGTGTATTTCTGCCAGTGTAATCCATGAAAGATCATTTGGCTGTGACGTTTTGGCCATGGAGACAACACGTAGTGAGCCATGTCCTCATTATGAGCTCGCCTATGATATTTAAAACACCAAACAGATGCTTTGACTTTTTAATTTGCCAGGGATGTTAATGGGTTATGTGTGCTTTTATATAACCATGGGGCAATTTTATATTATTTTTATTTTGCTGTGATATTTTTGGCTCATACGCAGTGATAAGCAGGACAATAGATTGAACATGGGATGATGAGTGAGGAGAGGCATTCAGTAAATTACCCCAGATTTTACATTGATTTTTTTTACTGTTTGTGTTTTTCGATTGCCAAATTTCACAGTTCACCTAAAACTTGTTCCTATAAGACTTTTCAGTATATATTAGGTTAGTATTGTAGATAGCTGTTTTGAGCGTCAAACCCACAACCTCTTTGTTAATGGGCATGGGAACTAACAATTGCACCATTCTGACAAACAGAATGCATGCTAAATCTTGATTTTCTGACAGTAAAACGCTTTTATAATTAGCTGCAGAATGTACACAGTGGACTTATTCTGACATCAAGAGGTGCTTATGTCATATATGTGTACTGGGACAAGAGAAAAAATCTAAATACAAGGGAAAAATATTAAAGATCCCATGACATGGTACTTCTTGATGCTTTTATATGGTGCCTTAATGGTTCCCTAATACTGTAAATGAATCCTTCTTCAAAGTCAAGACTCAGTGCATAAGAAAGACCCATGAACACAGGCAGAGTCAAAAAATAATGTCTCTGAACACCTTATTATGGGCGTTGTTGCTTGAATGCAAATGAGAAGGACAGAGACAGGCCAGAGCAGCGGGTGGGGGTGGAGGGGCAAACTCTCCGCTGTTTCCTCGTTTAGCGGTGCACTGGTGCGCTGGCTCCACTTCCGCGTTATATGCGCGAAGGAAGAAAGGAGAGGCGTTTCAATGGAAAAAAAACAAATTTTCACAGAAAATAAAATTAAACCACTGCTGTTTCAGAAGTCCAGAGGCTCGGATAAAGGACATCCGAGCCTGGAAACATTCTCACGTGCCTCCTGGCAAATAAAAAAACGCATTTCGCATTGCGTAGCTCATTCGCGGTCCAAACTCTGGCCATGACAGTGGGTAGATATCCAGACGGGCGGTGGACCTGCTAAACAGGGTAGGGGAGCTCACTTTAACGTTCAAAAACCTCAGAAAGTGAAAATTTCATGCCATGGGACCTTTAAAAATTGGGTGCAGGATATACACTGTATAGAAGTTGACTAAGGGAGTGTGATGTTACCCACAATGCTCGGCTCCAGTCAAATGAAGCTCACAAGGCTAGCAGTTATAGGAATGAATTTGGAGCCAATTCCATCTTAGGAATAGGAATTTATTTACTGATAAAATGGCCAAAGAAAAACACCAGGATCATACAGAGTGGGTTAATGCGGACTTTTTAAAACCAAAATGACAGGCTTCACAGCAGCAGTTAAGGAAAGAGGGGCGACAATTACAACGGAAAGTCAATTGGAGCCGATGGAGCAGGAAGTACCCCCATGCTCACTTCCTTTTCTATCCTGTTATGTACTAGTACAAAAAAAAAAAATCTCAAAAAAATTGAATATCATGAAAGTCATTTCAGAAAGTCACATTTTTCATGATATTCCAATTTTTTTTATTTTAATTTACTATTATACAGTATATGTTACAGGCCCTTTAAATTTGACTATTTGAAGCCTTATTTTAGCTCCATGTTTGTTAACTACCTGCTGTATTATCCATTTGAGGTAATGGTATTGATTAACCAAAGCACAGCGCTTGAATAGCCAGGAATAAGATGATCAATCATATCTTTAGGAGTCTGGGGCCACATGTTTCTGCCCGGTATTAATTCGATCCCTATTATCCAGCCTAAGAAGGAGGCCTTAATGGATTTGTGCAGTGTAACAGAAAATGCCTTTGGGAACCACTGCACAATTAGCACACACAAGTTTTTTGGCAAACCCGACCCACATCATCAACATAATGGGAAATAGGCCCGCAGCTTTTTAAATGAGTTAGAAAATGGGGGGTTAATAATGTGTACCAAAGTTTTCAAGTTTAATTTATCATTCCGAGAGAGACCATTAATCAAAACAACCGTGAAGTGATGTTTTTCCTATTGATTTTAATCTGTTATTTAATCCCCTTTTTAGCTAATTTCCCTGCAAATTATTTTCGGAGCTGCTTTGGTTACTGCTGCAGGAGGCTAGCTTTCTATGTTCCAGTGCTTGGATGTGTGCAAACAATATAACAATATGAGGGAGCCGAGATACTGATAATTTTCCATGTTTTTTTTTTTTTTTTCTGTCCAATCACAGCAGTCTTGAAGTGTCACCTGGCTACGCCCACCTGCACAGCTGGTCACCTCACCAATAGTAAGTTTGTCATTTATTTGTTATATTTGCTTACATTCACACACAAATGTTCTTAAAAGGGCCTGTACCTGATTTTTTTCCCCCATGTATTTGAGCAAAATGTGTATAAGCAGCTATTGAGGTCAAAATAAGTCCAATTTGTACTGTCTTAATTTAAGTATAAAGCTTTTATTGTCCTATAATTAGGAAGAGCATATTTAGCATGCTTGTTTTTGTTCCGCTCTGGCCTCTAGAAGCTGCGAAAAGTGCTCATAAACTAATCTCTGTGAATCATTAGGATGCTCTGAATGCAAAAGGTAAGTGAGGAATAACTTTGGACCACTATGAACTGTTTAAAATGAACTAGTTCTGTTTTTCCACATTATTTTAAGTCCGTAAAAATCAGGTACAGCCGCGCTTTTAACAAAAAATAGGTGTCTCTTCTAAACCACGAGGATCACAGCGAGGGGAAAATTGAAAAGAGCGTTGAGTTGTGATTTTGCTGAATGACTTTTCTATCACCTCAACAAAGCCTTCTCGCCTCGTGCTCTAATTCTCTGAAAACTGCTAAATCAGCCGATGAGCGCGGATTAACTTTAAACCCCGTCAGGCTGTGGTGGCACCCTGTATGCAAACACGCCACGTTAACCTGCTCCCATATCGCGATGCATAATCTGTTTTAAAATACACACACAGCACAGAAACACACAAACGCACACACATGTATAGATAGGGCTCTTAATCTCTTACTCACACAACTGTTGGGCTTTGGTCTCTCTGGTTGGGTGCCTTCTCTGGGTTAGACTTGTGAACAAAATGCACTTGTACTTTGGCTATAAGAAGACATCATATCTGCTTTAGTGGCTCTTGGAGTTTGTCTTGTTGGAGTTGGATCTTGTTGCAGTATTTTGTTTAGGATGTAAGATAAGTATCAGTAGCAGTTTTAGTAATAATATGGGTAATAGGATTGTTGGTAGTAGTTTTTTTTATTGATTAAGTGAATGAAGGTTGCTATTAGTTTAATTTTTGAATTTTATCTGTTATGATATCTATTTAAAATATATTAAAAAATACTCTAGTTAAGTTCTCCTGTTGAACTGTTGCATCTACATTTCGGTCGTCCACTCCCAGACACATGGAAGAATGGGTCAAATGCAGATAACAAAAGGGATGAAATATTATGAAATATTAATAAAGAAATTGCATTTTTAGATAACAAACATTATAGAAATCTAAAGTAGAACCCCCACATTAACAGGCATTTAACTCTAAATTAAAGGCAATTAAAGGCAACTACGGATTCCCTGCAATCACACTGGCATACACTGCATGAGAACTGGGACTAAATTAAGACTAAACCCGGAACTTGGACTAGACCAGGACTAAGCCAGGACTAGACCAGGACTAAACCAAGACTGGACCGGAACTAAACCTGGACTAAATCAGTACTAGACCATGACTAAACCAGAACAAAAATTGGACTACAACAGGACTGAACCTGGACTAGAGTAGGACTAAACCAAGACTAAACCTGGACTAGACCAGGACTAGAACAGGACTAAACCAGGACTAGACCAGGACTAAACCAGGACTGGACCGGAACTAAACCTGGACTAAACCAAGACTAGACCATGACTAAAACAGAACAAAAACTGGACTACAACAGGACTGAACCTGGACTAGAGCAGGACTAAACCAAAACTAAACCTGGACTAGACCAGGACTAGACCAAGACTAAACCAGGACTAGAGCAGGAATAGAGCAGGATTAGACCAGGACTAGACCAGGACTAAACCAGGACTAGAGCAGGACTAAACCACAGCTAGACTAGGACTAAACCAGGGCTAGACCAGGACTAAACCAGAAATAAACCTGGACTGTAACAGGATTAAACCAAGACTAAACTAGGACTAAACCTGGACTATAGCAGGACTAAACCTGGACTATTACAGGACTGAACCTGGACTAGAAGAGGACTGAACCTGAACTAGAACAGGAACCACGTCTACATCTGCACCAAACTGAGCCAAATTTGCTCCCCCGCTTAACCAGACAATTCTCTAAGCTCTTCTCTCCACCTTTTCTATTTAAACCATGCTTACAGGTCTCTTAATGGACACTTGACTCTCAAACCCCAGTCACAGCTCCTCTCCGGTGTGTGTGTGTTTTGCTAGATTACCTCTTTCCCAGTGGCCCCTCATTTAAGCACAGAAATGAAGTGACACAAACTTGGAAGCTGTGTCCTTTTTCTATTCCCAGTCCTCCTCACTGAACTGTTTTTGGACACGGTCGAGCACCTTACCTTCATATCTGCACCTGGCACGCTCTAAACCTGTGGCTCCAACACAAATACCCCCTTTAGTTAATATTTACCAAACATTTAGCATAGCCCCTCTCCCCTCTTTCTGGTGTTACAGATGGTAATCGCAGAGAGCATTGATCCATGTATTTTTCCACGCCGGGTCGGACTCACGAAAGGTTAATTGGAAAACAAGCTCGAATGGAGATCATCCAAAAGTTTAGTTGGTAGAAATGGTCTTGCTGAAATTATTTGCCATGGAGTGAAAGTAGCTCCCTACTTTCATTGGTATTTTTATGGTAATAATAACTAAATGTAATGAAAATGAAAATGAAAATGGCCGTGTTATTGATACAAACCTTGCTTCTTATATTATTTTAAAACTTGGGGTAAACCAGTGTACTCATATCACGTTGTCATCACTATATATTTTTGTGCTTAATGTGCTAAAAGTCCCTGTGCACAAACCCTGTGATTTAAAAGCTTTACATTTGAACATTTCACCAGTGCTTTTCCTCCTTCTCCCTCTGTGTGTGGGGAAAGAGGAACTGGAGCCAAAGAGGATGTGAGGGGCCCTTGACTTAAAAAGGACCCACTTTACAAGCAATTCATCACCTCCTCTCTGCCCTGTCTCTCTCTCCTCTTATGTCTTCCTACAGTTTTTTTTTCTCTCACAGTGTCTAGTTGTTCCTCACTCCTTCATCCATGCCCCCCTCCTCTACCTCCTCTACCCATTCACCCATATCTAAACTATAAAATTTAAATGTGCACCAAAAACAAAACAAAAAAACCTATGACTATGAAAGAAATTTATATGAATGGCTGGTTGCAACTTACAAAAAAAATAAACAAAAATAAATAAATAGATAAAATAAATTAATAAATATTTACCTCAAATTGACAGTGCAGTAAAAAAATATACGAAAAAATAAATAAATAAATACAAATAAAAATAGGTTAGGGTAGTTTATTTGCAATTTGTCATAAGAAAAAAAAAACACTATGGAAAAAAAACCCTCAAAGTAACATGGGACATTAAAAAAATAAAATAACCATACAAATATGATATATTATACAATATATTTTAAAACATAAATAATGAAACTGTCACAAATCTCTTAAAACTAGCTACAATCTCAGGGTAAATTCCTAAGTAAATTAATATTGTACACTTCTCAAATTAAGATCATTAATCCCAATTTAAGTCATTTTGCCTAATCTAGACACCCACATTTGCAGTATATTTTAGCTACCAGTCCCTTTCTAATCCTGGAGTGGGTAAGGTGTTACAGTGTATGCCTATCTGCCCTACACATCGTGCAAATTTCTCAAATTAAGATTATGCTGTGTTATTGATACAAATCTTGCTTCTTATATTAACATTTGAATTTCCTTTTGTATTTATAAGCAATTGTAAAGAATAAGGGATATTATTTTTAAACTTGGGCTAAGCCAGTGTTCCTATGTAAATTAATATTAAAAAACTACTCAAATTAAGATTATTATTCCCAATATAAATCATTTCACCTAATCTAGACATCCATTTCTACAGTGTTTTTTAGCTACCAGCCCCTTTCTAATCCTGGTTGTGTTACAGCGTATGCCTATCTGCCCCTCGCATCACAGCTAATCCAGCTTAGTTCCTTTAATGAGGCCAGTTGTGGAGCCCCTAACGCTGCTGTGAAGTCTATAAAAACGCCGCCTTCCATTAAAATGCAAATCTATGGGAAAGAAACAGCCAAAGTGACACAAAAGTGGTAGAATTTGACCCTCTCCTCAGCTATGCAAGAGCCCTGATTCTGCAATATAAGTCTGTCTAATAACACAACAGATTTTTGTGATTATGTTCAAATACACTCCTGGACAAAACTATTTCGATTTTTTTTCTCCCCTTCATTGTTGTGAGGAAATGAACAAATGGCTATCGATGTTCTTGCGAAGGAAATCTGAAATCTCTGCGCCAGGTTTTTCCAAGTAGATAGCGCTTTCCCCATACAAACCAGGAAATGACTTCTCTCTGATATCTCGACCAAGCCCTCCTTTGCTTCCATAGCGACGGCGTATTTCTTTTTAATCAGGATATCCTCATACCGAGAGAGGCCCAAAATGGCGGGCGCAATAACCAAGCTGTGCACGCATCAACGCTGATACATTCGGCAATAGAGTAGTTTCGATTTACAGAATTATTTGGGAAAAGATAGGAGGATTTCAGGCCAATATTTCTAGAGGGATTATCCCAGATCATGTCATTTTCACCACTCTGTGTCTGAGATAGGGATTTAATTAAACAATATGGCCGCCTTTCAAGTGCACCTCGAGTATTGCTTTTTGGAATGATTTTAGCTAATGACGTACACTGAGAAATGTGATGTATTTATTGGCAGTATTATTGGATTCAGACATTACATTTCTTTAAGATCATGTTATGTACTGTGTATGTGGAAAATCTGACTTGGAAATAGAAGAATGCTACACCAGTATTTGCAGTAATAATTAAATATATATGAAATGAAAATGCTAATTAAAGTACACAGATAATTCAAAAATAATAGAAGACTACATTTGAAACCTTTTTGTACCCTGGACCAACCTGACTGCATGAAGGACTATGCTCATATTCAGTAAAATAACAATAATTTTTGTATACTCCAAAGTTAATTTATTTCATTGAGATCATATTGGTAATAAAAAAATAACAAGGTCTCAAAAAATGTGTTTATAATAACATTTAAGATATAGTGCCAGTGCATGTCACGATGAAGTGTGAATTATTTTCCACAAATTTCAAACTCAAATTAAATTTTTACTTAACTACTAAATAACTACTATTTAACTACTTTAATTTTACTATTTTTAAACATAAAAATTGTTGTCTTGCTCAGTGTTTCCCCAACCAGGGGTCTGCGAGCACATGCCAGAAGGATTTCAGATTTATTTATTTGATTTTAAAATGTTTCTAGTAATATTTTTACTTGCTTAATACTGTTTCAATGGGATCATTTTGACATAAATATAAACAAGAAAAAACAACACCTTTACATGATATAGGGGGTATTCAATAGTGGGAGACAAACCTTTGGGGTCCACAAGACAAAAAAGGTTGAGAACCACTGGTCTAACTATTGCTTTTATTGGAATTTGATTTAATTCTTGCTTGCAGTTATTTATTTATATAAATATATACAAATCTGCAAGCAAGAATTTAAAGGTGCACTATGTGACTTTTTGGTTGGGAGTCTGTCACCATCTTGTTTCTATGGGTATGTCATTGCTCTGTCGGGATTGTTTCATAGTATGACATTAAACAACATTACAGGTAGTTTTATAGGTCAAAAATACCTAGAAAAACAGCTTGGTCTGGTTTGGTCTCCATGAAGATAAAAAGATTTAATACCATACTGTGAAATATTTCAGAGGAAGCAATAACATCTGCACGAAGAAAAGCTTTTGACGCACCCTCCACCAGAAAAGTGAATAGGAAAAGCTATCTATATATATATAAATACTAGCAAACCGATGTAACATTTTTATCACCTCACCCCACTGTAACAATATGGTGCCTTCTCCCAAACAGTGTCTGGAAAGGGCAGAATCTTGAGGCTAACATTTGTGTTGGTGCATTGGCTCGTCTGGGCAGTGGTTTTGGCTTGGCTCAGAGAGAGACTGAGAGAGACTGGGAGAGGAGGGACTTGGGTCCTCTCTCTGGCCCGCTTCTCTGCCAAAGACCGGATCAAAGCCTGGACTCCATCCTGGTCTCTGAAGTACATGTAAGTGACACTGTTTATGAGGAAATCGTGTCCTTTTTATTGGGAATTTATTTGAAATTAAACGCAAAAGTTTTTAGCTACAATAGTTTACCACTTTATATTAACTACACCTTAATTAAACTTACTAAAGCATGAACAGACTTAATTAATAATATTAAAGGTCCTCTATTATGCAACATTGACTCTTATGAGCTTTAAGCGATAATTTTGTTACCTCCTCAGAAACAAACCTGGAGTTGTGTTTTGTTTCATTCACACATGTTTGAGTAACCCTTTATTTTTAGCCCGTCTACATCTCCAAACCTGAAAATGCTCTGTTCCACCTTGTGAGTGTTAGTTTACATGTTAACATCTACTTTTACATTTTGGTTAGTAGAGTAGGAAATTCCAGGGTTGAAATTATCCAAATTATTCTAATGAAGGTGTGTGAAGTGGAGCAGTTCACAGTGGAGCAGTTCCTGTATTACCACATGACATGACATGGTGGAGTTTTATCTGTCAGAGAGAAGAAGTCAGCCTAAATCTGCAGGCTTTGTGTGTTAAACATGTGTGAATGAAACAAAACACAGCTCGAGGTCTGTTTGTGATGAGGAAACAACATTATAACATGGCTTAAAGCTCACAAGAGTCAATTTTACATAATATAGAACCTTTTGCTTACTTATATGAACTTATTACATTGTAGAAAGCATACAAGCCCACACAGTCTTAGCACTAGTCTTGATTTATTTTTGGGATTGAGGGTGTGAAGTCTGGAGCATCTGCCTGTGGTCATGGTTCAGTTACTTTCGCTGTGGCCTCTTTGAAAAGATGGTGAAAGGAAAAGCAAAGCCAAAAGGGGGTTTGTGTTCAGAGTTTGGCAACGAAAATCCTTTCTGCTTTCAACAGTATTTTATGACATTCTTGCGATTCTTCTTCGTACAAGTTGATCAGAGGGTATGTGTAGTTAACTTATTACTATGTGTTACTATTACTAGTATTACTTCTTCTGCTACTACTACACAGATATCCTCATCCATTTTTCTGCCTCTTTAGTTAACAAAAAATAAGCTGGTAACGGTCAATTAAAGCTGCTATTTCTACAGCTACTCTGACTACTACAACTACTACTACTACTACTGCTGCTGCTACTACTGCTACTACAACAGCTATTCCTACATTATATACTATAGCTACAATCTACAAAATTACTGATGCAAATTTTGAGACATCCAAGAATATAATAAAGAGTAAAACTAAAACAGCTGGTCTTATACCTACTAATAATACAATGAACATAAACATTTTACTTTTAAAATTACAAGCAAAAATGTTGACACGTAATTTTCTTCTTATATTATACTTGTGTTACTTAACCAAGAACTTTGGTTAAGAGAAGTCACGTGGTCATTCGAAGAGTGTTGTGGTCAATAGAGATAACAGACGCCGCTCTAAAATTCAGTTGCAATCAAAAGAGGCTCCATCATTGGCTGTATTCTGCTGTTTAATCCTGGTGTATTGGCCGCTCCTGGAGGCGTGGCGGTGCTTTGTGCGTGAAAATCGACAATGGCGTTCATTTTGCATGTTAAAGAAGATTTTGGGGGTTTCGAGAAAGACGTTGGGTCAGTATGTCATCGGTTCAGAAGGGTATGGGTTAGCAATGATAAGGAAACACAAGCTAGAAGTTTTGACAGGAAAAGATGTATCTAGCTTCAATTTAGCATCCTCTAGCGTTGTATTGGTTTAGCCAGGCCCACTTTTATTTGTCCCGCCCCCAGCTATATGTGAATCTATAGTGCTAAAAAGAAAACGGTCAATTTGTTGACGCAATATGTAACTTTTCCAATGAACGGTCTGGTACCTGCTTGTCTCATGAAAATCTTTCCCTTCACAGTAGAGTCTAAACTAACATTGCTAATGGAGGGTCTGCCACCTGCTTGTTTCCATGGAAATGTTATTGCTTTGTCTAGAATTTTCCACAGATTTAACTAACAGATTTATCTATCACGTGAGAGACAAGCAGGTTACAGCACTACGCTACGTTGCAGTTAAGATCTGTGGAGAGTCGACCTATTCCCGGAAGGAATTATTGTATTTTTGAGTTTTAGAAAATCTTGGATATGTTTAATGTCATATTATGGAACATTCTAAGCAAAGCAATCACATCTCTATAGAGACCAGTAGGTAGCAGAATCCTCCGCTAGAAAAACTGCAACTGTGACATTTTTGGAGGAGGCCCGCAGCCTGTTTGTCTCCATGGAGATGTTAATGCTTTGGTTTAAATTGTCCACAGTATGGCATTAAACTAATCTGCCTTGCATTTATGTAACTACAGATTTTATTTATTGGTCAAAAATATCTTAAAAAAAAAAAATCTTACTGTGAGTGGGGTCGCCTCTTCAAAAATCTTACCTGTAATTTGGCGTATAAGGCTCCATGGAGATTTGCATGTTTATGGCCATACTGAGGAACATTCATTCATTTATTCATTTCGAGCAGGTCAACACAAAGAAATAAATACATGTAACCAATATGCAGTCAAATACAGCACATTTGTTTTGTTTTTTTGCTCAAAAAGGAGTGGGAAGAAGAAAACTTATTGAATCCCACCCCTGTCTTCCACAACATAACTTAAATTATTGAGTAGCTTCCTTATCAGGTCAGTTGAAAAACACAAAACAAAGGCAAATTCCATTCTTGTACAAAAAAACAAAAAACTTTTGATCAGGGACAATAAATTAAAATGAAAAGGTTCTATTAGAAACATTTAAAGTCCGCAACAAACATACCAGCAATGGTAAGTACAAAAAATACCAACAATGGAAGCACAACTACAATAACACACATACATAAAACCAACGACTACAGCCGATACCAAAGCACAAAACTGATACAGAAAAGTGCTATTTGATGATTCAATCAAACTTGTCTCTCTCTGTATTCAGACCAGACCATGTTTTTATACAAGAACTTACATTTGTGAATATATTGGCAGAGCTTTTGTTGTAAATCCAGAGCATTCCACATTTTTACCCCACATACAATCACACAGAAACTTTTACGAGTGGTTTCCATGACCTCTCAAATTATGAATGTTCTCTTTAAGAGCAAAACATTTTTTGCAATTTTTTTTGGCAATTGTTTATTAAATGCTTTAAAAAGCATTTTAAATATTTTACAAGGTCATTCAATTTTAATAACCTTGACTGAATAAAAAGATCATGAGTGTGTTCTAAGAAGCCAACCTTATGAATGGTCCACAGGGCCCTTTTTTGCAGAAGAAATAGTGGATTATTTAGAACACTGGTAATTATTACCCCATACTTCAACACAATATGTATTCATACATACATATGTGTATGTATATGTATGTACACATTCTAGGCACATCTCCATGAAGACAAGCAGGCCACGGATCCTTCAGCAGATAGATAGATACCTAAAATGTATACTGTACTTTACTACTTTTCCTTAATTACGTTCCACCACTGTCAGTTTAACCAGCTTAAAATACATTGTGCAACTGTTAACTAATCATTGCATTTTCTGTGTCAAAACTGGCTTTATTTGCGTTTTGTTCATCTCAGCATTGACTCCACTCTTTTCTTCGCGCTTCCTTTGTCCTCCTGCTCGCCCCCCATGTTTTGTCCCATTAACTCAGATGTGTCAAGGCATGCCCGTCGCTCGCTGTGCCCAAATCCGAGGCATGGTGGAGTGGGACAGATGGTTGCCATGGAGGCTGCCAGTCCGGATCACCAAACCCATGTGTGCGTGTGCATGCGCTCACTACACTGCAAAAATGTAGGATCTAGACTAGTCCTGATTTAATTGCTTAAAAATTATGTATATTAATATTTAGCTTGTTACTTACTTGTTTCAAATAGGTCTTGGTTGCTTTCAATTTTTATCAAAACATCATTAGAGAAGGATCAAAAAGACACTACCTTAGGAATACTTTACTTATACAGGAACAGTTATTTTCTAGAAACAAAATTCTCTTCTAATTTTCTATAACTTCATAAATTTGTATATAAATATTTTTTCTTTGTAGTGTGAAATATGTGGGGGAGAGAGAGGGTAGAGACATTCAGCAAATTATCATGGTTTACAATGCCGGGGTTGTAACTACCATATGTCCAATGCCTTAAATCACCAGCAAGCCCAGAGAACAGTATTTAAGGCATTTTGAGTTTTGTTTGTCAGTAGTACCTTAACTGTTTTTTGGTTTTAGTGTTGCCTTTTTACAATACCAAACCATAGTTCTCAAATAATTTCCTGAAAATACATGGTGAAAATAATGGGATTAGTAAAATCTTCATTCCCCTTGAAATTAAAGTTAAGTATTGAAAGTCAGAAGTAGCTTTAAAACAAACCAAATAATCTAGTTCCATCAGCTAAAGGTGTATTGTGTAACTTTTCTGGTGGAGGGTCTGTCAAATGCTTGTCTCCATGGGGATGTTATTGCTTTGTCTGGAATGTTTCACAGTATGGGATTAAACTTTTCTATCTTCACAACTAAACCAAACTAAGTTACAGGTCAAATATATGGAGCTGCGACACCCCGCTCACAGTCCCTGCTCATGTCCGTTTTTCTAGGTATTTTGAGCTATAAACTACATGTAATTGATTAAATGTATTATAGAGCTGTTTAATGTCATATGGTGGAACATTCCAAGACAGAGCAATGACATATCCATAGAAACAAGAAGATGATGGACCCCCAACCAAACCAAAGTGCACCTTTAAATACATTGTGTAGTCGGAGTATTTTCCTGAGCACAACTAATTCAAACTGAACTAGAGATGTTGTTTTACAGTGTGTCAGAGTAATACTCAAATTAAGAAGATTTAAATTTAATTGAGTAGATTTCACTTGAAAAGTAAAATGACCTACCAATGGATTAAGTATTTTTTTCTTAATTCGAACAACATATGATTATTTTAAGTCCGAACAGTTGTTGTTTTTCTTACATTCTTTTTAACTAATTTCTTATTTCAAGTACAAAATGTTCCATTGGCAGATAAGAGAAATTTACTCAATCAATATGAAATATGAAATCAATATGACATGTTCTTAATTCAAGATTTTTTCAAGATTTTAGTTTTTGTAGTATTCTCTGTTGGACAATAGTTTTGGCTCTGCTCCTGCACTCGCCGGTGACTTGTGCGTTTCTGTGGCACCAAGCCGCGACCCAATAATGCCGGTGCCGCTGAGGGTTGCGACCTGGAAGCACTCGCCGACTGCGATAACAGCTTGGCCGATCGGCAGGAGTGGAACCACGTCCAAACGCGTGAATGTCACTGTCCATGTGATCGGGCCATGTCTTTCTATTCTCAAACTGCCCCCCCCCTTCTTCTGCACCCTACTGCCCCATCACCCCAGCAACACCCTGCCCTTTGTTTTGGTCATGTCTGTGTCTGTGGCGATCCTCCATCTTGTAACACCACAAAAGAAATCAACAAAGTAGCAACAGTGGGTACTTAACTAAATATTAAGAATGTACAGATCCAGCTTTTTCAGTTCTGATTTTGATACTAAATCTGTAAGTACCTACCGATACCCGATATTAATTGACACCAGTACAGATACTGAGAACAGCATTTAATTCCTTTAAAACAAAAATAAAATATGACAAAATTGATCCAAATCTGCTATGTAACTGTTATTTATCCTCAAGTAATGACAGAACACCTTTGTGTAAACAAAAAGTTCAAATATTATGTGACTTTCTGGGCCAACTGCAACCAGTGCTGCTACTACTGCTACTATTACGAGTACTACTACCATATTTCTTCCATCACTTAATAACTTCAGTAACTTAAAACATTGATACAAACATTTCACTTAACACTACGAGTATGACTGAAGGTCATAGTTTTTCAATATAGCAGCGGATATTCGATATCAGTATCAGATCGGTGCATCCCTTTTAAATGTGCCTTACATTTACAGACTCACTTGTTGGTACTAAGATACTGTTATAGCTTCAGCTGCCCTGGGACAGACTGACAGAAGCCAATCTGCATTCATACAAGACAAGGTGGGTGAAGTGTTTTGCTAAAGGAAACAACGACTGAACTTGATTTGACCTTCGGATTGGGGGACCACTGCTTTAACCTCTGAGCCACATTCTACAGGTTGCAAACATGTGCCTGTTTCATTGTAACGTAATGTAACTGAATGGGATCATATGTGTTATGTTGCAGTAACATAAACACTAACAGTAGAGTATAGCTGAGAGATAGAAACTCACAGTTAAATGCTTTGGGTTTTGTTTTGTTTTTTGGCAGAGAGCAAAATTGTAGTAACTTGTACACCAGATGTTGAATGAAGTAATCCATGTGTTCAACAGCCTGTATAGAGACATTTAAACATTTGATTTGCTTTTTATTTTTAGTTTGGCGTTCTATGAAGTCAATGCCTTATTATTTCTTACTATTTTTGACCTAGTAACCCTTTGTTTTATGACCCTATGTCAGGCCTAAGTAACTTTATCTTGTCTGCTGTGTCAAGACAGCAGTGGATTATAATCATATAATCATAAGATTGGACACTTTTACGTTAAGAACTTGCCATACCTAAATATGGAGAGTTTGTTAAATGTTTGAATGAAACAAAACACACCTCCAAGTATGTTTGTGATGAGGAAACATAAAATAAATCAGAAAATAGCGCAGAATATGGGCCCTTTAATATATGCAAGAACTGTACAAGATGGTTAGTGAACTACGGACCAAAAAACAAGTCAATGTAGACAGAGGAGTCTTGGCAAACAGTTTTCACACCTACATTTCTGCACTTCACCGTGGGTAGACTTGGCCTGTTGGTAAAGGCACAGATTCCTCGCAGCAGGTGAGTCTATGGGTTACAGAGACAGGCTGGTAGCTTTGGCACACTGCCCCACTAGCAATATCACTAATGGAGCACTTTCAAAGCTCCTGGGAGGGGAATCAAATCATGTCAACCATGTCATGATACAGACCTGGCTCGGTGCAGTCAACCTACAACGGTGAGGACAAGGAGAAGAGAGACAGGGAAATAGAGCACGGTATGGCATTAAGCTTGTCTATCGCCATGGAGACAAGCAGGTGCAGCTACCAGGACAAATTACAGGTCAGATCTCTGGAGAGGGGATCTAGCTCTCAGTAAGATGGCAGGATTTTCAAGGTATTTTTGAGCAATGAAAAGGCTCTCAATTAAATAAATCAACAATTTAAAGGTTTTAAAGGTCCCATGGCATGAAATTTTCACCTTCTGAGGTTTTTAAACGTTAATGTGAGCTCCCCTACCCTGTTTAGGGCCCCCCCCATGGCTAAATGTTGCGAAATGTCTAAACTGAGCATTTGCGGTCCTTTTCTGCGTTAGAAAAAAACACAGCTCAAACGGGCGATTATCAACAAGGCACCTTATTGACGTCAGATCGAAAAATGCAGCTCCACCCCCCGTCTGTGTCTACTCAGCGTCTCTGTAAATCACGCTCAGAGAGTTTGGACTGCGAATGCGCTAGGCAATGCGAAATGCGTTTTTTAATTTGCCTGGAGGCACGTCCGAGTGTTTCTAGGCTCGGAAGTCCTTTATCTGAGCCTCTGGACCTTTGAACAGCAGTGGTTTAATTTTATTTTCTGTGGAAATGTGTTTATTTTTCAATGGAACGCTTCAAATCTCTTCTCCGCGCAAAAACGCGGAAATGGATCAGAGGGCACAGCTGAGAGCGGAGAGCAGAGAGTTTGGCCATGCCCCCACCCTCTACTATAGGCCATCTCTGTCCTCCTCATTTGCATTCAAGCAACAACGCCCAGAATGGAGTGTTCAGAGAGAGAAAAATTACTCTTTCTCATCTTATCGTTTCTCATGCACTGAGTGTTGATTTTGAAGAAGGATTCATTTACAGTATTAGGGAACTATTAAGGAGCCATATAAAAGCATCAAGAAGTACCATGTCATGGGACCTTTAAAATTTTCTAGAACTTGCATTAAATTGCAATAAGTATAAATTTATATATATATATTTTTTTTAATTTTCTAGCCCGAAAGCATCTATGAACAGAGGAGAAGTGTGAAATGGGTGGTTTGATGTCATACTGAGGAACATTCCAGGCAAAGCCATAACATTACCATGGAGACAAGCATAATGACCTTACAGTTAGCATTTGACTTGTCTATCACCTTGAAGACAAGCAGGTGGTACCATTGCCTGGCCTAGTTACAGGTCAGATCTCTGGAGAGGTGGGCTCACAATAAGCTGATTTCTAAGGTATTTTTCAGCAATAAAAACACTCACAGTGATATAAATGCCTCACTGTGGAACATTCAAGGGAATACAACAACATATCCATGGAGACAAAAAGAAAAAAAAAAGTTAGGCAGTGCATCTGGCTTTAACCACATTTTATTTTATATATTTTGTATTCTGAATATGGTACATTTTTTAGTATGTTTTGACTGTATTACATACTTATTACTTTAGTATTTTAATTTTGATATTTTTTATTGCATAATTTAATTTTAACAACTTTATTTGTTCAAATTAATTTTAATTTTAACAAATAAACTTTTGTCCAGTCGACATATTGAATTTCTCATTTTGCCATCATTTAATTTTGCATTATCAAAATGACCAAAACAGTTTACAGTTATCCTACATTTTCCTAATCTATAAATCATTACATCTTGAGCTCGCACTTGGCACTTGGACACATTTAACACTGATAAATAAGCAGTTATAGTCACAATTTAATTACATCTACGAAGTGTTTACAGCTTTTTACCCCTGATATTTAAATTGAAGCTTTCACATAAAGCCAGCAAACTTAATTTCCCAGTGAGAAGATACATGCAATCAAATGAGGGAACAGTGTAAACAGACCCAGCGGCTTGTGACAGCATTTCAATATGAGCCTCATTCTACAATTACAAACTGCAGTCTCTAAAACAAAGATACTGTTATCATGGCCCCCGGTTCTGATCCACGCCTGATGTCTTGCTCTGTTATAGTTTCTCCCTCAGGTTTTCTTTG
The DNA here is from genome assembly GCA_036785185.1 of Paratrypauchen microcephalus. Classification (NCBI taxonomy): domain Eukaryota; kingdom Metazoa; phylum Chordata; class Actinopteri; order Gobiiformes; family Gobiidae; genus Paratrypauchen; species Paratrypauchen microcephalus. Next base: position 5,792,937 of record JAVJIX010000043.1, on the reverse strand, counting down.
TTGGAATGGGAAGTTACAGTTCTGTATTTTTGAAATTAGCACGCCATAATGCACAGTTGAGAGAACAATATTTAAAGATGGTTGTTTCCTATGTACAGAATTATATTTTTGGGTTTTTGTTTATATTCTCAGGTCATATTTATCTTAGTATAGCCTAAAAACTATTCCCAAGCCTGCATATTACATCACTTTTAAACCGATTCGCTGGTTTTAATCACGTTTTGCCATGTCCATTTAAATAAAGGAAAAGGATTACCAATCATGCCCTTTTTTATAGCTCCATGGAGACAAACATATAATACCACCAAGCCAAGTTACATGTCACATCAGACTCCACTCCAGAAAAGTTACACCTTTTTTTTTCAAAATATCAAAATTTGTTTGGAAAATCAAGTATGTGAAAGCAAACTACCACCAGCTTGTCCAGGTTGTATCCCTGGCCTCAACATAATGTCCTTTAGCCAAATTAAAGTTGTGTTGTTGTAGTAAAATAAAGTCTTTTATACTCAAATCTAACTCTTTATCGTGGAGCACAATATCCAATTTTAACAAACAAACACAAACAAACAATATTTATAAGGCGCTTTTCATACAAAATTGTAACACAAAGCGCCTCAATATCCAATTTTAGTAGTTTGAATCTTTTTAAAGGTGCACTATGTAACTTCTAAGATGGAGGGTCTGCTATTTGCTTGTCTCCATGGAGAAGTTTTTTTTTTACCTGGAATATCCCACAGTATGACATTAAACATACCATACCATTTGCCTTGATTCCTCTAAAAATACCGTTTAAAAGAATGAATTCTTACCATGTGCAGACTTGCTTTTCTATAGATCTGTTCATTATCCTGTGAGTTTATTTCTATACTGTGGAATAATTAAGGCAGAACAGTAATATTTCCATGGAGACAAGAAGGGAAAAACTACAGGAAAAGCTGTGCAACTTAACTCTACTCTCGCTTAGTTTGAACAAGAGTAGACATTGTAAAATCTTTAATCATTTATACACTCAAATTTAACTCTTATCCATGAAACCCAAGTTGAGTCCTTCAGAGCTGTATTGATGACCTATCACCATGTCCCCATTAGCCCCTCTCACAGTCGAGGCTCCATTCAAACTCCACAGGGCGCCTTCACTTCCCTCGCCCCATATGATCAAACCTAAACTATCCAAGCAGTGAGTGATGACGTCTGCCCCTTTATATCCACACCACACTGCCTTACAATGTGACCACTCCAGCCGAAACAAAGAGCCCCTAATTGTGCCTTTGAGCAAAGCGCATGCATGGTCAGCTGGTGGCTCTGGGTCCCTTGGGTGCTCCTGTCCTCCCATATTGGCCCAGGGTACGGGGAGGAAATTGGGGCCTTTGTGTCGTTTTTCGCTGGCTGGTTTTGAGATGATGGATAGACTATAGATTCTACAAGTTTGTAATGAGAGTTTAGGATCGTGTCAGTTCTACATTTTTATATATTTTATAGTTAACCAGTAATTGACAGTTGCTAGTTTAACATGGCAAATGAGTGTAAAAAGGGTTGAAGGAAGAGCAAAGCAAAATGAGGAAATATTAATAATTAAATTCAGACATTATCGCAACATTCTATAGGCCAATAATATTGAATATACATTATATATACACAAAATTATAATAAAAGCAGATTTTTGTCGTAATACAGGAAGTTCATGGGTGAAGTCATTGATAGAAATGATCAGATTCAACATTTGTGAATTTACTTTTTACAATAAAAAAGTTGAATCAATAAAGAAAACTGTCTCTTGTCCCCATCTGGGAGTATGACACCACCGTTTCACAGTATGGCTTTGAAATAGTGATTTGAATAATATAATAATGGACTGCAATTTGATGCAATATAGTAAATATAATAAGATTTCTACATATGTAAAAATGAATGTTTGGTTTCTACAGATTTTTTTTATTATTTTATTATTTATTCATTCATGTATATGTCTATTTACACAATTGTTCACTATGTTGTAAAAAAAAAAGTAAATAAAATGCAATCATTAAGTTAGTTGCTTATTTAAATGTGCCAAATGTGTATTATGTGCAACTATTTCTTCCATACATCTTACTGGCATTAATAAAACTACTAAATCCAGATTAGGTAAATAAATAAGAACTTAAAAATATAGACTTTTATTTAAACAATATACTTAACTGACACATATAAGAAAAACATCATTATAACTGTAAAAAGCCGTTAAACTCCACAGTATTCAGTGTTGGTGATGTGTGTGTCTCTAAATTCGAGCTGGTGTCTCTAAAAGTCTCTCGACGCTCTGACTGTGATGGATGGAAGGAGCTGGTGGTCCGTTGTATAGGGGGGGCACACACAACATTTGGCCTCATTGTTGCCTCTGTTCGGGGGGGCTTTTGTCGACTCCTGCCCCTCTGTGGTCCAGGTCAGTGAGGTTTGATGACGACGTAATGGATTCTAAATGGTCCTTTAAAGAAGTGAAAGTGAGACTGGTCAGCACTATTTTATTTGACCATAAACAAGATTAATATCACGAGAAGGGCAAATTACAGCTTAGATTTGATTAAGAACCAGTCAATATAGTGGATATTTGCCTGGAATGTTCCACAGTATGACATTAAACAGCTCTAATGTAAATTTATTTAATTATAGGTGGTTTTACAGCTCAAAAATACGTACATATAAAAACAGGCATTCTGACTGTGAGCGGGGTTGCATTTCCACAGATCCGGTCTGGTTTGGTCTCCATGAAGATAGGAAGGTTTAATCCCATACTGTGAAGTATTCCAGACGAAGCAATAACATCTCCATGGAGAAAAGCATTTGACGAACCATCCAACAGAAAAGTTAGACAATGCACCTTTAAGTAATATATTTTAGAAACCTGCAATATGCCAAGAAGTAAGCAAAATGACATCTGATTCTGTCTTGGTTATTGGGCCCAGATCTCAGCTCATTTGGTTTAGTTCAGTGGACTGAATGGCTTTGATTTCATTACACAGATCCTTTATCTGACTATGATAAGAATGCAAAATAATTATGTATTTGTTTAGTCAGAGAAGTTGGTATCTTTAGTCTTTCTCCTAAAACTAATATAGCCACAAGCCAGTATTTTTTTATTGCCGGTCTCAATTCTGTAAATGGATAGGCTCAGGGCGGGCATCTGGATTTGCTACTAGACCTGAAATAAGATTTGTACATTCACTTTTACTGCTGTCAGATCGTCTTGCTCCAAAACATGTTTTCTTCAAAAGCAGACTGCTATTTGTGGCGTCTCCCATGTGTGAAAGTACAGCTCTCTTAACTGCACGTGTGGAAGTGTGTAGTTGTATGTGTATTAGTATTTTCTATGTATTTTTAATAGAGATGGACATTATATTGATGCTAACATATTGGTCGATATCTTTGATTTTCTTCAATTATTGGTTTAGTTAAAATACTGTGGCAATATTCTTTTCTAAGCTGCCACAATATCTGTCCCATGGGTCATTCCCAGTGAGGTAAAATGTAGGGATGGGTGATGTATCATGTCCAGTATCAAATCAAAATGTTCAATTTTGGTATCGTCCAACAGCAATATTTGATACCGATATTTTTCCAGAAGTGCCCCATTATCCGTGTGCCCATGCATCATCCCTAGATTATCTTTGCGTACTTCAGATTTCAGAGTCAATGGAAATAGAAGAGCTTTGTATGTTTACACAAACATGTAACCAGTTTTACATCCCAGATAAATTTTTGTTATTAATTTAGCAAAAGTGAAAAGTTAATTTGTGATCTTTACTTGAACTTTGTAAATTTGTGGGCTTTGGATTACAAAAGCTAAATATTGGTATCGTCAATTATCAGTTTTCCGTCACAGCAACAGGCCAGATATCTGTTAAAAAAATCCATATAGCCCCATCACTATGAAAATGGAAATAAAGACGTAGCCTGTATTATGTATTATACTCTATAGGTAAATACATTGTGCAATTTTTTTTTATAAAGTTGATTTGTGACCTTTTCTACAGCTTCACTTTACTTAGAATTTTAAGTATTGACATCGGCATCAGCAAATCAGTTATTGACCACAACTGTGCAACAATTCCCATATATTGGTATCGTCTGGAGAAGTCGCAGTGTGTATTTTTGTGTGCATTCTTGTGTGTATTGGGGTGTGTGGGTGACAGACGGCATATTGGGAAACAGTCTGCTCCTGCTGTGTGCTGTTTACACCACTACAACAAACTCTGTGTTTTATAGCCTCTCACATCATAGACACTACACACTTTCACAAGTACAGGTCTTTAATTCACAAATTTACACATCATCTGTCCTCTCAATAGTATTAATTAGAACAATAAGAACAGAAGTTATGTTTTTAGCTATGCAAGGGTCCATGGGTAAGGTCTGCGATGTTAAGTTTCAAATTATGTTAGGACACTGGGAAACAAATAGTAGTAGCAGTACTGTCAGATTGTACTTAAAGATCTTACGCAAAATTGACTCTTGTGAGCTTTATGTCATGTTATAATATGATTACATTCATCAAAAACATACCCAGAGGTTTTGTTTCATTCACACATGTTTGAGTAATCCTTTATCATTAGTATGTCACATCTCCAAAGCTCAAAATGCTCTGGTCCACCTTGTGATGTCATGAAGCTGTAATTATCATGTGAACAGCTACCTTTTACCTTTTGTTCTGTAGGGATTGGCAATTCCAGGGCTGAAGTAATCCAAATTATTGTAGTGAAGCTGTATGGAGTTTAAAAACACAGTGGAGCACATCACAAGGTGGAACAGAGTGGTTTCTGTTTGAGAGAAGAACTAAATCAACCTAAATATGCAGGATTTGTGTGTTAAACATGTGTGAATGAAACAAAATCTATTGAATCAGTATAACACCTGACCTGATTTTTTTGTATTTCATGTATTTATTTTTAAGACCTCAAACCAAGACACAATCTTTTACCTTTTTTCACGAATGTATCACTTCCAAATGACATAAAATAGATTCAGTGTGCCACATAAATCTTAATAGTATTTCAGAGGGGCTGTATGGTCTCCACGCTACACTGCTCTGTCTATAGAAAACTGCAGATGATGTCAGCGCACCAACTGTTCATCTAAAAGTACCAATTAATTTGTTATCAGCACCTCTTAACTGTCACAAATTAGACTTTGATTTACCAAGATAGAGACAATAAAGGCGTATAATGAGTATAGTATTTGGACCTAGTATTTTCAAATGTTAAAAGGCCCATATTATGCTATTTTCTGATCTATGTTATAATGTTTCCTCATCACAAACACACCTGGAGTTGTGTTTTGTTTCATTCACACATGTTTAACACACAAATCCTGCATATTTAGGCTGAGTTTTCTCTAACAGAAAACACTCTGTTCCACCTTGTGATGTCATGTGTTAAAACATCAAGTTGACATCAAGTTTTTAAACTCCATACACCATCACTATACTCATTTGGTTAATTTCAGTGCTGCAATTGCCAATCTCTACTGAACTAAAGGTAAAAGGTAGCTGATAACTTGAAAACTACCACTACATGACATCACAAGTTGAAATAGAGCATTTTGAGCTTTGGAGATGAAGAAAAACTAAGGGTTACTCAAACATTTGTGAATGAAACACAACTCCAGGTGTGTTTTTGAGGAGATAACACTGTTGTAATATGGCTTAAAGCTAATAAGAGTTAATTTTGTGTAATATAATTAGCTACTTTTTAATTCTAATTTTTCTTGTCTTTAAAACAACTAAATTATCCACTTTTTATTTACCCCTCATCTCTACTTGTCCTGTAAAGTAACTGACCTCATGACTGTAGTATTCCCAAAGGCCCCGCAGACTCCCTTAGTGCCCCTCTGTCCTTCCATATTCACCCCATGCTGTCCCTAGTGGCCACTCCATCACTTTTAAGACAGTAATTATTTCTTCTTCATTTTCAATTAGCGGCCGTCACCCTTCGTGGACAGACCAGGGCCCAGTGAACAGGACTCAGACAATTACAAGCTAATAATCACTACTCTACAGAAAGATGCTGCTTTTTAAGATAAGAGAAATGTTGAAATAATATGTAGTGCAATGGTTTCTGTGACTGTTTTTATAACATTTCTAAAATAACCTAATATTTATGTATGTATTTTATTTTTAAGTGCTATTTAAAGGTCCTATATCACACAAAATTGACTATTGTGAGCTTTAAACCATGGAGTTGTATTTTATTTCATTCACACATGTTTAACACACACCCTGCATATTTAGTGTGAGCTCTTCTTTCAAACAGAAAACACTGTTCCACCTTGTGATGTCATGTGGTAATACAGGAAGTGCTCCATTGTTTTTAAACTCCATGCACCTTCACTAGCCCTGGAATTGACAGTCTTTACTGAACAAAAGGTTAATAACATCACAAGGTGGAAAAGAGCATTTTGAGCTTTGGAGATGTAAACAGACTAATAATAAAGAATTACTCATTAACATGTGTGAATGAGACAAAACTCAAATCCAGAGTCAGTTTTGCGTAATATGGGATTTTTAAGGCTAAACATAATAGCTCCCTGGAGACAAGCTTTGCAACTTTTTTCTCCCCCACAAAATTTACGTAGTTCATCTTTGATCCAGTCTGAATTACTATCTTAGACACGTTTCATTCAAAGCTATATACTATTAACTTATTATTATTATTACCATGGAGACACAATATTTTGGCTGGTGAAACACACAAACTTGTCTCTTTGTTGAAGTGAACTTATTGAGGTGTATAAAGTCATCGCTGTGTGTGAGTTTGACGCATGATGAAGCACTATTCAAACGTAACTCCACGGCGAATAAAACATCTTATGGGAAATGTCGCTAGCATTATATTTAATTAGCTTTCCTTGGCATCCGACTATAAAGAAAAACAATTAGTCTTAATTAAAATCCGCCGCACAGTGGTTTCAAAGTAATAACAGCTAAATAAATAAATTCCACTCGTTTTATTGAAGAGTCACTTTACATTTACCACGGGAAGGGCAGTACCAGCTCCTCATATCCACTCTAATTGACATAGTTTATGCTGTAATTGCATCTGCACCTTTGTCCATGTGACTAAATGAGAAATATTGTTTGTCAGATTAGAATGCCAAAAGGCGATTTCTTAATAGGTAATTACAGACTGGGGAAGTTGCATTTAATGAAATAATGACTCATTTTCTATTACTATTTACAATCTACAAACTAATTCATTCTAGATTACGGTTGTCAAAAGTATTGAAAATCAGATACTAAAAATAGTATCGAAACTAGATACTCATTTAAGCAGGTATTGATACTGAAAAAAAAAAAACTGGATTAAATTTGACCTTTCCTGAACAGTTTCATCTTGTGCTGTATCAAAACGAGTGTAAGACCACATGGTATAATAAATACTATTATTTTATGCTGGTGATGACCACGTCGTTTATGCGGGACTACTGCTCCAGATTGTCCACTCTCTGCTCTAACTCCGAGATGCACCGGTCCTTTTCCGCGTTCTGGAGGCGCAGTGTTTTTACCTCCTCCAGCAAATCCAGCAGCTTCCTTTGCCGCTCCCTGACAGCTTTCACATCCCTGATTAGGAAATCAAGAGTGTTTTTTAACTCCTCAATTTCCTCCGTCGTTGGACTCTTTTTAGGTGTTGCGTGGTGGTGGCCCAAACTAATAGTGCCATAGTCTGGGCAACTGTAGAGATAATAGTTGTAATGCTATTATTAGGTCATATTTGGTTAACTGTATGTTATTGCATTACAGTTGTATTGTAGTAATCATATTATAATATTTTTGCATGTACTTATTTGAAAACATTACAAACCACTTCTCTTATCCAACATTGCTTTACTGTTTAGTTACAAGATCCAAGTTGTGCCAATATAGTCACTGCTTTTACCCTTTCTATTTGACTGTCATTTTGAAACGGTCCCTCCAGTCTGTTTATACATATTTCATACCACAGAGAGTAGTATTTTTTACAGTGCACACAGACACAATAACGGCGGTGGCGTGCTTGGCGAATGAGAAGGGTAAATATTGCGTATGCGGCGTCTCCACTGGGGCATGGCAGTAGCCTAAAGACGTTGTGAAGAGGAGAGGGACTTGGACACGGGCGTGCATCTGGTTTAATATGTAGCGTGTGTGCACTATGGGAGGTGAAGCAGGACCGTACTGAGCTAGTACCAGCCCAGAGCCAGGCAGTCTCACTCTATTATTCAGACTTCATATTCTGTCTTTCGCTCGGGGGCACTGCCAACCCCCCCAAGGACTGGTACAGAGGCAGTGTGTTATCATTATTTGTATGTATTAAACATAAGATCCAACCGCAATACTGTTGGGTGAAGGTTTTGTTTTGTAAAATGTTGGTAACCATAGTTCTACTGGGATATTTCTTTTATTTTTATTTTCTTTATTTCTTGTATTGCCATTTAAATGTATTTGAATATTATTTGCAAATTTAGGTGGTTGCTTCATCAATTTTTTGTCTTCAAGGAGTTAGTTTAATGAGATACTGTTGAACATTCCTAAAAACGCATGTCCATATCTGTGGAGAGGCAATCCTGCTCATAATAACAGTGATTTAAGATTTAAGTCTTTATTTGGTCTCACACACAATGACACACAGTGGGGGTGGGGGGTGCATGTTTTTATTAACATTTAAAGCAAAGCCATATCATTTCCATGGAAACACGCAGATGTCATATCCTCCTCCAGAAATGTTACATAGTACACCTTTAATTTAGTCCAATTTATTATATTGCCAAGCTTAAACACAATTTAAATGTCATATTTTCAATTGGCATTTTACTATTATCCAACTTGCTGTATGTTATCAAAGTATGTGTTTAGATTGTTATTTAAAATTGGTTGATTTAATACATTCTGATGCTTTTTGTTCCCAAGCTCAGTTAATTGAATAGTATTGATTTCAGAAGGACATCCGATGTAAAAATCATACTTCATACTCTACTTTACTAATGGTTAAGGCTCATACAATAATTTGTATCATTTATACAATAATACAAATTATTGTATGAATGATGTGATTGTACAACACATTTTCGATTGAAGTGTCGAGATTTTTTTGTATGATAGGTGCAATACATTGTTTTTGTATTGATGATTAATAGTAAGACATTTTTCTTTGCCAACTGACTAACTGACAACTGAAATGAAAAACGTTCACATGTACTGATCAAAACTCATTGTACAGTTGATATTTTCTGATCTATGTTAAAGGTCCCATGGCATGAAATTTTCACTTTCTGAGGTTTTTGAACGTTAATGTGAGCTCCCCTACCCTGTTTAGGGGCCCTCCCATGGTTAAAAGTTGCGAAATGTCTAAACTGAGCATTTGCGATCCTTTTCTGCGTTACAAAAAATCGGAGCTCAAACGGGCGATTTTGAACAAGGCACCTTATTGACGTCAGATCGAAAAAAGAAATCCAAATGCAGTTCCACCCCCGTCTGTCTGTACTCAGCGTCTCTGTAAATCACGCTCAGAGAGTTTGGACTGCGAATGCGCTAGGCAATGCGAAATGCATTTTTTTATTTGCCTGGAGGCACGTCCGAGTGTTTCTAGGCTCAGAAGTCCTTTATCTGAGCCTCTGGACCTTTGAACAGCAGTGGTTTAATTTTATTTTATGTGGAAATGTGTTTATTTTTCAATGGAACGCTTCAAATCTCTCCCCCTGTGCAAAAACAAGGAAATGGATCAGCTGAGGGCTCAGAGCCAAAAGCGGAGTTTGGCCACGCCCCCACCCTCTACTATTGGCCAGCTCTTTTCTCCTCATTTGCATTCAAGCAACAAGGCCCATTATGGAGTGTTCCAGAGAGAGAACAAATACTCTTTCTCATCTTATCTCTGTTTCTCATGCACTGAGTGTTGATTTTGAAGAAGGATTCATTTACAGTATTAGGAAACCATTAAGGAGCCATATAAAAGCATCAAGAAGTACCATGTCATGGGATCTTTAATAGAATAATGCTGTTTCCTGATCACAAACATACCTGTTGTGAAAACTTACCCAGAGTTGTGTTTTGTTTTATTCACACCTTTAATGCACAAACCCTGCATACTTAGGCCAAGTTCTCAAGGTGGAACAGGACATTTGGAGCTTTGGAGATGCAGACAGACTAGCAATAAAGTGCAACTTAAACATGTGTGAATGAAACAAAACACAACTTTGGGTAAGATTTTGAGGAGGAAACAAGATTGTAAGTAATTTTTGTGTAATATGGGACCTTTAAAACTACTTCCTCTTTTGTAACTTAAATGCAGTCGTCTTATATTATCGCTTGATCTTTCAGCACCAGTCAGTCTCTCTGGTCATTTCCACAGTGGCTGCACAGACTCTTTTACAGTACACCCTTCCTTCTTTGTCGAACTTTTAAGGTATCTTTGAAACTTTCCCCACTTGATCACGAGGTCCCCCTTTTGAAAGAGCTTAATTAAACTAATTATCGAAGCAGAGCCATGTTTGATAGCCCAAGTGATTAAAGTTTTTAATGTGAAGACCCTCTGACTCTGCGGATTATCAAAAGCCTGTAATAATCGTAGTAATTGAGAATTAATTGGAAATAACATGTACGCTGCAGTGGGCACATAGAGTGGTCTGGCCCTGTAATCTATCGCCATTGTAATGTGTGTTAGATAAAACTAACCTTTTGCCACTTCATACAGGTTCAAGTTAATTAAATCCCCTTTCTAATTGTGTTTTAATACAAAAACGTGTATTACCTTGGCTAATATGTCTCCTCCGGGTTGACAAAAAAATAAAAGATTGAACTGAGAAAGAGAAGAAGTGGAAGAGAGATGGGTTTAGAGCAGTCATTTTTTCCACCCCTCCTTGTTCATTTTCAGGCAGAAGTGAAGTGTCAGCGATTTCGGGATGGCGAGCGCAAAATTAATTATTTCAGCCTGATAAAGCTTTTCATCTCCCTGACTCGCGGAACTGAAAAAGGCAATTAGCAATGTCAAACGGGCTGGCTCTCCAAGGGGTTCTGTTTACTGCCACTGTGTTAGCGAATGGCTGGACTAGCGAAACCTACCCTGCTAATCAGCGCTCACCTGTCAAGCTTCCTGCCTCATTATCTACAGACAGGGAGGGCATTTTGTCAGGGGCCGAAAACGTACGCCACCGCTCCGAGGATAATTCACTTAATTATGAACAGCGAATAGGTCAACAGTACTAAACCCGGGGCTCCCAGCTTTCTTTTTAGCCATTAGCGTAGTCGTTTCAAGGAAGCTAACATGGCGGCTGACAGCGGAAAGGTTAGCTGGCTAATTACGCGACTGCTTTAGCGGAGGAGTGAGGGGTCAGAGGTCAAAGCGGTTACAGCGCCAGGGCTTGAAAAAATGTATTCTTGACATGCCAGAACATTAAGTCCAATTTAGATGCATGATTAAACACAAGCTGAAGTAGCGTGTTTACATTGTACGTAAATATATAATGTATGTTTGGAATTCATGTTCAATAAGCTAATAGAGCTTATGACATGTTTTCTCCTGTTTGAAAATCTGCAAATCAGAATATGATACTGCATTGTGTGTTAAATCTGCGGGAGTCTTTCACGTAATGTTTCACAGTATGGCTTTAATCTCTTCTAGCTCCACGGAGACAATTGGATGGCATCACCAGGCAATGTTAGACAGTACAGTATGTCAGATCCGCACAATAAGAATGTATTTCAAGATTAGATTATTTTAACTAAAGTTTAAAGAAGATTGTGCTTTTGTCTTTTATAATCTATGACACCCATGGATCGTTATGTTTGACCTTTTAAATGACAATATTGATTCAAAACAGTTTAATAAAAGAAAAAATTAACTTTTGTGTTAGAAAATTGCTGTACCCAATTGGATTTGAATCCTGTACATATCACCGATTAAGAAAATTTACTTGAAACAAAGTGTGTGTACAAACATGATTAAATACAACTTTGAGAGGGTAAGAGAAGCAGAAACAACTAACAACTAAACAACTAAAGCTCTAAAAAAGTAAATTAGGTCAACTTTAATGCCATATGGTGGAATATTACATCTACTACATTTCACCATGGTCCAACACTATGACATGTTTATTTATTTTAGTGCCTATGACAGATTTTAATGATTCTCTAATTTTGACTTAATTTGATGGGATAATACCGGCTGTAAAAACAAATTATAGTTTTACACAAAGTAAGATAAGATCAGATATGATGAGATAAGATAAGATAAGACTTTATTGATCTCACACAGGAGAAATTCACTTGCCACATTAGTTTCGTGCAAAGACAGTTAGAACAAAAAAAAAGTGCATGCAGACAAGATAAGTCATAATAAAAAAAAGTTTAAAATATAAAATAACTAAATAAGAGAATATAGAAAAAAATTGCACATTTAGACTATATAGTGGAGTTATACAGTCTGATAGCGGTGGGGATGAAGGATCTGCGGTAGCGCTCCTGCTAGAAGACTAGAAGACTAAAACTAGAAGAAGCAATTTGTAAAGAAATGTTGAAAAATATGTTGAAAATTACAGGAAGGAGAGAGTTCTATTTTAGATGGTCCCATATGACATCATGCTGGGGAAAATTCTGTTCTGAAGTTAGTCACAATTTTCACAAAAGAAACGCATTTTTCTGATACTTTATAGATTATTTCAATAAAATAAAGGTGCTTTCTTCTATTTTTATTTGTTGAAAATGTATTTATTGTGCATAAAGGCATTTTAGACCACAGTATAAGCTGGTTGCTTGATAACAGTTATGGAATTCCCTAGTGTGATGTCATGATTTCCCACCTAAAAAATGTCCAAAGTGGGAAAAGAATTACACAATTTTTAGGTAAATCTTAAAGGTGCATTGTGTAACTTTTCTGGTGAAGGGCCCCTCAAATGCTTTTCTTCATATAGATGTTATGGTTTTGTCTGGACTGTTTCACTCTTAAGTTAATTAAACCTTTGAATCTATCTTCATGGAGACCAAACCAAACCAGACCAAGTTACAGTTCAGATCTGTGGAAAGACCACCTCGGTCACAGTCAGAACACTTGTTTTTCCAGGTATTTCTGAGTAATAAAGTCACCTGTAATTTAGAAAATGTAACGTAGAGCTGTTTAATATCATACAGTGGAACATTCCAGGCAGCGCAATGACATATCCATAGAAACAAGCTTGTGATTGACCCAGAACCAAAAAGTTGCGTTGTACACCTTTAAATATAATGATCTTAAGTGTGTTTTAGTAAAATGAGTAGCATACTCGCATAACTGTCATAGGCACTTTTAAGTCATTGAGACGTGTGTGTTGATAGTGCGGGCAGAAGTATAACTTTCACATTTCAAATCCAAACAGACGCGCCCACACATGTGCAAGTGACTGACGGCTAAATCACTCACGATGTAAAAATGGAGGACTTTATTCCAGTAAATGACCTGCCATTAATATTACCAGCATGTTTTGAGGGGAGGAAGATGCATAGTTTATGTCCGCAAATGAAGCTTTAACTACACGGACAGCGCAGACAGTGATGGTTGTAATGTCAGACTCACTGCGTACCATGTGTTTCTGATAATGGAGACTTATTTAGTGTGTGTTGTAGCTTAAAATCCCCTTCATTTTTCAGAGCGGCTGGGTTGATCTTTAGACGCCAATAATAAAGGGGAAAAAAAAAGTTTTAAAAAATGAAAAAACTTTCCAAAAACGCAAGCAGTGGTGGATATCTTGATCACCACAATCTTGTCCAAGTTCGTTTTTCACTATCACCCTTTTACGAAGGACCCGTGCACAGACAAAATCGGTCACATGGGTAGCTAATGACCTGTTTGAAGATGGAGTAACATTAAAAAGATATTATTGAGTACATAACCAGAACTGCAGCCAACACATCTTCATAATACACAGCAGATAATTTATTTTGTAGAATCCTGTTGGCGAAATTAAAGGTGCACTGCGTAACATTTCTAGTGGAGGGTCTGCGTCCACCACCTGCTTGTCTCCATGTAAATGTTATTGCTTTGCTTGAATATTCCACAGTTTAGATTAAACCTATCAATTGCGAGGGAGACAAGCAGGTTACACTATTCTACATTACAGTTCAGATCTGTGGAGTGACGTCACTATTCACATTTTTGAGCTTTTTAGAAACACTCATAAAGAATAAATGCTAGCTGTAGAAGTTTTGTGTCATACCATGGAACATTCTAGGCAAAACAATAACATATCCAGCGATGTAGAAGGTTGCAGACCCTCTACCATGAAAGTTGCACAGAGCACCTTTGAATGTATACAATGTGGTTGGTTTGTAAGAAAAAGGCAAGCACGAAATTAGAAAATTGAATTGGACTATATAACTTTTTGGTTGGGGGTCCATTACCTGCTTGTCTCTATGGATATACCATTGCTCTGCCTGGAATGTTCCACAGTATGACATTAAACAGCTCTACATTTTGCTCAAATACCTCAAAACACTTACCTGGCCAGCCAAATGATATCTCTCTGTATTTCCTATACAGCGCGATACCATTTGGACACCCTCGCTCCACCCTCGCTCCTCCGGTTAACAACGGACTCCGCGATTCTGATTCGTTCAAGGATGGTGACGTCAGTGCATCCGCCTTTGCCCGCAACGTCCCTTCCATTCAGCTGTTAAATTGGTCTTAAATGACCTAAAACACATCGATTCCTTAAAACCACAGCAGCTGACAGCTCTAGAGGCCTTTCTTTTCAAAAAAGATGTTTTTGCATTGATTCCTACCGGCTTGGTTCACTTAGCTGTCTGTCTAAGCGCAACAGCAGCGCATTCTGGACCAAGCGTTACCAGACTCGCCGCTGGTACAGCGATGAGTCATGGATTCTTCCAGGCAATCAAAACAGGCATTCTGACTGAGAGGGGTTGCCTTCTCCCAGATCTGACTTGGTCTGGTGTTTTGGTCTCACTGAAGATAGAAAGGCCTATAGAAAGGAAGTTAGAAAGAAGATAGGCCTTTCTATCGTCTTTCTATGAAGGTAGAAAGGTCAATGAAGATGGAAATGGGTTGCCTTCTCCCAGATCTGACTTGTAACTTGGTCTGGTGTTTTGGTCTCAATGAAGTTAGAAAGGGTTAATGCCATACTGTGAAACATTCCAGACAAAGCAATAACATCTTCATGGGGAAAACATCTGATGGACCCTCCAGCAGAAAAGTTACACAACGCACCTTTATGACAGAATGCATGAAGACGGGGTATTTGCTGGAAGTTCATGCCAAGCCAAAGTGAGTTTTCCACAAAATTAGGAAAAGCTGTTGAAAAGCAGAACCAGAGACATTTGTTTTGTTTTGTCATGTGCTAAGTACAAACATGTATCTATATGTGTATCTCTACGCATGGGTTCATCTGCAGTTACATTTTCAGACATGCTTGATCTGCACATCATTAGTGATATCTGCTATAGTTTAGGCCAGGGTTTTGAACCAATTATTCTTATAGCGGTAAAATTGCTCTTGTTTTGCTTAACCATATCATAACAAAAACATAAAGTAATATTTTATATACGTACATTAATATTCTCTTGGTTGGATGTATAATTTGACTATTTACTGGTTGTAGTTGTCTCAGAAAATCTCACAATCTCATGGGAATGTCTATTTACACAAAGGTACTAAGAGGATAAATAACAGCTGCGTAATGCATTTGGATGAGTTATTTTTGGGTTAAAGAATAAATGCTTTTAGTTTCTGCACTGGTATTGGCAGATACACCAAGCCATAGTATAAAAATCAGTATCTTTCCTAATTATTTTACTTATTCCTAAAAGTTTATGTTTAAATTAGTCACAGATATGAATCAGTTATAACGTATATATTTTTGTTGAATGCAATTTTTTTTTTTTTTAATCTGGGGTCATTTTAAAATATTAAAGATCCCATGACATGGTACTTCTTGATGCTTTTATATGGCTCCTTAATGGTTCCCTAATACTGTAAATGAATCCTTCTTCAAAATCAACACTCAGTGCATGAGAAACAGAGATAAGATGAGAAAGAGTCATAAATATCTCTCTCAAACTCTTTATTCTGGGCGTTGTTGCTTGAATGCAAATGAGGAGAAAAGAGATGGCCAATAGTAGAGGGTGGGGGCGTGGCCAAACTCTCCGCTCAGAGCTCAGAGCCCACAGCTGATCCATTTCCTTGTTTTTGCACGGGGGAGAGATTTGAAGCGTTCCATTGAAAAATAAACACATTTCCACATAAAATAAAATTAAACCACTGCTGTTCAAAAGTCCAGAGGCTCAGATAAAGGACTTCCGAGCCTAGAAACACTCGGATGTGCCTCCAGGCAAATAAAAAAACGCATTTCGCATTGCCTAGCGCATTCGCAGTCCAAACTCTCTGGGCGTGATTTACAGAGACGCTGAGTACAGACAGACGGGGGTGGAACTGCATTTGCATTTCTTTTTTTGATCTGACGTCAATAAGGTGCCTTGTTCAAAATCGCCCGTTTGAGCTCCGATTTTTTGTAACGCAGAAAAGGATCGCAAATGCTTAGTTTAGACATTTCACAACTTTTAATCATGGGGGGGGGGGGGCTAAACAGGGTAGGGGAGCTCACATTAACGTTCAAAAACCTCAGAAAGTGAAAATTTCATGCCATGGGACCTTTAAGCAATATTTTGCTTTTTCTTTACCATAATCACAAAACAAGCTAGAACCTTAACTTGTAGCCATTGTAAAACCCAGATGTGTTTAACAATTTCCAGACTGTGCAACTCGGTATTCGTCACCTGCTAGTTTCTATGAATATGTCATTGCTTGGACGGGAATGTTCCTCAGTATGACATTAAACAGCTTTACTTTACATTTATTCAGTTACAGGTGGTTTTATTGCTCAAAAATACCCAGAAAAACAGATATTCTGACTGTGACAGGGGTTGCCTCTCCACAGATCTGACCCATAACTTGGTCTGGTTTAGTCTTTGTGAAGATATAAATGTTTAATGCCATACTGTGAAACATTTCAAACAAAGCACTTGACCGACCCTCCACCTGAAAAGTTGCGCAATGCACCTTTAAGACTCAAAAACATCAAGACATTTTCCTACATTTTTACTGATCAATTACCTTACACCATAAAAACCTGTTAGCGTGACGTTATCCCTTATTTATTTTTAAACTTTACACACCGGACTTTACACCGGTTTGATTTCGATGTGTAGACAAGTTCAGATGTATTTGGTATCGTGTTGCTGGTGTCAGTACAATTTTACGCCCCCCCCCCTTCAGAGCGCACCATCTCCTATACATCTGCATCTGTCATCTATGTCTATAACATGCCAAAATATCCGTCCTAACAAGTCTTTTAATTTAAGCTACCACCCAGAGGAATTTGAAACTTGATGAGTTCTTCAACCCCTCCCCTCCCTTCCCCTGGTCCCACCGCGGAGATGTTTTACACAAGCTGTCTGAAAAGCTCCACTAAACTGTCTAAATTAATTTGAGAATGATGAGGTTAAGTATTTTATGCACAGGGCTTGTACAGGGAAGTCTAATCACCCAGTTTAAAAATGGATCAAGTGTATGGGAGGAGACCAGACAAAATGGCTTTAAAAACTGTTAAATTGAACATAAATAAAAAATGATTTTAGATGCATGCTATGAATAAGTAATAAGTGGCTTATTTGACTTTTGCAGCTTAAAGGTGCAAACATAGACTCCTGTGAGCTTTAAGTCATGTTATAATATTGCTACGTCATCAAAAACATATCTGGAGCAGCTCTGTTTGTGATGAGTAAACAACATTATGACAGATGAAAAAACAGTGTAATATGGGCCCTTTAAGATGATCACTGTAGTTACCTCTTTGTCCAGTACACGGGCCTTTATAGACCAGGGTTAAGGGTATACCTTTGTAGACTAATTAAAAATAATATTTGAAAGTTAAATTAATGTAAAAATAAAATTAAAAATATTGAAACTCAGATAGAAGATTCTATGTTTGTCTATTCATTTGAGAAATTTGAAAAATAAGACATTGGTGACTGGCAATGTAAGAAAACATGTCAATATTTTGCTGTTGCGATGTCGATGCGTGGGTGACAGTAGCTTAGTTAGTAGTGTTTGTCCACTGATCCAAAGGTTGGAAGTTCGAATCACACTCTTGACGTAAACATCAAGGTTGGTGGTGCGATTTCAGCTCCCACAGATAAATATTGTCAATGTGTCCTTGGGCAAGACACTTAATCCCCTCGCGCCCAGAGTTTGGTGTATGAATGGGTGAGTGGTTCCTTGATGTAAAGCACTTTGAGTGCCTTGAAGGTGGAAAAGTGCTGTATAAAAATGTGACCATATATTATTTTTTGAGGAGATCATGGGTTTTTGTTACCTGGCCAGCCAAATGATATCTCTCTGTATTTCCTATACAGCGCGATACCATTTGGACACCCTCGCTCCTCCGGTTAAAAACGGACTCCGTGATTCTGATTCGTTCAAATATGGTGACGTCAGTGCACCCGCCTTTGCCCGCAAAGTCACTCTGAGGCAGCGGAAGTTCCTCCTCAGTTTTGAATCAAGATGGCGCAATCTCTGATTGGTTCACTTAGCTGTCTGTCTACGCGCAACGCAGCGCATTCTGGACCAAGCGTTACCAGACTCACCGCTGTACAGCGATGAGTCATGGATTCTTCCAGGCAAGGGTTTTTGTCAATTAAAGATTTTTAAAGAAAATCGTAACTAAAAAGTGCACTATGTAATGTTTTGGTTGGGGGTCCGTCATCTGCTTCTTTTTATGGTTATGTCACTGCTCTGCCTCGAATGTTCGACAGTATGACAGTAAACCGCTCTACCTTATATTTATTAAATTACAGATGGTTTTGAGGCTCAAAAATCCACAAGGATATACAAAAAAAGGCATTCTGACCTTGAGTGGGGTTGCCTCTCCACAGATCTGACCTGTAACTTGGTCTGGTTTTGTCTCATTGAAGATAGAAATGTTTAAAACCATACCATGAAACGTTCCAGACAAAGCAAAAACATCTCTGTGGAGAAAAACATTTGACAGACCCTCCACAGAAAAGTTACACAATGCAGCTTTAAACATAACCTGCTTGTTTGAATCTCTAACTGCATTGCATTTACAGTTTGGATTATTTCTTGCAACTATAAATCAGTTTAAAAATCCTCTTATTCCACAAAGGTTTCCTTGTGCTTTCAGACACACTGGGAGACATTTCTCTTTCTCCATCTATGGCAGCCTCTTAGTCCTGGTTTGAGTTGAAGATTTTTGGCCTGATGTGGGATTTCAACACACTGCCAGTATCTTGGGCGACAAAATGAACTACAGCCACCACACGATATTGGACGAACTAAAGGAAGTTTCATAAAACCAATCTTTTGTACAAGATATTTGGGTAAAATTGTAGTTGTAATAATTTTAATAGTAATAAAGGTATCTGCAGAAGTAGTAGACCTAATAGTATTAGCAAAGGTAGTAGTAGTTAGAGTAGCTGTAGCAGCAGGAGCAGTAGTAGTTATCATTGATGCAGTAGTAATAGTAGTAATAACAGCAGCAGTAGTCGTAGTAGTAGTAGTAGTAGTAGTAGTAGTAGTAGTAGTAGTAGTAGTAGTAGTAGTAGTAGTAGTAGTAGTAGTAGTAGTAGTAGTAGTAGTACTGGTGTTAGTGGTAGATGCAGTACAAGTAGTAGTAGTAGTATAGTATTATTATTGAAAAAAAAAAACCCGACATCGTCTGATCATTTCCATAGTTGACAATTCATACCATGCTGTTTCATTTTGGAATATGACACTTTTTATTTGCGTGACTCAGAGACGCCAAATATTTCTCTTAAAAACCACTAGAGGCATTTTATTTATGAATGACAGATGTCAGCAGTTCCTCCTTTAAGATGGCTTCCTTTATCCTCATGTGAACCTTCAAATCTTTGCTCCAAAATCTGCTCCACAACACTCAATTTGATGTAACTGAATGCATATTATTTGTTGCAGGCTTAATGATAATAATTCTTTCATCAAAACACAAAACACTACATTCAGTTTTTGTTTTGCAAATATTTTATTTATGCTGAGAATGAAGTCAGGTGATATGAGGATTTAGTGGCAGAAGAAGATAAGATAAGATAAGACTTTATTGATCTCACACAGGAGAAATTTACTTGTCACAGTAGCTCCAGGTATGGACAGTTTGAACAAGAAGACAAGTGCATGCAGGCAAGAATGGCATAAAGATAGGTAGTAATAATAATAAAAAAATAAGTAATAAATCGAATAATAATAATAGCAGTAATAATAATAAAAACAGTGACAGGGAGAGTATTGAAAAATTGGAAAAACGATATTGCACGATAGGAGTATTGAAAAAACAATATTGCACATTGGGAAAACGATATTGCACAGTAGGACTATACAGTGGAGTTATACAGAACCTCCTGTATCACTTCCTCCAGATGGTCCAGAGGTTTGGTGTGAGTTGAACTCCTGGCTGTAGAGGAATTTGTCATCTAGTTCTTCGACTAGTATAGTCGAGCTAGTCTTTAGACATGTTTGTGTCTCTGAGTTGGGTCTCTGTGTTTCAGTCGAAGGCTGGTTTGAAATGAGTGTGTTCAGGGCTTGTGCCACCCTCACACGTCTCAATTTAGTCTTGATGATGTCATAAAGAAATAGCATAGCCGTGTGCCTCCGAAGGCTGCTTTTTCGTCCGCATACGTCACTTCCGGCGCGAGAAGGCTTGTCCCATTTCATGCAGCCCTCAAATGCGGCCTGAAAACCGGCCTAGTTTCCATGGAGATTGGGCCATGAACGAAGGACACCTCCGAGTATCCTTCAGTGCCTCCAATATCCCATCATGCACCATCAAATGCAGATGACCAAGTAAATCTAACACTGCACTGGAGGTGTGCTGACCCAGACATCTGCCACTGATTAGGTATCAGTCAATCAATCTATGGGGCAATCAATCAAGGTATGGGGCATGTTGCTTTATTGGCGGCACGGTGGCTTAGTGGCTAGCACTCACGCCTCACAGCAAGGTTCAAACCCCGGGTTGCCCGGGCCTTTCTGTGTGGAGTTTGCATGTTCTCCCCGTGTCTGATGGAACGTTTTGCCAGGTGTTGTCATGTGATGTCACCCTGAATCTTTCCTTATATGGAAATGGGTGCGTTGCTATTGCTACACTGTACTGAAAGCCAATATTACACTGATATAAGCCCTTTTTAATGTAACCTTTATTTAACCAGGAAAGTGTCATTGAGATGACTAATCTCTTTTTCAAGGAAGTTCTGGCCAAGACAGCAGCATAAATCAAAAAATAATCACCCATAGCCAAACACTATGGGTGACACTCACACTCCCAAATCTTTTTATTTATACAACTGATGAAGCAGTTCGGATGAGCTGCGAAACGTTTTCGACCAAATAAACTTTGTCCAGTTGACAAATTGAATTTCTCCTTTTACCTTTTCTTTATACAGTTTCTTTTATCTAGTCAGGAGCAGTGGGCTTCTGCTGCACCCAGGTTACCATTTCCAGAGGTTGAGCCAGATTGCCTTAGCTCTAGGGTGACCATTCGTCCGGATTTCGTCCGGACAGTCTGGTTTTAGAGCTGTCTGTCCGGCCGTCTGTCACGTGTCCTCCTTTTTTACGTTTTGTCCTCCTTTCGTTGCATAAATCGTCATAAATCCCCACCCATTATTTACACTTGCTACTCTGCGATGTTCGCCGTTTCCCAATTCAGAAAGTGCACGGTTCGGAGTGTGGTCTCAGTCTGCAGTCGAGGCGGTGCATACTCGCTCAGCCCTGAGTGCAGTCCGTGGACCGCATGGCCATCTGCGAGATGGAACAGGTCCCGCCTCAGCTCAATGAGCCGGGTGGTCTGCTTCTTGTTCCCTAAAGACAAAATATTATTCTTTTGCCACTAGTAATACTTGGAATTCCTGTGCGCGACATCCAAAAGATTTTCAGACAGAGTGATAGCTAAAGATGTTACCAAGAAAGAGTTAGACTTCAAATATAACTGATATTATTATATATGCATTCTGATATAATCATTATAGACAACAATTACAGAACACATAATATGCCAAATGGACCCATGTTTTAATTCCCAAACTATATCTGGACTTTGATTTTGTTTGCATATTGCCTGTTAAGTTGCGTCACAGATTAAATTTGAGACATTTCCTGTTCAGTTTTTAAGCCTGTAAACCATCACTGGACTCATTCTGTGGTGAAATTGTGTTCACAACAAACAAATACAAAACAATACACACAAAACACAAAACAATATACAGTAGTGAATCCGTTAATCCGTTAATACAGCATTGAAATCAAATATAAGAATTATGTTTTTATGTGTTATTGTTATTGTGAATGATATGGTGTGTAAATAGTACATGGATGTGTGTGATTGTGTGTTTTGGGTTAATGTTAGTGGGTGTATATTATGTTTTGCTGTGTTACTGCGTAATGAGATGTGTGTCAAAGTTAAATGTGTGATGCTGTGTGTGTGTATGTGTGTGTTTTAAGAGAGAAAATCTTTGATTGTTTTTATTGATATAGACCGTTGTTTTTTATCCATGTAACCAGGGACTGCGGATGGAAATTAGCTTTGTAGCTATACTCTGGTGCAGAACATCTCTGTCTTTGTACATAATGTCTCTGTACATTGTCCCTTCAAATAAAGACTAAACTAAACTAAACTAAATGGCTCTATTGGAATATAATAATAATACTGTGTTCTTTAAAGCTGCATTGTGTAACTTTTCTGGTGGAGGGTCCGTCAGATGCTTTTCTCCATGAAGATGCTATTATTTTGTCTGGAATGTTTCACAGTATGGTATTAAACCTTTCTATTTTCATGGAGACCAAAACAGACCAAGTTACAGGTCAGCTCTGTGGAGCAGCGACCCCGCTCACAATAAAAATGCCTATTATTCTAGGTAGTTTTGAGCTGTAATTGAATAAATGTAAGGTAGAGCTGTTTAATGCTATACTGTGGAACATTCCAAGTAGAGCAATGACATATCCATAGAAACAAGCAGGTGACGGACCCTCCACCAGAAAAGTTACACAGTGCACCTTTAATATACAGTACAGTTTTACTTGTTTGAATACATGTCCGGTTAGCCTATATTTTTACCTTTACAAAATCGAGGCATGATTTTAATTTAGATTTTAAGACATTCGCTATAAGAAACAGTAAGAGAAAAAGATTATTTATAAAAGATGTGTGTAGAATCCCTCAGTTGTCAAGGTAGAATCCATGGCAAAAGGAGAAATTAAATTTGTCAACTGGACAAAAGTTTATTTGGTTGAAAACATTTCACAGCTCATCCAAGTTGCTTCTTCAGTTCTGGTCAGACGCTGGTAGACACTGCCTATATCCGCAAACAAAGATGTCGTCTACTCCATTCAGTGTTGTGAAGACTGCAGCGAGAGCTACAGTGGAGAAACAAAACCGCCACTTCACAAGAGGATGTACCAACACAGACGAGAGAGCCAGAGTGGACCTTCATCTGCCGTACATCTCCACCTAGAACCCACGGGCCACTCCTTTGAGGACAGTGAGGTACAGATCTTGGCCAGAGAAAAGAACTGGTTTGAGAGGGGAGTTAAAGAGGCTATTTTTGTCAAGAAAGAGAATCCTTCTTGAACAAAAATGGAGGTCTCAGACATCATTTGTCTCCCATCTATAACTCTATCCTCAAACCTAAATCAAAACAAACAAAGAAAAAATAGGGCAGCAGGTCAAGTCCAGAGGTGTGAAAACACACATTATGGCCCTGAATGGTTCTGCTAACAAGACCCCACACTCCACTCCCACTGCATCTTGAATCGGCTTACCTAACTATCAGAAACTGAAAACAAGGTTTCATAGTAATTTCACTGTAGTTAGCTCCTCCCTTTAGGCAGATACAGGCAGTGTCCACCAGCGTCTGACCAGAACTGAAGAAGCAGCTTGGATAAGCTATGAAACGTATTCACCCAAATAAACTTTTGTCCAGTTGACAAATTGAATTTCTCCTTTTGCCATTATTTATACAAGTTTCAAAACTGTTGTGGGGTATAATTTATTATTTATCTATAGAGCATTTAGTCTATAAAATCATTCCTTTGTGTTGTGTTTTGGGCACCATTGCAACATACAGTATGGCCAGTGCCTTATTGTGGGTCTCTATTTCTCCAACAGCTTCCAGTTACTGACATACTGTAGTTACAGCTATATTTGGCCCTGATTGACTGTACTAACTACTACTGTATTAATTACTTGATGATAGCTCAGATTCACACAGTCTATTTCCATCTACTTAACGATGAACATAAAACATATTTGATTTTTGCTTGATCATTAAACCACGTTAAATCTGTCACAATACTAAAATGTAATTGGATCGCTGTAATTTCTGGATGTAATTTTGTCTCACTAACTACGCACAGAGTTTTAAAGGTGCACTGCGTAACATTTCTAGTGGAAGATCTGCCACCTGTTTATCTCTATTGAAATGTCTATTATGTTCCACAGTATACATTAACGAGGGAGACAAGATGGCTACAGATCTACATTACAGTTCAGATCTGTGGAAAGGCGCCCCTATTCACAGAAGGAATTATTGTATTTCTGAGCAATAAAAACACCCATAATGAATAAATGTTAAATAGAAATGTTTAATGTTATTCCATGGAACATTCCAGGCCAAGCAATAACATACATTTCCATGGAGACAAGCAGGTAGCGGGCCCTCCACCAGAAAAGTTGCACAGTGCACCTTTAAGTATACAGTCAAAGAAGCAGTAATCTGTACTGCATCTCCTAGTATTTTATTACCTCTGTAGACCATAAACCGTGGCATTAACATTGCTCAAAAGTTCACTGACCGTTCTCAAATTTCCTGAAATGTACCTCATAGATACAGCTTCTGCTCCATAGGGGAAAAGCTACTGTCTGTGAAACTTAAGCAGAGACTGGACTTCTGCATTCTTTCTGATCTGCTAAATGTTAGTCCATAACTCATAGAAATAAAGATTTAACATTTGAGCATAGTGTAAGCTCACAGCAAAACAGCAGTATCATTGTTTTTGCAGATACTTGGACGTTTAGTAGCAGTTTATAGCCAAAAGTGTGGATCGAGTTACCTGGGAACAATCACGCACACAGTGCAGTATCCATCTAGTTAGAGCTATATTAAAAAAATAAATAATAGATAGCAGATTTTAAATGATGTCTGATAGTTCATTTTCCTGTTCACTAAAGCTCAACAGTGGAATAAAAAAAATTAAAATCATAAATCATCTCTCTAAAAATACATATTAAGTTGAGACTCAACAAGTGAATATCTTAATACATTATATATATATATATATATATATATATATATATATATATATATATATATATATATATATATATATATATATATATATATATATATATATATATAAATTTTTTTAAAGTTAGTTTAAGGTGTACTATATAACTTTGCTGATACAGGGGGTATTACTTTGAAATGTTTCACATGACATTATGCTGCGTTCAGATCGTGGCATCAGGTTTACACTAGGGATGCAAATTATCGATTAATTCATTAATCTATAGTTGATTGACCTTATCGATCAATTAACGATTAACTGGTAAGCGGCGTTTTTCATCTGAATTTTAGTGTTTCAATAGGGTCTTTAAGAATATAAGCAATAGTATACATAACACTGAGTCATAAATATATCATAGTATTATTATGTTGTATATTCCTCAATTAATTATTCCTTAGTAAAAAGCAGACAAATGTATTGATGCTGAATAACAAAATACAGTAATCCCTCGCTCTATCGCGGTTTGCGGATTTTTTTTTTTTTTTTTTTTTTTAATAGTGGAACTTTTTTTTTATAGTGTAACATTGTGTTCTGCGTCCTGATTGGCTAAGAGACTAGACCAGGTCTAGACCAGAACTAAACCAGGTCTAGACCAGGTCTAAACCAGGTCTAAACCTAGACTGGGCCTGGACTAAACCAGGACTGGATCAGGTCTAGACCTGGACTAAACCAGGATTAAACCACCACGTGCCACTGGTGGTTTCGTGCGGCTGGTTTGTGGCTAGGGCTGAGACTAGCCATTCCGGGCGCCGCGGTTCGATCTCGTGCTCAGCAGGCCACAGGCGCCAGCGGCACTGCCCGGTGTACGTGCGAGGCCTGCGCGTACACCGGGCAGTGCCGTTGGCGCCTGCGGCCGGCTGTGAGTCGGGCTTGGCGCAGCGCGGTGCGCGGTTGCCTTGTTTCGTGACCACGCGGGTGCGCGTGTCCGCGATTAGCGATTAATTACAATTAATGCATTTTGTTCGACCAACGTCTTGATCGACAATTAATCGTAAGTCGATTAATTGTTGACATCCCTAGTCTACACGCAAACTCTATGAGGACACACACATCTTGGCACATATTGAGCATTCATGCAGAGCTTTTGAAAGTTCAAAATGTTGAAATTTCACCAAAATTCGACTATATATATAAATGAACACAGCCAACACACTAGCTGCGGTGTTGCAAACAGGAAGTTAGTATGGTGGCACTTCCGGCTCATTCTGACCCTGGCTCCAATTGAGTTTACATTGGAATATTGTCACTCCTCTCTGTAACTGAATTAATAAATTCCTATTCCTAATATTGAGCTTGTCTCCAAATTTGCCTCTATAACTGCTAACACTGTGAGCTTCAATTGATTAAAGCTGAACATTATGGGTGGCGTAAAACTAGGGCTGGGCGGTATACCGGTTCATACTGAATACCGGTGTTTTGTTTTTTTTAATGATATGATACCGCAATACCGGTGAGTGTGTGCGTACAAAACATCGGGAACACAGAGTGGCGGAACGTTGCACCGGGGGACTGTTTTGCAGTGGCATGAGAGCAGTGTAAGTGTAAGCCGTGTCCCAATTTCAGGGCTGCAGCCTCCAAGGTCTGCTTTTTCGGACGCTCCTCCAACTTGCCTCCACGGACCGCAAGGCCGTTGCCGAAATGGGACAGCTCCAGCCCACGGAGCCGCTTCGTCACCCAGCAACCGAGGCACGCTGCTAACGCTAATGCTAACAATACACACCATTCAAATTATGCACACTGATCAATAACCCTCGAATTGGGACGCGGCTACAGTGTGTGTTGAGTGGTGAACAATATGTACGTTGTTGTTAGACACAGAGGAACTTATACCAAAAAGAGGAGCCGTGTCAGTTGTGTGGAAGTATTTCGGCTTTACAAAAAACTGGCGCTGATCAAACAACCGTATTCTGTAAATGTTGTCGGGCTAAAGTTGTAGCCGCAGGAGGCAACACGAGCGATCTGCTTCACCACATCCGTCACAAACTTGTCCTGGAATATGAAGAATCCAGGAAACTAAGATCTGCATCCTCTTCCACGTCTGCAGGGAATCTTCAAGTTGGCACTGCAACAAAAAACGCCACTCAGACGTCACTCAAAGACGCGTTTGCTAAGGGGACTGCCTATGACAAAAGCAAAGGGTGGAACGAAATTACCAACGATAACTATCCACCAAGCCAAAGACATGGTACCACTTAGGCTACGTTTATACGGCGACGATAAAAACAGAAGACGCAAAAGTGGCGTCTCGACTTCAATTTTGTATCCCCGTTTAGACGAGCGTTCTCAACAGGAAATGTTTGTTTATACGAAGACGCAAAAGTGGGCGAATTCGATTGAATATGCATGCCAGGCCGCTAATAAAAACACCTACCTTTTTCAAGACACCGACAGGGGCTCTCATCACGGTTGTTTCGCCCTCGATGTAGGGTGGGAGCTCTTCGCTTAATGCAACAAGAGCTTGTTTAGTCATTCTGAAGTTTTCCACCCAAGCACTGTCAGCAACTAATCCATTCTCAAAATTGTCCCACCACTGACTGGTTCTGCCCGGTCTTGTCCAAACTCGCCTCTGTCACCTGCGACGTATTGTTATTGTTTTTACCGGCTTGGCGCATCCAGTCAGCTGTATGCGGCGTGAACATGTTTTGCCCTTCTTGCCGTTTAGACGGAGACACGACCCGGGCCGTCTTCAAAACTCCACAGTCTGGAGGGAGTCTTCAGATTTTTGCGGTTTCAGAGCCCGACGGCGCCGCCGCCGTGTAAACAAAAGACACTTCCGATAGAATATTTTGTCGTATTCAGTCGCAATCGTCCTCGTCTAAAGGCGGCAGTAGCTCAGTTGGTAGAGCGTTTGTCCACTGATCCAAAGGTTGGCGGTTCAAATCCCGCTCTTGACATAAGAAACATCAGTGGTTGAGCGGTCAGATCCACTGACCCACAGGTTGGTTGGTACGATTCCAGCTCCCACAGATGAATGCTGCCGTTGTGTCCTTGGACAAGACACTTAACCCTCCTTGCCCCCAGTGTCTGCGTACACTGGTGTGTGAATGTGTATGTGTGAATGGGTGAGTGGTTCCTTGTTGTAAAGCGCTTTGGGTGCCTTCAAGGTGGAAAAGCGCTATATAAAGATGTGACCATTTACCATTTAAACGGCCCCTTAGTCCTGTTGACAAAGGAGTTTCAAGGAGATGATTAAAACACTGGACCCAGATGTTTTACCAAGTCGAATTTACTGCAGTAATTATTCTCTAAATTATTAGGACATGGGGTTAACACGTAGTCATGCATGAAAAATACCGTCAAATATCGTGACACCGATATAATTTTGAAAAATACCGTGAATCAATTTTTGGTCATACCGCCCAGCTCTACGTCACACTCCCTTAGTCCACTTCTTAATACAGTCTGTGGTGTCAACAAGTTTCAAGCATTTGCCCTCAAATACATATGTGTCCAAATTGAGGTCTTGGCTGCAATTTTGCTGCAGTGGTCTGACATTTAATAAATACCTCGAAAAACCAGGTCAGATCAGGTCAGACAACGCTGCTCACTGTAAGAATGCAGGTTTTTCCAATGTATTTTAAAGAAAAGTTACAAATTGTACTTTTAAGATTGGATCAAATGTGACTGTTTTGACTTATCTAATGCAAGTCAGTACAAAAGTGCATTCAATTTTCCGTCAACATTGTGGGAAAAGCTTATTTGAATGTTTGGCTGTTAGTGGTATACTCACACATGACTCATGAAATATTCCAAAATAGCATATTCCAGATCAGTGTGGCCTGTGGATATTTGGCATTACTACTGTCCTTAATATCTGAAAGCACAGGGAGATCGTGGGATTTTCAAAAATGTTGGACTAAACGCAAGACCAAATCAAAGACAATCACTATAATACGAGATGACACTGCAAGTGGATTTCATGCAAGACGCACTCAACTCAAACCCCAACTGTCAGCTACTTGAAATTACCATGATAATTTACAATACAATACACGCAGTTGAATGAGTGACACACTAACAAATAACATAAGACATCCATCTTATTTTTATAAATGAAAATGCATTTATGATATGAAGATTGAAGTCGCAGTCTGTAGTTTTGAGTGGGTGAAAAAAAAGGCAGCCAGAAATACCAAGAAAGATGGCAGCGTGGTTTGTGGTTTAGGAACTGTCATTCAGCCGTATGATCCATTCTCAGCTGTTGACTTGTTTGAGTGGGCACTTGCTGAAAACGGCGTAACTAGACATGATTAAAACTGTAATCTAATTGCAATTTCTTGAAGCATTTTTATTTAAAAGGCCTTTATCACCCTATTTTCTGATCTATGTTACAATGTTTCCTCATCAAAAACATATCTGGAGTTGTGTTTTGTTTCATTCACACTTTTTTAAACTGCATAGGCCTTTGTACAGGAAGTATTACCACTGTGTTTTTAACCTCCATATAACTTCTCTGGACTCATTTGGATTTCATTTTGGCGGCACGGTGGCTGAGTGGCTAGCTTCACAGCAAGAAGGTTCCGGGTTCGATCCCCGGGTTGCCCTAGCCTTTCTGTGTGGAGTTTGCATGTTCTACCCGCGTCTGGGTGGGCTTCCTCCAGGCACTCCGGTTTCCCCAATCAACCCAAAAACATGTTCCATGGGTAAAATCCTCCAGCTGAGGTCCTGACCAAGCCGAGCAATAAGATCATGGAGATGGGTCTCCGGGCACCTGAAAGATGAAGTGCCCACTGCTCCTGAAGGATGGGTCAAATGCAGATAAACAATTTCCCTACAGGGATAAATCAAGGATAATTCAAAAATAATAATAAAAAATTCAGCCATAGAATTGCTAATGTCTACCAAACTAAAGGTAAAAGGAGCTGTTAACTACTACATGACATCATTGATCTTTGGAGATGTAGACAGTCTAATAATAAAAAGATTACTTAAACTGAATCTAAATTAAAATGCTGATATTGATATTTAAAGGTCCTATATTACACAAAATTAATTCTTGTGATCTTTTAGTCATGTCATGTCATAAAAAAACATGCCTGAAGAGTCATCCATGTGTCATCCATGCAGGTTTGAGTAATCTAGCAAGCTCTCAAACCCTCCTCACAGTTAGCTGTAAGATTCTGTCTAATGAAACTTAAAAAACTTGTTAATATGTAGTTTTTTGCATTTTCAAAACAATAAAAGGTAACATTTAAATAAGTTTTGTGTAAGCAGTACTCAATAGAAGTAAAATATCCCGTCCTATTTTGCAGTTTGCTCTCTTCATACTGATTCCAATGCCTCAACGTAACTCTACAGATACAGACAATTACATGGTACGATTGTCATAATGAACAATTGATTAAGTACACTGCAGATGTTTTACTGGCCTTTACATGGGTCCAGTATTATCTTGCATACTCCGTCTTTATAACATTCACAGTCTTAAACCCATTTTAATTAAAAAGCCCAGCAGACCTTGCAGGAATTCACATAAGTACATTTGATATGAGCGCCAATGCTGTTTTACTGTGTTTCAGCTACATAAAAATCAGGTTTCATTTTGTTTTATAGAATTATAAAGTGCAGATAAAGACCAGAGAGATTAATTTGCAGAGGGTTAGACGTTACTATAAAACATACCCAGCTTTTGGTACACACGTTTCTGATTTTAAGTGGAGTCCGTGCACTGATGCTAAAACAATGTACAGGAAACAGAACAATAAAGCAAAATACAAAACAGACCTACACACATCGTACCTCAACCCTGCTATACTCGTAGATGCATGTGTTCTTTGTTGCTTAATCTGAAATGATTTCTGTTGCTATTCTCGAGACTTGGACAGGGGAGTACTAAAATAAAACCTAGCACAGCCTGATTTTCCCATCAAAATAATGAAACGTGATCAGGTTTAGAGGCCAGGGAGAGTCCAGGGAGCACAGCTGTCAAACTTCAAAGATACACAACCTCATATTGCACTTTCAATAGCCAGGGTTGGGACAATAGCAGCTTGTATGGACATTTCTGGAGTATTTCTTCTAAATTTTGGTACCGTTTCGTGACCTGACATAGCAGCAAGGATGATTTAAAGGTCTACTCGTAGACTGTATAAAGGACATAGCTAACCCGCTGCCGCGTTCCAAATAGGAAGTGAGCATGGGGGCGCTTCTGGCTCCATCGACATCAAGAAATTGTAACTTCCCCTCTCTGTAACTGCTCCTGTGAGCCTCATCATTTCGGTTTTAAAATGTTCATGTTAACCCACTCTGCATCATCTTGGTGTTGTTATATTGCGATTTTTGTCTGCAAACTAGTGCTGTCAGGTGATTGAAAAAAAAAAATCTAATTAATTACAGGATTTGTAATGAATTAATCATATTTTAATCTTGTTAGAGAGAGAGCTAGAGAGAGAGAGAGAGATTGAGAGAGAGAGGCAACTCAATTTGCGATTGAGTTTGTCACTTTTTCTGTGGTCGCTTTTCTTATTCATTTCTCAAATTCTGTGAGCGTGGTTTGTTGGTTTGTTGAAGTGCGCTCATGCTCGCACTATCACAATGGAACTTGTCAGGACGCGTTTATCGTTCCAATGATCCGTCAGGCTGGATCGGAAAATTCTTTTTGACAAAAGCTCCAAATCAGCGCATTCTTGTTGATACAGTAGTCCCGTCTTCGTTCTTTTTATAAATAAACTTGCCGTTCAAAGGCCCTGGCAGGGATTTGCTTGCCGCACGCCAAATTTAAAATGCGTGTGCATTGAATTGCCACTCATAATTGATTGTGTTAATTTTTATAACGCGTTAAACTGACAGTCCTACTGCAAACAAATTCCTATTCCTAATATGCAACTCCAACTTCACTCCTATAACTTCATTTGACTAGAGCCAAATACTATGGGTGACCTCACTCTCACTTTAGTTTTTTTTATTTTTTTATTTATATTCTTAGTTCACTTCTTAATACAATCTATGGGTATAATATGTAACTTTTCTGGTTGAGGGTACACCAACTGCTTGTCTCCTTGTAGATGTTGTTACTATACCTGGTTTGTTCTGCAGTATGGCATAAAATGTATCTAAAATTCACTTAGTTTGAAGTGTTTTTATTGCTGACAAATACCTTTCAAAACATACATTCACCATGATGATATAAAATTGAATGCTATATTGAGTAACATTGTGGGCGAACAAGAATACCTCCAACTCCAAAATACTGTGAAAAGCAACATTCTTACCGTGCAATCTTAAGTGCAATCACCTCTCCACAGATCTGGCCTGATTTTGCCACCTGTTTGTCTCTATGGAGATAAATGAGTTTAACAGTGGAACTTTCTTGGCAAAGCTTCTCTCCAGTAGAAAGGTTACACAGTGCTCCTTTAAAGTTCACATATTTAAGAGGCTGAAAATATAGAAGGAGAGAGAGAACATTTATTTAATTTAATGAAGGGCTCAAAAATATATTTAAAAACATAACATTTTTACTGTGAGCGGGGTTGCCTTTACACAGTTCTTACCTGTGACTTGGCCTGGTTGTGCCACCTGCTTGTCTCCATGGAGATAGACAATTTAAATGCAGTCAAGCCAAAGCAATCAGTAGGCACGTACTGTAAGTAGTCACTCACTCTTATGGAAAATATTACACAGTTCACCTTAAAGTTCAAATTTAAGTGGCCAAAAATATGAAAGTAAAGGGAGAGAGAGAGGGGTGAAGTAAGAGATAAAGAGACAAAAGTAGGAAGAGTGCATAATTTATATATTTAAGAGGCTGAAAATATAGAAAGAAGAGGGATAGAGAGAGACAGAGAAATGGAAAGGGAGAAAAAGAGATGGGTTGCGAATTAGATAAAGAGAGAAAATTTATCTATCTGCTATAGACCAGCAAAGCCACAAATAGCATAAACCCCATTGTATAGAGTGGAAAACATGTTGAGTATGAAAACAATTCTTATTTTGTCAACCGGAACAATAGAAAAACATAATTAACCAGCTACTAAGTCCAAACCACAGAAAATACTCACCATTGTTGCATAATTAAACCCAACCACAACACTGCCCAGACCAATAAAGATGTTTTGAATGCTACAACTAAATAAAGCTTCAGTTTCCGAGCAGCCATTGGTTAAGAGTAACTGTTGTCTCTGATGTATTAATTAATGTGCAAGAAAATTCATATGACTGTATTGCATCAGTCAAAGATGTTATTAAAATGGTCAAAGCAGAGGATTAAAAAAATACCTAAAATACACTAGGGTTGTTAAAAGTATTGAAAATCAGATGCTAATCGATACTAAAGCTAGTATTGAAACTAGATATTCATTTGAGTAGCTGTCAATAATAAAAAAGTCATGGTAACAGGACAGAAATGAAGCTTTTCTGAATAGGTCTAGCATGATCTTGAGCTGGACCACTATGGAACCTACCTGGACCAGGGAGTATACAGATATAAGACCACATGGAAATATGAAAGAAAGTATTACGATTTAATGTTGAAAATCACTTTTATTATTTCATTTTCATCATAGTATCAGAATCGGTATTGACTATCAAGTCTATTCCTCAGCATTGAAATAGCGTTTGAAATTTTATAGTTAAAACAGAACATTTACATTTTTATTTAAATATTGAAAAACATAGGTTGCTGGTATTAATTGTTCATAGAGTTTTTTACAGCCAGAAACTTGAGTTTATACAAAAATAACTTCAAAATTTCCAAAAAGAAATCCAAAGCCATATATCTGAAGTCATATGCCACTTGGACACCCAGAATAATAAAGAAAATTGCATCTGGAACAATTTTGCTACTCAACACTACATGCAGTTAATAAGTATATCATGATAAGGATTTTAAAAAAGTACATATACATAACTCAAATGTTGTTTTTGAGTTTCTGCATCTTTTTTACAGTGCATTGTCTGTAAAGCTGAAGAGACTGGCTTTGATTGACAGGATACAAGCCCCATTGGATGTTTTATTTAAAGGGTTTTGGTCCAATCAGAGCGTCCACTCTGGTGTGGGAGGAGGGACATGATGTGGTGTTGTTCAGTGACTGACAGGTAACACGCTGCTATTAGCTCAGCTGTCACTCACTCTGCCCTCTGCTCTGTTAGCTGTTATGCCAAACAGATTCGGATCATATGTTTTAGGAGACATTTTTGTTGCCAGCTGGATAAAATGTCCAAGATGCATTTCCTAAAACATAAAATTTGTAAACAGTTTGCAGGTGATCCAGCTAACTTAATTTGTTGCGGTGAGACAAAGAAACCTATAGCTGGATATCCAATGCCATTACAACTTTCTCTAGCCTTGTAATGTAAAGAGATGAGAAGCTTTAGTTATTTAGTTATTAAAAACCACTGTTGCTGGGAACAAGACAGAAATGTATACATACATGAAAAGTCAGGAGTAGCAGAGGCTTTTATTCAAATAAATGATCAAAATAAAGAAATAAATGCTGAAAACAAATATTAGATGGTGATGTTTATGTCTAATGGACTTTACACATATCATAAACCACATGCTTCTTATGAGACGCAATATTTTTTTTCAATTATTAAAAATTCTGAGCTAATCTAAATCATTAAGCAATACAATACACTCCTGACTTATCACATATAGACCACATTAAAGCAGTAGGCTAAAAGTTCTGTTTTATTTAGCAAATCATTTTAAAAAGTTGTTTCCCCCTAACTTTTTCCTTGTTCATAGGTATTCCTCAAAAACTCAAACTTATTACAATATTACAATATAGTCATAGTCTTATCAATGTTTTACTTAAAATAAGGGTTGGGCATCCCTGGAAAATTATTTACTCATCTGATTTTTTTGGACTTAAAGTGTAAAAATGCAATGAAATACTGAAATATATGTTAAAATCCTTAATTAGTATCTAGAATTTGTACAAACCCTGCATTTCTGTTTACATCTGTATTCAAACAAAACATTTAAAACTATCAAACTTAATTAATCTTCTCACATTTTACTTACCCCTGCTTCTTTCCTTCATGTTGTCCATTGGTCAACGGGGAATCGGTGGCACAGCTGTTTAAAGCCACTTGAATGAGTTCCTATAGGATGTAATGAGATGCTAAGAGTGCCGCTAATCCCCATTCTTCTCCCCCGGCCTGCTGTTTAAACTGGACATGAATATATGAGAGTTAAAGCGCTCTTTGGCTCTGCGCTGGAAGCAATCTGTTCACTTCAAAGGCCCAGAGAGTGTTCAGATTAACCCCTCCTCATCCCAAATAAAGTCCCTTTTCACCCTCACCATTCATTAAGCCGGTAGCTTCCTATGTCTTTGCTGCTCTTTTTTCAACTTCCGGACAGGGTTCTGCACTGGTAATTGTGGGAAATGCTCGGGATGTAACAATATGTAAATCACACTACAAAAAGCAATATCTAAATTAAAAAAAAAAAAGTAACACCTGCTTGTTTCTATGGATTTGTCATTCCTTTACCTGGAATGTTCCACAGTATGACAATAAACAGCTCTACCTTAAATTTATTCAATTACAAGTGGTTTTATAGCTCAAAAATACATATAAAAACAGGCATTCTGACTGTGAGCGGATTGACACAGATCTTACCTGTAATTTGGACTGCATGGTTTGGTCTCCATGGAGAAAGGTTTAATGCCATACTGGGAAACATTCCTGACAAAGCAATAACATCTCCATGGAGAAAAGCATTTGATGGACCCTCCACCAGAAAAGTTACACAATGCACCTTTAAGTTGTGGAAAACACACATAGCAAGTGGCAGTAAGATTACATGTTCTTCAAGGTATTTTTAAACAATAAAAACCTGTTGCCATATACTGTAGATCACGCCAATGCCATACTGTAGAACATTCCAGGCGAAGCAATTAACATCTCCATGGTGACAAGCTGGTGGCAGACCCTCCCCCAGAAAAGTTACATAGTGTACCTTTAAGTGGCATTTAAATAAAGGCGCAACATGATTCAATATTGTGAGAATGCGTATCTTATGTTTTGTTTTGTATTGTAAAAAAATCTGGATAGATCTATCAATGGGATCTAAACTAAAACATACTTTGGTTTAACTCAATGGAAAAAGTCTGTCATTTGTCATTTCAACATGTGTCCAAAGTGGACACAGGGCCCGGACAAAAAGGGGATAATCCGTGAAATGTGTCCGGGTCAGAGGTCAGGGGTCAACCTCCAGCCGTGTCGTGTGTTAGCCTGTGTGTGTGTTTGTGTATTTGTGTGTGCAGATTAACTTAAGAAGGCTGCAGAGGAAATGAGAGGAGAGGTTAAGAGAAAAGCCTGTTTATCTTTCTTCAAGACACTTCACAGTTAGCACAAAAACAGGAAATACAAACACAATGCATATGCTAATAATGATATAATAAAAAGGCTTATTTTATGTTATTTCTATGGTACATCTGTTACCGTATGGTACTGTATAGAGCTTGTAGTAATAGACAGTTTTATTAAAGTGGGATGAAGTGACGTCTGAAATAAGTTAAAACGTATTGTATGAGTTAGCTCTAGTCTTTGTCCAAATGAATCCACCACTATACATGTGTTTCAGGTTCATGATTTTATATAGGCGCCATTTTCAGTACTTTTTGACATTCAAGGGATAGAATATTTTGTTTTCACTTGTTAATAGCTTTCACAACTGTTCTACTTTTACCCTTTTTTACCCTTAAAACCCTGATTGATAGTTTTGGAAATTAGACTTAGACAAACTTTATTGATCCACAATTATTTGGGTTTTGTGTTTTAAGTAGATTTTTTTTATTAGAGTCATTGATTACAACATAATACTGTGTAAATATTGTTTAGTGACATTTTTTAAAGCTTCCATGCATTTATATGTTGTTTATATTCATTTTGTGTTTTTAGTGTAAAAACAGATACAATGTTATAAATGAGAAAAAATATGGTTAGCCTATAGGGTACTAACAGTACACTAAATTAAAAAAGGAAAAAAAACACACACACACACACAAAAGGATTTACAACATTTTGTAAGAAAATATCTCAAAATACTTCCAAAACTTAAGGTAAAGTATAAG
Organism: Paratrypauchen microcephalus; assembly: GCA_036785185.1. Classification (NCBI taxonomy): domain Eukaryota; kingdom Metazoa; phylum Chordata; class Actinopteri; order Gobiiformes; family Gobiidae; genus Paratrypauchen; species Paratrypauchen microcephalus. The sequence goes on along the minus strand of JAVJIX010000043.1, from coordinate 5,755,568 downwards.
TGAACTTGAATATGTCTTTATAATTTTTAAATAGCACCCTATGTATGGTTTCTCCAATTATGAAAAATCAAGATTGTTACTATAGAAATGAACAATTTAAAACAAAATATAGCAGCTTAAACCCTTGAATAATATACACCAAAGATTCAAACTTGTTGACTCTAAACTCCAGCTCTGAGCCTAATGCCAAACACATGTCCATGAACCCACAAGTGGTTTTTCCTCTTCACTTTTCTGCTGCCTCATGTCCACTCCTGCAGGTGCCTCTCTCTCTCTGTCTGTGGGCCTAGAGGTCAAAGGTCAAGGGTTTAGAGCCCCCCGAAATCTACCCCCCAACCTCCCCGCCCGCTTTTTACCCCTGCCTTTGGGCCTGACACCTGTTGTACATGTGGGAGGTAGCATAAGCTGTCAGAACGCACATGGGCTGAGTGGGAGGGTGGAGTGTACTGGGGGGGTTTTGGCATGTGTAGAATGTAAAATAGTTGGAACCATCTCTTTTCCTATGCTTGTCTATGCGGCACCTTGCAAGCTGCACCTGTAGTTTAGCTTAAATTACCGCGTGTGGACATTTAAAGAGGGCTGGGGAATCTGTGTCCCGCGGGCCACACACACAGCAGTGACAAGTGCGCCTGCCCCTTTAAGAGAAACGCATTCATTAGATACATGTCGCGAAATAGTTCGGTAGCTCAACACTTGTCCTGGTTTGTGTTGGGTTTGCAGTCTGTGTTGTCATAGCAAATCTTCTCCACTCTTATTATAAGTGATTTAAAGGTGAACTATGTAACTTTTCAAGATGAAGGGTCTGCTATATACAAATTGTGAAGTGAGATATATTGCTGAACTAATTAAAAACCATAAACGATAACATTGAAGCCAAACCATGAAGCAGAATTATGCACAAAAGTATTTTAAATGTACAATATTGTTAAAAAACATAAGCTGACATAAATAAATTGCAGAATGACACACTTTAGTAGTTAGTTTGTCTATGAAAGTTCATAAAAGTTTGTTATTCAACCATCTACAACTCTTATCATACTGCAAAACAATTACCAAAAAGTTCTCACCAGTACAAAGAAAAAGTTTCACGATAAATATTGACCCCGCAAATGTTCCATCTGTCATGTATTGAACAATAACTTAGTAATTATCAAGACAGACTGACTGCTACATGATTGTTTAGTTTAGTTTTTTTGAGCACTAAAACGTTTGTAATTGGAACATTCCAAGTATTAACGTCTCCATACAGATGAAGTGCATGTTTGAAAGTAAATAGTTTTAACGTTTATATGATATCCTAATCTACTTAATGATCTATTCTGATTTTGTGATAGAAAAACTATACATTTTTTAAGTTATAAATGAAATTGCAGTTAATATTAGAACCATAAGGGCCGACATGTGCTCTTTGTAGTTTAGTTTACCGTATTTTAACACAGTGCGCCTTATGGCCGTGAAAATACGGTATTTCAAAATGACAAAATATACAGTAAAAACATGAAAGAAAATTTAGCAAATATATTGTGTAAATGGGACAGCTCTGAAGCTGTCCTTATCTTGTACACCAGCAGTCCTTAGTCCAGGGCATCTGGCTTAAAATCTTCCAATGCGCACAACACCACAAAACAGTACTAGTTGATTTATTTATGTTTATTAACTACACATTATCTCTGAATGTCCATATCAGTGTTGTATGGTGCTATTTTGATAATTTTTTTTAACCAGATAGTTTTGCTTGTAGTTTTATAGTACGTTTTACACAAAAACCTTTATATTTAAAAAAAAAAAAAAAATCAAACGGTGGTCAATTATTTCATTGTTTGGGGCCCACTATATTGAATTATAATTTATTCATATAGGCAATTGGCAATTAGCTCTTCTCTACATGTGAATTCCCCAGAGTGACATGTTTCTGAATATATTTAAGTTATATAGTTAAGGATGGTAATTGTGTTTTGTAGAATTGATACGGAAATTGACACACAAATTTGACACACAAATGGTGAACCAAATCTGCCTATATTCAAACAATTATAACTCAAAACTCACAAACCTCTTGTGTATTTTTCAAAGTGTATCTAAGGATGTTATTTCACTAGCACCGCCCTAAGCCTTGTAAAACAGCATTCTGTTCGTAATTAATAGCTCATAAAAACACTGAAAATCTCGTCTTTTTTTTTTTTTTGGAATACTGCCATTTGCTGTCTGCAGTTAGAGTGTGTACAAGCCTTTCTAAGTGCTATATTAACAGTGCGACCCGCGAGGACGCCTGATTAAATTATTATCAGCACGGATTAATTAATCTATAATATTTATTCGTATTATGAAGCGAGCCGAGGAGGAGTGGAGCTAAGAAAAGGTTAGAGGCACGCGCTCAAGGCTTTTCATCTCAGTGAAAGGCATCGCTCGGGGGCTACGGAGACAACAAGGCCCCCCTGAACGCTCAGCCAGAAGGTTATTGCTGATATCAAACAGTCGTATGCAATTAACTGTCACAACAAATAATTAAGAGGGCCGATAATGAGAAAATTAACATTTCCATTGTGCAGGCGCTGTATTGTGTGCCTGGGTCATTGCAGAAGGGGGCTTTGAGAGCTCTGAATGAATAAATTATCTCTGTGTTGTAGTCTTAGGAGGATGATAAGATGAGAGGGAGGAGAGGGGGGGCAGGAAGAGAGAGAGAATGAGAGGGAGGAGAAAGAGGGTGAGAGTGAGGAAGAGAGAGAGTGCAGGCATTTTTATAGAGGAGGGATCACGGTGCAGAGTTTAACACATGCAAAAAGAAACGCCCCTTAGAACATGACCAGTTACTAAACAGAAGAAGGTCTGTGCAAGAAAAGATATACTAACTCAAACTGGATTTTGATACTAAGGAATAAACTCGATATTTGATACAGATTCCAATACCAGAATTATAATAAAAAAACACTCTTTCTTTAGACAATAGAACGTGACTTTCAACATGAATAAATCATAGTACTTTCTTTTATATCACCATGTGGTCTTATATCTATATTCCTCAGTTGTCCAGGTTGTTTCCATAGTGGTCCATGGGCTGAAAGTATCCAAATGATTCTGGTGAAGGTGTATGGAGTTTAAAAACACAGTGGAGCACTTCTTGTATTACCACATGACATCACAAAGTGGAACAGAGTGTTTTCCATTTGATAGAAGAACTCTAAATATGCAAGATTTATGTGATAAATGTGTGTATGAAACAAAACACAACTCCAGGTCTGTTTGTGATGAGGAAACAACATTATAACATAGATCAGAAAATACCGTGATATGGACCCTTTACTAATAATAAAATAAAAAAACATTGCACTACAGTTTATATTTGTTACTTTTACTCAAACTATAATTAGCCAAGTTACTTCTACTTTTGTAATATTCAAGGTGACTTTTGTGTGAATGCGCAATTTCGCCTAATTATGGAGTTGTTTTCAAAAGTATGATGTCACTATATTGTCTAAAGGTTATTTGTTAATCTGCAGTTGTCTCTTTCTGAAAACCAAAACCAAGACCATAAACATGTCAAAGTTTTGAATACACAATTTACAACTACATTTTTGCCAAGTTCATATTCCACATGTGTTAACTAGCATACATGTCTTTCTATTTCAGTTTCAGTGCCCTATATTGGTTTACCCCTTTTAGCAGACTCGCAGCATGGTACCGTGGTCTCCGTGGCAACCGTTTGTTTGGGTACATCAGAGCGTGGCGAGGTTTTCAGAAAGGGACCAGGACTGAAGAGGGAGGGGCCCCGGACCTCTCTGTGGGACCGGGTTATTCACAGGAACTTGACTCCAGTACCCCCCAACCTCCCCTATGTACATGCATTCTCAAAGCTCTGGAAATGTCAAATTATACAGGAAAGAAATGTGTACTTACAGACATACAAATATCTTTGGGGGAAAAAAAGTCATAAAACAATTTTCAAAAGCAAACTTGACAATTTTAATTAGATTCTCTATATTTTTACAAATCAAGTTTATTTCGCAATGCACATTTTACACACATTCTAAAGCATTCACATTTAAAAGAGTACTGGCATTAAGACACAGTGGAGCACTTACTGTATGTCTGCTAATCTAATACAATAATCAGATCTTTCTCTAATATTCATAAACACAAGGACTACTTTGGAAAGACGTGGAATTTTTTTTTTTAAAGAGTTCTAACACATATACTTTTTTATTAGTTTTGCAATTACTCTTTGCAAAAATCTGCCATTTTAAACTCATCCAAGACCATTAACCTTTGAACAATTATACACACAATACATGTATTTGTCTAAGCTACAAAATTAGCTGCATAATATTTGTAAATGTGATGTTTTTTATGTAATTCTGCAATATTGTGAATTTTTACATTTTGAATATAGTGCAAATTTTTAAAAAAGCTGTTTTTATGACATTATTATTTAACATTATTTTTAACATTATAAGATATTCAATCAAGTATCACAAGGATTTACAAATGTCAACGAGCCTAAAAAATAAATAAATAAATAAATAAAAGAAAAGAGGAGGTCATAGAAATTAAATATTACAAAAACAGTTTTAAAGTTTTTCAATTCCCTATGATCATAGGGGCATTGTGTAACTTTTCTAGTGGAGGGTCTGTCAAATGCTTGTCTCCATAGAGATGTTATTGCTTTATCTAGCGTTAAACCTTTCTATCATCATGGAGACCAAACCAGGACAAGTTACAGCTCAGATCTGTGGAGAGGCGACTCCACTCACAGTCACTCACAGAATTCCTGTTTTTCTGGGTATTTCTGAGCTATAAAACCACCTGTAATTGAATAAACGTAAGGTAGAGCTGTTTAATGTCATACTGTGGAACATTCCAGGCAGAGCAATGACATATCCACGGAGAAAAATGATTTGACGGACCCTCCACCAGAAAAGTTACACAATGCATCTTTAAAAAAAATAAAACAAACCAGGTTATTCAGGCTGTAGCTTTTAACCAACACACAGACACTTCGAGACACTGGAGACTGGAGGGCCCCTGGTTGCCATGTGTTTTTGACTGACACATCTTAGGATCTGGTGTGCAGCCAAGTTTAGCTCCTCTCTGTGACGAAAGATTTCCTGGCTTTTGAACTCTCCCTGATTGACACAAATGGGTTTGAGACAGCCCCCTCTATGGGCCAACACCCCCTATTGCCCCTCCTATTTCACCCCATTGCTCGTATTAAAGGAGATTTTTAGAAACAAGTTTAGGAAGAGCCAGTGTCACCTTATTGTTTGGGTGACAAAGAATGGACGAAGATCGGGGACAAAAGCAACGCTGGTAGTCGCTTTCAATTGGTCTAGACTCAGACTTCTCCGGATGGTTTTGAGGAAGAATAAAGAGGAAATGGAGAGAGAGAAAGAGGGGAAGGGGAGAGGAGGAGTGGGAGGTAGACGAGCCTTGTGGTGGTCCCAACAGGAAGAGTGTAAGGGGTCAAAGGTCAGCGTCTGGGCTATCTAGAATCAAGCAGTCTCGGATATTATTACAGGGATTACATAATGGGGTTGTGGGAAATTTTTGGGAATTCAAAACAATTCAGAGTTATCAATTTCTAAAAAAAGTGTTGTGATTTTGTTATTTTTTTATATTGTTCATTTAGAATATTTTTTGGAGATAGTTTTGCTTTAGGGTTTGTTTTCAGTATTATTGTTCATTGTCTATATTAACTACAACAATACATCACACTTAAGGCCTACTTAAGTTAGTTTAGCAAATTCTAGAAAAAGGCTTCAAATGTTTATGAAAAAATCTTATTTTATTTTTTATTTTCAATTGTATTAAAGGTCCCATGGCATGAAATTTTCACTTTCTGAGGTTTTTGAACGTTAATGTGAGCTTCCCCCCCCCCCCCCCCCCCCCTTTTCTGCGTTAGAAAAAAACACAGCTCAAACGGGCGATTCTGAACAAGGCAACTATGTTACGTCACATCGAAAAAAGAAATGCAAATGCAGTTCCACCACTGTCTGGATGTCCACCCCTTGTCTCTGGAAATCACGCCCAGAGAGTTTGGACCGCGAAGGAGCTACGCAATGCGAAATGCATTTTTTTTATTTGCCTGGAGGCATGTGCGAGTGTTTCTAGGCTCGGAAGTCCTTTACCCGACCCTCTGGACCTCTGAAACAGCAGTGGTTTAATTTTATTTTCTGTGAAAATGTGTTTTTTCATTGAAATTCCTCTCCTTTCTTCCTCCGCGCTTAAAACGCGGAAGTGGGAGACAGCGCACCTAACCAGCGGCGTATTTGGCCCCCCCCACCCGCTCCTCTAACCTATCTGTGTCCTTCTCATTTGCATTCAAGCAACAAGGCCCAGAATGAGTTGTTCAGAGAGAGATTTTCTGACTCTGACTCTGTACATGTGTCTTTCTCATGCACTGAGTGTTGATTTTGAAGAAGGATTCATTTACAGTATTAGGGAACCATTAAGGCACCATATAAAAGCATCAAGAAGTACCATGTCATGGGACCTTTAAAGAAAAAAACAAAACAAAAACTTGACCTTGACTATGACCTGACAATTACCATACATATCCAGATTAGGCTGTAAATAAATAGCTAGTTTTAGTTTTTTTTTTTAATTTAAAAAATTTAAAAAAAAGCTCAAATTTTTCTATGATTTAAACAAAATAATATAATAATACAAAATATTTGTTTGTTATAAATTAATCTTATAATTTGTAAGCAATTTTTCATATTTATTTTTACCTATGTTTTCTCACAGTTTATTAGTAGACTGTAGTAGACTGTTGTGTGTGGGGTTGATCTTTAAATCGAATAATTATATGTAGTTCTCAAAAGACTGCCATTATAGTTTTATAGTTTAAAGGTGCATTGTGTAACTTTTCTGATGGAGGGTCCGCTACCTTCTTGTCTTCATTGTATTTAAGTATTTCATTGCTTTGCCTGAATGTTCCATGGCATTCAGTTTTTCTATCTCCTTCGACGAATGCCACCAGGCCAAGATATGGGTCAGATCTGTGAGAGGCAAGCCCGAACTTTTTCAATGTATTTTTGAGCAATAAAAACACGTACAATTGAATAGATATTTGATAGATAAGTTTAATGTGATAGTGTGGCACATTCCAGGCAACCCTAACCAAGACACAATGATAAAAAAGTTGCACCTTTAAATGTCACATTGTTGAGAGGAAAATTACATGTTGAGAAAAGCTTGGACAATAGCAGTAGCAGACAGTTTTAAGCCCTCAGTACAGTACATACCAGGGCTGTGTGCATGTGGGCAGGTGGTAGAAAGGACCCCCCAAGCCTCTCTTACCAAATCCTTATTTTAGCTCCGCTCTAACTAGTCCAGTCCAATAAACCTTTCAACCTCCAAGTTGTAAATTCACAAACAACTGGTGTGTTTGAGCCCTGCCACCCACTGTGACGAGCACTAGAGAGCGGGCGCAAAACGGGTGAGGAAAGATACCAGCCGAAGGAAGATTCAAGAAGAGCTAATGCTGTGAAAGCTGTGGAGTCTTTAGGCCTATAGGGGGGTGTCTATAGCAATGGCTGTAGGTAGTAGCTATAGTAACGATCATCTTTTGGTTTGGTCTAGTCCTGTCACGATAATATAATATAATTTTGAGTTATCATTAGGCTTTTATATTTCTATATCTTTACAGTATTTTTGGTTTATTTTTTTTAGCTTTAAGATGTAGAGGGTTGAATAAATTACTTAATATGTAGGAACCATGTTTTGTTTAGGTCTAGGCCTGTCACGATAATTATCCTACTTATATTACTTCAGTGTATGTTTTTGTATAATTTTTTAGGTGTCAGTATTGATCAGTTACTTTATTAAATGACTTCATAGTATGTAGACCTATGGGGGGGGGGTCTAGACCTCTACAAACATATTTTCACATTTCAGTCAACAGAATCCTACTTTTTAGACATGTACTGCAAATATAATCGCAATCACAATACAGTACTTGGGCCTCAAATACCAAGTCGTTGAACTACACAAAGCTATACAACCTGTCATGGTCTAAAACCATTTAAATTCTAAACGATAATGTATCAAATTCAACACACCTGCCTCAAGGCACACTAACCACAAAGTGGCGACTTTAACATGCCTATGGCCTCGCCTGCCACCATCAAATACACAATCATTTAAAGGGCCATATTGCGTTATTTTCTGATCTATGTTATAATGCTGTTTCCTCATCACAAACATACCTGGAGTTGTGGTTTGTTTTGTTTAATTCGAACATGTTTAACACACAAACCCTGCATATTTCAGCTCAGTTCTATCTCAAACTGAAAATGCTCTCATCCACCTTGTGATGTCATGTTGTAATACAGGAAGTGCTCCACTATGTTTTTAAACTCCATACACTTTCACTAGAATGCATACTATAGGACCTTTAAAAACATTGATAGAAGCTGGTTGAAATGACTTGCTCGATGACACAGTGGCAGGATATAGTGGCCATTCTACCCCTGTCCGTTTTTGAGACCTAACCTTAAACCTATAACTTTCTATAATTATTAACCATCATCACATTTACGACATAAGTGATATTAATTTGTGAATGGTCAGAGATGGTGAGACACTGCTAATACCATTGTACCCTATTGTTTTCATATTACACTACACTGTTACTCAGAGGTATGTTTGTCCCCTGGCGTGAAATGAATTTGCAGCTTTGTCACACAGAATTAAACTCACCAATCACAAATAATTAGACCAGAATGCATCAGTCTTTTATTAAATTACACCACATTAGAAGAGGTGGACTCAAAGTAGCAACCCATGTAAAGCTGTATTGAGCTAATAGCATATAGCATTCAATCAAAACATTTCAAGAAGGCCTGTCATGATAATTACTACATCGACTCACAATTCTCAGTATTATGATAGAAATTAGTATAGTTCTGGGGTTCAGTATGAATTATGTTGTTTTTGTTTTTTTTAAAGGGCCCATATTAGACTGTTTTCATTGTTGTTTCCTCAAAAACATACTTGAGCTGTGCTTTACTTCATTCACACATGTTTAACACACATATCCTGCATATTTAGGATGAGTTCTTCTCTCAAAGGGAAAACACTCTTATTAAACCGAAGATGTTCATTTTGTCTTCTTATGTACCGGTGTTGGTGGTGAGGTGTCGTTCCTCCTTTCACACACCTGGGACACCCTCCTCCAGAGAGCACCGCGCAATGGGAGGCGTGGTCAGTCTGAGCGACCTGCCAGGTCAATCAGGCTGACCACGCCTACAGGAAGTAACAATAGCTGACCACGCCTACAGGAAGTAACAAGAGCTGACCACACCTACAGGAAGTAGCAACAGCTGATATACGACACGTCACCAGCAACACCGGTGACAGTTCTGAAGATGCAGCAGCCGAAACATGTGAACAAGGTTAATACACTTTACCTTTAAACCAGAACCTCAAGAAGTTAAGCGGAAAACGCTCTGTTCCACCTTCTGATGTCATGTGCTCTACTGTGTTTTTAAACTCCATACACTCTCATTAGAAATTGATATTTCACCCCTGGAATTCCCAATCTCCACTGAACCTAAGGTAAAAGGAGCTGTTAACTTGAAAACCACCCCTTTATGACATCACAAGGTGTAACAGCATTTTGAGCTTTGGAGCTGTAGGCAGACAATAACAAAGGATTTATTAAACATTAAACATGTGAATGAAACAAAACACAACTCCAGGCAGGCTTTGGAAATAACATTATAACATGACTTAAAGCTCACAACACAATTTTTTGGTAATATAGGACCTTTAATTAGTTATCTGTACAATTTATTATTGACCCTAGCTAATTACAGTAAGTGATTCATTGTACTATTTATGTATTGCTAACACTGTACATTTAGAATATATTTTGGAATTTAGAATAACAATTGTCAAAAAGCTTTGAAAATTATATTTATTATTCATATATGCATCCATTGTTTTTTTTGGGTTTTTTTTTTAAACATTATATTATTTGAAATATCTGTCCACAGCATTTTGTTTTGTATCTATTTTGTGATTCTCCTCCTCCACTTGACTCCTATCTCTTCCTCTGGCTGCTTTTGGCCCCTAATTTCCATATGAAAGTCTATAGTGGGGCCCTGTGCTCTCTGGAGTGTGGCAGCAGCTCCCATTTTGCTCCTATCATTTCTACAAAGCCAAGATCTAACAGAATTCCAAATATATTTTTGAAACAATTTTGAAATAATATGGTTGATTTTCTTTTCCAATTTTGTGAGAATTTGATTACAATAAAAATCAACTAAAAGACCAAAAATCAACCTTATTCTTAAGATTGTGTGATTTAAACACAATAAATCATCTTAATACACACAATAAATCATCTTTGTTAAAATAGTGTATCGGATCCATTTCCTTATTACAACAACAACAATTATCAATAAATAGTATTGTTATACCATGCAAATTGATAAGTAATAATGTCAAGGATGCACAACCTAACTTTTTGGTTGGGGGTCCACTCGTTTCGATGGAGACAAATATATATTTGGTGTTTTTGCCCTAACAACATGAAACTTGGCGCTGCACACACCTGTACCATTAGGATGACACCCTCCAAATTTGAGATCAGTCGGATGAGTGTTTCGAGAGTTACAGTATGCATGGATGAATGTGACCTGGCCGTTCAGACTGAAGTCGCATGTCAAAAGATCGGATATGTATCGGTTTTAGGATCACATATCCAAGTGGCCTGGGTCGCATTTGAAAAAATTGGATCTGTGTTTTTCAGACTGTCATTAAAAGATCAGATACAGGCTGCAGTGTGAATGAAGCCACAGACAGACGTTCCTTGCATTAATAGATTGATATCATTGCTCTGTGAGGAATGTTCCACCGTATAACATTAAACAGCCCTTCCTTACATTTATTCAATTACAGGTGGTTTTATTGCTCAAAACCACCTAGCTTAATAACATTCTGACTGTCAGCGGGGTTGCATCTCCACAGGTCTGACCTGTCTCCATGCAAAAAGGCTTAATGCCACACCGTGAAACATCCCAGACAAAGCAATAACATCCCCATGGAGACAGGTATTTGACAAGCTTTCCACCAGAAATGTTACACAATGCACCTTGATCATATAGACAGTGTTCTATATAGTGTAGTTTACATAATAGTCAGGTGTTTAATAGAAATATGCATATATATTTTTAATTTTACCACACAAAAAAAGAAACAAACAAATCTGAATCTTACTGTAAAAGACCTCAAATAACCGCTAAACGCTACCTCTTAAGCTAGCATTATGTCTCCACGCCAGTACCTCCCAATACTCAAAGAACTGGTTTGGCTAATTAGCAATCAATTAGCCTGTTAGCACCCGCAGTAATTACCTTTTATAGAGGTGGAGAGGAGTGCAGCTGCTACCGCTAATAAAACCGCTAGTGGCTAACCTAACCAGGCCTGTCTGAGAGGGAGAGTTATGGCCCCAGAGGCAGAGGTGACAAGGAAAACACAGTCCCCCAAGGGCCCCTCTCCTCTGCCTCCATAACAGGCTTAAATCCCCTTTTAATGAATATGGGGTCAGGCTAAATAGGAAATCCATCATGGCAGTAAAAGCAGTAGAATCGAGTGCAGTCAGTGGATTGGTGTCGTGAATGACTTTTATGAATCATCGGGGCCCATTCAAGCTTTATAATACAGTTGATGGTATCTGGCAGTTAAAATCAGGGCCTATTTGGGAGGGCTAATTGTGTGGGGTCTAATTCAGTTTTATTAGCACTTGTAAAAGATTGAATGATTGTAAGACTCCTGTCCTATTTAGAGACGTTGTGAGCAATTTCGGCGTTGAATGGTGGCTATTCTCGCTATAGAAAATCTAACATGGCTGGCCATTTTTATTTTAAGGTCCTATATTATCCAAATTTGACTTTTGTGTGAGCTTTTAGTCATGTTATAATGTTGGAACCTCCCCAAAAACAGTCCTGGAGTTGTTTTGTTTCATTCACATGTTCGAGTAACTCTTTATTATTAGTCTGGCTTAAAATGTTCTGTGATGATGCTTGTGATGTCATGAGGTGGTAGTTTTCAAATTAACACCTCTTGTTCAGTAGAGACTGGCAATTCTAGAGCTGAAATCCAGTCCAAATGTTTCTAGTGAAGCTGTGTGGAGTTTAAAAACAGAGTGGAGCACTTCCTGTATTACCACATGACATCACAAGGAACAGAGTGTTTTCCGTTTGAGAAAATAACTTAACTTAAACTTAAATATTCAGACTTTGTGTGTTTAAAAATGCGTGAATGAAACAAAACACAACTCCAGGTACAGTGCCGTGAAAAAGTATTTGCCCCCTTCCTGATTTCTGTGTTTTTTGCATATTTATCACTCAAAACATTGTCAGATCATCAAACCAATTTTAATATCACACAGAAACAACCCAAGGAAAGACAAAATTCAGTTTTTGAATGATGATTCCATTTATTAGTGCACAAAAAAAATCTAAACCTATCTGGCCCTATGTGAAAAAGTAATTGCCCCCCCTTGTTAAATCACAAACTAACTGTGACTAACCACAGTTTTGAGAAAACTTAGTTCAGTTCTACATGCCACACCCACACCTGATTGTCACCACCTGTGTTGAATCAAGAAATCACTTAAATAGTTCCTGTCAAACAAAGTGAAGTTGGCTACAACATCTCAAGAACAAACACATCATGCCACGATCCAAAGAAATTCAAGAACAAATGAGAAAAAAAGTGATAGAAGTCTATAATTCAGGAAAAGGTTACAAAGCCATTCCCAAAGCTCTGGGGCTCCAGCGAACCACTGTCAGAGCCATTATTCAAAAATGGAGGAAACTGGGAACAGTTGCAACCCTTCCCAGGAGTGGTCGACCAACTAAGATTACTCCAAGAGTGCGACGACGGCTCATTCAGGAAGTCACAAAAGAACCTAGACGCACATCGAAAGAACTACAGGCCTCGTTGGCCTCAGTTAAGGTCAGTGTTCATGACTCCACCATTAGAAAAACACTGGCCAAAAATGGCATCCATGGAAGAGTTCCCAGGAGAAAACCACTGCTTTCACAAAAGAACACAAAGGCTCGTCTCACCTTTGCCAAAAAGCACCTTGATGACCCTCAAGACTTTTGGAGAAACATTTTGTGGACCGATGAGTCTAAAATTGAACTTTTTGGAAGGTCTGCAGCCCGTTTCATCTGGCGTAAAAATGGCACAGCATTTGATAAAAAGAACATGGTGCCCACAGTAAAGCATGGTGGTGGCAGTGTGATGGTCTGGGCCTGCTTTGCTGCCTCAGGACCAGGACAACTTGCTGTGATTGACGGAAAAATGAATTCTGCTGTTTACCAGAAGATCCTGAAGGAGAATGTCCGGCCATCAGTTCGTGCCCTCAAACTCAAGCGCTCTTGGATCATGCAACAGGACAATGATCCAAAACACACCAGCAAGTCCACCTCTGAATGGCTCAAAGAAAACAAAATTAAGGTTTTGGAGTGGCCAAGTCAAAGTCCGGATTTAAATCCGATTGAGATGCTGTGGTGTGACCTTAAACGGGCAGTTCATACAAGAAAACCCTCCAATATGGCAGAATTGAAACAATTCTGCATAGAAGAGTGGGCCAAAATCCCTCCCCAGCGGTGTGAAAGACTCATCACCAATTATCGCAAACGTTTGGTTACAGTTATTGCTGTCAAAGGAGGCTCAACTGGCTATTAGATTAAGGGGGCAATTACTTTTTCACATAGGGCCAGATAGGTTTAGATTTTTTTTGTGCACTAATAAATGGAATCATCATTCAAAAACTGAATTTTGTCTTTCCTTGGGTTGTTTCTGTGTGATATTAAAATTGGTTTGATGATCTGACAATGTTTTGAGTGATAAATATGCAAAAAACACAGAAATCAGGAAGGGGGCAAATACTTTTTCACGGCACTGTATGTTTGTGATGAGGAAACAACATTATAACAGATCAGAAAATAGCATAACATGGGCCCTTTAATTCTTTATTCTTAAAAATACTGTTTTTGCACTGATGAAATTGGTACTCTAACACATGCATCTAAAATTTCTCTTTACCCATATTTGAAAATGAACTATCTAATATTTGAAGTGGTAATGTTTTGATTGAGCAAAATTTTGTATATTTGGTTTGCACGAATGAAAATTATGTCAGTTTAGTTTTGTCCAACCAATATTTAAAAATATAAAAATTATATATATATATATATATATATATATATTATATAAATATATATTATATAAATATAAAAATTCCAAACATGGTATCTATCAGTATGTTTTCTCTCTACAAGAACGCACACAGTATTTTATCAGGTAGAGCATCTGATAAAAAAAATTAAAATAAAAATCACTGGCCCTGAAAAAAAAAAGTTCTTAGCCCAAGGAAAATAAACACAACCTCGATGACAATGAAATTCCAAAATCACCAGTAAGCTGACTCACTCAATAGCCCATTTGACCTAAAAAAAATTAAAATCACTACCCCAAAAGCCAAAAATAAAATAGTTATTAGCCCAATAAAATACAAACAAGGAAGCATTGGCATGTGATATCTCCTAAACAGGGATTATCTTGTTTGATTTTCAATAACTTCCCTTTACGGCTCCTTTTAAACTGCTAATCACCATTCACTCCTCTCTCCCTCTCCCTTTCTCTGTCCTTAAGCTTTGAAGACACCTTTTTTACTACTTTTTCAAATTCATCCCTCGCTAATCCACCGCACCTCTCTCCACTTCTATCCCACCATTTATTAAAAGCCAAACTTCGAATCCTTTAATCCTAAATGCAGCGCGTTATCCCCTCAGAGCAATATAAATCAGCATGTGTATTCCTCCAGCTCCGACCGTGGCTTACCGATATCTATTTTGAAGCTCCCTGTTCTAACAATGGTTGCCGTTGACAACTAAGGTTAATCCTATATGTCGCCATTAGAAGAGGTCAAGATAGCCTCAACTTATATTTAGCGTATCATTAATTTCCAGGCTAGGCAAGGTTGTGTATAGTTACCACTATTTGCCAAAACAATATAATGAATGCTATTTCCTTATCTATGTTATAATGTTGTTTCCTCATCACAAACATACCTGGAGTTGTGTTTTGTTTCATTCACACATGTTTAACACACAAACCCTGCATATGTAGGCATTTTAGGAGTGCTTCTCTTAAAGAAAAAACACTGTTCCACCTTGTGATGTCATGTGGTAATACAGGAATTGCTCAACTGTGTTTTTAACCTCCATACACCTTCATTAGAATCTTTTGGAAAATTTCAGCCCTAGAATTGCCCATTTCTACTAAACTAAATGTAAAAGGTAGCTGTTAACTTGAAAATGGCACTAAATGACATTACAAGGTGGAGCGGAGCATTTTGGGCTTTGGAAATGTAGACAAACTAATAATAAAGGATTACTCAAACGTGTGAATAAAACAAAACACAACTCTTGGTATGTTTTTGATGAGGTAACAGCATGGCTTAAAGCTCACAATATTTTTGTAATATAGGACCCTTAAGTTGTTGGAAATTTTAATTATTTAATTGAATTTCTTAACCATTAAACACCCAATATACTATTATAAATTAACATTAGCATTTCCTGGCACATGTTCATCATAAAGCTCACTGTGCTAACAATAGTCGCCGTTGACAACCAAGGTTAATCCTATATGTCGCCATTATAAGAGGTCAAGCTAGCCTCAACTTATATTTAGCGTGTCATTAATTTCCAGGCCTTCCAGTTGTATATAGCCACCACTATTCACCAACACAATGCAATGAATCGCTACATTAGCCAAATAGCCACATGGCAGTCTCCTTTTCTTTCTAATGAGACAGATCTGTGCTTCGTGTAGGCAATACATCATTCTGCTTGTTCCAATCCAGCCCTCCCTTTATCAGGCTAAAGCATTGAGAGACAGGAGTGGCCACAAGTGATATAAATCAACTGTCACCACTGGTCCCTGGGTGCTCATAATGCTCTATTAGCGAAAGCAACTGGCCCTATTGTTAAAGCAGGTATAGGATTTGTGATGTAGAGAGGCTGTTATTGGGGGATTTGGTGGTTGGCTAATTTGGTTTGTGCAAATGCAATGTAAAATCAGTTAGGTGGGTTTGCTGTGGTAAGATTGGTGAGGGGTTTTGAAGGTAAAAAAGAACCATTTCAAAAAGATTACTGTGCAAGCAGGCAATCAGCTGTATATACACTATGTGATTCTAGCAATTCTGAGAGCTTTCAAATCATGTTTCCAGCAGTTTTTTATTTTATTTTTTTATGTCAAATTTGATGCAGTAATTTTTGTTTTGACTTCTTGACCATTTGACGGAAAACAATTTTACATTTCACATATTAATAATGTGATACAAGTGTTTAGGGATGCACCAATCCAATACTTAAAATTAGCTGGGTCAGATACCGGCTTCCAAATATCTGATCAGTAAATATTTACTGGCTCTGTGGTTACTTGAGAGATAAAGAACAGCTACAAACCCTGTTTAGTTCTCTCAAATGGAAAATTCTCTGTTTCACCTTGTGATGTCATGTGTTAATACAGGAAGTGCTCCACTGTTTTTTTAAACTCCATACAGTTTCATCCCTGGAAGTGGCAATCTCTAGTGAACTAAAGGCTCTTGAAGACTACCACTACATGACATCACAAGGTGGAACAGAGCAGTTTGAGCTTTGGAGATGCACACAGCCTAATGTTAAAGGATTACTCAAACATGTGTAAATTAAACAAAACTAGGTATGTTTTGAGGAGGTAACAGCATCATAACATGGCTTGAAGCTCACAATAATCCAGTTTGTGTAATTTAGGATCTTTAACCCCCCTTAACATGTTGGACAATTTAAATAGAACATTTTCTTGACAATTAACCACCCAATATATTTCTATAAATTAACATTAAACAAGGACATGCCCGTTGCTCCTTGCTCCAGCTGTGGAATAAACACAGACTGAACTCAGCTCTGCATTTCTTGACACATGTTCATCATAAAAAGCAAAACAAAAATCTCTTCTCCGATCCCACATGAGGTCATGCCGTAACCTCATCTCGTGCTTGTCCTCCCCTGATGAACTCTCATTCTCTTTTGAAGCACTTCCTGGGGTCGTGGGGTCACCGATGAGGTCATATCCTGTCTGTTTTGATCAGACTTGAGGGACGTTGCAGATGTGGAGGCTGCAGAGGTCGGTCTGCTCATGAAAAGAGATACCGCCATCGCATCTTCTTTCATTTTTTTCTTCTTCTAACTTTCTCAGAGTTTGTGAAGGAGGTTAAATGATTTTTGGGATGGTGGTTTGGTCTCACGGGGGGACATTAAGTGACCAAAATACACTGTGAACGTCTGGACCTTGTGCAAGTGGGAATACTGGAGATGCATATAATTAGGAAAACATGCCAGGATAAATCAGAGAATATTACATTTTACATTTTAAATGTTATGTTATCTACTTAAGGTTTGACTTTGATAGTTCTGTATGTCTATGTATCTTTTCTGGTGAAGGGTCTGCTGTCTAATTGTCACCCTGTTATTGCTTTGCTGGGAATATTCCATATCTTGCATTTATTCAATTACAGATGTTTTGCTAAAAAATACATTAAAAAAATACTTTGAAAAACATTAATTTCCTGTGAGTAGTTTGCTACTCCACAATTCTAACCTGTAACTGTGACCTTGTGACAGCATCTGCTTGTCTTCATAGACATAGGTAAGCTTAAAGCCGTACTGTGGAACATTCCAGGCAAAGCATTAACATTTCCATGGAGACAAGCAGATGACAGACTTTGCGCCAGAAAAGCTCGTCTCTTTCCAGAAAAGTTACATGGTGGAAATTTGTAACTTTTCTGGTGTAGGGTTTGCAGCCTGCTTGTTGCCATATAAATTATTGTTTT
This sequence comes from Paratrypauchen microcephalus, assembly GCA_036785185.1. NCBI lineage: Eukaryota > Metazoa > Chordata > Actinopteri > Gobiiformes > Gobiidae > Paratrypauchen > Paratrypauchen microcephalus. The sequence goes on along the minus strand of JAVJIX010000043.1, from coordinate 5,737,672 downwards.
GTCTTGGATGTTCCACAGTATGGCATTAAACATCTATTCTGCATTTATTCAATTACAGGTGTTTTTATAGCTAAAAATACCTTGAAAAACAGTTGTGAGTGAGCCTACCTCTCCACAGACCTGGCCTGTAACTTGCTTGATTGTCCCACCTGCCTGTCTCCATGGAGTTAGATATGTTTAAAGTCATACTGTGGAACATTCCAGGCAAAGCAATAACATCTACTGGAAGACAAGCAGGTGGCAGAGCCTCTGATAGAAGAGTTACACAGTGCACCTTTAATACATAAAAATGCATTTGAATGCTTAAATTTGAGATAAAGAAACACATAATGCTATAGTTTAGTTCTGGTCCTGTCCCTCTCGTCTTTTTTCTTTGCACAATGCTTTTGTTCACAGAAATAAATCAGTCTCTGATACATACTTGGCAAAAAAATAAAACATTTCCTGTTAACTTTTTGGTCCTTCGCCTGCTTGTTGTTGTATGACATTAAACAGATCTACCTTACATTTATTTAATTACAGGTGGTTTTATAGCTCAAAAATACATAGATAAACAGACATTCTGACTTTGAGCGGGGTTGTCTCTCCACAGATCTGACCTGTAACTTGGTCTGGTTTGGTCTCTGTGTGCACCTTTAAGTCCTGGTGCTGTTCCTCTCTCATCTTTTCCCCTTGCTCGATGTTTATGTTCACAGAAATAAATCAGTCGCCGGAGCTAACTACGTACTTGGCAGTGGGAACTATGTTGGTGTCCTCCAAAAAACAATTTTCCTCGGCTAACAGGTACCATTTATCTTCAGCGTTGAGCTAGCTTAAATGTAATGAGGCTGCGCATTGACAAGCTAACACATACAATGCAGCCTTAACAAAATAAGCATAGATTTTCTTTGGGGTTTTTCCTATAGTTGGTCTAAACAGTAATTCACAAACATTGAACACAAAATAGCTGGCCTTTAAGTACCATTTTGAATACGGTCAAATCAGGACTAAACAATGTCTAAAAATGGACTAAACCAGGACTAAAGAATACTTACTCATAAATTAGGTCTATGCCAGGACTAAAACAGGGCTAAACCAGTTTCAAACCTGGATCACAAACAAGAATTGGATCAACACGAATATAAACTACTTCAAAATCAGGATTAACCTAGCACTAAATCAGGACTAAATAAAGACTAAAGATCTTATTCAGGGCAATTAAAACTGGCTCACACTTGCTCTGAATTTGACCAGGATTAAACTAGGTCCAAACCAGGGCTAACGAAAAGGTGCACTGTGTAACTTTTCTGGTCTCGCACTTGCTTGTCTCCATGGAGATGTTATCGCGTTGCCTGGAATGTTACACAGTATAGCATTAACGAGCTATGCACCATTTATTTTGTTGCAGATCTTTTAACTGAAAAAATACCTGCATTCATACTGTTACTGGGGTCACCTCTTCACAGATCTGACCTGTAACTTGGTCTGGTGACGTCTCCATGTAGATAAATATGTTTATTACCATACTGTAGTGGAACATTCCAGCCCAAAGCAATAACACTGCCAGGCAAGCAGGTGGTGGACCTTCCTGTAGAGTTATGCAATGCACCTTTAAGTCTTAACCAGGTCTAAATTGGCACAAATATCACTGTGGTTTATGCTTAGAATTAAACTGGGACTAAACTAGGAATAAACCAGGACTAACTCAGTACTATAAACCCCTTAGTTGAGACCATATGCCAGAACTATGACAAGACTACACTGCAAAAATGCCTGTACTATAATGCGGTAAGCCCTTGTTGTTACCACAATATCAGATTTCAGTTTAAAAAGTGCTCATCTGCACAGTTTTTTTTAAAATCAAGACATTTAAACTCCCATCTAGAAGTAATTTTTGTTACCACTAATGTAAAACCAGGACTATATTTCCAGGTCTAGGTTAGTAAGAGTAGACCTAGACTAAATCTGGTTAAACCTGGGAAGAATTCAAGTACCAAACCTGGACTAAATCTGGACCAAAACTATAGAAGAGCTCTTCAGGTAAAAATAAGGCTGATGTTCTGCTTGCACCTAAGTGGTTTAGTGTCACATAATCAGGAAGTATGCACTTAGCATGCTAGCTATTGTTAACTTCATTGTTAAAGTAAAGTCTGCTCCTGTTTCTGAAAATATTTAAAGGTCCTATATTAGGCAAAATTGACTCTTGTGAGCTTTAAGTCATGTTATAATGTTATCTCCTCAAAAACATACATAGAATTGTGTTTTGTTTCATTCACACGTTTGGGTAATCCTTTAGTATTAGTCTGTCTACATCTGCAAAGCTCAAAATGCTCTGTTCCACCCTGTGATGTCATGAAGAGGTAGTAACAGCTACCTTTTACCTTTTGTTAAATAGAGAAATACCTTATCTAACTAAGAGCACTTTACTACTAGAACTACCTCATGTAACTAAGAGCACTTTACTACTAAAACTACCTCATGTAACTAAAAGCACTTTTGTATTAGATTTATATTAACTCAAAATCCTTGTAAAACGGTTGTGTCCTGCTTTGATTCTGTCACTGCTTCTGTTGTCATGTTTTCATTGTTGGTCTTTACATGTTTTGTAATTTGTGTTTTATCGACTTTCACCCCTGTTCTGTGGGACTACAGATGGAAACTAGCCTTGAGCTAAATCTGGTGTATTTACAGCACTAGCTGTTCATTAATACATGCTGTCCCATTTAAATAAATAAACTTAAACTTAAACTTAAATTAGTTTTCCATTTAAAAGAAGAGCTCAGTCTAAATATGCAAATATATGTGTGTGTTAAACACGTGAGAATGAAACAAAACTCTGAGTATGCTTTTGATTCAGAAACACTGTAGATCAGAAAATAGCATAACATGACCCCTTTAAAATAATTGAAAAAACAGTCAAATCATCTCCTTTAAAATGAACACAAGCCACGTCTGATCTGTCAGTCTAAATCAGGACTAGAACTTGCCTAAAATAAACCAATAAATGCAATCATGCAAAGCAGCCCTGCGTTCACCAGTTGTGCCTATCCTGCAGTTTGCGAAGCAGTGGCCTATGACGTGACTGACGGCGAGCTTTTTCTACTGCCTAAAATGAAATGTCAAGCTCCGTGTCTGTTTCTTTGTACTCATCTGTGCTTTCTGCGTAGTTACTCTCCATAGCTCCTCCACCACTCGCTGTTTGTCCGGTCATGCATGGCTGTGTTTTCGTATATATTTGTGCTTTTTTCCCACCCTATGCACACAAAAGAAGAAGAAGAAGAACAGGAGGGAGGGGGGATGCCTGGCGATGCATATATTTCTGGGTTTGAACAGAACAGAACAGAAGAAGAAGGAGGGGAGAGAAAAAAAGCAATGGAGACAGGTGAAAGGAGAGAGGAGCACAGAGGAGCAGAGGTTTACCCATCATCCTCTCTGGTCGGCAGCCAAGTGCGTACTGAGGGGTCCGCTGGGGGAACACAGACGCTTGTACCAGCTGCTCTGTGCTACCTGACAAACCACCTATTTAGTCGAGTGGTTAAGATTATGCACTTGCAGTAAAGAGGGGGGACCAATTATGAATTAGGGATGGAGGGTTTTCACATATATTGGGATCGGTCTGGTATTTAAGTATTTGCAGATATTTATGACATTTATGATATTTCTTCTGCAATGCCCCTGTCTGTGTGTGTGTCATTTCTAGATTGTCCTCAGTGCTTCAGATTTGACTTTTTGAACAGACTAATAAGTAAAAATTGTTTTATATTCCAGATAAATATACATTTTGTTATTATTTAGACAAAAGAGAAAAGTTAGCTCACAGCAGCAGTTACAGAAAGAGGCCTTCTAAGTAGAATAGAAAGCCTTTATTGTTACAGTACAATGAGACAATACAATGAGTATGTTGAATAGGTAAAAGGGATCAAATCAGGACTAAACCAGGTCTGAAAAAAGACTAAACCAGAACTAAACAATGCCTATTAGAACTAGTAACTACAGTAAATTGGGACAAAACCAAGGCTAAATCATTTTCAGACCAGAATCACAAACAAGAATTGGATCAGGACTAAACTAGTTCAAAATCAGGATTAAATACAGACTAAATCAGGACTAAAAAAGGACTAAAAATCAGGACTAAGAATTTGACCAGGACTAAACTAGGTCCAAAGAAGGACTAATCTCAGTCTTAGGCTACGTCCACACGACAACGTTCCTGGATATTTTTTTTATGTGGTTTGAAAAAAATTTGCGTCCACACATGTGTCGGATCAGTAAATATTCGCGTCCAGACGAAAACGGAGTGCTGAGTGAAAATGATGTAATAATATTTTCTATTGTATGCTATATCTTTATGTCTGGGACTGCGGATGTAAATTAGCACTGTGCTAAATCCGGCATATTTACGTCGGTTTGTGTGATATACAAATTGTGCGTTCAAATTGTCCCTTCCAAATAAACGAATAAATAAACATATGCCACACCGATATGTGGTGCTGTAAACAGGAAGCAGCCAGAGCCACCAGAAAAGCAATACTATAAACAGCGCATACGCATAAAGTCCTTTCTCTCCCACAAACAAGCATCGTGAGTCATCGTTTTCCAGAAGCTGTGTTTTGCTCGTCCACGCGACAACACGACCCTCAGCGTTCTCCGATTTTTCCACTCCAGAACCTGGTTTAAAAAAACACAGGTTTCACACCCCAAAACGCCGGCACCGTGTGGACGAAAGGCCAAAACAAATACAAACTTCTCTTGCCTGGAAGAATCCATGACTCATCGCTGTACCAGCGAGTGAGTCTGGTAACGTTTGATCCACAGAATGCGCTGCGGTTGCGCGTAGACAGACAGCTAAGTGAACCAATCAGAGATTGCGCCATCTTGATTCAAAACTGAGGCGGAACTTCCGCTACCTAAGAGTGACTTTGCGGGCAAAGGCGGGTGCACTGACGTCACCATCTTTGAACGAATCAGAATCGCGGAGTCGGTTTGGAACCGGAGGAGCGAGAGTGGATGGAGAGTGTCCAAATGGTATCGCGGTGTATAGGAAATACAGAGAGATATCATTTGGCTGGCCAGGTAAAAACTTCTCAGTTTCCACCAAAAAAACTCTTAACCAGGAGTAAATTGGAACATTACCAGATATATTATTTTTACAGAAGTGAAAGGTTAGCTTAGAGAGATAAGGGGAACTTTTTTTTTAAATATAAAGTGAATTGCTTATGGACTAAAGTAAAGTTACAAAGACTTTATAAACTATACTTTTAATCACCTTAATGAAGCCTGAACAAAGACTTAACTCATACAGAAAATGTGTCTATTAGTATTGATTCAGGCTTGCAACCAAAGCCTAAAATTCCATAAAATTGAATAATTCTTGATAAGCCATTCATTTCCTTTGAATTAATCCTTAGTTCATTAGTAGTTTTATTAAGACTAGTTATTATACTGAAGGACCAAACAAACAACTGAACAATGTCTATATACCAAAAACACACTGAAGCCCATATACACTTTCAGCAGTAAACCAGGTAGTCTATAGCTGGGGCCAGTATTCACAGAAATGAAAGAATTATCCTTACCTTCCCTCCTAATCCATTCTTTAGAAACTGTTCATTTTGATTCAGTTTTAAGTTTTAGTTCGTACTTTATTAAGCCTGTTTTATTAGAATTTCCAAACCATGTCTAAACCATTTGTATATACCAAAAACACATTGAAACCCATATACAATGTTCAGCAGTAAACCCAGTAGTCTATAGCTGGGGCCAGTATTCACACAGATGAATGAAAACCCATTCCCGCTGTATTCCCTCTCAGTGCCACAGATGTTGTGTGCTTCGTTCTGATAAAACCAAGCAGCGCGATATGACAGCGTCTCTATGAAATGGGAGAAGGGCATTTGCATGGTGTAATTACTGGTGGCTGGTCCTCTTATTGTGTTGGTGGTCACTGGAGCCCAGTTGAAATCCAAATGAGCCCTGCTTAAGATGGGGTGAGGTCGGGCCAAGTCATGTTCACAGCTGACTGGTGCTAAAATGGCATGTTTATAGGCCAGGGGTTCTTTGTGCTCAATGCCCCTGTTTATTCCTTTTTTTTTTTTGGATGGTGTGCTTATATGAAATTGTCCACCAGGGTAATGATTAGGAATGGTAAGACTGCAGCTAACGCCAAGAGCAGCTTAAAGACAGCTCTAAAGCATCTAAAACATTATTAATGACAAGAGTTAGTATTTGTTTGACCTCTGCCATGCCTTCGCGGAGCTTTAAGAGTGAAAAACAAACTTTGGATAAATCAACTAGCAGAGGCAAATACCTAACTTGTTTACATACAGCTCTGGAAAAAAATAAGAGACCACTGCAAAATTATCAGTTTTTCTGATTTTACTACTTTTAGTTTTGTGTTTGGGCAAAAGTAACAATTTTGTTTGACTACTACTACTACTACTGACAACATTTCTCCCAAATTCCTAATAGAAATGTTATCGTTTAGAGCATTTATTTGCAGAAAATGACAAATGGTCAAAATAACAAGAAAGATACATGTTTTCAGACCTTAAACAATGCAAAGAAACAAGATCAAATTCATTTTAAAACAACATAATACTAATGTTTACACTTAAGAAGAGTTCAGAAATCAATACTGGGTGCAATAACCCTTTTTTTAATCACAGCTTTCATACGTCTTGGCATGCTCTTCACAAGTCTTTCACATTGTTCTTGAGTGACTTTATTCCACTCCTTGTGCAAGAACTGAAGTAGCTCAGCTTTGTGCTTTTGTTGGAATTTAACAGACACTGGAATGGCATGTAGAGATGCTGATTTCAGAAAAAAATGCAGTGGTCTCTTATTTTTTTCCAGAGCTGTATATTAAGTAGCCATGTGCTTCAGGCAGGAGCTAACTACACCGAAGCTAACCCACCTTTTTGTTTACACTTTCTGTTATCCAGCTGAGAGAATTCATTTTTCTTTTGCTATGGATCATGTTGGAACTACTGAGGGATTACACAGACATTCAAAACAATGCAACTTAAATACTAAAACTTCTTGTTCCCACTTTGAAATCTTACCCACTCTTTGAAAATTGATGCTTTCTCAATTAATATCAAGCAACTGGTTGGGCTTTCATATTGGGAAACTGCCATTATGAGAGAAGGTAGTCTTAAATACCAATCTAACTTTTGCAAAAATTATAATAGAGCAAAAATGTGTTGATATTCTTTATGGAGTAGTTATAGCAATTAATTGTATCCATTATCCATCACCTGCTTGTTTCTATGGATTTGTTCCACAGTATGACATTAAACAGCTCTACCTTACATTTATTTAATTACAGGGGGTTTTACTGCTCAAAAATACTTGCACTCTGACTGTTAGCGTGGTTGTCTCTCCACAGATCTTGGTCTGGTTTGGTCTCCACGAAGTTAGAAAGGTTTAATGCCATACTGTGAAACATTCCATACAAATGAATAGCATTTCCATTTAGTAAAGCATTCAACTGACCCTCCAGAAAAGTTACACATTGCATTTTTAAAGAAAACCTAACCAAAATATTAAAACATCTTTGAAATCCCACACTTTGAGAACAAATGCTGTGACTGTTTCTCAATATCAACCAAATAAATGTTGTCTCATCTAACCTGGAAGCTATACGCACAGAGTAGACCTATATATTATGAAGAAATTTATTCGTGTTTATTCGTATTTGCCATTCCTCAACATTTCTGTAATCTCGTGAGCCAATCTGAGAGCTGTCTGGAGAAATAGCTTAATGACAAATTTCATGTGCAGCATTTCAATCAAAAGCACTTTTTAAGGTAAACAACGTGCGCTGAGATAACATGGGCCCAGCCTCTGCCTCTGCTCTGATCTGTTTCAGAGGATTACAGAGGTTGATGTGGCAGTATTGATCAGTGATGCATGATATCTTATTTTCACTTCTGTGTAATATTAGTTTGTGTGTCTCTCACCAATCTGCACAATGTGTCAAAGTACAGTATTTTCTTATTTGGATTATAATGTTGTGAATGCCAAATTTGTACACGTAGAAATAGTGCAATAGTGCGATTTTGTTATTATCACAAGTTAATAATTGCAAGGTTGAGACAGACATTGAAATATAATTGTGTTCATTAACTCTCTATTCATACTTTGCAGTGGATGTCATCAATATCCACTGGGGGTTTGATGCTAACTGTAGGCATGCTCTGTCTGAGACTTAGATTTACTTAGATTTTAATCTGTGGTTTATTTCAGGACAATCTGACCACAAAGAACTGAATTAGTTGGAACTACAAGAGGTGATCTGATTTGCACATTTAAACAATCACCATGGTGTGTGTGTGTACTCTGTGTGTGTGTGTGTGTGTGTGTGTTTGTGTACTGTCTGCGTTTGTGTGTGCAAATGTGTGTGTCTATATGCGTGTGTCTGTCTGTTTGTGTGTGTGTGTGCCCTCTCTGTGTGTATGTATGTGCATATGTGTGTGTCTGTGTATGTGTGTCTGTCTGTTTGTGTGTGCATGTGTGTACCGTCTCTGTGTGTATGTGCGTTCATGTGTGTCTGTGTCTGTGTGTACTGTGTGTGTCGCTCCATCTCCCTCGGCATCTCACACACCCTGACAACTGGATAATAGCTTTTTACTTTTCCAGAGCAGGGCTCCGGAGAGAGCTAATATGATTATAAATCATTATTCAAATAGAAAGGTGAGGCGCCGCGCTCAGGACCAGTGCATGAGAATAGGATCATTACCTTTTATTTATCATTCAGAGATTTTTTTGCAGACGTGGCAACTCATACTTATGCACGACTAGAGGGGATTTCTGTTTTAGGTGTCGTACATGCATCAAATGTGTGAGATACAGATGAAGCAGTGATTTTAATATAGGATTTAGGTAAACATGAACCTTTTAAGATTCTGTGATTTGAATTACAACAGGAATTTGACACAGATTGACAAGGAGACTGGGCAGGTTGGCCTTTCATATTGGAAAACCACATCCAGAGAAGAGCTAGTTTTTATAGGGCAATCTTAAGTACTAGGGATGGGACAAGATCTCGTGCCACAATTTGTGAGTCACGTGCTAAAAATGTAAGATTTTTTTTACCTAAGTTTTTACATTTGGATTGGATTAACAATTGAGCTAAATGCTAGTGAGTTAGTCTCGAAAAGCACTGCTACAATCAAGCAGAAATATTAAATAAAGTAAATAAAAAATGGTGAACTGGGTAGCACAATTGATTTATTATAAAGAATGTCAAAATCTTGTCTAGTCTCGTCATAAACATGAGCCTTTTAGGATTTTGTGATTTGAATTCAACAGGAATTTGACATAGATTAACAAGGAGACTGGGCAGGTTGGTCCTTCATACCGGGAAACCATCATTGCAAGAAGAGCTAGTTTTTAATAGGGCAATCTTAAATACTAATCCAACAATGTCTATAATTAGAAATAGCTGGAAGAAATTTGAGAGATCCTTTGTGGAGACGCTATTGCAATTCATTTTATCCATAACGTTGTTCTATTAGAAATATCGTATGACCCCAAATGTTATTATTGCTATTAATTAAAGAAAAATCCATAATTTATTTTATAATTATTATTTGTGACAGTTCCTCAACAGGGCATCTGGTTTAAAGGGCTCTTTTCTGATCTATGTTATAAGGTTGTTTCCATATTTAGGCTGAGTTCTTCTCTAAAACTAACTAAAAACACTCCACTCCACTGTGTTTTTAAACTCCATACACCTTCACTAGAATCATTTGAATGAATTCAGCCCTGGAATTGCCAAGCTCTACTGGACTAAAGGTAAAAGGTAGCTGTTAACTTGAAAATTACAGCTTCATGACATCACAAGGTGGAACAGAGCATTTTGAGCTTTGGAGATGTAGACAGACTAATAAACCAGCATTACTCAAACATGTGTAGATGAAACAAAACACAACTCCAGGTCTGTTTTTGAGGAGCACACTGCATTATAACATGGCTTAACACACACAAGAGTCCATTTTGTGTAATATAGGACCTTTAAAATTAATAGTTACTTCAGGAGGTAGGTTCTATTGTTTTCAAAAACAAAACAGTCCAGAAAATGATTTTGATTTTGCCATGGTAATTTTAAACATTGCAAACAACCATGTATAATCAATGGAACTAATCACAAGTGGATAGCTACATGTGCTCTTTGCGAAGTACAGGGAGTATTCTAAAGTATGATCTGATATTTAGAGGGCGTTTGGCGAGCTAGCATGTTAGCGTGCAAAGGTAGGATGCACTTTGTCCCCTTAAGGAAAACCAGCTTCAGCTCGAGGCCTGTGATTGGCCAAACCGGGATGACCTGGACGTTTCACTTGCAGTGATATTGGATTCAGACGCTGATCTCTCGTCTTTGTCAAAATACGTTTTTGTTGACTTTGTTCTGGCTGCACTTCCCTGATTTATCTGATCCTCTTCTCCAGATGAGGAAATCACTCTCATTGTCTCCGAAATGGGTTCAACATTTCGCTCAGGTAGTGTGGCAAATGCCTCTTTAAACCGCTGGCAGATTAAGCACGCTTTTTGTCGGTTTGCGTTTACAACAAGAAAGACAAGAAAAAGAGCAAATCCGTCTTTGTCAGAACGTTAATATGCTTCGCAATTCCCCGCACTGACAATCCGGAGAGATGTAAATCTATGTGAACGTAAAGTGACTGAAACAATGTCATTGACGCATTCAGATAAGATGCTATTAAATGTTGAAACTTAAGAGCTGGCTAAGGAGCTCTTCCCTCTCAGCGTATGTCATTTTAGCGAAGATACAATCAAATCCCTTGATGTTAGCTCCAACACAATGTTTCTGTTTAACCCATGCATGTAATGAGACTTCCATTTCCTCTCTGGCTGCTTCATGCGCCCATACCCAACGCACATGGGTCTGCTGTTACACTGTACAAAATCTGTCTTTCTGGATGCCCCATTGAGTAGGAATTCAGCACTTTTCCTTCAGCTGATTTCTGTAAATCAATTGAAAGAAAATGTACACAACAAAAAGCCAAGTTAAGATTACTTGTATATAGAAAGTTGGTTCAAAGTGACTGAAATTTTCCACAATATGGTAATAATGGCATTACAAAATGATCTACTCTTTGAGACAAGTAGTTCTAAAGATTTATTTTTGTGTAAAACTGCCACAGATTGAATGCAAGTAGTTTAATGCAAAACTTGTATGCATGTAAAGCAACATCTGGTAGCTGACACCCCCAACACAAAAGTTATGAACCTTTAAAGGACCCATCTTATGCTGTTTTCTGATCTATGTTATAATGTTGTTTCCTCATTTAAAAAATAAAAAATAAACTTACCCGGAGTTGTGTTTTGTTTCATTCTCACATGTTTGACACACAAATCCTGCATATTTTGGCTGAGTTCTTAGTTCTTCTCTCAAACTGAAAATGCTCTGTTTTACCTTATGATGTCACCTGGTAATACAGAAAGTGCTTTGGAGATAATAGACAGACTAATAACACAGGATTAATCAAACATGTGTGAATGAAACAAAACACAGCTCCAGGTATGATTTTAATGAGGTAACAACATTCCAAGTTAAAGTTAAACTTGAACCAGACATAATCAATATCTTCACACACAAAAAAAAAGACCTATCTAAACTTCTCTAATATTAACTGTACAAAAACTGCTCCCATACCCAACAAACATGGGTCTGCTATTACACTGTACAAATGTGTGTTTCTGGACGTCCCATTGAGTTGGAATTTTGTCTTTTTCCTCCAGCTGATTTCTGTAAATGCGGCAAAGGAAGGGGCCCAACCCAATAACTTTATTTTGGGCCTTTCAGCTCTTAAGACGTAACAGATGTAACCACCACTGCCACTTGCGTTTCAAATCTATAGCATGTTAAACTAACCTTAAAAAACAATATATTACTGTAATTATTTGGTCTGGTGTAGCCTCCTTAAGGTGTGTCTAACTCTTTGCTCTTATCAGAAACATGTGTGTGTTTAGATGTCTCTTTAAACCAGTGCCAAAAATAACAAAACACAGTGGTTGCACAAGCCAAAGGAGGAATTTTGTCATTTCACATTTCAGCAAACTATGAATATATGCTATATCATCTTTTCTGGATACGACGTAGGGTCCCAGCTTTATGTGATTTTTGTGGTTGTAGACTGGAGCGTTGGCAGCGCGTGGTTAGCGTTAGCATGAGATATTGTATTTCAACTGAGGCAAAGGTCAGGAGTTTGTGAGCAGTGAGCATCAAAATGTAATGTTTAAGTGGGCACCGCAAGGCTCTATTCTGGGACCGCTGCAATTTTGTGTTTGTGGTAATCGGTGGTGAAACAGGAGTAGTCATAATTTGTACGCAAGTAAAAGTGCAGTTATATGAGTAAAAACTCTTATTACAAGTGGAAGTGCTGCTGCCAAAATTGTTTTTTGGTTGCGGTCCATCACCTGCTTGTTTATATGGATATGTCATTGCTCTGCCTGGAATGTTCCACAGTATGACACAGTATTGAATAAAATCTCAAAAATACCTACAAAAACAGATGTTCTGACTGTGAGCGGGGTTGCCTCTCCACAGATCTTACCTGTAACTTGGTTTGGTTTGCATGAAAATAAAAAGGTTTAATGCCATTCTGTGAAACATTCCATACAAAGCAATAACATCTCCATGAAGAAAAGCATTTGGTGGGCCCTCACAGTGCCCATTTAAGCAAAAGTATAAGGTATGAATGAAAAATCAACTGAACATACTAGTTACTAACATTATTTTCGTACCAATTTAGATGAATCTTTTATACAAAAACATCATCTTAAACCTGAATTATGCAGTTTTAAACAACAATCTGCATATTATGTGAGCCAATGCATCAGTGATATAATGGAAGTGAATTTCACATAATCCCGTCATATAATTTTCTTTTTTTAAATTTCTTTTTTGCATGGGCACAATCATGATTTATTTAAATGTTCTGCAGAAAATGTGTTTTTATATATTTCCACCTTCTCTAAATTACTTTTTGTCTCCATAGAAATGTAACTGCTTTGGTTGTAATGTTCTAATGTTCCACTGTATGGCAAGTATATATATATACCTCATATATATGTATACCTCAAATTGCCTCAAATTGAATGCAAGGAGTTAAATAGTTTAATGCCAAACTTATGTGTAAAACAGTAACATCTGGTAGCCTACCTCCCCAACACTTGAAGAAATATAACAATACTGTACTACTTTTTCCTATTGTTTGAGTGTCCAAAAAGCGCTGTATAAGTCTGATGATGTGTATGTAAAAATATGTTCACACCAAATAAAAGACGTATCTAAACTTGCCTAACATTAACCACACAAAATCTACTGTACAAAGTGTCCATTGATGCTTCTTCCTTTTGTCTTCCTGCTGTGACTAAATGTTTTCACAGCAATTATCCCCAACTCACCTTAAAAATGCTTCTCACTGCTTTAATGGTACAGCTCATATGGGAACAATGGACTCCCCAAGTGCATTGTGAGAATGTGAAACACTGCAAGAAAGAATATGCAGACTCCGCAAATGTACACTGTTTTTCAGTTCCCCTCCTGTAGCATAGACATACAGAGAATGCACAGTGGAATCAAGCCAGGAGGCTACAACATTGTAGGTTAAAATGGAGTTGGATGACAGGCCATAATACTTTAGTGGAATTTGCTGTTTAACTTTCATATTGCAGATTTGTTGACCTTGTTTATGGTTAATATCAATGTAATTACTGGGCCTGTCACGTGAAACAAAAACTGGCACAAAATTCAACATCTTCTCTGTCAGTATAAGTAAACAAAAGGGAAATAATTCTTTCACACTAGCTTCTGAAAGTGGTGCCATTTTTCAACCCCAAATATGTGATTGTTGAAAAGATCTAAAGTTTAACATTTATAGATTTTTATTTTGGATATTTCTTTCAATAACAGTGATTCCCCCATAAAGTTATATAGGCCCCTTCTCATTCTCAGTAGTAGTAGTAAGAAGTGTGGTTAGTGATGATAAAGCCACTGGGGGGTTGGGCTTTTTGACCTTGTAAACATAGTAGTAGTATATAGTATAGTAGTAACAGTAGTAAAAGCAGTAGTAGTAGTACCATTTAGCCTATAATTGAAGTGTGGTTAGAGATGATAAAGCCACTGGGGGTTGGTGTTTCGACCTTGTGAGCAGCAGGATACAGGGCGACCATCTTAAATCTGACAGTTTGAAGGTTGCACTCTTGACCTGACAGTTTAGGTGTCGAGATAAGGCTGAGGGATGAGCTTTATGTCCATTCCGACTTGGGGCAGTTGTCTTCAGTGATAAAAGCCATGAAGGAAATAGACCATGGCAGTGCAGTTTACAATGAGTGTTTAGACCACTGGTAAAAAACGTTTATAGAATTTCTAATAATGTCATTTCTATGCTTTAATGGCCAAATTGGTCCTTGACTAAATAGTTTCAAGAAACTGATTTCTTAGTATTGAAATTACATTTGTATATTTATTATAATTGTATCAAGCTTTATTTTTAGTTTTATTACACTATTTTGATCTATATGTTGTTTTCTCATCATAAACAGACCTGGAGTTGTGTTTTGTTTAATTCACACATGTTTAACACACAAATCCTGCAAATTTAGGCTGAGTTCTTCTATCAAACAGAAAAGAGTCTGTTCCACCCTGTGATGTCATGTGGTAATACTGGAAGTGCTCTGCTATCTTTGTAAACTCCATACATCTTGACTAGAATCATTTGGATAATTTCAGCCCTGGAATTCACAATCTGTTGTGTACAAAAGGCAAAAGGCAGCTGTTAAGTTGGAAACTACAATTACATGACATCACAAGGTGGAACAGAGCATTTTGAGCTTTGGAGATGTAGACAGACTGATAATAAAGGATTACACAAACATGTGTGAATGACAAACAAACAAAACACAATTCTAGGTATATTTTTGATGAGATAACATTATAACATGGCTTAAAGCTCACAAGAGTAAATTTTGCGTAATATAGGACTTTTACGATATTTTGTGATCATAAAGTTCCCTAGAAATGCTTTTTTGTTAGTTGGTAGTACTTTATTGCTCTCCCATCTTGAAATCCTCCTCTTCCTTGTAGGACTTCACACTGTTCAAAGACTGATCCCCCAATAATTTCTTGGTGCAGGATCTGAGTGATCACACCTGGGTTTAGTGTGAGACGGATGTCACACACGTCACTTTGATCATACAACAGGTGAAAAATACAGCACCAGGACAATACTTGGTCTTATCTCATAGACTGCCTTTATATGTAGCATCGGTCAACAGCAGTCATTGGTCAGTCTGCTTGTCACGCACTGAAAAGATAAATGCCACTGCCTGATCTATGGAAGCAGTTTAGACTTAAATGAAAAAGTTTTTTTTTAAATAACAATAATAAAAAAAATAGTGTTGTCAAAAATATCATATTATTAACGTTAAAGGGATATGCCACCCCCAGGTCAAACTTGGGCATCTCCCCACAGTCCAGAGACTAAAATACGTGATGGAAAGCGTTTTCCTGGTCACCCAGCCATTGTCCGAGTCTGTCAGCAGTGACCACCGCGCGCAGCTGCAGCTACTCCGCGTTAGACTGGAGGCTAACGTCGCCAGAGAAAGATTTCGGCCAAAAGGAATTAATTTGCTCGATGCTTTTGCCAATTACTTTCTGTGTAGTGCGCATTCATATCGAGTGCAAATAAATGTGCAAATCAACACGGAGAGCTTGACTTGGTCATTTTGGGGTGGGAACTATTTCACAGTGCGGAAAAACATAGCCGAAGCACACAGGGGAATCCCTGTTACGCACCACGTTGGGAGTTCCCCTGTTACGCAGCGTGGTGTGTGCTTCGGCTCGGTTTTTCAGCACTGAAAAATAGTTCCCACCCAAAATGACCAAGTCAAGCTCTCCGTGTTGATTTGCACATTTATTTGCACTCGATATGAATGCGCACTACACAGAAAGTAATTGGGAAAAGCATCGAGCAAATTAATTCCTTTTGGCCGAAATCTTTCTCTGGCGACGTTAGCCTCAAGTCTAACGCGGAGTAGCTGCAGATACCACGGCGGTCAGTGCTGACAGACTCGGACAATGGCTGCGTCACCAGAAAAATGCTTTCCATCACTTATTTTAGTCTCTGGACTGTGGGGAGATGCCCAAGTTTGACCTGGGGGTGGCATATCCCTTTAAGGCAAAATAATTTTAATGGCATTAATTTTTTAATTGTGAGATTAATGCTTTTTGTAGTGAACTTGTTTTTTCATAAGCTGGGGCCACTGCTAGTAAGGTTAGAAAAACTACAGGATCCAGCTGTAAACCAGAAGCAAAACAATTTGTAGGAAACTGAGAAGTCCTGGTTGGAGGAGGTGGGCCAAAGCACAGCATGGTGCTCATGTACACGGATATTCACGACTTCACTACAAGCCCTGTGTGTGCAAAGATGTTACTCATACGAGGAAAACACGAAATAAAGTCCGCTACAAAACATAAGGCGAATCGGCGCTTACCTTCGATAAGGACTGTGGATAAAGTGAACAAAATTTAAATATGCACTATGTAACTTTTCTGGTGCGCCTGGAAATGTGATTGCTTTTTTTGGAATGTTCCACAGTATGAAATGAAACATATCCATCTCCATGGAGACAAGCAGGCTGCATATTACTCACCAGAAAAGTTCCATAGTGCACCTTTAAAAAGATAATGATGCTTCATCTGTTGCCATCGCTTAATTCATTTACATTCTTGCTTGATTTTGGTAAACCACGACTTTAGCCACAGCTGCCCTGGGGCTGACAGACAGAGACATGGCTACCAAATGTTATCAACAATTCTAAAGGCAAGTCTTGGTTTGGTCTTAACTGAGTTCTGGTTTTGTCCTTGTTATATATCGGTTTAGTCCTGGTTTAATCTTAGTTTTGTATTTGTTTAGTTCTGGTTTTATATTGGTTTAGTCTTGGTTTTGTATTGGTTTAGTCCTGGTTTTGTATAAGTTTAGTTCTGGTTTTGTATTAGTTTAGTCCTGGTTTTGTATTGGTTTAGTCCTGTTTTTTTGTATTAGTTTAGTTCTGGTTTTGTATTTGTTTAATTCTGGTTTTATATTGGTTTAGTCTTGGTTTTGTATTGGTTTAGTCCTGGTTTTGTATTGGTTTAGTCCTGGTTTTGTATTAGTTTAGTCCTGGTTTTGTATTGATTTAGCCCTGGTTTTGTATTGGTTTAGTTCTGGTTTTGTATTGGTTTAGTCCTGGTTTTGTATTGGTTTAGTCCTGGTTTTGTATTGGTTTAGTCCTGGTTTTGTATTAGTTTAGTAATGGTTTTGTATTGGTTTAATTCTGGTTTTGTATTGGTTTAGTCCTGGTTTTATTCCTGATTGAGTCCTGGTTAAGTTATAGTTAAATTGGTTTAGTCCAGGATTAGTCAATGTTGAGTCCTGGTTGAATTTTGCTCCTTCTACTGTACATGACCCGTTGTCTCTCAGTATGACCCAGAGTTTACCTATAAGCTTATATCTGTCTGTCCTCCTACACTAGTATCTATGACATTGCCCTCTCTATTCAGTCACGTTGTTTCCATTCTTGGTGCTCTCCCCAAGTCCTTCTGATCCTTCCACACAAAACATCATCGGATCATTTTGTGTTATGAGTCATTCCAGCTCCTATGGTCTTTTGCATTGTGAGGGACAGCTGGTTATAATCAAAAGCCTTAATAAAGCTTTGACATAGGAGCTCCAACTTTAGCTGTCCCACTGTCAGACGATCTGTTACCTGCAACATTATCTGCCCCGGATTTACGAGATACAAGATGTAATTTGTTACTGTCCAGTGGAAATGTTTTTCAGAAGGTTAGGTTTTATTATCACTGTGTCCTAAATCCAAAAAAGTTGCTAGATCATTGTCAAATTATCTTTAAAGATGCAATGTGTAACTTTTCTGGTGGAGGGTTCGCCAAATGCTTTTCTCCATGGAGATGTTATTGCTTTGTCTGGAATGTTTCATAATATGGCATTAAACCTTTCTATATTCATGGAGACCAAACCAGACCAAGTTACAGGTCAGATCTGTGGATAGGCAATCCCGCTCACAGTCAGAATGCTTGTTTTTGTAGGTACTTTTGAGCTATAAAACCACCTGGAATTGAATAAATGTAATGTAGAGCTGTTTAATGTCATACTGTGGAACATTCCAGACAGAGCAATGACATCCATAGAAACAAGCAGGGGGCAAACCCCAACCAAAAAGTTACTTAGTTCACCTTTAACGTTTGTAGAAAGGAAAGATGAGGTCACATGGTCAAGAACATTCCTATTGTGATATAGATATTTTCCATAAAAGCACAATTAAAGGTGTACTGTGTAACTTTTCTGGTAATTTGGTTCTGCCACAAGCTTGTTTCCTTGGAGATGTTTTCCTTGGAGATGTTTTTTTTTTTTCACTCCTAGCTGTCATGAGGAGCAGACACTCTTCCTCCTTCATCTTTGCTCTGTTTGATGTTTTATTTCTCTCGTCTCGTCTTTTTTTCTCCTGTTGGAACAGATTTTTCAAATCCTAAATTATGAATTGGATAAAGCTGGTCCCTACGCTTTTTTTTCACGGAGGAGCGCCGGTCTGGAGAGCCGGTCAGCCCTACGGGAACGTGCTGCCTGATACACGAAGGACGCGTCGTGTGCCTGGCACCGCTGTTACTGGAGGACACGGAGCAATTACTATTGGAATTTTGATGGCAGGACATCTGGATTGGCCTGGGGGATGTTTTCGGACCCATCACTAATTGGAGCCGAGCGGATAAAAGAGCCCCGATCCGCTGGTCAGTATGGGGAACTGCGAACTCGGGGGGCAACATCAGAAGGAAAAACACAGGTGAACGTTTCATCCATCTGTGGGATCCACCTGGCACTAGATAACATCGCGGATAAATGGATTTGGAACTGTGGGGAGCAGCGGCTCAGTCAATATTCATTATCATACGTGCCGGTTGAGGATTGCGAGTTGCACAGACCTGCAGGAAGTGGGGACCTGACAGAAACCAGAGTTCTGGCAAATTGTCTGTTCGCCTGGGTTCTAAAATGTATCGATTATGTTAAATTCCCCTTTTGTAATCAGTTCTCCTGGAAAAATGTGATTCAACTGGACTTCACTTTGTTTTGACTGCATCTTCTGAACAAACACGTCCAAGGCCGCCAGCTGCCGCTTATCTCACAGACTCTACAAAAACATTGCCACACACTATTGGACACACACTCACATGTATTAAGTAATACTGCCCTGTCTATTTTTAGGATGTCTGCTTCTTCTTCAGTTTTCAATCAATTTCATTGATTTCCCTTGCCCCACACCCTTCCCTCTTGTCGCCAAAGAAAAAGACACCGTATGTTACCTATCCAATTGTTTTCTGTCATTACATGTTGTGTATAATTGTCATTGATTGTATTGCATCTTTTCTACTCTGCATCTCCCAGTCGGCGGCGCGCACAAGCGCAGTGGCCCCTCCCCTAGCCACTCTATCACTGTCCTGCCTGGTTAGTGGGGAAACTAAATTTCATATTCACTCTATGTACATGTACATATGATTGTTTTTCGACAATAAAGCAACTATGACTATGACTATGACTATGACTACTATGTTATTGCTTTGCCTGAAAGGTCTCACAGTGTGGCATTAAACTCACCTATGTTGCATTTATTCAATTACAGGTGTTTTAGTGCTCAAATATACATCGCAAAAACATTCCTACAGTGAGTGGGCTGGCCACGCCACAGATCTGACCTGTTACTTGACATTACAGGCTTGTCTCCATGGAAATAGATACCATACTGGGACATTCTATACAAAGCAATAACATTTCCATGATGACAAGCGGGTGATGGACCTTCCACCAGGACCTTAATGGTATCTTGATAACAGAGAGTGTAATTTGTATACTTGCCCCAAATATTTATCAAGTAATTGTCACTGCTATTCCTATTCTATTGGTAACTAGTAATCAATTTATTAGCAAAATCTAACTTTAATCTGCCTTGTACTGCCAGAAATTAAAGCCCCAGTGTGTAGGATTCGTGGCGTATAGGTGGATAGTCGCTATTGCACTTTCTGTTTTAGCTACGGCAGACCTCGAGGGACCCGCGCGGTCCCGTTTTTTTGTTTTTTTTTTCTCATGAAAACACACATTCCCGATCATGTACCATGACACGCTACACATCAAATGAAACCTTACAGTCTCCTCTTTCTGACTATGCAATTCATTTCCCTGCAAAACAATCACTCCCCGAGCACATGGGGCTTTTATACGGAAAAGCACAAAACGAGGTTAGCTTACCTTAGAATGCTTTGGACAGGTCAAACTCTGTATTTCACCATAGACTTGCTCTCAATTTGTCCGTAAGGATCCAGCGAATAAAATCCAGTAAAACAATTTAGTCCAAAACACGTGTTAGATCCATTACGAGTCTGATCCGGCAGCATGCTTGTGTTGTTTACCCAAAACCACGAGCCTTGCGGAAGGCGAAGGCGGAGCCCAAATGTCTTTCTGCGGCTCTCGTATTCAAAATGGCTGCCTCTGCATGGGGAAGATCCCCCTTTTATGTGACTATATCTAAGTTCAAAAGAATACTTTGATTTCATGATGGAAGTGAAAAGGCTTGGAAAACAATGTATTTTTGAATGGGTATCTTCAATTTCAGTAATTAACGGGTAAAAATCTTACACACTGTCCCTTTAAGTTTGTTTTTTGTTTTTTTCTCATAGATATTGCTTTCTTTAAAGTCATCTATTAGGTCTTCTATTACTAAAGTTTAAGTAAAATGTATATTTAGAGATGTTTTTGCTTTTTTTGGAAACACAGAGTGTGATGGTATGTATGATAATGTACAGTGTTATATTTTTATTGGGACTAAAATAAGACAGATTTTTGTGGTCAGGGAGCGGTGGCTGTGTGGTTTGACCAGTGAACCACAAGTTCCCAAGTGAAGATAAGATACCATATTGTAACCTGTTCCTTTGCATTATTATGTTATATTATTATATTTTCACTGGGTTTGTTCGTATGCACACCATCTGCAAAATTCTGGATCAGAATTAGATTAACAGATACAGATGTAATAATGTAATAATGTAATAAACTTGTAAGCAGCATTGATATTGGACTAAATTAATCTTTGTATTAACCATGAGGACTGAATAATGCAAGTTAGGGTCAAAAAGGGACAAGAAAAAGTATTAAGAAGTTAGGACATGACCATTTTGTAACAGAATTAAATAGAACAAAACAAGAACTAAACCAAGACTAAAGCAGGACAAATTTTCAGCCTGTTTTGCTGCATAACTTAAAAAGGAGTGCCTGAAATGGTCATCTACGCATGTTTAATTATTTAAGACATTGAATCTAAAATGCTCAAACACCAAGTGTTCAAAATGAGACTGCAATAAAACAAAAATTCCATATTAGGTTTTATAAATAAATACATTTAAAACAGCAAAGAAAACACGACAGGAAGTGGGGGTGTGTTCGCTTCCATAATAGGCTCTAAATGAACATGTTAAGTGAGCACTCCCATTGTCAAACTCTCCTTGCAGTAGTCTGTGTAATCCCTCAATTCTCTTAATTAGACGAACGTTTTTGAGTGAATTGCTGGTGGACACTGCCTTATATCTGCCTGAAGGGAGGAGCTAACTACACTGAACTTCACTGAAACACACCTTCTTTTAGTTAGCTCCACCCTTCAGACAAATATAAGACAGTGTCCACCAGCAATCTGACCAGAACTGAAGCAGCTTGGATGAGATGCGAAACGTTTTTAATCAAAAACGTGTCCACTGTAGGTAGAATTTCTATTTGCTATAAACCTCCTTACAGTTAGCAGCACGGTCCTGTCCAAGACTCAGCCCTGAAGCACTCTGAAGGGGAGAGTGACGAAACTTTGACGAAACTTAAACAATGTAACATGTTGTTTTCGGCAAATATAGCATTTTTAGCACATATAAAAGGATCTAAATGTGTTCTGTGTTAGCAATTAATACCCAATAGAAGTGTAATGCTCCCTAAATTTCTAGAGTGAAATAAAAAATATCTACTGTATTGACAGGACTCTTAACCGATCTCCATGTTGCTTTAATAATACCACCTCATTCTCTGTGGGTTCCTCTTTGTCCATTGATCCTGTTCTAACTTGCACATCCAAAGCCAAACTCTTACTTTTGGCTCTCCCTTTTCTCACACTTTGAAGTTAGAAGCTTAAAAAGGACCATAGCCCATTCTAGACTAAATAGAGACTATGTGCTAACTTCAGTGGTGTTTTATGTCCTTTGCAAACATATTATGTCTTTCTTCTTGTGCGAGACGATAATCCAAATCAGCTGTCAAAAAAAACTGATGCCACAACAGGCAAATGGAACCAAGCTACTTCACAAAATCCATTTAATGTACATTAATAAGCAGGTTTAAATGAAGACTGAACAGGGGCTAAACCAGATCTAAACCAGGATTTATGAATAAACCATGACTTAACAAGGACTTAATACATTTTCAACCAGAACTGAATTAAAATTGTACTAACCAAGAACTAAATCAGGTCTAAATGAAGATTAATCAGGGACTAAACCAGACCTATACCAGGACTAATTACTAAACCAGGACTTAACACATTTTCAGTCAGGACTGAATCCAACTTGGATCAACCTGAGACTAAACCAGGTCTAGAATAGGTCAGTACTAAACCAAAACTCAACCAGAATTAGGGAAACATACTCATTTGGCAAAGACAATTAAATCAGGGTATACAGGACTAAACTTGGACTAAACCAGAATCATAACTAAGGTTTAAATTCAAGCTAAACTGGAGTTTAAATGTGCACTATGTAACTTTTCTGTTGGAGAGTCTTTCACCATCTTGTCACCATAGAGATGTTTTTTGTTTTTTTGCCTGGAATTTTCTAATTTTCTACATAGTTCACCGTTAAAGGTTCACCTTTTTTTTTGGTGGAGGGTGTGTCAAATATCCATGAGTACTGTGAGAAATATTTTACCCCAAAACATATGTGTGACAGTGGTAATACCTCCTCTGCTCATCAAATACAAATAAATAAAAATGTTCACTCTGCAACTATGGCCAGAGGAATTAGAGAAGAATATATAACTTAAAACGACTGCTTTACTGGTTCTGGGTCGTGTACCTATGCAGGATTTAAGAAGCTCCCATGAGTTATAATGCTATCATGCAGCCTGTCACTAACTCATTATTGGTAGGATCAGTGACGCTTGTATTAGATTTCACTTTGAGGAGAAAGGGAGGCGTCTGGGGAGGGGGAAGTCATGCTGTTTCCCTGCTCATAACTCGCAGATCTTTAGGACTTCATAACTTTTCCCAGAGAAAAAAACCACAAGACTGATTTAGCTGTAATCTTACCCAATGTCTTTATAGAAGCCAGATCTGCAGCATCAGGAATGGTGTTTGAGAAATGTATGGAGCTAAATGATATTATATGGGATTTGAATGGGGAATACAAGGAATGAGACACAGTATAAGGTTAAAATATTAGGTAAATTTTTTTAAAATGACCCCATTAATACCTGTTTAGTTATATTATCAAGTTAAAAGACTGTATTCGTACATTAGCTTGGAATTTTATTTACTTGTATGTCTGAAAACACAATTACTGATAGAGCACCAGTGTTTATTCTCTATATTTGATAGTATTATAGCCATTGGCAACTGTTCACTGTCCATTGATTCCAGAATAAGGAAAAATTTGAATTGTTGCCATGGTGATTAACAGTTTAAATAAAAAATATTATATCTTGTGAATGGTAAAACGTACTCAAAATGTTGCCTATAACAGGAAGCTGAAATATTTTAAGAATATTAATGAATGTTGTACTATATAAATGTAAATATTTAGCTACATTGAACTAGCTTTGTTGATGTAAATTCATAAAAATATTGTATTAAAACCTGAGTATCACATTAAACTCATGCTCTATATTTCCTTATTAAATTATTTTGATTGTATTTCTAATTTGACATCATACTGGGGGTGATCTTCATATGTTTCTATGGTGGAATTTTCAGCAGGTACCATGGTGACACAATGCACACATTAGCAAACACTAACAAAAAAAGTCTTAAAACTCAAGTAAAAATACAAAATGACACATTTTCACACAATCACACATTTTCAGGAGCCTGTGATCACTAATTGAAAAACAGTTGGCTAATGCTAGCTTGTGACTGTAATGTTATTTTAGAGCAGTGCTTCTCAAATAGTGGGGCAGGCCCCCCTGGGGGGGCGTGGCGTGATGCCAGGGGGGGCGCGTATGACCCTGGGAAACATGTTTTTTTGCTGTACTGTACTAGAACTAAGTGTAATTGCACATCAACAACAGTAGTTGGCAGTGGCGTTCTCACATGCGATTTACGCACAGTCTCACCATTAACAGAACATCCTCTGTCACAGAAAAAACACGTATATTCCACTGAGTCGTGTCCTTTAGTCCGACAGAAGCTGACGCATCAGCACAAGGCACAAGGAGAGAGCGTATTTTTTCAATGCTTTTAGCTTATGCAAATGAGGTGGTTTTAAGTTTCATTTCTGTAAAACGTAAACAAATGTGCGCAAAGCATTAAAAACACATTAATATTTGAGTCCTCAGTGCAGTCTTTGTTGTAAGTTTCTTTCTTTTTTTGTTTATAATGTTAATAAAAGGATACAATGGTGTTCTAATAACAATTTTCTAGACAAATAATACTATTTATAGTCGCGCGCAGGAAGGGGGGCGTGAAATATTTTCTTCTTCCTAGGGGGGGCGTCACAGAAAATAATTGAGAAGCACTGTTTTAGAGGGACTTTTCAACAGTATAAAATCAGCTGTTAGAGTTCCAAGTCCGTCCAAGTTCCAAGTCCGTTCTTTCTGGTCAGATGTGTGAGAACAAGGCTCAAATTAAATATTAACTTCTGTAACAGAGCTACAGACAGTGCTGTGCCTCTAGTTAGGGTCATAACTCCAGGGAATGTTGACGACCTGAGCTGCAAATTAACAATGTGCAGCTAAATTGTATAGACGACACGGTAATTTAGTTTTTTTGTGTTTTCAGTCATTTTATACTCGCTCATATTGGTGCATATAATGAAATATTGGGGCCAGATGCATTGTGGGATTGTAATGACATCAGCGGAGAGGCTATCTTGTACCTCGCGGCTGGATGGGTCAATTTAGATCAACTCAAAGAGAAATTAATCAGGGAGTCAGGGGAGCCAGTTTCAATTAAGGGAACCACGAATGAATCAGGTTCATCTTTGTAGACTGTTTTTTATTAACTTTAGCAGAATATTAATTTTCTAATGCTCTGTACTAGCCAGAGAACCAAGGAAAGTCCCAAATGTGGTCAGGAATGTTGGAAAACGGTAGTGATGGGCGGATCTATGGAAGTTGCCATGGGCGCCATCATTTGGGTTGTATTATTTTGCATGGAGCTGCCGATCTTGACAGTTCTATATGGACTACAAAGCCTCATCCTAAATTCTCTATTTAAAGGGCGGATATTACACGACTTTCTGATCTATGTTATGTTTTTTTCTTCATCACAAACATACCTATATTACACAAAATTGACTCTTGTGAGCTTTAAACCATGTTATGTTGTTACCTACATGTTTGAGTACAATTTCCATTTCTAAAGCTCAAAATACTCTGTTCCACCTTCTGATGTCATGAAGCAGAGTGTTAAACATGTGTGAATGAAACAAAACACAACTCCAGGTATGTTTTTTGATGAGGAAGCAACATTATATTGACATTATATATTAAAATTTAAATTTATCACCGACCGTGTAACCTATACTTTTATCCAAAATTTTACTTGAAAATGAACTTCAAAAACATTCACTCATCATTAATAAATAGAATAACCCGAAACATATGTTATTCAAGGTTATGTTTGGTCTTTTAACAGCTGTTCTGTCAGATTTGATTACATTTTCAAATTCTTGACAAAGGCATTTCTCATTGCATCACGGAGAGTGGAGGTTTCACCACAAAATTCTAAACTATGTTAACTTAAACAGTATTGTTACATAAACCTCACCTCACCTGTTCCTCATTAGTTGGAAAAAGTAAGAGTCATTTTAAAGATATACGGGACAATGGGATCAACATTAACATGGGGCAGTGGCTCAGATGATGTAGTTGATGAAGTGTGTGTGCAGAGAGCCAAAGGTTGCCGGTTCGATTCCACGTCCCACAGGTGCATGCTGTTGTTGTGCATCTATGTGATGATGTTTTGCATCACCACATTGATTTTGATGCTATAATAATCATATATATTATAATGATTTGCCTTTATGTAGCTGTAAACATCAAGCTTCATTGTTAATTTCTATCACACAAATACCAACAATTTGAGTCAGCATAGTTTGTTGACCAACCAACACTCTGGTCAGACCTCGGTTAGACCTGGTTTAGTCAGGTTTTAGTCCTAGATTAAACCACCTAGTTTAGTCTTAGTTTAGCTCTAGGTTAAATCTAATTCAGTATTGGTTTATTACTGCTTGTGAGTTGTCAATAGGAGGCTAAGGTGTAGGGTGGGTGTCGCCATACCGGCTTGTCAAAGCCTGATCCCGTCAGAGGGGCCAATGGCACAGATTGGCAGCCGGGCTTCTGTCAGTCTGCTCCAGGGCAGCTGTGGCTACAGTCTTACCACCACCAGGTATGGAGTGAATGAATAATGATCTGTAAAGCGTGAAACTCACTCACCCTGAAACACACAACTCTGATTCCAATCTCCACCTTTAAGCAGAATCTTCAAAACACGTTAGTTGAGTCTTGTTCATGCTGACATTTTAAACCATATTTACACACACTTATTTAAGCACTTTATTCTTTCTTTCTTTTTTACTGTGTATCTTTTTAATGTAATAGTTTGTGCAATGGTGTTATGTGTATGTCTGTGTATTTGTATTTGAATAGTATGTTTTTATTTATTTCTGCAGTGGTTCTCAAACAGTTAACCTGGATAAATAAAGGTTAAATAAATAAAAACAAAACCCAAAACATGCTCCAGGTAAAATCCTCCAGCTTAGGTCCTGACCAAACCGAAGCAAGAAGATCATGGAGATGGTCCCCGGGCGCAGTAATGTGCTGCCCACTGCTCCTAATAACAGGATAGGTTAAATGCAATGAAGAATTTCTCCTGTGTGAGATCAATAAAGTCACTTCTTTAAAAAAAAGCTCTATATAAATAAAAAAAACTTACTGACTTACCTACTTAGGGACTGTGGTGAACCAGCAAAAAACGTGTTAATTTGACTAACAACTTGAATGATGAAAAGAAATGTATATAGATGGATTATCTGCAAATTGTCATAATGTTTTGCTTGATAACTGTAAAAATACTTAGTTTGATTTCAGATTATACAATGAAAAAGCTCGCCAATATGATGCCTTAATGCTAGCTGATGAGGCTGAATGGTTAGCAATGGTTAGCAGCTTTAGACTTGAACTTTTCCTGAACTCCTTTTCACTTATCCAAACTTCCTCCTCTCTCTGACTTTTTGACATGACAGGAAGACGTGATATCTTATTTTCAGGAGCCCCGCTGACACAAACTCAACTCTGCACTTGTTATTTTGTATCAGTGAAAAAAAGAAAAGAAAAAAAAAAACGGATTCCAACCAGCTCCCAGATGTGCTCCTTCTTCTTTCACTTTTAATTCCTGTAATTTGTGTTTTCAAGATGGGGGATAGAGACGTTCACCTTGTCAGAAGACGTAGTTTTTGATTGAAAGAAATCCTTGACCCTTCGCTGACTTTGAATTAAACTGGAAAAAATACTTGTGCATGTGCGTGCAATTGTAACTGTCAATCTTCCAGTGAGGATCAGACATGTGGACAGGCCTCGCGTGTATACACCCATCGAAGTCATGCTGTCTTTTATTTCTACAGTATCTTTTCAAACTTAAATGAAAACATCCACATATTACATTGTTCTGTATCTATTCACGGATAAGATTATTTGTATACTCTAAATCTATGTGCTGTTTTAGATTCCAGCTCTGCGTGGTGCATATATAGTTATTGTGTTCTTGGGCAAGGCACTTCATTCACCTGTCTAATGTTTGAATGATTTATGGGTGATTGCTTGATGATGGATGTGGGAGGAGCTATAAGAGCGGATTGGCAGGCATGGTTTCTTCAGTGCATTGTGTTCTGGGCGGCAGATCTGCTTGGACTGCTGCTCCCGCGACCCAGAAATGGAAAAAGCGGAAGAAGATGGATGGATGGATTGCTGGATGGATTGATGGTTTCTTCAGTCTACCCCAGGGCAACTGTGGCTTCAAAAGTAGTTTATCACCACTGAAAATGGAAAATCAAGGCATTAAATTATTATCAAGTTAATTAAAACAACTGGACTTATTATTATAACTGGACTTCCTTAATATACTCATACTCGTTAAACATTTGTCGATACCATGCACCGATACCACTATTACGCAACACATTACACAGTATCCCGGTTTCAGTATCCCGAATAAGCCAGTATCCCGGTTATGAGAAACCAAGATAAATAAAGTGACTGTACATGAGTAAAGTGACTGTTAAATAAAGAGCTGCACTGCACATCTACGACCTGCACACGTACAAACTGCAGACATATCATCTCTGAAAGGTTTAGCATAAACCGTCTCCAACGTGATATAAGCACAGAACAGACTCACCATCAGCAGCACATCCCTCTGTCACAGAAAGAACACACAAATTCCACTGAGTCCTGTCCTTTAGTCCGACAGAAGCCGACTGCATCAGCAGCTTTTTCAGGGATTTCAGTTTATGCAAATTATGTGGTTTTAAGTTTAATTTCTGTAAAACTTAAACAAATGTGCGCAAAGCTGCATTAAACACATTATAATATCATGGTTGTTTGTATTTTTCCTGGTTTATTAAATATATTATTTTTGCGCTTGCGGATTTGTAAGATTATGTCAAGAAACCAGAATACTACATTTGATCATCCCGGTTTCTCAGTGCGCATGTAAACAGCATATCCCGAATACTGCCATAACCGGGATATAGCTAATAACCGGGATACTGATGTGCATGTAAACACCCTCAATGTATGTTCATGGGGGTGGGGGTTAAAGCATCAGCATCGGTACTCATTATTGGCAAGTACAGATATTATTATACTCGTACAAGTGTCGGTTTTCAAAAAAGTTGTATCGGTGCATCCTTAACTTATATTACATATTATCTTGAGGTTGCAAAAACTTGGAAAGTCAAACTGTTTGGATTGACGTGGTGATAATATCTTATCCCTGGACATCTCAAGATTTACTTCAATTAAGGAATTAATATGTAACTTAATTGGGAAAACGCCTTATCCTATTTTACACAAGATAATGCCTGTTAGATATTAAAGTGAAAAAAGGCTAGGTGGAATGCATATAAATATTATTTTTACATAGAAATAATGGTGCTGTACCTTATTTAAAAGTGTGAAAAACAAAACTAGTTCCTTTTAAACCGTTTGCAGTGGTCCAGAGTTATTCCTTACTTACCTGAGGCATTCAGAGAATCCTAATTATTCATAATGATTCACTGTTTATAAGGACGTTTCACATCTTTCAGAGACCAGAGTGGAATTTCTCAGTAATGGTAAAGCTAATAAGTCAATGAATAATCAAACAATCAAACAAAATGCTTAATAATTAGCTGCAAACAGTACACAACTGACTTATTTTTGACCTCAAGAACTACTTATAGAATATATCTGTACTGGGACAAGAGGAATTTTGCTCAAATACATGGGGAAAAATGGGTACAGACTCTTAAGGTCTTTAAGTCTTTTTAGCATTTCGTGTACAAACTGATTCTTCCCATAATGGTTGATTTGAAAATGCATATGAAACGTATAGCTTTCCAGTTATTCTATGTTCCTGGTATGTTCCTTTTTATCAGATGGTTGACAAAATGGAATAAATTAAGTTAAATTAAAATTTAAAAATGCCAAAACCCGTGTTGTTTACTTTCAATGGTCAATGCTTTGAAGCCTGAGGCCATTACACTATTGCTAATCTTTTATTTGCTAATCCCAATACAGCACAATACAAATATATGTTATAGCCCTGAGCCAGAAAGTTTCACCTTCACACATTCAATGACAATGACGCTAACCTCCACGATTAAAGCTGAGCAAATAAACGCCGTATTAATCTGAGCAGATGTGTGTTTACATAATTGAAAGACCACATCGCACCAAATATATCCAGGAAACAGCTGCTTCCACCGCTGTAACTAATCACTGTAATGAGTTTTCCCTTAAAAGCGCCAAAAATGTAACGCTATGGTCAAAGCTTTATGGTTAGTTATGGTAGATCTCCTAGGCAGCAGTTAGAATGCTTTCAAGTTGTATTGTCTGGTAGTGTATGTTGGCATTAATACAGTCAAACTGAAATCGCAGTTTGAAAGGACATTAGCAAATTGCAAAGGCTACCATTTTTGAAGTACTACAATTTTCTCCAAAAACAAAAAAAGTCTGTCTTATTCTGCACAAAAACTGCTAACCCTGCAGTTTAGATCTGCACTAAATGCATTCTTGTCAGTTCATATTTCAGTCTTTTTCTCAATTCCTCTGGGCTCATGGGAACTTATTAAACATATACACTATATTGCCAAAAGTATTGGCTCACCTGCCTTGACTTGCATATGAACTTAAGCGACATCCCATTCTTAATCCATAGGGTTAAATATGATGTCGGTCCTTTGCAGCTATAATAGCTTCAACTCTTTTGGGAAGGCTGTCCACAGGGTTTAGGAGTGTGTTTATGGGAGTTTTTGACCACTCTTCCAGAAGCACATTTGTGAGGTCACACACTGATATTGGATGAGAAGGCCTGGCTCTCAGTCTCCACTTTAATTCATCCCAAAGGTGTTCTGTCGGGTTGAAGTCAGAACCCTGCGCGGGCCAGTCAAGTTCATCCACACCAAACTCTCTCATCCATGTCTTTATGGACTTTGCTTTGTGCGCTGGAGCACAGTCATGTTGGGGAGGAAAGGGCCATCTCCAAACTGTTCCCACATAGTTGGGAGCATGGAATTGTCCAAAATCTCTTGGTGTGCTGAAGCATTCAGCGTTCCTCTCACTGGAACTAAGGGGCCAAGTCCAGTACTGAAATACAACCCCACACCATAATCCCCCCTCCACCAAACTTTACACATGGCACAATGCAGTCAGATAAGTCCCGTTCTCCTGACAACCGCCAAACCCAGACTCGTCCATCAGATTGCCAGATGGAGAAGCACAATTCGTCACTCCAGAGAACTGCTCTAGAGTCCAGTGGTGGCTTGGTTTACACCACTGCATCCGACGCTTTGCATTGGACTTGGTGATGTTTGGCTTGGATGCAGCTGCTCGGCCATGCAAACCCATCCATGAAGCTCTCTACACACTGTTCTTAAGCTAATCTGAAGGCCACATGAAGTTTGGAGGTCTGTAACGACTGACTCTGCGGAAAGTTGGTGACCTCTGCGCACTATGAGCCTCAGCATCTGCAGATGTTAGTTTACGTGACCTACCACTTCATGGCTGAGTTGTTGTTGTTCCCAATCACTTCCACTTTATTATAATACCACTGACAGTTGACTGTGGAATATTTAGGAGTGAGGAAATTTCATGACTGGACTTGTTGCACAGGTGGCATCCTATCACAGTACCACACTGGAATTGACTGAGGTCCTGAGGGTGACACATTCTTTAACAAATGTTTGCAGAAACAGCAGGCTTAGGTGCTTGATTTTATACACCTGTGGCCATGGAAGTGATGACCTGATTTAGATTATTTGGATGGGTGAATGAATACTTTTGGGAATATAGTATATATCTGAATCTATTTGCAATTGCAATGTTTGTCTGAAAAATCACAAATTATTTAAAATTATGAAAACATTTATTAAATTAGGCTCCCGTAAGAATTAACATAAACTAGATAAGCATGCATTTGTAGTCCTTCCTCTTTTTGATAAATTGTTATTTTACAGCACAATTAATACAGGACAGACATTAAAGAGACTGGACCCAATTATTTCCTCATGTATCTGAGCAAAAATATGTCTTGCAGTAATACAGATATTAAGCAACTCTCGAGACTGGTGTTCTGTCTGCATTTGATTACAAAATGTTCTATTGTTTGATAATCAGGAAGTGCGCTGCTAACATGCTAATTGTTGCTAACGTTACCGTCACTGTAAACTCTGGTCTCTGAAAGTTGTGAAAAGTGCTTTTAAACTCGTGGTGAATAATTAGGATGCTTTGAAAGCATAAGGTAAGCGTGAAATAACTTTGGACCACTGCAAACTGTTTAAAATTAATTACTATTCTTTTACACAGTAATCAGGTACAGAGCCTTTGAATAATATTTCATTATTACATTAGAATAACTTTCTTTTATTTGGCATTTAAAACCATCAAAGAAAAATTGAAACATTTTTGAATTTTACAGCATCTGTGTTTGATTTTATAGACTTCCAACTGGCGATCCTCTCAGCCTTGTTTTGGTCGCCTTAAGATCTTTTTCTCCAGACTCAGTGCCACTTGGTTAAGATTTGGAGAGTGATTCTTCGAGTCCTCGAGCATTTTGTTTTCCTGCCACTGCTGCACATTCCAACCACAGTCGTCTGGGTGAAAGAAAGCATGAAACAGGAGCCAGAAATATGACGAATTAGCATAACTGCCATGTGTGATCTGTCAGAGGTGTAGCAAGATGGCCGCCGCTGGTTCATTTGGAGGGAGACGTGAATTAAGATTATCTCGATATAATAAGGGAGGGTAAATAGGTCTAAAACAGGTGTGCAGGACTAAAACAGCACTAAAACAGCAATAAACCAGGACTAAAACAGGTCTACAGCAGGACTAAAACAGGTCTACAGCAGGACTAAAACAGGTCTACAACAGCTCTACACCCAGGGCCACTGCAGTCCATTCAAAAGAGATTCTTGTCTAGCCAATTAATTTTGTTATTATGTGCAATTCATAACCATTATTGTTACCAATCTAAATCTTTATTTTGCCAGTATTTGTAGTACCGCCTCCCAAATTCACCAGGTTTGAAATAAGATTGTCTAGACCTAAAACTAGCGTTAAAATGGATCTCAATGGAACTTTTATTGCTTTGCCAGGAATTTTCCACAATATGGCCTTATACATATATATTTTGCATTTATTCAATGGCAGGTAATGAAAAACATGAATTCTTACTGTGAGCATGGTCACCTCTTCATAGATCTGAACTGTTACTTGGCCTAGTGACGGCACCTGCTTTGCTCCATGAAAATGGAAAATTACACCTCTTGGCTGAACCTCCACCAGAAAAGTGACATAGTCCATCTTTAAAGAGGTCTAACCCACTACCCACATATAAACCAAGCAAAAACTGTCCAGATAAAAGTCTGTTTATTCTAGGTCAGGTCTAAACCAGGACTAAATTGTGTCTAAAATCTAAATAACCCAAAATAAGGACCATCTTGAAACTAGGACTACACACTTACACTCACAGTATGCAACTTTTTGGTCAAAAACTAAATGGGACTAAAATAAAAGCATGTTCTTTTCATTTTTGGATGCGTTTATTGCACTAAAATACATATGTCCTTATCATGAAATGGCTTGCAACTCCACAACCCTGACTCTTCCTGCTTGTTTCCATGGATGTGCTGTTTCTTTGGTTATAATATTCCATATAATAATGCCATACAATTTATCTGCGTCCATGGAGAATGTTGGAGTATGGTTTTAACTTTCTATTTCCAGTGCAACCCAGAAAGTTACACACTGTACCTTTAAGCCGACTGAAATCACTTCTGTTGAAAATCATGTATTTGAGTAAGCCTGTTTGTTCGAATCAATGTTTTTCATGGTGTAATTTGGAACAGATTATTTTGGATTTAGCAAAAAAAGAAAAAGAAAAAAGAAAGGACTAGTCTTTTGCCTCACTTCCCTTTCATGCTCATCTCTTCTATCTGTGGGCCTAAACAGGAGCATACGGAACCCAGATGGAGCCCGTCTCCGCAGCTTGTTCTGTGCACAGCCAAAGAATATAAGCCCTATATATACGACAGCACAGCCAATCACAGGGGCCTTTATTCACTGTGCTCTCAGCTCACTATAATCAATCCTGACAGCTCAAGTTTTCTGTTATTTATGTTTCCTCTTCCGCTGAGCAACTGTTGAAAGACCATGACAAAAAGTTACAAAGGAGATTAAATATTCTGTTTTGTACTTTGAATCGGGACTCAACACGGTTTAAATTTGGGTTTAAATATCTTTAAATTGAGACCCAACCAAGTCTGACACAAAATTACACATCAAACAGTTAAAGGTGCATCTGGTAACTTTTCTGTTGCTTGTTTCCATTTGTGAACCATTTGTGAAAAATATTTTACTTTTATGACAAGCATTGTGATTGTGATAAGATTTGTGATTTAAGTTTTAATAATAGGATTCTGTTAGAAGTTTTTTTTTTTTTTTTTTAATCCAAATTGTGTCTATTCGATCTGGGATATTGATTTGATAACAAATTATTCTTATTGCTTTGCCTGGCATGTTCCAGATTCCACATTACAGCTATAAATATTTCTATTTCCATGGAAAAAATCAGGGGACGTCAATGGGCCTAATTACAGGTCAGATCTGAGGAGACGCAAGCCTGGAAGCCAAGATAAGATAAGATAAAATAAGACTTTATTGATCTCACAGAGGAGAAATTCACTTGCCACATTAGCTCCAGGCAGTTTAGTGCAAAAGAAAATTAGAACAAAAAGTGCATATAGACAAGATAAGTAATAATAATAATAATAATAATAATAATAAGTAAATAAGAAAATAGTAGAAAAATTGCAAGCTTTCAAAGAATTTCTGTAGCAGTAAAACACCTGCAGTTGAAAAAATGCAACCTATATGAACATAATGCCATGCTTTAGAACATTACTGGCAAAGCAGTAACACCAGAAGAGTTACATACTTTTAAAGTATACTTTTAAATTAGAGGTAAAACTTTATTAATCTATATATTTCAAATTACTCGACTCAGACTACTCTATGACCATGTCCAAACCAGGTCTAACGTACAATTAAACCAGGACTAAGCACATCTAAACCAGCTTTACACTAGTCAGGCCATAACATTGAGGAAACCAGATCCAACTGAGACAAAAACTAGATCTAAACCAGGTCTGAACCAGGTCCAAACCAGGTCTAAACCCAGTCTAAACCCAGTCTGACTACAGCCTTCATTGCACCACTATTGAAACATCTTGACAAAACCCGCTCAGCTTATTGGTTCCTGTTGTCTGTATTTATGACATTACTAAGCTCCCATTGTATTTCTAACTGCACAGATAAAATCAAAACACGTTTCAGTTATTTACTTCTAAACAGTGAATGACAGGCGTGCAACTTTCGGAGTCAAGTCTAATATTTAAGACACAACATGGAGCAGATGCCCACAAGAGTTGTGTTGGATATAGAGGTTTAAACTTCTGTGGGACATTTGTTTTGCTCAGAGAGAAAAATAAACAATGATATTATATAATGTTTATGTAATGTCCCTTTTGTATATACAGTATTTAAATGGTATGGCTTACTTCAAATCACATTTAAGTTAGTATTGTCTTTCTATTGACACTTGAAATGACACTGGGGTGTTCAGCACAGCACATTTTCAGGGGCCTGTGAACCTGTTTAGGTGAGAGTGACTGTAATTTTATGTGAGAGAGATTTGTTTAACAGCCAAATCAGCTCCCTTGTTGTAGTTCCAACTAAACCAATTCTTTCTGGTCAGATAGTATTAAAGTAAAGATCAGATTAAAGTCCAACAAGCCTCAGATAGAGCACTGCTTACAGTTACCTGGCTACGATAAATAGCCATAAGTAGACATAGCCAAGTTTATGGTAAAATGTGTAAAAGATGTAACACTTCTATGGGGTATTAACTGCTAACACATAACATGTTACCTTTTATTGGTGATATATAACATTGTAGAAAGCTCCAAGTTTTGCATAATTCTCCCTCTTTAACTGACATCTTCTTAAGCTAGGGCAGGGGTTGGCAACCTTTACCACTCAAAGAGCCATTTGGACCCATTTCTCACAGTAAAGAAAACACTGGGAGCCACAAAACCCTTTTGAAATTTAAAATGAAATAACACTGCATATAAAGTTTTTTTATTTTTATTTTTGTCTTTGTGCCATAGAATTACATTTTGAAAATGAACAAACTAAAATAAAATAAATTTTAATTAAATACAGCGGCCTCGCTGTTTCACAGATTTTTTTATTAATTTTTTTTTATAGTGTATCAAAACGCATTGTGTCCTGATTGGCTAAGGGACTGTAGACCTTCGCCGATTTGTCCGTCATTCTCCTCCATGTCTCCTGTACAGTACAGAATGTGTTCAACTTGGCAAATTTATATAAATGTTCGATCGCTCGCCGTGTGACTCTGAAGTGCTGTATGTTTGCAAGTTTTCTCCCCGACAAAACCCGCGACAACGAAGCTGCACCAGGACGAAGAGGTTTGGTCAGAGGAACTGTGATACGTTTAGGGCCTGAAAACAGGTTTGGATCTTTGGTTTCATTCTATAATACTGTGCTTTTTTGTTTAAAATCTACAAACGTTTTGACTGTGAGAAAATGTTAATTCCAGTCTGAGAAAAGTGTAGAATGTGTGTGGTGAGGCGTTTACAGCCTTAAAACATGGAGAATAATTGTAAAATATAAAGCTGACTACTTCAAGGATTTCACCTATGGCGGGTTATTTTTACAACGTAACCACCTCGATAAACGAGGAACCACTGTACTCATTAATTATTTTCAAAAACTGAGCCGCATCAGAGGGATCAAAGAGCTGCATGCGGCTCCGGAGCCGCGGGTTGCCGACCCCCTGTTAATCTATACACAATCAGACTTACTCTTGCAATGGTAATTAATTAATAGATATGGATTAAAAACTCCAAGATTAATTGAATGAATAAATAAATAAATATTTTCTCTTTTCACATCCTTAGTTTCTATCAACTTGCACCAATTATATTACCAGTTATATTTTTAAAAATCAAAAGGAAACCAATCAACCAGTCAAATGTAGGATTTAAAAAAGTTAGTTTACATTGCACATTTTAAATTTCATATAAGGCTAGGATTGGTAGTCCCTTTAGTTCTCTTCTCTCTCCTCTGCTCTTGATGAACTGTCTCCCATGGCCTCTCCTGATAAACCCTGGCCCCTGTGACAGCTCTGAATGTATGTGTGTGTGTGTGTGTGTGTGTGTGTGTGTGAGGAGAGGGGAGGGTAACATGTGGAGTGCTATTGTGGAAAACATCAGGATGTCCCACGAACAGAGAACTCATCTTCCCCCGAATCTCTCCCCTTTACCAGGACCCCCATAAATATGTGCACCAGCTCATCAGTGCACTCTCCATCACCACTGTCCAGACTGTTTGAGATGTGGGCTGCTGCAGATGACCTGAGATATATGTTCTGTGATGTAGTTATAGATATAGAGCTGTAGTTTGGGGAGATTTATGGTGATGTTTTTGAATTAAAGATTCTGGTGGGAGATATTGTCACCTTCTTGCCTAAAGTATCACTCATTACAGATATAGTGTCTTCAGATCCGATGTTGTTCTCACTGTAAAAAAGCTTATTTGAATAAAAGTCTGAAAAGAGAACCTTTATGTGTCCCACAATAGTGTTCAAGATCATAATGCAGGATCAACACAAGGTCAACAATGCAATGAAATGTTTAGGATCAGAAGAACCCGTTGACTCGCTAAGATAGTCAAGAAGTACTAATAGCATGCAATTATAGTACATGGTAAAAAAGTGTTGCAAAAAGTGCAGTGGAAAAGGTAAACAATATATTTTTAAAAATATGTAAATATGACACGTGCACCCGTGGTTACGACCGCATGCGGTGGTTTAATCCTGGTTTAGACCTGGTCTAGTCCTGGTTTAGTCTAAGGTTTAGACCTGGTTTAGTCCACATTTAGTCCTGGTCTAGTCCTGGTCTAGTTCCGGTCTAGTCCCGGTCTGGTCCCGGTCTGGTCCCAGTCTGGTCCTCATGTCTTAGTCCCGGTCTGGACTTCCTATGGATCCAGTGACTCATGTCTTCGCTCTTCGTGCATCTGGCCCCGGAGCCTGGTGCGGCTCGGACTGCTTCTCATTCAAACACAGTGTGAGCACAGAGGGACGAGCAGGGCACACAGCGCTCATCCCACAGCACTGCCACGTCTTGGGACGCGCAAGTTCTGAACTGTAGTGGGAACGCATCCGTGCGTTCTCAGGATTGGTTTCGTCGCCTGGACTCCAGGTTCCACCAGTTCATTCTGCGGAAACACTGCCGCTACTTCCCGCATTGACCACCCGGAGAAGTGTACGCGTGGACACATGCACCTGCTCATCATGGTGAAATCTGTGCGCCTCACCTGGGGCTGCAAGTATGAGACCAAGGCCACGGTCCCGAGAAGAAACACGGTCTGTTTCCGCAGAAGGAACTGGTGGAACCTGGAGTCCAGGCCGCGGGACCAATCCTGAGAGTGCACGGAAGCATTCTCACTACAGTTCAGAACCTGCGCGTCCCAAGATGTGGCAGTGCCGTTGGATGAGCGCGGTGCGCCCTGTTGCGTCCCACAGAACACAATGTTGATACACTATAAAAAAATTTTTAAAAATCCGCGAAACAGCGAGGCCGCGAAAAGTGAACCGCGATAGAGCGAGGGACCACTGTATTGGACTTGGGTTATGAAGCAGGTTATTGCACAGGTAACAGTAGCATTTACAGTGAGGTAGTGACATACATGATACATTCATATGGAGCAGCAGCAGTAAACATTATGCATAACGAAAAGTAGTTTAGTGCAGTATTGAGAGTTCAGTATTATTTCGAGTATTATAATAGAATAGAAAGAGATAATAGAAGTAGGCACTAAAAAATCAAGATAAGTAACTATTAGAAAAGAGATAGAAAATAGAAAATGTGTTTACAAATATGTTAAAATGTAAAATATGGACTAGGCTTTAGGCTTTAGTACTACTATAAGTGGTTCTGACTATGATTAAACACAGTGCAGAATATGAATAGAATAAATAGCAGATAAAGTGACTTAAGGGTATTATACTGCTTCATTCAAAACATACATTCTTACTGTGAGCAGACTCTTTTCTCCAGAGATCTGACCTGTGACTTTGCCGTGTGCTATCATCCACTTGTCCTTAAGGAGATAATGCCATACTGTGGAACCTTCCAGGCAAAGCAAGTGTTCTAAGTTGGGGTCAGAAGACTCCTCGTGGCCCAGACTTGATTTCTAACAAGCAAAACCAAGCACAGATGTTTAAAAAAATAAAGCTGTCGCTGGTTCATGTGGAGACACTTAAATGATCTGAGAGGGACAAGGATGAAAAAGATGCTAATTTCACATTGTTTAGTATCATTAGCATATTAGGCTGAAGCACTGCCAGGGTCTTGGGACCAGAGTTTTAAATAAGACATGCTCCTGCCACTACACAAGTAGATCTGTAGTCTTTAAGAAGAGAAGCGAGATTACTTAAACTGTACACATGTTTATACCAGGATTAAATCAGAACTAAAATGGGACTCAAATCAGGACTAAACCAAGACTGATAAAACAAGGACTAAACCCCAGGCATTACCCACCCACACCAAGTCTCAACCAGGTCTGAAACAGGACTAAATCTGGATTATAGTGAGATTAGACTGGGACTAAAGCAGGTCTGAACAAGATGTAACTTAAGGCAAACCTTAACTAAGACTAAACTAACTACTCTACAACATGTCCAAACCAGGTCAAACTAAACTAGATCTAAACCGCTTTATAATAGTCAGACCATAGCCTGTCTTGACCATGTTCAACTTACAATTAAAGCAGGAGTAAATCAGGTCTAAACCAGGTGTAAACCAGATCTAAACCAGGACTATATCAGGTTTAAATCAGGACTAAACCAGAAATAAACCAACTATAAACCAGGTGTAACTTTCAATTAAAGCATGACTAAACCAGGTCTAAACCACATCTATACCAGGTCTAAACCAGGTCTAAACCAGGACTATATGAAGGAGGAAGGAGAGACGGAAGAAGGAGAGACTTTATTGATCTCACACTGGAGAAATTCTTCTCTGCATATATATATATATATATATATATATATATATATATATATATATATATATACACACACACACAGTGGTACCTCACCTTACGAATGACCCAACAAACGAAAATTTAAAGTTACGAAACGCCTTCACGTCAAATTTTGGTCTCTAGATGCGAATGAAATTTCAAGTTACGAAACGCGAAATCTCCAATCCAATCCAACTTCATTTATAAAGCATTTTAAAAACAATAAAAATTCAAAAACTCAATTAATGCGCGCTCAGATGCACACCCCGAAACGAGCGGAGACACAACAACACATCATCAGTATGGTAAAACTCACCTGTCTCACGACGGTCTAAACCCAGCTCACGTTCCCTTAGTGAGTGAACAATCCAGCACTTGGTGAATTCTGCTTCACAGTGATAGGAAGAGCCGACGATCACGAAGGATCACGTCGGCACGGCGCAAGGCCGCGCTACACCGGGGCTGCGGGATGCAGCCGTGCCTCCTCCTCGGGGCCGAGCACGCGCGGGCCGAGCACGGGGTGATTTATTCCTGCTCCGGTCCTGGTTTAGACCTGGTTTAGTTCTGGTCTAGACCTGGAAGTCACATAGAACCAGCGCCCGACCCGAGCGAGACCCCGCGGTCTTGCCCGCTGTTATCCATTCCTGCTCTCATCTCCTAACCGTGGTTGGGAGACACAGGGGAGATCGTCTTCTCCAGGGCCAGAGATAGCTTTCCCTCCGGGGTTAACTCCCTTGTGGACATCGCGCGCTTACAGTGGTGGAGAATGCAAATTTAAAAAAAGGCAGTTTTGCTGCAGAGTGGGGCTTTATTGTCTCCTCTACGAAACGCGGAGACATTCATCCAGCACGCGCACACGGCGCGCGCCGTGTGCGCGCGCGCCGTGTGCGCGCGCGCCGTGTGTGAGTCTGCACACACTCGCAGACTCTCTCTTCTGCACTGAGCTATAGACACAAGATAGACACATCTCACAACACCGCTGATAGAGCACCTTCCTCGGCCTGTTAGCTCACAGTGTCAGCGCCCCGTGTCAGCGCCCCGGCTCTGGAGGTCAGATAGAAGCAGAGCTCGCCCCGCACCGCAAGGAGCGCGGAGACACGAGCAATGCGCTCCTCCCGCGGCACTGCCATGTTATAATAATAACAGGTCCAATCCAGGTTTAGTTCTGGCCAGACCTGGTTTATTCCACGTTCTTTTAGTCCTGGTCTAGTCTCTTAGCCCGTCAGGACGCAGAACACAACGTTACACTATAAAAAAAAAAAGTTACACTATAAAAAAAACCTTGGAACAGATCAGGCTTTTTCCATTGAAATAGCTACTCAACTTACGAATTTTTCACATTACGAAACCACTTCTGGAACGAATTAATTTCGTAAGGTGAGGTACCACTGTATATATATTAGGAGCAGTGGGCAGCACACATTACTGCGCCCGGGGACCATCTCCATGATCTTCTTGCTTCGGTTTGGTCAGGACCTAAGCTGGAGGATTTTACCTATGGTGCATGTTTTGGGTTGATGGGGGAAACCGGAGTGCCCAGAGGAAACCCACCCAGACACGGGGAGAACATGCAAACTCCACACAGAAATGCCCAGGCGACCCGGGGATCAAACCCAGACCATGCATGCAAACTCCACACAGAACACACACACGGAAAGGCCTGGGCGACCCAGGGATCGAGCCCGGAACCTTCTTGCTGTGAAGCAAGAGTGCTAGCCACTCAGCTACCGTGCCGCTAAACTAGAAATAAACCAGCTATAAACCAGGTGTAACTTTCAATTAAAGCATGACTAAACCAGGACCAAACCAGGACT
Organism: Paratrypauchen microcephalus; assembly: GCA_036785185.1. Taxonomy (NCBI): domain Eukaryota; kingdom Metazoa; phylum Chordata; class Actinopteri; order Gobiiformes; family Gobiidae; genus Paratrypauchen; species Paratrypauchen microcephalus. The sequence goes on along the minus strand of JAVJIX010000043.1, from coordinate 5,695,698 downwards.
AAATCAGGTTTAAACCAGGTCTAAACCAGGACTATGTCAAATAAACCAATAAATAAATAAATATAAAGTCTAAATCAGGGCTAAACTAGAAATAAACCAGGTATAAACCAGGTGTAACTTTCAATTAAAGAATGACTAAACCAGGACCAAACCAGGACTAAACCAGGTCTAAACCAGGACTATATCAAGTCTAAATCAGGGCTAAACTAGAAATAAACCAGATACAAACCAGGTGTAACTTTCAATTAAAGCATGACTAAAACAGGAATAAACCATGACTAAACCAAATCTAAACCAGGTGTAAACCAGGTCTAAACCAGATCTGTACCAGGACTATATCAGGTTTAAATCAAGACTAAAACAGAAATAAACCAGCTATAACCCAGGTGTAACTTTCAATTAAAGCATGACTAAACCAGGTCTAAACCAAGAACGAGGACTAAACCAGCTCTAGACCAGGTCTAAACTAAGAACCAGGACTAAATCAGGTCTAAACCAGATCTAAACCGCGTCTAAATCAGTTCTAAACCCAGTCTAAACCAGGACTTTGACCCGTTGAAGGCTGCCTGTATTGTGAGTGTGTAAAATGGAGGATCCTGGAGGTGACGGCTGGTGCTTGCATGTGTCAGAGCTGATTTGCTGCTGGGTTTCCTCTGCAGACACTTGTGAAATCTTATATTTGGTCGGCGTCAGTCCTGTCATGCTACTTGTAAAACAATTATCCACTCTTGTCTTTTAGCTCCACTGTTGACAAGGCCACAGTTGTGTAGTTAAAGCTGTGGTGATGTGGACCATTCAAACATGTTATGAAACGCACTGGGACCACAACCTTTGCAAATAGGAAAGAACTGAAATCATTCTATTTGTTTCATTCAGATGTTTGCCTAATCCTTTATTATTAATCTGTCTTCATCTCCAAAGCTCAAAATGCTCTGTTCTACCTTGTGATGTCATGAAGAGGTAGTTTTCAAGTCAAAAGTAGCAGTAGTCTAGCAGCAGCCGCAGCAACAGCAGTGATAGCAGCAACAGCAGCAGTAGTAGTAATAGCAGCAGCAGCCGCAGCAACAGCAGTGATAGCAGCAACAGCAGCAGTAGTAGTAATAGCAGCAGCAGCCACAGTAGTAGTAGTAGTAATAGCAGCAGCAGCCGCAGCAACAGTAGTAGTAGTATGTGTGAAGAATCCCTCAGTCGTCCAGGTAGAATCCATGGTAAAAGGAGAAATTCAATTTGTCAACTGGACAAAGTTTATTTGGTCAGTTCTCTGACGAACTGACGAAGCAACTCGGATGAGCTGCGAAACGTTTTCGACCAAATAAACTTTGTCCAGTTGACAAATTGAATTTCTCCTTTTACCACAGTAGTACTAGTAGTAATAGCAGCAGCAGCCACAGCAACAGTAGTAGTAGTAGTAGTAGTAGTAGTAGTAGTAGTAGTAGTAGTAGTAGTAGTACTAGTCATTTAACTTGTCATTTACATTTTAAACCTCTCTTTGGTCCACCTCACACTTGGGGCTCTCCAGGTGGTTTGACTTTGCAGCCACTTTTCCACTTGAGGACTTAATGCAGACACACGCCTCCATCTGGAACACATTAGAACAGCAATGAACTCTGCACCAAAACATAACAGCACCTCCATCAGCTGATACGACGAGGACAGAGGGGCAGACTGCTCCTGTTTGCACACAGAACACTTCAGATTGCAATATTTCATATGAGCAGAAACAGGGCTGAGGTTTGGGCTTTTTAGTTCATGACCACTATGGGTATTTTGTTTGAAATGTAAGTGGGCAATTGGATTTTTACTTAAGTTTTGTGAATGTTGTTTCGTATTAGAAAAAGTATAAATTATGTATGATAACAGTTATCTGTTATCATGGATTCTACCTGGACGACTGAGGGACTTTTCACGTATAAATTATGTAAATTTTCAAAACAAAATTACATTACATATGGGATGTAATGTAATTTTGTTGTGAGGTTGGAAGATGATTGAAATTGTATTACTAATATTGTAAATGTTCTTTTGAAGATAGCTAAATTTTGATATTGAGTATATAATACTGCAAAGGAGAAATTATATTCTGTCAACTGGACAAAAGTTTTTTGATCAAATACGTTTTGCAGCTCATCCAAGCGGAACATATTCACTCAAAAACTTTTGCCCAGTTGACAGAATTAAATTTCTCCTTTGCTATGGATCCTACCTGGACAACTGAGCGATTTCTCAAACATCTTGAGTATATAATAATAATAATAATAATAATAATAATAATAATAATAATAATAATAATAATAATAATAATAATAATAATAATAATAATAAATAAAACACTGCCAGTTGAGCTGTAAGAAAGGAAAATGGCAAAAAAATAATAAACAAAAAACAGTATTTGAAGTGATATACTTAAACCTGGACATTTTTAGCACATTTTTGTTTGATTGACACAGTATTGTCTAATTATTGTTATCGGAGGTTTTGAATAACTTTTATCTGCGATATATTGAGCCATAAAATCTGGCAACCCAAAGTAATGGGGCTCATTAAGCTTGAGAATCAAATCAAAATGAACCATTAACTTTTATCATGCAAGTTTAATTTAGGTTTAGATAGTGGTTATAATATTTTCTCCAGATATTTTGCTGTTTGCTCTTTGCTATTTCTATAGATTATTGAAGAGTGGAAAGTGGACCTCAGTGTGTTGAAATTTAAATCTACGTGCAGTGGCTAATTAGCTATCCATGAGTAATACATTTGTTGTCCTTCATTTTTATTATTCTAATCATAATAGTTGCACTATTTGGACAGGTTTTGGCCCTGGTGAAATAAGTACTTTCACCTGCACTTTAACTCTTTAATTTAATTTATGGAAAAGTCTTGACAAAGAAATCAAAGAATCAAGTACAATAATGGCATTTAAAAAATACATAAAATCCAGTGTAATGTGTAGGTATGAAAAAGAAAACTAAGTTGTTGCACATAAAAATGAAGCTTTCTGTTTACAATTGATTAATAATTGTGATTGAAATGGAATGTATTGATGAAATGTTTTATAGTCACTATCGGTGTTATTGTCTGGAAAAGGGAAGAGGGGCAGATAACGTAAGATTACTCTTCTTTCTACTCCTTTTCATTCAATTTTTTGTTTTGTTATCACACTGTTGATGTCTTTTTATACTTTATGAATGAAATAAAAAACAAAAAAAATCTATACTAGTATCAATTTCTTCTCAAATTTCACTAAAATGTTGTTCATAACTCAATACTGCAGATTATTATACTGTATATAAATGTGTTTATGTACGTGCAGCTGTATGGAGCACATGGTCTGAGGTCACGGGGTCAAAGCGGGCGGCGTTTTCAGTCCAACCCACAAATACAAAGTGTAGCCTCTGTCTGACCTGGTCCTGGCATCCCTGGACTCCATCACAACATATGGCCCCCAGGATCACGCCAAACAATGTGTCTGAAAATACTGACAACAAAACAACATATTCTGGGGTTAAGACAAAGGAAGGAATGAGTGTTGGAGATCAGTTACTAAAATATTAATTTCAAATTATCCTCATATTTATAACACTGGTCTACAAATTTTTGGACTCCATCTGCTTCTGAGATAAAAGTGGCTAAATCTAATTTATATTGATTGAAGATTTATGTTAAAACTCTAGCCATATTAAAATGAATGTATGTGCATGTACAGACAGGCTTTCAGATAGAACTGGTTGTTTGTAGACACACTGTACCTTCTGATAAACTACCATTTTTGCCTTATTTTGCATATTTCCTATTTTGACCCAATACAATATCTTGGAAACTATAGCCAATCAGCACTTCTGACTTACATTTTCTTTATTAGCTATTATGACCTAAACCAAGAAAAATTTCATTACTTTTGTTCCAGAAGCATTTTCAAATCCAAATCCAAATCCACTTTATTTATATAGCACATTTTACAAACGTAGCCGTTTCCAAAGTGCTGCACAGAGATAAAACATAGAGAATACATAGTATGTGTGTATAATTAAAATCAAATTAAAACAGCACCATAAAATGACAAAGTAAGCTTAAAAAAATAGAATAAAAATATAATAAATAAATAAATGAAATAAAATAAATAAATAGATGAATAAATAAAGTAAAATAAAATAAAATCAATAAGAGACACAGAGGACCACACAAACTCACGCAGTGTTAAAAGCCAGAGAGTAAAAGTGGGTTTTAAGACGAGACTTAAAACACTCGATAGTCGGGGCAGTTCGGACATGAAGGGGCAGATTGTTCCACAGCTTTGGGCCGGCTACAGAGAAAGCCCGATCCCCCCTGGTTTTAAGTCTGGACTTAGGCACCACGAGCTGGAGTTGGCCCTCAGACCTCAGCTTGCGCGCGGGGGTGTAGATTTGGATGAGGTCTGAGACATACTGTGGGGCCAGTCCATTTAAAGCCTTAAAAACAAACAATAAAATCTTAAAATCAACTCTAAAACGAACTGGGAGCCAGTGCAATGACGCTAAAATTGGAGTAATGTGCTCACATTTTTTGCTTCCAGTTAAAAGTCGCGCAGCAGAGTTTTGTACTGTAACTGTAAGCGAGAAAGTGCATGATGGCTAATGCCGGGAAAAAGTGTATTACAGTAATCTAAACGCGAGGAAATAAAAGCATGAATTACTTGTTCAAAAGATTTAAAAGATAAAAAAGATTTAATTTTCGATAAAAGCCGCAAATGATAAAAAACGGATTTAACGACCGCATTTACGTGTTTGTCAAATTTAAAATCACTGTCAATAGTGACGCCAAGGTTGGTGGCAGACTGTTTCACAGACTGTTTAAGTGGGCCCAGGTCAGTGCTTGTAGACTAGTGTAATTAGTTTAGTCTTTCCACAGATTTTGAGAAATTTAAAGAAAGGAAACAGTGATTTTGATTCTGTATTTTTTCATTCTGTATTTAGTTTATTTGATTTGTAATACCTGCCTTTATTTTTACTAGTATATTTTACATTACATTATTATTTTTTGCTTTATTGTTGCTTTTTTTCTAGGTAGATAGGAACGTTCTAGATAGGAACGAAAAAAAAAAATGGGGACACTATTAGCTTCACTTGAGCAAAGTAATTGTTTTGAAGTGTATTTTTCACATATACATTATTTAACAAAACAAAAACGACAAAAAAAAAAGCAAACGTGTATAATTAATTGCACTGAACGTAATTACATGAATACACGGCTATCTGGTATATTTTGTTCTCTATACTCAGTTGTTTTTCAAGTCTAAGGACCCAGAATACTCACTTTTCCAATACTTGTTTTCAGATGGGCGTGATTGACAGGGACACAAAACAAACATGGAAAATAGAAAGGAAAATATCACAGAGGACTGAAAAACATGGCAAATTCGCACTAAACTCTTAATTGTGAATCTGAGGTGAGAGAAATTTGAAATTGTTTCTAAATGATGGTTGACCAATGAACACCTTGGAATGGACGATACTGTTTGAATGCCTTGAGACACGACGATATAAAAAATAGAGAAAGATCTGAGTCTGGATTTGTCAAAGCATCAGTCTATATAATAAACCCCAGCGCTTATTCCAGCTGGTCCAGTTTTAGGACTACAGAAGTCTCCTCTGCTCCTCCTCAAAGGTCTTAAGGGTCAGGAAAGTCCGGACTAACCCAGGACTAACCCAGGACCCAACCATCTGTCCCGGACCAGAGGATTTCACGCTCGCGCTGGTCCAGATGATTTAGACTGAGAGGGGGCTACCTGCCGGGACGAAGACTCCCAGTGGACTAACCGACCACAGCTGCTCTGAACACACACATGGAGAGAGAGGGAAGAGGGAAGATGGAGAGAGGGTTTGAGATGGAGAGAGAGAGAGGCAGAGAGAGAAAGAGAAAGAGAGGGGGGGAAAGAAAGATGGGGGAGGCAGAGAGACAGTGAGGGAAGAGAGTAGGCGAGAGTGAGAGGGAAGTGGGATAGACAGAATAGGAGAGAGATGGAGAGAGAGATAGGGTTCGAGATGGAGAGAGAGAGAAAGAGAGGGGGGAGAGAGGGAGGGAGAGAGAGAAAAAGAAAGAGGAGGAAGGCAGAGGAAGAGAGACAGTGAGGGAGGAGAGTAGGAGAGAGTGAGAGGGAAGGGGGATAGACAGAAGAGGAGAGAGATGGAGAGAAAGATAGGGTTTGAGATGGAGAGAGAGAAAGAGAGGGAGAGAGAGAGAAAAAGAAAGATGGGTAAGGCAGAGGCAGAGAGACAGTGAGGGAGGAAAGAGGGAGAGGGAAGGAGGATAGACAAAACAGGAGAGAGGTGGAGAGAGAGATAGGGTTTGAGATGGAGAGAGAGAGGCACAGAGAGAGAGATAGGGAGGGAGAGAGAGAGAGAAAAAAAAGAAAGAGGGGGAAGGCAGAGGCAGAGAGATAGTGAGGGAGGAGAGTAGGAGTGAGTGAGAGGGAAGGGAGATAGACAGAACAGGAGAGAGATGGAGAGAAAGATAGGGTTTGAGATGGAGAGAGAGAGGCAGAAAGAGAAAGAGGGGGGAGAGAGGGAGGGAGAGAGCGAGGGAAAGAAAGCGAGGGGGAGAGAGAGAGGCAGAGAGAGAAAGAAAGAAAGGAATAGAGAGAGAAAAAAAGAAATATGGGGAGGCAGAGGCAGAGAGACAGTGAAGGGAGAGAGAGTGAGAGGGAAGGAGGATAGACAGAACAGGAGAGAGAGGGAGAGAAAGGGCAGAGGAGGCAGATGTGACTGAGAACAGTGAAGAAATGTTCAACTAATGCATCAGTCTGGAACATTACAATATCCAGGAGACAGCAAAAGCAAAATTGTGTTATTTTATTGTTTAAAAATGCTAAAAACTAATACATGATCTGGTCCTCCTGACATCAAGAGGAATTAAAGGAAAAAATTTGCCTTTAGTCAGAACATTTTCAAGGTGGAAAATGCCCATTAAAGCAGTCTGGGAGCACATAATAACGAAATACTAAAGAGACTTGAAAATAATATATCTGTTCTGATTTTATAGAAGTAAATTTGAGATACTATATTCTACCCTCGGCTGTTAGTGAATATTGAACAAACCCTCAGTGATTAAATATTCTTAACAGTTAAATCCATGTTGTGGAAAGTATATTATAATTTCTATGAAAATTAACAGGTGGTAAATACAAGAAAAGTTTCATAGTGCGTCTTTAAAAACAAGAAAATGAAGTGGATAGCTCACTCTTCACTCTTTACACTCTTCCCACTTTAGCAGCAGCAGCAGTAGCAGTAGTAGTAATAGTAGTAGTGGTAGTAGTAGTAGTAGCAGTAGCGGTATACCCTACAGTTATCCCCCAGGCCCCCGTGTGTGAAGCAGTAGTAGTAATAGTAGTAGTAGTAGTAGTAGTAGTAGTAGTAGTAGTAGTAGTAGCAGTAGCTGTATACCCTACCTCCAGGCCCCCATGTGTGAAGTAGCAGTAGTAGTGGCAGTAATAGTAGCAGCAGCAGTAGCAGTAGTAGTAATAGTAGTAGTAGTAGTGGTAGCAGTAGTGGTAGCAGTAGTAGCAGTAGTAGTAGCAGTAGTAGTAGTAGCAGTAGTAGTAATAGTAGCAGCAGCAGCAGCAGTAGTAGTAGTAGTAGCAGTAGTATTAGTGGTAGTAGTACTAATAGCAGTAGTAGCGTATACCCTACAGTCTAGGCCCCTGTATGTGAAGTAGCAGTAGTAGTAGTAGCAGCAGCAGCAGCAGCAGTAGTAGCAGTAGTAGCAGTAGCAGTAGTATTAGTGGTAGTAGTAGTAGTAGTAGCGGTATACCCTACAGTCCAGGCAGTAGTAGTGGTAGTAGTAGCAGTAGTAGTAGCAGTAGTAGTGTTAGTAGTAATAGTAGTAGTAGCAGCGGTACCCTACAGTCCAGGCCCCTGTATGTGAAGTAGTAGAAGTAGTAGTAGAAGTAGTAGTAGTAGCAGTAGTAGTAGTAGTGGTAGTAGTAGTAGTAGTAATAGTAGTAGTAGTAGTAGCAGCGATATACCCTACAGTCCAGGCCCCTGTATGTGAAGTAGTAGTAGTAGTAGAAGTAGCAGTAGTAGTAGTAGCGGTAGTAGTAGTAGTAGTAGTAGTAGTAGTAGTTGTAGTTGTAGTTGTAGTTGTAGTTGTAGTAGTAGTAGTACACCCTACAGTCAGGCCCCTGTATGTGAAGTGTGTGCAGATCTGAGCGTGAGCAGATGTACATTTGGCACAGACAGTCAGACTGATGGATGAATACCACACAGACTTTAGCTTAGGCTCGCTCAGGCCCTTTTCCCAACGCAAAACAACACCATCTATCACCGTATTTACGCTCGCTTAATTTTAGCTCGCGTATATCTGCCAAGACTGTCCCCACCACGACGCACTTAGTTCCGGTAATTTGCAATCTGGCCGTCACGTGTTGATGATGTCATTTTGAAGGGTCAGTGATGCGAAGTAATAATAATAATAATAATAATCTTTACATTGTTTAATTTTGATTTGTTTTATGTCACTTTAGTTGTACCAATGAGAATTTAGATGAAAAAAACAAATTTGAAGGAATATTATAGGTGTATGTATAGTATAAGTATTGAAATGTCATTCGCTTACACAAATTTAAAAAACAAAATAGACAAAATTGTAAACTTTTCTCTGTGGTCAAATTTTACAAGCCTTGATATAAACATATAAAATTAGAGAGCTGGTGCATTGTGTAACTTCTGGTCGATAAAATGCTTTTGTGCATGAATATGTTATTGCTTTGGCTGGAATGTTTCACAGTATGGCATTAAACCTTTCTATCTTCATGGAGACCAAACCAGACCAAGTTACAGGTCAGATCTGTGGAGAGGCGACCCCGCTCACAGTCAGAATGTTTGTTTCTGTAGGTATTTTTGAGCTATATACCCACCTGTAATTAAGTAAATGTAAGGTAGAGCTGTTTAATGTCATACTTTGGGACATTCCAGGCAGAGCAATAACGTAGCCATAGAAACAAGCAGGCGACAGAGCCCCAACTAAAATGTTCCATTATGCACCTTTAATGTCTTAAATATAGTTGTCCTCAAAAGCCTATTTTCATATTGTTAATCAACACATGCAAACCGCTGCTAATTAAGAAATACAGGCTATTTTTTTTTATGTTTTGTTGACTTTTATTTAGTGTTTAATTATGGTCCTCATTCACCGCTGTCCAGAAAATGAAAGATTACTCCGTGAAATGTCAATCAGATTTGCATTTCACCATCACTAAATGTCAATGTGGAATAATTAACCAATCAGAGCTGACCTACTGAGATGAAGGGCCAGTCGATACTTTTCTCATCAAATTGCAGATTTAGAAATACACAAAAACATACAATATGACACTGTTTTAACACTTTCTGAGTATAGAGTGTGGTCTTTAAAATAGGCCGTCAAAATTTTGAATGAACTTGCATTCAAATCTAAATCTAAAAAGTTATTGTTTTAGTTCTTGGTGTAAGATATTAAATTTGAAGGTGCACTGTGTAATATTTCTAATGGAAGGTCCGCCACCTGCTTGTCTCCATGGAAATGTTACTGCTTTGTCTAGAATGTTCCACAGTATAGATTAAATCTATCAAGCAGGTTACAGCATTATACCATCACAAGTCAGATCTGTGGAGAGTCGCCCCTATTCACAGAAGGAATAATTGTATTTATGAGCAATAGAAACACCCGTAATGAATAAATACTAGATGGAAATGTTTAAAGTCATACCATGGAACATTCCAGGCAAAGCAATAACATCTCCATGGAGAAGTAGGTAGCGGACCCTCCACAAGAGAATTCCGCAGTGCACCTTTAAATTTCATAGAGATTCAATAATGAGACAATTAAGTAAAGACTATATGCAAACTCACCAACAATTAATCTGTCATTTATTGTGATTTTCGTATGTATTTGTTTTATGCCAGATGCCCTCCCTAACCTAACTTCCTCAAAACTTGTAACTCCCTTAAAAAACTGATACTAAAACACAATAATTTCATTTCTGACCCTGGTGTGTTCAGGGCTGTAGCTCCCTGGTGTATTCCTTAGACCCAATTTGAATCCTTTATGAACTAAATGAAACCGCTAAAGCCGCTACGCTCCCCATAGGATTGTATTGTGTTAGCATTAGCCACATTGAGCTCGCATTAGTGGTAAATTATAATGAGGCTAACGACCAGCGCATCGACTCGTGGTTCTATAGCCGCTAATGGGAAAACAATCCAGCCCCTGCTCCCACAGAGGCCCATTGATCACAGGGAATGAGCTAGAAGAGTGTTGATTCAGTGTGAAGGCCTATAACAAAGAATGGACTGTTTTGTAGCTATTACGGAGAAGAAATTATGTGGCATTTTTTTGTATAGATACAGATTTTTTTATATTTATTATATTATTAAAGGTGCTATATTGCGCTGTTTTCTGATTTATGTTGTTTCCTGATCACAAACGTACCTGGAGTTGTGTTTTGTTTCATTCAGACATGTTTAGGAGGAGCTGGAGGACGTGTCCGGGGTGAAGGAGGTCTGGGCGTCCCTGCTTAGACTGTTGCCCCCACGACCCGGCCCCGGATAAGCAGAAGAAAATGGATGGATGGATGTTTAATTAACACACGAACCCTGCATATTTAGGCCCATATTTAGGCCCCTGTATGTGAAGTAGTAGTAGTAGCAGTAGCAGTAGTCGTCGTAGTAGCAGTGTACCCTACAGTCCTCCTCCAGACCCCTGTATGTGAAGTAGTAGCAGTAGTAGTTGAGTTTTTCTCTCAAACACTCCTCCACCTTGTGATGTCATGTGGTAATACAGGAAGTGCCCCAATGTGTTTTTAAACTCCACACACCTTCACTGGAATCACTTGGATAATTTCAGCCCTGAAATTGACAATCTCTACTGAACTAAAAGTAAAATGTAGCTGTTAACTTGAAAACTACCTCTTCATGACATCACAAGGTGGAACAGAGCATTTTGAACTTTGGAGACAGACAAACTAATAGTAAAGTATTTCTCAAACATGTGTGAATGAAACAAAACACAACTCCATGTATGTTTTTGAGGAGGTAACAACATTGTAACAGTAAATTTTGTGTAATTCCAGAGCTGGAATCATCCAAATGATTCTAGTGAAGGTGTGGGGAGTTTAAAAACACAGTGAAGTACTTCCTGTTTTACTGCATGGCATCACAATGTGGAACAATGTGAGTGTTTTCTGTTTGAGAGAAGAACTCAGCCTAAATATGCAGGGTTTGTGTGTTAAACATGTATAAATGAAACAAAACACAACTCCAGGTATGTTTGTGATGAGAAAATAACATTATAACTTAGATTTAGGAAAAAAATAGCATAATATGAACCCTTTAAACCAGCATTTTTCTGTACCCACAGCTCCTATGTCCTATCTCTGACATGTCTTTGATGGTTTTTCTCTTGTTTCTCTACCTCTTCACTCTAAACTCTGGACAGTTTTGTTGTCATTCTTTTCACTTGATTTCTGGATATTGTTATTCAACCATGTCCTGAAGTAAACCACAGGAAAGGCAAAGCAGATGAGTTTGTATAAGCAGTCTAAATGTTTTGGATGGATTTGATATTTTTCTTTCACAATTCTGAAGGGCAAAGCTGTTACTAATTTACGTCAATATGAAAATAAACGTCAAACAATTTAAATATTTCTGCATATTTTTTTTTAGTTTTATAAGTTGCTGTCATCAAATGGAGTTTCATTTTCTATAATTAATATACTACTTAAATACTTTATAAGTATTAAATAAGTTAATTTATTTTGTTGATAATTTTGTAAACATTATGATTCTTTAGTGTAGCGTATCTGGTGAAGGCACTGCTTGTCTCCATGGGGATTTTATTAAATGTGTAAATGTACTTATACTATATAAACTGTTCCGCCTTGTGATGTCATGAAGCAGTAGTTTTCAAGTTAACCGCTACCTTTTTTTTGAATGAAACAAACACAACTCCAAGTATGTTTTTGATGAGGAATAACATAATGGCGTAATATGGACCCTTTAAAATAGACATTTTATTCTATTTTAGTATTCTCTTTAAACTCCACTGACTTCCACTTAGCCATTTTAGGAGTAGAACTTGTTGCCACGGTGTAACTTCTTCCAGGGTAGTCATCTGGTCTTTGGCACATCGTCGCGACACAGGAGGTCCTCAGCTCATTGACGTGAATGTGCTCCCAAAGCAGCTGTTAGTGTTAGCGCGTTCTGTCTGCAACATCTGCGCCAGGCTTTTCAATGGGAACTCTACAAGGCCGTGTCCTGGTAGCGTCCTAACCATATGCTCTCAATCAAACTAATATATGTACGATTATCTTTTATTTTTACTTTTTATATGATTAAACCAGCCAATTCAGACTGTTTATAAGTATAGAAGTCAATAGTAGCCAGATTGGTACAACTATTTTACTTAAACTTACTATAATTTTGAAGTAACCCTACCATGCGTGCAATGAAATAAAAAACAAAATACTGTAGACCAAAACACCCATTTTTCCTTTAATTATTGTTTTGGTATTTACAATAAAGCAGTGCGCCCAAAATTTCTCTTTTTGCAATGGATTCTACCTGGACGACTGAGGGATTCTTCACACAATACCCCCAAACTTAATCTGTTGCCTGAGCAGCTCGTCCCTTCTTCATTCTGTTCCAATCCAAAAGGGTTTGGTATTGGACCATAGAGCAGGAAAATCTCTGTCCAAACTTGAGACGATCCAACCAGCTGCAAATTTTCATAATGCAAAAGACATCTCAGAAAATTCTGTCATCTCATGACAAAACATATCACTTCTTTTACCTAAAATAAGTAACAGTTTGGTGCTTCGATTGTTGATTCTACAAAAATCCATGCTGCTTCAGAGTCCTTTATGTTGTTTTTTCTCCTTTTTTACATGCGAACAGAGCATTCGTCTCTCTGACTGGTTAATCCACCTGTCAATCATGCTCTCTGAAATCAGGGAGACGGGACACGGCTCCAGATCCACTCGTCTTGGAATTTTGTCAAATCGTGTGGTTCTGGCTGGTAAGGTAAATGCATTATGATCATCCTACTTATTCACCATGATGAGTTTATAAGCACTTTCCAAAACTTTCATAAGCCAGAGCAGAGTTTTGCCGTCACTGTAACGCAACAATTAGCATGCTAACAGCGCACCGCCAGATTCTCAGAAGGGGTAAAACGTGTTATGGTTGGATACCGGCAGGACACCAGTCTCATTTCTACCCCAAGAGCTGTACATTATATCTGTACTAGGAATTTTTTAAAACAAAATTTCCTCAACTACACAGAACCAAAATCAACAAGACCTCAAAACCCACATTTTTAGCTTTTTCTGTATTCTACGGAAGCTGACAGAGGCCATGTTCGTAATGATTATTTTCCACCTTAATAACGAGAAAATTTACTCGAGATCTCAAAAAAATGACACAATTAATTTGTGATCTCGAGAAAACAAAACTGTTATTTCGAGATCTTGAGAAAACAAAGAGTTATTCCATGATCTTGAGAAAACAAAAAATAATTCTGTGATCTCGAGAAAACAAAGCTTTTATCTCTGCGGAGGTGCCTTGGACCAGTATAAAGTACTGGAAAATCAAACTCAAGTAAAAGTATAGGTACCCCTACCAAAAATGACTTTGGTAAAAGTCGAAGTCACTGACTGAAATGTTACTTGAGTAAAAGTCTTAAAGTATCTGGAACTTCTTGTACTTAAGTATGACAAGTAATGTCAAAATAAATGTACTCAAGTAATGTAATTAAAAGTACAAGTAAAAGTATCAAGTAAAAGGCAGTCTGAAGCTAACCCTCGCTTTGTTACTTAGATAGCACAAACACACAGTGCTTGTTTACATTTTTAAAAGTAGGCACATGTTAATGTTATTTTTTATCCTTTTGAACTTGTGTGCCCTTTCTCATTCGTTACACTTAGCCTACAGCTATGCCTTCCCTTGAGCCGAAAAAGCTAGGTAGCCTGTTAGCTCCAACATCGTCAAATACACTTTGTGTAACCGAAACAATGTCACACAAAGTTAATTTCTACATGTTATGCTCAAGGTTTCACAACGGTATCTAGAATGTCCATGTTGTGGTTACTGAAATTGGAATATAGACGCTAACAATTTCATTAATCTAGAACTTACCTCGATGTGTTTCTTGAGGTTGGACGGGGAGTTTCTGTAAGATAGGATTTCCATGTTTCTTGGAAGGCACAAGAGGCACTTCATTCGAATCTTTCATATCAGCGTAAGAGAACATTGTGTTTAAGTATGGCCAGGGATGCTCATCGTCAGCTCCCCCTTCATTTGTAGCCGACGTGGATGCTGTCTCCTCTTCCATCAGGAATGTTGATTGATTATACTAGCTGCATGAAACCAACAGGTGTAGGCTGATTGTCATGCGCAAGTAGCGAACAAGCCCAGGCACGTCCTGACTTCCTTCAGTCAGTAGAGGGTTTTTTTGTAACGAGTAACTAAACGGCACATTGAAAATGTATCGGAGTAAAAGTATGCAATTAAATTCGGAAATGTAGTGAAGTAAAAGTAAAAGTTATCATTTTTTTTAAAACTCAAGTAAAGTACAAAGTCTCCCAAAATGTACTTAAGTACAGTAGTGAAGTATTATTACTTCGTTACTATACAACACTGCCTTGGACTAATCTTGAAATGATCCCGAATTAAAAGACGTAATGCAATCTCCCCCTGTGTCAACCCCTGATCAAAATATTGCCTTATCAACTGATCAATTATTATTCCAGACATTCTAATGACCAAAAACGCATCTATTCAGAAATAGCCCCGAAGTCAGCCTGTCACAACATGGTGGTAGACCTTTCAGTTGTTTTCTCGAGATCAGGGAATAATTGTTTGTTTTCTCGAGATCTCGAAATAACTGTTTTGTTTTCTCAAGATCTCAAATTAATTATCTTTTTATCTCGGGATAACAAGGAAGAAAATATATTGCTTATGAATATGGCCTCTGTTGACTTCCGTAGTATTCTTATAATTGTATTAATGTTGTTTTTATTGTATGTATCCCCTTTAAAGTGACTTTGGGTGTTAGAAAGACGATTATAAATAAAATGTATTATTAAGAAAAAAATAAATCCGGTACACCCACTAACAGATACTAATCTTTATCAGCTTGGCTAGCTTCAGTTGGACTTGTGACTACACCTGCCAGTCTACAGTTTAATTCCTTGTAAACGCACACACGTTTTTCCACTGTGTTAAACTCCTCTTCACCGGGGGGATGCCTCTCACATGTCTCACATGTTTGAACTTTGACCCCTCCATTGGTCACGGCCTCCAGCCAGGTGTGGAGTCCAACACCTGCAAAACGTCCATGGAAAAATAGTCCAATAAAATACACACTGTCTCTATTCAAAACTAAATATCATATCTTTTGAATGGTGAAAATCCTCAAAATGACATCTGTAAATGCATAGCAATACATAAAAATAAATCGTTCTTTAGATTTTAAATTTCACTTACGACACTAAGCACTATATGTTATTGATATTGGTTTAAATGTATTAGCTTTTTTAGTTCGAATTAGGATTGTTGCAGTAGTAAATTCCCTTTCTATCATTTGAATGGTCCTCAAAATGGCGTCCATTACAACAGGAAAAAGTTGTATGTCTCAAACTAGACAAGGATAGACAGTTTTCAGTGTAATTTGAAGTGCTAGGCCAAATAAATTAAACTTACGTATTATTTTAACACTTTTAATTAAGAAATATCCAACTGGAAAATCCACAAACGTAAAATGTATTTGTAACAAGTTTAAAAATTTCAGTTATATTTATTAACACACATCACCATGTTTTTGTATTAATAGTTTTGTGTTAATAGTAATTTCACCTGCCACAACTCACTTGACGTGACTATAGAGTACTGTGATATAATATGAAATGTAGAAATATGGTACTATTACTAACACTATTACTACTAATACTGCTACTGCTACAATATAATGCAACTTAACAAGTATTCAATAGTATAATCGACAAATTCTAAAAACTTGTTATAAATTTAAAATTCTGGTATTTTTCAATGCACATCACAAAATTTTCTTATTTATAATAGTTTTTTTTCACCTCCTCAATTGACTGTATTGACTAGAATGGTGTGATGTAATATGACACTACGACTACTACTGCTACTACTACTACTACTACTACTACTACTACTACTACTACTACTACTGCTACTACTACTACTACTACTACTACTACTGAGGATTGTGTGTGGGAAGCCATGTTGGTCAAGCCTTAAAGCCGTCTGAATTCCCCATATAATATATAATCCATTCAGAATCTCGATTTATCTTCATGCATGTGTTTTGTCCACGGTGACTGTGTAGTGGAGACTACTGAGCACATGTGCACATCAAATACATGTCCTACACACACACACACACACACACACACACACACACACACACACATACAGACACACATACAGACACATGCAGACATGCATACACACACATACACACACCCACATACATACAGACACACACATACAGACAGACACACATACATACACATACACAGAGACACACACACACGCGCATACACAGACATATACGCATACAGACATGCATACACACACAAACATACACAGAGACACACACGCATATGCACACACACACATACACAGAGACACACACATGCACATACAGACAGACACGCATACACACACATACACACACACACACACAGAGAGACAGACACACATACATACACAGAGACACACACACCCGCATACACAGACATATACACATACAGACATGCACATACACATACAATACATACACAGAGACACACACACATACGCACACACACACACATACACAGAGACACACACACATGCACATACAGACACATGCAGACATGCATACACACACATATACACACATACACATACAGACACATGCAGACACGCATACACACGCATATACACACATACACATACAGACACGCATACACACACATACACAGAGACACACACACACGCGCATACACACACACATACACAGAGACACACACACACACACACACATACACACACAGAGACAAACACACACACACATACACACGCATACACAGAGACAAACAGACATACACACACAGACACCCAGACAGATGCACACACAAACATACATGGACAGACAGACAGACAAACACACACACACACGCATACGCACACATACACACACATACAAACACACACACACACACACACACACACGCATACACAGAGACAAACACACAAACAGACATACACACACACACACACACACACAGACACCCAGACAGATGCACACACAAACATACATGGACAGACAGACAGACAAACACACACACACACACACACATATACAGACATACACACACAAACAAACACACACACATGCACACACTCATTTACACACACATAGACAGACACACACAAAGACATACACCCAGACAGACACATACAGGCAGACACACACAGACAAAAACATACACCCACATGCATAGACAGATGCACAGACACACACATACACACATGCATAGACAAACACACACACACACACACACACACACAGAGCACACAGCCTAAATCCAACATGGCCTCCATCGTGGTATGTCCTGGACCACACATAGCGATTTCTCTGTGTTAAAACACTTATCCACGCTGGTCCAAACTAACGTGCACATCCAGACAGCGCTCCCCCTGCACCCTGAACCCGTGGCCTTTGGAGCACACATGTTTTGGTCAACAAACTGGTGTTAACAGGTGTAATTTTAGCAAGCTACGGCGCTACACTAAAGGATTGTTGGGTTTGATGAGTTCATGGGTTTCTACTACTACGACAGAACTCCTACTTTAGGCCTGGTATACAGTAGTCCTCTTATAGACCTTGTTTAGACCTGGTTTAGACCTGGTTTGAATCTGGTTTAGACCTGGTTTAAATCTGGTTTGGATCTCGTGCTATGACATTTTTTTGGGGTGCTATTTGGTGTGAAATCACTGCTAGACAATTAAGAGTGTGCTAAAACAACCACATTTCTAATGCTAACATATATGATACATCAATAATACCATTAATTTCTATATGATATTTCACTATATCTGTATATATTTTTGATAATAATATTAATTTAGCATGGATAAACTTTAAAACTTAATTTAAAATTTATTTTTAAATTAGTTTACTGTAGTTTTCCCTGTTCTGATAACAATAATCCAATATGTGTAATAATATAATAGTGACAAATGGAGAAATTTTCTCCTTTTTTTTCTCCTTCACAATATAATAGTGAAGAAATGCCCTTTTCATATCAACAATATATTGTACTTCATTCTAATTTAGCATGTGTTTTGTACACAGTTTGTTTTATTCACAACCATATTCAAAGGTTGTTTTGTTTGGAGGATTTTTTGTTTGTTTGTTTCAAATTGTCAATGATAGCATTATAGAGATGCAGCGGCCTTGTAATTATGATGACAAAAAAAGAAAAAAAAGAATGAAAATCCATCAACTGTGGACGTGGTGGGACCAGATAAACATTTGCCAATAGATAACGAGGCTACCACGCATGCGCAACATTTGAAAAAGGACAAACAGTCGCTGGATTTCTCTTTCCTGAGAAAATCCTCTATACAACCTTTAATACACTGATGACATACTATTTAGTCCCAATTATGGATAAGCATAAACAAGGTTCAACTGGGAAGGGCATCTGGCTTAACACCTCACTTCCTGTGGTCACTCAAGATATTAAATCCCAAATGAAAACAAACACATAGATACAGTATGTTCTATATGCTGTATTGCTGGTGAACTTCTACTTGTTTTTTTGGAAACTGAAAAGCTTAAATTGGAGACAAAACGGAGACAAGCAACTGGTGGGCACTCTACCTAAAAAGTTACATAGTGCACCTTTAATTTTGCTTTTCCTTGTCTTCAATTTTATCTTATTTTTTAATTATCTTAAACTGTTATAAATTGGGTTCACTTCGAGTGAAAGAGTGAGTCTATACTGCTTTTTTTCAAGTCGTAAATGAACAGGACTTCCTTTTTGGACACCCGCCAGTACTTTACACTAAACTTCTCTTTCTCTCTCTTTCTCTTTCTCTGTCTCTGTCTCTCTCTCTCCCTCCGCTTCTACACAGATCACTGCAAAATGGACTGCCGGCTGTTGACCCCTGCTGCAGTTCAGAGCCATATTTAAGCTAATATTTCTCCAAGGAAGACTTAAAGAGGCCGACCACCCCACTTCCCATGCACCCCCGCCAACCTGTAAGTATGTAAAAGGGGGAAAAAAGGAGGCGAAAAGAAAAAAAAAGACTGTAGTTACCCTAGAGACGAGTTAAGACTATTTTCCAGGAATTGGTCTTGTCTTGGTCACGTTATTTGTCTGTCTGGGATACTTAATGTCCATATGTAAATTTATGCTCTGGTGTGCGGTCTATTTGGTTGAATAGACGAATGGATTTTGAAGAGATTTTATTATTAAAAGTTCTATATTACACAAAATTGACTCTTGTGAGCTTTTAGTCATGTTATAATGTTGTACCCGGAGTTGTGTTTTGTTTCATTCACATGTTTAAGTAATCCTTTATTACTGTATTCGTCTGTCTACAAAGCTCAAAATGTTCTGTTCCACCTCATCTCCCTTTTCTCGTCTCATTAGAGGTGAGCAATTCCAGGGCTGTAATGATCCAAATGATTCTACTGAAGGTGTATGGAGTTTAAAAACACAGCGGAGCACTTCCTGTACATATTTTAATACATGTAACACATAATCCATATGCATTGGTCCATATAAGGGATGTCAACAATTAATCGATTTACAATTAATTGTCGATCAAGTCTTTGGCTGAACAAAATGCATTAATTGTAACTAATCGCTAGAGGGCGCTACTCTGGAATGTGAACACGAGATGCGAACCCACTCGCGAGAAAGACCATAGCGTTACATCTTGTAACCGTTTCCTCACTAGATGTTGCCACACAACTCACAGTAGAGCTGGACCTAGAACCATATATTTTTGAAATTATAAAAGCATGTAACTTACATGCTTTTATAATTTCTTGATCGTTCTGGTTTGAGGCCCTGTAATGTTTTATGCTGTCCAGGGGCCTGTGAAATTTATATTTTGTACTGTAACCCTTCACAGATTAAGGGAGAGAAATATTGTTGATGCCTTAGCTCAAAATAAATGTTGAGAATGTCCTAAAATGGCCTGGATTCACTGGTTTCATCATAATATGTAGACTAAATAACATTCTGTTATTTAATTTCTTCTGTTCCTTTTCATTTCAAAATTTCCATGCTGCAAGTGCAACAACTGAGCCAGTCCTCAATTTATTTTCAATAAAAATTTATTTTGTTATTCAGCATCAATACATTTGTCTGCTTTTTACTAAGGAATAATTAATTGAGGAATATACAATATAATAATACTATGATATATTTTTTGACTCAGTGTTATGTATACTACTATACTTATATTCTTAAAGACTCAATTGAAACACTAAAATTCAGGTGAAAAACGCTGCTTATCAGTTCATCGTAAGTGGATCGATAAGGTCAATCAACTATAGATTAATGAATTAATCAATAATTTGCATCCCTAGTCCATATCTCTAAATGGTACACAAACTTATAAACCTGCACTTGCTTCTAGCCAATGTTTTTTGTTCTAAATTCAAAAGCAGATTTAAGCCTGTTTGTAACCTTAGATGTGAATTAAACATCTCCACCTGAACTGTTAACTGCTATTAACTTGAAAACTACCACTTCATGACATCATAAGGTGGAACAGACTAATAATGGATTACTCGAACATGTGTGAATGAAACAAAACGCAACTCCAGGTATGTTTTTGATGAGGTAACAGCATTATAACGTGGTTTAAAACTCCATTTTGTGACCAGACTTTTGCTAGACAATTTTTTCTTCACCAAACATTGAAACATTGTGTCTAAATGCGCCTTAAGAGCCTTATCGCTCAAAGCAACAGCTGAAATTTTACACCCACACAAACCAACATTAATCATTTACTTTGACCAGCCATCACAGGAAAAGCCCTCTCTCTCTCTCCTCTACTACAGTGAGCAGTCTTCCTGGGACCCCACGCACAGATGACATCACCGCTCAGCCCGGGACGCTCCCATGACAACCGTATGTAAATCGAATATGACTAATCGTTCCCCCGCCTCACCCTTCGCCACCTCCACGCTCCGGCGCTGAAAGACCGGATCTGTTGGCGAGGCGTTTGAAGTGTCCATGATGCACTTTGTTTTCACATCTGTAAGAAAAGTCCACAGAGGCAAGTGGTGCTCAGGCTGGGAAGACTGGTGGGGTTAATTCTGGTTTTGTTCTGGTTTTGTTCTGGTTTAGTCCTGGTTAAATCCCAGTGTAGTCCTGCTTTATACTTGATTTTGTCCCATGTTTTAGTCGTGCTTTAGCCCTGGTTTAGTGCTTGTTTAGCCCAGTTTTAGTTCTGATTTATTCCTGGTTTAGTCCTGATTTTGTCCCATGTTTTAATCCTGCTTTAGCCATGGTTTAGTGCTTGTTTTGTCCCATGTTTTAGTCCTGCTTTAGCCCTGGTTAAGTGCTTGTTAAGCCCAATTTTAGTTCTGATTTATTCCTGGTTTAGTTCTGGTTTAGTCCTGATTTTGTCCCATAGTTAAGTCCCAGTTTAGACCTGGTTTAGTCCTTGTTTAGTCCTGATTTAGTCCTGGTTTAGTCCTGGTTAAATCCTGGTGTAGTCCTGGTTTAACCTTGATTTCCCATGATTTAGTCCTGCTTTAGCCCTGATTTAGACCTTGTTTACCCCAGGTTTAGTTTTCGTTATTTCCTGGTTTAGTTCTGGTTTAGTCCTGATTTTGTCCCATGGTTAAGTCCTGGTTTAGACCTGGTTTAGTCCTTGTTTAGGTCTAAAGTCCTGGTTTAGTCATAGTTAAAATTTGTAACTTTTTTAGTGGAGGGTCCTTTGCTTGTCTCCATGCAGATGTTATTACTTGAATGTTCCACAGTATGGCATTAAACAACTATTTCTCATTAATTCAATCACAGATCAACAAGCATGCATTCTTGTGAGCGAAAATCTCCTTTCTACAGATCTGTCCTATAACTTAGTCTCCATGGAGATACTGGTTGTGATTTAAATAATAAATCTAATATAGGCCCACTTCAGATCCAACGTGAACGTGGTTTTGTTCTTGGTTCTGCTTTAAACTTGTTTTAGTCCTGGTTGAACCCATACCTTTAGACATCATTTAGTCAAGAATTAATTAACTTTGGTTGCGATAATTTGCTGTAGAGGTGCTGTCACTCTACACTAAATATTATTATTATGCTACTTTATTCTACTAAGATTAGCATGTGTTGTGTAAAATTTCAAACCCAATTTCCATATTAAGCAATACACTCGATACCGATTCTGATGCCATAATGATAATGATAAAACACTCTTTATTTAGACAATGTAATGTGATTTTCTGCATTAAATCATATACTTTCTTTTCTATTCCCAAGTGTTCTTATATCTTTGTACTCCTCAGTGGTCCATGGGCATACACTCATTTATGTGCTCTTATACTTGTTCTGATACAGCTCAAGATCATTCTAACGCTATTCAGGAAAATTTGTACTGTGAATGTGACTATTTTAGTATCGATTCCTGCTCCAAATGAGTGTCTAGTTTCAATACTAGTTTTAGCCTCGATTAGAGACTGATTTTCGATACTTTTGACAACCCTACAATGTTCTAAAATGTGTAAACCCACTCCAGTCTGGTCCTATTGATAATCCTGTGATCTTTTGGTACAAATCCTCTTCTTCTTTCTCACACTTAGAGCAGACATTCACAAAGACAGGTTGAGGAATGATAAAGCATTACCATATGTTTGAGGCATGAAGAAGAGGCCGAAGAGCTCATGGCCACCCATATAACAGGCCCATCCCAGGTGCGAAGGCCTTTGTTCTCACTGTGGGAGAAGGAGGAGAGGAAGGAGAGGGGGGTCCAGACTCACTTTGTCAAATTCAATTCAATTACCAGATCTTTAGGCTTTATTTCATACTTGTGTCCGGTGTAACTTTTGTGTAGTGATAGGTCTGGTAGGATGGCCATGTGCTTTTCTTTGACGAACTTTGTTGATTCACAAGGGAAATTATTTGGACACAAAAGCTCATACATCATAATATATTATAGTAACAAATCCAACAAATCTCAGTGGCAATGTTATTGGTTTGCCAGGAATTTTCCAGAGTATGGCATTAAACGTATCTATTTCCATGGCGTCAAGCAAGTAACAGAACCAGCACAAGTTACAGGTCAGATCTGCGGAGAGACAATACGCTCAATGCATGGTTTTTGCAATTAAAAAAACTTACAACCTGCTCACGGTAAGAATGTTTTTTTTTTACAGCAATAGAAAAACACCTAAAGATTGATATGTTTAATGCCATACTGTGGAACATTCCAGGCAAATCAAAACCAGCTCCATGGAGACAAGCAGGTGTCGGACCCCCCACTAGTAAAATGACATAGTTTAAATACACAAAAAATAATAAAACTATTAAAGTCTAGTGAGATAATGTAGATGTTGAAATATTTAGAAGAAAACTTAACTTTGGACTTAGCACAAGAATCAATGAAATAGTTGTCATTAATTTGTGCCCAAAAATGTGAAGATTAACTTTTCATTTTTATCACCATAAAAATAACCAAAAATGTAATTAAAAGTTTAATAAAAATACAGTTGAATGTATTATAACAAGGCTTTATATTAAAATAGAATTCACCAAAGTGATCACACGTGCACCTGTAAGGAGGACCTGCTGCAGGTGCATTCTGGGTAACCCCGCGGTGCGTCTTGACCTTTGACCTCTCGTAAACAGTGGCTAACACACACACACGCACGTTTTATAGTATGTACCTGTGTGTTTTTTTTTATCCTATGGCGTAATATGTTGTAATTATTATGTAAAAAAAATTCTAACTTTAAGACTAAAAATATTTGGTAATTTTTATTTTTAAACATTGGCTAAAGACAGGATACTCTAACCATATCCATTTTTTAGAATTTTTTAGCTATGGTGAGAAAAGATTAAAGATTACACAAACATACATGAATCATTCTCAAGACAATTTCAAGTAAATCATTTCTAACATTTGCAAAAGCTAAAATTTTAAATAAATATGTGTTTACTGTCACTTTTTGAAGGAATTGATGGAGGGAAAAAAATCATGCCTAACCTTTGCTGACTTCAGAAACATTAAAGTTGCACTATGTAACTTTTCTGGTACTAGTCCAGCACCTGGTTGTCTCCATGGGGATATGCTTTCTCTGGAATGTACCACAGTATAGCATTCAACTGGCTTATTATTTAATTATAGGTGTTTTTGTTTATTTGTTTTGTTATATGTATTGTACTGTAAGTGGGCCGACTTCTCAACAAATCAGCCTGTAAATTGGCCTGGTGTTTGTCTCCATGGAAACAGGTAAATTTAATATCATACTGTGAAAAATTCCAGGCAAAAGTCTTGTTTTTCCTAGTTTAGTCACAGTTAAAGTGCATGTAACTTTTCTAGTGGCCTGTGCTTCATCTGCTTGTCTCCATGGCGATGTTATTGCTTGGATATTCCACAGTAAAGCATTAAAGATTAAAGATCTATTTTACATTTATTCAATTATGGTTCAACACCCAGAAAAAGAAAAACATGCATTCTTACTGTGAACGTGGTCCTCTCTCCACAGATCTGACCTGTAAATTCTGCATCATCTGCTTGTCTCCACGGTGAGTCACACTGCGGAACATTCCAGGCAAAGTGAAGTGAATCGCTGGAATAAAAACCTGGCATGGCTTTTGCTGACTTCAAAAACTCCAACTTGCAGTATATTTATTTATTTCGTCCATTTCAAAATCCAAAATCTGATGTTAACGGCCTCTCTTGTGTGAACGATTGCCCCCTTTGCCCCCTTTCAGACCCTCTCATAGTAAACAAGTGGCTGTGTGCAGATCCTCCATGTAATCTGGATTTAGCAGCTAACCCCACGGCTGTCTCTGCACCCGGCCCCCCCTGGACACTGCAGTGCACTGTGGGAGGTTTTCTTCAATGCCACCTTTGTGTGCGCTCGGATAGGAGATCGACAAGACCACAATAAAACGAAAGTGTTCTATGTGTAAAACTGACTTTTTGTTGAGCTTGTTACTCTGTATTAGGCCTGTCATGATAACAAATTCTGAAGATAAATAACCCAAAAGCAGATTTAAACCACAAAAAAAAAACATGAGCTGCAATGAATAAATAGCTGAATGAAACACCTTTGAAGAGATTGATTCAAACTTTTACGTCTTAAATCTTATCGTATAGCCACAAAATCACCCAAAGAAAATGTACACGCAATAAATACTGACCTCACAAAATATATAGTTCCAGCTTTCAGATATTGAACAATAAGTCAATATAGTAATTATTGTGACAGGCCGAGAAATTATGTCATAAAAGAAATACAGGGAGTTGTTCAGGTATTGTGTTTAGCCCCATTTAAACTGCTTTGTCCTTTCTGCAAACAATTCCAATTAGCATCCTTTGAAACCATCTCATTACTTGTTCATACATGTGCGTTACTTTAAGATATGAAACAAAATATTGAAACAAAACTATTCCTTCTTGTTTTACGCAACATTTTGAGAACTTCTTCCCATTCAGAAGATATTATATTTTGTTTTAAATTGTTAATCACTATGGCAACAGTCTTAATTTTTTTTATAATCCCATGATAAACCCATAATAAGGCATCCTCTAATAGTACATATTATTGGAATAGCTTAAAATCTATGGGAATGTAGCTATTGATGAGTTTCAGTTTAAAAACACAGTGGAGCACTTCCACTTCCACATGACATCACAAGGTGGATCAGAGTGTTTTCTGTTTGAGAGAAGAACTCAGCCTAAATATTGCAGGATTTGTGTGTTAAACATGTGTGAATGAAACAAAACACAACTCCAGGTATGTTTGTGATGAGGAAACAACATAAATCCGAAAATAGCGTAATATGGGCCTGTTAAATATTTAGCTGCTTTTGTTTGTTTGTTTGTTTTTTAATTTCATGCATATTATTTGCCTAAACCACCCCCCAAAAAGGCAAAAACATGACTGCTTTTGTTAAAACTCACTCCACTTCCCAAAGAAAGCATTCGGGGAGAAGTCTTTTTCCGCTTGTTTGCAACCTGTGCATGCCAAATCGTATCATTATATGCAGTCTGCTCGGGTTAACAAATCCACAGCGAGCTCACATGTCAGGTACCATTTTGTAGAATAACGCGCCCATCCTCCCTCCTCTTTCTCCTCTTTTCCTCTCCTCCGTCGCTCCCTCTCTCTCTCTCAATAGACTATAATGGAGGCAAGAAGGATTTAAGCTTCGTCACAGTGGACTGAGCTAAGAAGCCATTTTTAAAATGTCCAATTCTATCTCTGTATGCGCCATTTTTACCCTCTGAAAACTTGTATTAAAACTTCACTTGTTGACATCATAGACTGTATAAAGAAGTGGACTAAGGCAGCATAAAGTCCCCTATAGCGTTCGGCTCCAGTCAAATGAAGCTCATCGAGGCTGGCTGTTACAGGAGCGGATTTGGAGCCAGGTCCATATTAGGAATAGGAATTTATTTACGTACAAAATAGCAAAATAAAAACACAAGGGTAATATAGAGAGGGTTAATATGAACGTTTTAAGACCAAAATGGCGAGGCTCACTGCAGCAGTTACGGAGAGAGGGGTGACAATTTTTCAATGTAAAGCCAATTGGAGCCAGAGTCGATGGAGCCAGAAGTGCCCCCATGAACACTTCCTATTTAGAATGCAGTGGCCAGCGGGTTCGTTATGTCCATTCATATGTACAGTTTACGGTTCGACATGTATTTTTATAATAGCGGAACATGTTAGCATTGTTAGCTTATATGGTTAGCCGCATGGTGCTACATACAAGATTTGAATTTTGGCCAATTTTTGAAAAAACTCATTTAAATTTCAATGCCAGCTACTTACTGCTAAATTTCTTTCATTTTCTCATATAATCTTTTTTATTATTTAATTGAGAAATGTGACTGAAGGAAATTATGACACTAATTTGGCAGTTGAATTTACAGCATAGAACAGTGTTTCCCAACCAGGGGTACAAGTACCCCTAGGGGTACGCGAGCACATTGCAGGGGGTACTCGGCAGTGTCGCTGCCAGGTGAAGGGGGAGATTTTTTATTTATTTTATAATTATAATTTGAGTAAATTTGAGTTAAAGAAAAGAGAGCAAATGCCTGAGAATTAAACTTTCAAATTAGGAGATGAAATAAAATGATTTTCATTTAATAATCTGTTGTTTCACGTTCTACTTTTGGAGAATTATCAACACGTATGAGTCAGGGGGTACTCGAGGTATGACAAAAAGGCTCAGGGGGGACACAAGACAAAAAAGGTTGGGAAACACTGGCATAGAATATTTGATAAAATGTTAAATTATTTTTGTATTTTTGCTACTTTCATCTTATTACCCCTCACTTTTATACATGACATGTGAATATAATAGAAACCACTGTAAGGTAAATTATTAGGGGGAACTGATTTAAAATGATACCAAAAACTTTTGTATTTATGCATAATTATATAAAATAACTATATATTATTATATGAAATTATGTGAAAATGTATCAAAGTATATTTTAAAAAATTGGGGTCGGGGGGTGAAACAAACAAAAAAATAATAATGATTTGCTTTGGGTTGGCTATTTGAAGTCTATAGTTATTGTCAGAATATAATGGAGATATATCAGAATATATGAAAAGTTCCAAAAAGCTTACATTTCTTTCAACCATTACACTGTATATGGTACTAGACCTATTTATTCTAATTTCCCATTATAATTCAAAATCCTGCCATCCATTTTCTATTCACTGTATTCATGACCATGTTAAACCATATGTCATGTCAGTGTCTAATTCAGATCTGTACTCTGTAGGTCTGTAGTGTGCATTTAGTGGATATTATATAACACTGAACATCTCATAGGAGGCACATAATCTCGACTTGTACCTGCTTTTTGAATCCAACTCTCCCCCCTTTTTAAAACCACATTTCCAGTGTGTATTCTCCCCTTTTATTGCTTTCATTTGCATATAAATTAAATCCATATTGTGCCCGCGAGGCTCACTGTGCTAACTATGCAAACGATTTCTTTCTTTCTTTCCTTTTTTTTTTTTTCATTCTTTGTTTTACAGATAAATCGCAAGCTTCCTAAATGACAAGGCAAGGCAAGTATGTGGAGAGAGAGGGGGAGAGAGGGATGGATAGAAAGAGGAGAGCAAAAAAATGGTAGTCTTTGGTAATTGTATGAATTTTAAATACTGACTTAAGATTCGCTCACGTATTCACAGCAGGGATTACAATATTAAGACTATAAGGGCTGGTTGACTTTTTACGCCTTCTATTTTGAGTTATGAAAAGGTATCTTTACTCGCTGAAAATACAAAAGGTTTGATTAAGGATTCTCTGTCTTCTCTGAGTTGCCTTGAGAGGGGTATTTCTGATTCATAATTCACGTTAGCGCAATGATAATTCAGCACATTTTCTCCCAATATTTCACTTTTGTTTTGTTCATTAATCTTAGAATACTGCTATCATAAATTGAAGTTATGGATCTGCCTATTTGAATATTTGGTCACCTACGTTTTAGTCTAAACATCCACCACATTTCAGCATACTAGACTGTGACAATAAACAATAGCTTCCTTCAGTAGTTTTTAAGTCTCATTTGAAAGCGAAAACATGATCTCTATCATTGTGAATGTATCTACAGCAAGAAATTATTGTTTAAGGTAATTATAGTAAAATATTTGGATAGAAAAGCATCACCACTACAGCAAGTCTTCACGTCTTCCCTTATAACGTTTTGTTTAGCCTTTATAACAAACATGCAAATGATTATTCATACATCTTTTTAAATATTGTAATACTATAGTGTTAAGAGTGTATGTGTAGCTTATATTGAAAATGATTACTGCAAATTAGTATCTTTTATATGATTTTTTTCTGAGAGACTTGTTTAACCCTCATTCATACATTTATTGAATTACTGTAGAATTACTTAGCATTTTCTGGTAGTACAGAAAATACTAACAGTATACATTTAAACCTCTATGTTGAAAATGATACATGCCATTACTGCAAATTAATATTTTTTATATTATTTTTTCTGAGAGACTTCTTTACCCTCATTCATACATTTGTTGAATTACTCCAGTGTTTTCTGGTACAGGAAATGCTAGAGTATACATTTAAACCCCTATGTTGAAAATGATACATGCCATTACTGCAAATTAATATGTCTTTTATATTAATTTCTTATGATAAAGACTATTCCTTATTCCCTTTGCAGTGTACAGTGAACTGTCTCTTAGGATGACGCTTTACGCACGATCATTACGTTTATCGACCTTAGGCTTTATTTCACACGAGACTCCCCTTCACTCCGCTGGCGCAGTCAGCTCCAGAGTTTGACTAATAAATAAATAATACACGCTGAAATATTAATTAAATTCCGCGACCTGAGGAATGGCCCATAAACCAAACAGCAAATCCCTCGTTGTCTTTATCGCAATCAATTATTACGCCTCTGCACGTGCTGGAGTGTTATTAAATATACGCTCTATAGGCCGAGATGCACTCACGGAAAATAATTAAAGGGTGAGGCGGGCGCGCGCACACGGCCTCGTTAGCTCTTAATTAAATAACCACACGCGCGCTCAGTCGTAAACAAATAACGTATACACGCGCCACACTGAGACTACGGCCTCTTAACGAGCTATCCACACGTTTAATGGAAACTGTTATCGCGCCGTAATGCGAGAACTGCTTTATATTTGACACAGGCCAGTGATGCTTAATAATATCCACTCAAAGGGAAGATGAAGAGGTAGTTTTGGATAAGGTCTGTGCGTAAAGTCTGGTCTAAAGTGCAGGAGAATGGTCAAAATGCACGATGCGTAAAAATGGGCCAAAACTGAAAACTGCTACAAAAAACGCCTAAGGCTCAGATTCAAATAATATTTAAGACTGAAATAGTGCTGCAAGATGGACCAGTGCTTGATAATATCCTTTCACAGGGAAGATGGAGAGGCAGTTTTGGATAACGTCTCTGCGTAAAGTCTGGTCTGGTCAATTGAAGGGGAAAGGTCAAAAATACACGATGCGTAAAAATGGGCCAAAACTGAAAACTCGTGAAAAAATGCCATAAGACATGCAAATTATATACGACTGAATGTGTAAAATAGTGTGGACCAATGCCTGATAATATCCATTCAAGGGGAAGATGGAGAGGCAGTTTTGGATTAAGTCTGGTCTGGTAAATAGAAGGGGAAAGGTCAAAAATACACGGTGGGTAAAAAAAAAAAGTGCCCAAACTGAAAACTGGTGCAAAATGAGAAGAAAAGCAAATACTAGAATGGATTATTAAAATAATTCTGCAGTATGGACCAATGCTTGATAATATCCATTCACAGGTAGGATGAAGAGGCCGTTTTGAATAAGGTCCGTGCGTAAAGTCTAGTCTGGTAAATTGAAGGTGAAAGGTCAGAAACGGTGCGTAAAACCGTGCCGAAGTGGAGAACTGATACGCAGATGCCTTAGACTCAGAGATGCGAATAATATTTAAGACTGAATTAGTGCTGCAATATGGACCAATGCTTAATCATATGAATTCACAGGGAGGATGGAGAGGCAGTTTTGGATAACGTCTGTGCGTAAAAGTCTGTCCTAGTGAATTAAAGGGGAAAGGTAAAAAATACACGGTGCGTAACAATGTGCCCAAACTGAAAACTGGTACAAAAAAGACATGCAAATGATATTAAGACTGAATAATAAGACAGAATTGTGAAATAGTACTGCAATGTGGACCAAAGAAAGCCATAAAAGATCATTTCCGTTTCAAACCAGTGTGAAGAGTTTAACCAAAACGTTCACTTCTGTTACGCAAATATGGCCTGTATTAAGAATGTTTAGAAAAGAAATGTAAAATAAACAGTTCTGTGTCATCTGTCTTTTGTTTTGCCTTGGCCTGCGCACGTGGATACTGCTTGACACACCCAGACCAAGAGTGACGGAAGATTTCCCGTGGGTGGGTGTACTTTGTGCAAGTCATATTTTCTTTTAGCCTAATTCCTATGAAATAATATCTTTTAATTAAGCTTTTTGCGATTTTTAAACACACACATTTACGTATTTATTTTACAAACGGTTTCTTGGGTTTGGAGACGTGGGGCCTAACGCATATTTTGAATTGCTGCAGCCAATTTTCGAACCTCAGTGTGAAGTAAACAAAACAATGTTCCTAACACTGATGCAGAAAATAGGCTCCAAGTGCGTAAAAGTACAAGGGCACGTCTGTTTCACTGCAAAACAGAATATTTGCATTATTATAAATATTTAAAAACAGAATAGCTTTTTTCTGTTTTGATCAATCATGAATTTGCAATGAAAATCTTTGTTAAACTCACATTAGCCTACTGCATTAATTTAAAAAAAACATGAAAAATGAAATCAGAGGTTTTAAAAAAAAATACATACAGTAAGCTAGTAGTTTCTAATAACACATTTTGAGTTTTGAAGTAGATGGCATATTTTTGTGTGTTCCAAACCTAGACCTCTGTGGATCGTTTTGTGTACAGCGCATCATCGTTACGCACGTTCTCCAAAGCCCCACGCTCGCTCTGTGGCCTAATCTCGCGCCACCCACGCAAAAGCCCTCGCGCTCACACACGCCGTGTCACGGAGTTCACGAGCCGGGCCCTATCACCGTGAACCCGGGGTCACGCGAGGCCAGACAGGACCATGTTTTTACACAACTCCTGCTGCTTTGTGTCCTTTGTGACCAAGGCAACTACTCAAAAATCGCGCGAATAGGTTTTAGATTTGAAATAATTTCCACTTTACGCACACAAGGTGTTCGGTTTCAACGCGGGGACAAGATCACAGCGTTTAAACGATATCCTGGTTTCTCACATTATCAAATGACAAATAAAAAGACGCCGAGATTTCTATTATTAGCAGTGCGCACGGACAGACAGCTTTACGCATCACGGTAGGCATCCCGACATCTTCAGTTCTGCATTGCGTATAGTCAGCATAAATAATCCTCACTATGATGTATTTTTTTATTACGTTTTAAGTCCTAGAAAACACAAGTGTACGCACCCTTTCGTCGTCTGTGCTCGCTTTATTTCAGACTACATGTGAAATGAACATATTAAAATCTTTGGCTTGAGTTCTGACGCAAATATGCAGGATATGAAGTGACGCAAAATAACAAAAACAAGGACCACAAAATCCGAGCTAAAAACAATGACGACGAACAAAGTAGTAGTAGTAGTAGTAGAAGTAGTAGTAGTAGTAGTAGTAGTAGAAGTAGTAGTAGTAGTAGTAGCCCAAATTAAATATAGTACAACATGATGTGGCTATATAAACTTTAATATAATTATGTCCATATAGAGTATTAACACATCTCTCTTTAAATAGTCCCCCCTTGATGTCTTTTTTGCGTCTTTTTTGCGTCTTTTTTAAACGTCTTTTTGTGAGTTCGTATCACTCGCTGTCTTCCTTCTCCTCTTGCACCGTTGTGGTCGAGTGGTTGTATAGTCCCTGCGCCATCAGCTGCAGCGCTAGCCCGTTCTTGTAGCCCGTGGCCTTTTTGATTTTGGCCCGCTTGTTCTGGAACCAGATTTTGATTTGCGACTCGTTCAGGCTGAGTTCTTGCGCCAAAGACTGCCGCCGCTGCTCCGTGATGTAGCGGTTGGCCTGGAATTCGGTTTTGAGTCTCTGCAGTTGCTCCGCCGTGAAAGCTGTCCGCGGTCGCTTGTCCTCCTTGCCGTTCTTCTTCTTCTTCAGTTTGCGCGTCCTCGGGCCTGGCGTGGAGACAACAATAACACCAAGAAGACGTAAATGTCAAAGCTGCAAGTTTGGGAGACAATAACAAACCGCGCGTAAAACAGACACCTGCCTTATCTGAGCAAACCTGCACTGAAAATACTGGATAAAGCATGGAAGAAACCTAATATTTGTATGAAAATCCTGCACATAAAGCCTGTTAATATGAAAGAAACCTAATATTTGTACTAATACTTAAAGAGAGGCCCACAACAATACTGCATTTGGGATAATATGAAGAAAGAAGTAGGATTTTTGGGTTAATGTTTGTATCTTGATGCTGAATGAATATTTAAATTACACTATTAACACGTCTAAAACGAAACACCAAAACATTTTCTTTCCAAAAAATCACAGAATAATCCACACAACAACACATCTTGGTCGATTTTCAAATATCTTTCAAATAGCTTCAAAATTTGTTCTGCTGTTAAGGCTACACACTGCACCTAAATAACGCAATTGGCATCGTGTATTTAAGTTCCTGGAGTTTACGTTCAAAAATTACGTTTACAAAATACAAAATAGGCTTAAATGCTTAAATGAGTGTTCCACAATAATGAAGAAAAGAGTCCAAACACAAAACGCGCATTATTGTAATACACTATGCTCTGTTGTCTACATCAGCAGTTTAAAAAACGTGGAATAAAACAGTTTCTTAATACACAAAAACATGTAAAAACACCCTTTCTACCTTCCTTATGAATTAGCCAATGATTATTATTATTATTATTTGTGAATAGAATAAGTTACTACCAACATAAATAAACACAGCAGACATGTGCCAAGCTCCTGCATCCAAAAAATATACAGTATTACAAATAATATTCAGCTAGAGCATGTTGTAGTGTATAAAAGTGAACAACTGAGAGGAAAAGTTGAATTATAAACAACAACGAGGGCAGCGCCAAATCCAAACAGAACCGTATATACAGAAATGCATGCTAAATCATACATGCACATTACAATTTAGAGACATGTTTTTAACCCTAATCTCATGGTCATTTTAATAGATTTTCAGTCTTAGGACATGGAGTCACGAGGAAAATGTAAATTACCAACACAACCCTTTCTAACAATAGTAATACAACTGATACAAAACAAACGCTATTAGTGAAAATATTACGCACTACATTATTCATTTAAACACAATGGAGCCAGAGGTTTGACACAGCATTTCAAAACACCATGAGTTGTGTTTTAATGCCAAGACAAAAGATTATTTCTTTGTCTGACATCGGGACAGTATCGTTCTCGCTTATTTGCATAATTAAGTTGTTACAGCCTATAATGTTATTTTTGGTAAAGCAATTTAACACTGTTCTTGAACCAAATATTTTCATTTAAATCTGTAAAAATCATAAACTAGTGCAGTGTGAGGTCAATGAACGCGACAGAAAAACTAAACATTATTTTGAAGAATCGTGCGTAAAACTGTCCCTCGCGTCCCGCTAAACTGAAGTCTCCAAAGCTCAGAAATACTACCGAAAGAGCCACACGCCATTCCCGTTTAAAGAGCCGGGGAAGCCCGTTCCCACAGCGACTCACCAGATGAGGGCCGGTCCGAGTAGCGCGTGCAGTAGACCCACGCGGGCCACAGCATTTGGTTCTGGTCCTTTAGAAGCGGCGGAGACGCGGCGCTGTTGCCGCTCACAACCAAAACCGGAGACGCGCTGTCCGAGTAGCGGGTCCCGTTACTCTGCGCCTCTCCCGGTTTAGACGAGTTCTGTTTGGACAAAGGAGAAGACGACGTGGAGGAGGAGGACGAGGGCGAGGAGGAGCTGCTGTCGCTGCTGCAGTTGGAGTCCAGACACAGGCTCGCGGAGTCCCGGCCCGCCGCCTGGCCCCTCTCGCGGTAGTTCGGCTCTTTCCTGCAGCCGAAGTCGGGTCGGAGAATGTTGTCGATGAAGAAGTTTGTGGTTCTATGGGCCTGCTGCGCGGCCTGGTGCGGCAGCAGCCGCGGGGGAGAGGGCAGGTTCGGGGACAGCGACATGCTCTCGTCCTCCGTCGAGTCTCGGCCGCTGCTCGCCTCCTTCGGCTCTTCCATCGACGAGAAACAGTATTTTTGTCCTCAGTGCGCCAAACTCCACTTGTTGCGTTGAACTCCCTCCTTTGTGGTATCCAAATTAGACGTAGACTACTGCATGCAAAAACAGGCTTCTTCTGTGGTCAGACGCGCAGTGGTTTTCTATTCTGTGCCTTTGAGCGGCATGTTTGAAAATGTGTGAGCGCGGACACAGGCGGTGCGCACCTCCACGCTGCTCTTCTGTCCGGCCGTGTCTCGTGTATCACACTATTCTCTCCAAACTCTCCAGTCTCATCTCTTCTTGTGTTTTTCCTCCTCTCACGCCCAGACGGAAGCGCACACGTGCACGAGGCCAATCGGCGGCGCAGATCGTCCCTGTCACATCTGAAGAGGACCAATGAGGAGCGCGCACCGCCGAGCGCACAGCGCACGCACACAACCCGATCACTTTAAAGTAAGCGGACCGAGGCTCGCTGAAAAAAAAAAAAAAACTGCTTGGAAATTAGCACTAAAATGTGTAATATCTAAAATATTTTTCCTGCATTTTAGTCAGTTATTTTAACCTTGTTTCTATGGATTACGCTTTTTATTATTTTGATTAAATTTTACCTAACAAAATAGACTATAAATGTTATTCATAATTTAACCTACATGGGCACACAAGCTAAAGGATGGAGCGTAGAGTAGGAGTACTAATACTGACGATTTCACTTTGGAAAATAACATTTTAAACTTGATAACTGAGAATTAAACATTCAAGTTTATTTAGCCTAATGTCTGTTCACAGTTTGATGGTGTCATGCCCTTTCAGCCGAAAACAACTTTTCTGTGTTTTTGTTGCTTTATTATGAAGAATAACATCTTGAGCTGAAACCAAGCATTTTGTGAAATCCCACAGATCATATAAGAGCAGCGCGTGGACGTGTTAAGCTGCTGAAATCTTCATCCTCGCGGGCCCGAGAGCGTGAGCCAGGCTACTTCATTAAACTCCAATTAGGACAGCATCAATATGGTGTTTAGCTGCGGCGCCATTGTGCGTAAATGAGCACTCAGTCCGTTCTTATCTGTCGCACCAACGAGAGGCTCCTCCAGTGATAATTTATAGCTTTTAATTAGTCTTCATCCCTCGCACTCCGCCCGGAGCTCGTGGCCGGTAAAGGGCTGAATAAAAGCCGAGTCAAAGCGCTGTCAGGGCGCGTGGCAGGGCCCTTAATCAAAGTGAAGCAGGGGCCGAGCGCGAGCCACGTCTAATTTCCAAGGTGCTGATAAAGCTTGTTGAATAATAGCGCGGGCCCTCGGAGACACCATTTACAGAAATGACTTTATTGACGGCTTAACGGCGGTGATTCATTTTACCTTTCATGTGTTGGGAGCCGGATTTGTCGCGCGTAATAGGATGATAAATGCACTTATACGCGCCGCAGCCTCGTTTTTATTGAGTAGCCCATATAGTGGAGCAAGGTGCACGTGTGCACGCGCGCGCACGTGCACGGGAGCGCGAGCTGCTAACCAGGCTGTGATATCACAGATCTAATATGAACAAGTCTAAATGTCGCTGTTGTGAATGAATCACGTTCAACAAAACATAATTGAATAAGTTGTTCCCGTGTTGTCCCCTATTAACCTTTGTTTTGTTCTGAGCCCAGCGCCATTTTTCTCAACAAATATCCTCCGAGCCGTTTGGAACAAGACAAAGGGTATAATGTTAATAATGTATTTTAGTATAAATCCTGTTCCAAACTCCAACTGACAGAACGGAATTGGAGCCCACAGTGAGAATGTGTGTTACACTCTGAGTTTGATCACATTTGTGTTTCTGTAGGCCTATGGGCTGTGACGCACACATGTACAGCGCGTAATACTGTGCGTAAACTTAACATATTGTTTTTACATCACATAATGCTTAGATTTTTAACGTTTACATTTCAAGTCACTGTTGTCAACTTGTCACACACTCACTGTAAGAATTTTGTTGCTCCATATTTTGATAAGCGTATTTAATATTTATTGACGTCTTTATATATGATATTCCTGATTAGTGCACAAACAACAATCCACTAATAGGTCGTTTTCTAAAGTAGACTTCCCTGTGACCTGTCTCCAGTCCACTGAGCTGAATCTGAAGTGTGCTGCCACCTACAGGCAATAGACACAATAACATGAATGAAGTCAAACGCGTGAACGCTTAGCCTGCTTTGTGGCCACCAAAAAAAATCAGGTCCCAAATACTTTAATTTTAGATCAACAACGTGGTTTAAAGTTTAGGGTCAAGCTGTATCCAAATTCTATGAATAATCTATTTAGCTCATTGTTTTCATACACTTTGTTATAAACTGCCATATTGATGTAAAACGGTTTAAAATGAGAAACTGGTGCTGTTTCACTGTAGAAAGCAGCAGATTTTATTGTATTTATAATTATAATTTTACTGTTGAAAAATGGCTACATGACATTTTTCAACCCTGTGTCTTGAAGTATATGTTTTTCAATAATCAAGAGTAAATAGAGAAGTGGGAGGGGATAAGGGGTAGGTGAAAACTGTAATTTCCTCCTCTCAAGCCTCAAAAGCCGAATTACTCAAACATGCATGAATCAATTTAAATGCAACTAAATGTGCTAAGCTAATTATGAGGGAACAGCATTTTAACAGGTTCAAGGCTCATTCAAGTCTATTGTAATTGTGTTTATTACCCTTTCAAGGTTTGGATCAATCAGAAAATGAATGGAGCTCGGCGAACTAAGTTTTCATATGTGTCTCTCTTAGTGTTAATAATGACTTTAACACAGAAACCTGGAACACATCGTTGCTTACTTATGAGAGGATGCCATGTCCTTTTTCAGGCACACCAGCGTGTCCTCAAATCGAATGAAACATAGTGCTGTGGGGCCCTCTAGTGGGATTGTGTTGTCATTACCACTGCCCTCAAAGATATGACGACCCCAAACTTGTAATAGATGTCAAAATATGGTGAACTTAACACGACCAAGAATTGAATACTTACTACCCAAATTCATTAAAAATATTGTAAACTGGGCTATTTAATTCTGAGTCCGTAATGGTATAACTTCACTTGAGACGTTGCATTACAATTATTCTCCACTAGATGTCTGTGTAAAGCCACTATAAAATTTGAAAATAAACCTTGAAATGCGTTGAGGAGCCTACAAGTGAGTATTTGTTGAGTAATTAAGTTCTGCAATAATGTTTTTTTCCCTTTCATAGATGGAGACTTGAGAAGAGAACAGATGTGAACGACCTGATTGGAAATTTCTGGACAAAATTAAAAGGTAAGACAATGCAACAATCACAATCACAGACATACTACTACTACTATTACAGAACTTGGCCAGAGAAAAGAACTGGTTTGAGATGGGAGTTAAAGAGGCGAGTTTTGTCAAGAAAGAGAACCCTTCCTTGAACAGAAATGGAGGTCTCAGACATCATTTGTCTCCCATCTATAACTCTATCCTCAAACCTAAATCAAAACAAACAAAGAAAACAATAGGGCAGCAGGTCAGGTCCAGAGGTGTGAAAACACCCATTATGGCCCTGAATGGTTCTGCTCACAAGACCCCACACTCCACTCCCACTGCATATTTAATAGGCCCACCTAACTAACAGCAACTGAAAACAAGTAGGTGTACTAGTTTCAAAGTAATTTCACTGTAGTTAGCTCCTCCCTTCAGGCAGATATTGGCAGTGTCCACCAGCGTCTGACCAGAACTGAAGAAGCAGCTTGGATGAGCTGAGAAACCTATTTGACCAAATAAACTTTTGTCCACTTGACAAATGGGATTTCTCCTTTTGCCATGGATTCTGCCTGGATGACTGAGGGATTCTACATACTACTACTATTATTATTATTACTACTACTAATAACTCCCCAGTTATAATTGAAATATGACATATTTGAATAACATAATTTAAGTACTTTTTAAAAATGGTAAATGGTCACATTTATATATTAGTTTTCTACATTCAAGGCAATTAAAGCACATAACATACACATTCATGCACTGTGGGGTGAGGTCGATTAAGTATCTTGCCCAAGGATACAACAACATTCATTTGTGGGAGCTGGAATCACATTGCCAACCTGTGGGTCAATGGATCTGAGCACTGTCCATAACTACTATCACCTTGAGATATAGAAAGAACTTCCTAACAAAACCCAAATTATAACAACACTAACTTTAGCTGCCCCCATCTGTATTAAATATTACTGACCTTGTGATGCCGTCTTAAACTTAGCAATTTACCAAATCCCTTTACTGTTTAATAACACTGGTCTACGAGCAAAATTCTTCTGGAACAAAAGTAGTGACATTTTTCTGTAATAAAGAAAAAATAAGTCAGAAGTGCTGATTGGCTATAGTTTCCAGGAGATAGTATTGGGTCAAAATAGGAAATTTATGCAAAATAAGGCAAAAAGGGTAGTTTATCAGAAGGTACAGTGTGTCTACAAGCAACCAGTTCTATCTGAAAGCCTGTCTGTACATTCCAATACGTTCATTTAAAATGTCTAGAGTTTTAACATCAAATATTTTTTGATTTCACATTTCAAGAGAGACGCCTCGAAATTGTGTGCACTTGATGTCTTAACATATTTCTTGTTTATTTCTTGACGGATAAAGAAGTGCAAATTAAATATTTTCAAAAATGCCTAAATCTGTTGTATAAACAGGTGTGATTTTGATGTAAAACAATATCATTAAATATCTTGAATACATGAGCTAACCAGCACAGTTATGAATTGATTTTCAGTTCATCTTATCAATATAAATTAGATTTAGCTACCTTTATCTCAGAAGCAGATCGACTAAACTATTAAAACCTTAAGGCCTCAAGAAACATTTTCAGATTTCTCAGTACTCTCTTCTATTATACAGGTCTGCTAAAACTTTGACATGTTTGCAGACTAAACTGTTTTTTATCATTATTTGCATTACCTCTCTCTCTGTCTTTCTTTATGTCTCTGTCTCTCTCTTTCTTTTCTCTCTCTCCATTTCTTCCTCCCTCTCCCTCTCTGTCCTCTCTCCGTCCTGTACAGTCTCTCTCTCTCAGTAATAATACATGAATACTCTT
Organism: Paratrypauchen microcephalus; assembly: GCA_036785185.1. Taxonomy (NCBI): domain Eukaryota; kingdom Metazoa; phylum Chordata; class Actinopteri; order Gobiiformes; family Gobiidae; genus Paratrypauchen; species Paratrypauchen microcephalus. Next base: position 5,655,609 of record JAVJIX010000043.1, on the reverse strand, counting down.
ACCTTACGTATTTAATGAGGACAGTTGTGGTTCGAGGAGCGCTGATCTCTGGCCCGCTCACTCACCTGTTATAAATAATGGAGCTCTTATTAATGCAGATAAATAATTAAGCTTTGGGAAGGACTTTTCACAGCTCCTAATGAGAGGTGGGGACAGAGGGCTGGACACTGTTAAGGGACTGTGAGAAGTGGTTTGGAAGTGGTCTATAAGCGGGCGTTGAATTGAGTTAAAGGCGCACTCTAACTTTTTTGTTGGGGATCTGTCACCTGCTTTTTTTCTATGGATATGTCATTGCTCTGCCTGGAATATTCCACAGTGTGACATTAAACAGATCTACTTTACATTTATTCAATTACAGGTGGTTTTATTGCTCAAAAACACCTAAAAAAACAGGCATTCTGACTGTGAGCGGGGTTGTCTCTCCATAGATATGACCTGTAACTTGGCCTGGTTTAGTCTCCACAAAGAGGTTTAATGGCATACTGTGAAACATTACGTCTCCATGGAGAAAAGCATTTTATGGACCCTCTTCCAGAAAAGTGACACAATGCAGCTTTAAGTTCAGTATTTTTGTTGTTATTACACCACTGTGGTTTGGAACTGACTGAAATACATACAATACATTTTAAATTTACATACAGAAGACATCAAATATATGAAGTAAGATAGGCCCTTTGTGCTACAATTTTGTATGAAAAGCGCTTTATAAATATTGTTTGATTGATTGATATATTGTGTATTGAATTGTGTATAAGTTTAATACCATACCGAGGAACATCTTGAGGAAGAAACAGAAAACAGAAATTTTATAAAATATTCTCTTGCTGCTTTATAAATCCTTGCCATAATTATGGTAGTTAAAGTGTTAGGGTTTCTCTTCTAATTGTAAATGAACTTTGCATAGCGTTATTCAAGTGGTCACCTCTCCAACAGAAAACTGGTTATGTGTTAAACGTTTGGGGCTAGGGACATGACGTTTTCATTTGATCTGAGTGAAAAAAAAAGACATGATTCACACAAATGCAGAGGATTTATGGGTTTATCAGGAGAAAAATGTACAAGATGTCAAAAACACATCACTGTCTGGGAACGGTGGGATGAGACACGATTGCCACAAGATGAGATGAAACACAACGTTGGGTTCATGAGAATAAGACAGAGTTTTGACATAATTTGCAATTTAAAAAATATATTTTTTAAAATGTGCACTATGTAAGTTTTTGGTTTGGGGTCTGTCACCTGCTTGTTTCTATGGATATGTTCCACAATATGATATTAAACACATCTACTTAGACTTAGAGAAACTTTATTGATCCACAAGGGAAATTGTTTGGGCACAATAGCTCACTCATCAAATATAGTATATAACAGAGGGTAACAAAAATAGATGGAATAGCAACCAAAGAGCAATATACCAGTGTCAAATGAGACATACAGTGCTGCTCATAAGTTTACATACCCTGGCAAAATGTTTTGTTTCTTGGCTTTTAGTTTCTGTTGTCATTGTGGTTTAAAAAAGAGTAAACACAGATGTTTCACAATAAATGGCTTTGGCCAATCACTATCCAAGAGTGAAAGAAAACATATTGTGTTATTCATTTTCTCTGAGAAATAGCCAAGAAACAAAACATTTTGCCAGGGTATGTAAACTTATGAGCAGCACTGTAATTATAATTATAATTATAAAAATAAAAATATATAATAAATGTATATTTACATGTATATGTACATTAATATGCGCATTCATATGTACATTAATAAATGTTTATATTATGTACAAATAAGGATAAAATAGAAAAATAAGTAATAAAATATAAAATACAATATCAAATAACATAAATCCAATCACAGCTATATACAGTTGTAGGGAGTACCTACCTTACATTTATTCAATTACAGGTGGGGTTGCCGCTCCACAGATTTGACCTGTAACTTGGTCTGGTTTGGTCTCTATGAAGATGGAAAGGTTTAATGCCATACTATGAAAAGTTACCCAATACAGCTTTAAGATTACATCAAATGAAAACTGTTAGTTGAGAGTCCGTCACCTGCGTGTTTCTATGGATATCTAACTGGAATGTTCCACAGTATGACATTAAACAGCCCTACCTTAAAATGTGACATAGACAGAGTGGCTATGGAGCGCTGTTTTGTGATTGACCGATTTGGCATTTTTCGCCCTAACAACCTGAAACTTGGCACTGCACACACCCGTACCAATAGGATGAAGCCCTCCAAATTTAAAATCGGTCGGATAAATCGTTGGTGAGTTATGCGAGGAAAAGACAAACAAGCGGAAAACAGACAAACACACAGAGACAAACGTTCCTTGCATTAATAGACAAAATACAGGTGGTTTTATAGTTTTATAGGTATTTTGACTGTGAGTGGGGTTGCCGTTCCACAGATCTGACCTGTAACTTGGTCTGGTTTGGTCTCCATGAAGATAGAAAGGTTTAATACCATACTGTGAACCATTCCAGACAAAGCAATAACATCTCCATGGAGAAAAGCATTTGTTGGACGCTCCTCCAGAAACATTACACAATGCACCTTCAAATAAACCGCGTCTCTTATCACAGCTATTGTAAATCTATATTAAATCAAATCAATATTTCATCTCCTCTTTTCCTTTGTGGTTTTAGCCTGTTTTATCAGTCTCCATCTGTCACATTTGAATGCTAAAGGTTAAAGTGAGTCTTTTTTTAACTGTTTGACTGTATCTTTGATGGTGTCTTTCAGGAGGAGAGGGGAGTCCACTGAGACAGGCTCAAAGGTCACGCTGGCATACACGCACACACACACACACGCACACACACACACACGCACACACACATTGAGTTTTCTTGCTTTTTAGGTACATTTTTAGGTACAGAACTGGACACATAGACAGTGTTGGGAATACATGTACTGAGAATACATTATACTTACTGAATACTAAATTTTGTTGGTACTTTTTTTCTGTTACTTTTTCATTGGATTTATTACTTCAGAAAACATTTACTTTACTAAATAGACTGCTCATATAGCTGCATTCTTCCATCTTCGAATAGTGATAGGAAATGCTTTAAAAACAATGAAACAAATATAAAGCTGTTATTAATACTATGTTACATTTTTACATTATGATTGACCGAAAGGACAAGATCGTGGATACAAGCGGCCAAAATGAGTTTCCTCCGCAGAGTGGCTGGGCGCACCCTCAGAGATAGGGTGAGAAGCTCAGTCACACGGGAGGAGCTCGGAGTAGAGCCGCTGTTTCTCCACCTCGAGAGGAGCAGCTGAGGTGGCTCGGGCATCTGTTTCGGATGCCTTCTGGACGCCTCCCTCGGGAGGTGTTCCGGGCACGTCTCACCAGGAGGAGGCCCTGGGGAAGACCCAAGACACGCTGGAGGGACTATGTCTCTGGGCTGGCCTGGGAACGCCTAGGGCTCCCCCCGGAGGAGCTGGAGGAAGTGTCCGGGTTGAAGGAAGTCTGGGAGTCCCTGCTTAGACTGTTGCCCCCACGACCCGGCCCTGGATAAGTGGAAGAAAATGGATGGATGGATTTTTACACTATAATTTGTAATATAAATTTCAACTTAATCTTAAAATTATTATTAAGTCTTCAGAACGCAGTACTCTGATTGGCCCATGTATCAGAATACATTACAAAATACATTTTACTGCAGATATTCAGTATTCTGTAGCTAAATACATTTTCAAATATTCTCCCCATCACTGCACATAGATTGGTTTGATGGAAATAGACTTAATATTTTAAAATAATTCTACCACAAAGAATGATAAGCCAGCTGTTCTGGTTAGGTCAGACCCGGACATGGATGACTTCAGTTTGTTGAGCGATATGCTAAAGAGTGCATAGAAGTCAGACAAATATAATGACTATAAGACAAACGAAATAATCCCTTGTTGTCGGAGTTACTATTATTACAAAGTGATTTATTTTTGACTGAAGGCGTAGTACATGACTTGTTTATTGTTTGCCCGGAATGTTCCGCGATATGGCATTAAACATGATCAAACATATTAAATATCTCCATGGACAGAAGCAGGCGACGCCACCAGGCCAGGTCATAGGTCGGATATGTGAAGAGGCAACCCCACTTTGAATAAGAATGCTTTTCAAATATGTTTAATGTCATACTGTGGAACATAGATACAGCAAAAACATTACCATAGAAACAAGCAGATGGTGAACCCCCCATTTGAAAGGTTAGAACATGCATATTTATTAATGCCACTAAATGTTATTTGTCAAAATTCAGGTCAGTTTTGACATGTTTTATGGATTATTATTGTTTTGCACAAACAGTAGGATGTCTTTTTCATTCTTTTTCAAGGTCTTATACTATGCTAAATGCTTTTAGCCATGTTATAATGTTGTTACCTCCTCAAAAATATGGATGTCGACAGAGGCCATATTCATAAGCAATATTTTTTCTTCCTTGTTATCCCGAGATAACGAGATAATTAATTTGAGATCTCGAGAAAACAACACAATTATTCTGTGATCTCGAGAAAACAACTGAAATGTCTACCACCACGTTGTGACAGGCTGACTTCGGGGCTATTTCTCATTATGAATAGATGCGTTTTTGGTCATTAGAATGTCTGGAATAATAATTGATCAGCTAATATTTTGATCAGGGGTTGACACGGAGAAATTGCATTACGTCTTTTAATTCGGGATAATTTCAAGATTAGTCCGCGGCACCTCCACAGAAGACTGGCCCGGCTTTGTCGGAGATTCAGTGATCAAACTGTAACACTATTAATTTGTGATCTTGAGAAAACAAAACTCTTTGTTTTCTCAAGATCTCGAAATAACAGTTTTGTTTTCTCGAGATCATGAATTAATTGTGTAGTTTTCTTGAGATCTCGAGTTAATTTTCTCGTTATTAAGGTGGAAAATAATCATTACGAACACGGCCTCTGTCGGCTTCCGTACAAAAACATACCTGGAGTTATGTTTTATTTCATCCAAACATGAAGAACTCATGAAGCTTAAATCTGCAGATTTGTGTGTTAAACATGTGTGAATGAAACAAAACACAACTCTAGGCTTAATATTTGTGACGAGGAAACAACATTATAACATAGCTTAGAAAATAGCATAATATGGGCCCTTTAAACTCCTTCTGCTCCTTCTGACAGTCCAAACCCTTCTAGCAATGCGTTTGAATTGGCTAACTTGTGTGCTTGGCTTAAATGAAGTATAACGTGTAGTATCTAGTCATTATTTCCTCTCTCTGTCCCCTTGTTTATCTGATTACAACATAGAGGAGATTTACCGAGTGCACTGTGACAGATCTGTGAGTCACTATTAAAGCAACAGTCCCACGAAGCAGTATAAAAACATATAAAACTACTACTATTGTATTTTCCATTGACTTTTAGCACTGACATTTGATTAATAGGCTATTGGTGTAATTATATGGTTCCCTACAGTAATGCCATGACCTCTTATCTTGATGTTTATGCTACAGTAGATATGAACAGTTATGGGGAGAGTCACACATGATGCTGTGGGCAACTGGTCTGTATATGATTTTTTATTTATTTATTTTTTCAGCGAATTTTTCAGCTACGATGTTCACCAATACAATGATCTCGTCAGATCTCAAGAGCTAAGCAGGGCCGGGGTTTGGTTAGGACTTGTATGGGAGATCTCTGGGAATACCAGGTGCTACAGTGGGGCACCAGTGGCAAAAACTGTTGTTGTGTCCTTAGGCAAGGTACTTCACTTACATTGCCTATGAATGTGATGTGTGTATGAGTGTTGGTGATGGTTGGAAGGGCCGATGGTGTAGATCGGCAGCCTGTAAAGCGCTTTGAAAGTTTTGAAAGTCTCTATATAAAACTATTACATTATTATGGTGCATGTATTTTTGTCATACTTTTTGGATGATTTCAGTTTTTTTCAGCTTTTACCTTCTGTAGAGATCAATGTTTTTTAGATTGATTTACCTTGTCTTAACCTTCTAGTTGTTCAAACACTTTAATGGTGCGTTATGTATCTTTTTAGGTGGAGGGTCCGTCACCTGCTTTACTCCATGAAGATGTTGGAGATGCTTTGTCTGGAATGATTCATAGTATGGTATTAAACTTTTCTATCTTCATGGAGAACAAACTAGGCCAATTTACAGATCAGATCTGTGGAGAGGCGATGCTCACAGTCAGAATGCCTGTTTTTCTAGGTTATTTGAGCTGTAAAACCACCTGTGATTTAATAAATGTAAAGTAGAGCGGTTGAATGTCATACTGTGGAACATTACAGGCAGAGCAATGACATCCCCATAGAAACAAGCAGGTGATGGACCCCCAACCAAAAAGTTACACAATGCACTTTTAAGGTATACTGTCACAACAAAATGCTGCACAAAACTGCGTAACAAAAACACAATGAGTCCTGCAATTTCACCTTGTTTTAATCACCGCCACAGTCTTTTCTGCAATAGCTGCCCCCAAATAAAGCACCTCCTTCTCCCAAACGCATTGTGTGCCCCACTTTATCTCATCCGTCAGGGCCGCACCTGTCACTCAGCCATCGCTCACTGTCGGCGCCCCCACCAGGACGTGAGCGGGAGTGTCATTTGTGGAGCTGTTATATATGCGGCGGTGCGTGTGGAAGCCTTGTTGATGTCTCAGTCCATGTCAGAGGGACTGTTTTTTATCCTGAATGTGTCTGAGGAGGAAGAGGATTTGTAAATGGTGTGGCAGAAGTAGAGCTAAAGCTATCACCGCATCTGAAGCCAGGATCAACAAGGCTATTATGAAATGTGGATGGGTTTTTCATAGCAATATTGATATGCTGAGATTGTGTGTTTCCTAGTAATCTTATAGGGTTTGAAATGAAACACTTAACTTATTCATGCCTCAGTAAAGCATACAAAAATGTCTTAATCATGAAAAATAGTTCATGAATGATTCAGGTTTAGCAACTACATGATATGTAATTTCAATGTCTTACTTACATGTGATTTGAAAAACGTATTGAAAGATTGTAAAAAGTATGACAAGTTTATGGCAAAAGGAGAAATTCAGTTTGTCAACTGAACAAAAGTTTATTTGGTCGAATATGTTTTGCAGCTCATCCAAGCTACTTCTTCAGTTCTGGTCAGACACTGGTGGACACTGCCTATATCTGCCTATTTGTTTACACTTTCCTTTAGTTAGGGAGCCCTATTCAATATGCAGTGGGAGTGGAGTGTGGGGTCTTGTTAGCAGAACCAGTGTTTTCACACCTCTGGACTTGACCTGCTGCCCTATTGTTTTCTTTGTTTGTTTTGATTTAGGTTTGAGGATAAAGTTATAAATGGGAGAGAAATGATGTCTGAGACCTCCATTTCTGTTCACAGAAGGATTCTTTTTCTTGACAAAAATAGACTCTTTAACTCCCCTCTCAAACCAGTTGTTTTCTCTGGCCAAGATCTGTACCTCACTGTCCTCAAAGGAGTAGCCCATGGCTTTTAGGTGCTGAATTTGTGAACAAAATCAAGCATCTCCAGTTTGACCTGGATGAGATAATGGTTTCCTTTGATGTGACCTCTCTTTTCATTTGTATCCCTACATCGGGAGTGGTGGAGGTAGCAAGAAAGAGACTACTGCAGGATACCAAGCTAGAAGAGAGAACCAAACAAATCTGCCAATTGCTGGAAATTTGTTTAAATTTGTGTAAAAACACCCATTATGGCCCTGCATGGTTATGCTAACACGACCCCACACTCAGTGCATATTCAGCAGGCCTAGCTAATTAACAGAAACTGTAAACCAGGGGTGGGCAAACTTTTTGACTCGTGGGCCACAATGGATTCTAAAATTTAACAGAAGGGCCGGACCAGGAGCAGGTGGATTTAGTGGATTTTTGGTAAAAACACTAAAAATAACATGGGATATGTAGAAAACATGTGCTTTATTTCAATTAAAAATGAACAAAAGCATTACAACAAAATGTCCATCTTTCAAGTTCCACAGTATTTAGCTATTTATTGAAATGTCTCTTAAAACACACAAAAAAAATTAATTAATAAAATACAGCTTTTGTTTATTACTACCAGTTACTATTTTAAAGCACTGAACGTTCTGTTCCCCTTCAGGTTCTTTCGTTCTTTCGTTGACTGCTTGCTAGCATAGTTAGCATGTTTTGTGGCGGCTGATATTATATTCTTTAAAAACCGCTACAGTCTCTTGGCATATCAGGCAGACAGTTGATAAGTATTCGGTGAAAAAAATATTTACTTGTCCACTCCTTATTAAACACTCGACATTCTCTGTCCACTTTTCTTTTCTTAGTTCCGCTCATCTTTACAGGAGGGCTGAGGGTTCAAAGAGTAAAGCACAAACGTGGAGCAAAACGCCGCACCTCAACAAAGGTCAATGTATCTAGTGCGCCAGCTATTGGAAAACGCCAGAACTGCAGGGAAATTAAAACATTAAAACATTAACAAGGTTTATTAATATAATTTCTTCAAGTTCGGCGGGCCGGATTAAGAAGCTTAACGGGCCGCATATGGCCCCCGGGCCGTAGTTTGCCCATGCCTGCTGTAAACAAATAAGTGTGGTAGTCTCAGAGTAATTTCATTGTAGTTAGCTCCTCACTTCAGGCAGGGATAAGGCAGTGTCCACCAGCGTCTGACCAGAACTGAAGAAGCAGCTTGGATGAGCTGAGAAAAGTATTTGACCAAATAAAACTTTTGTCCAGTTGACAAATTGAATTTCTCCTATTGCCATGGATTCTACCTGGATGATTTTTTTTAGATAGCCTTTGCCAAAAACCTGAACCAAAACAAATAAAATTAATTTCTCCACCCCAAGAGTTACATATTTATGAATTCACTCTTAATTTTGATCATTTTGGATGTCTGTTACTATCTCTTTTATATTTTGTTAAACACATTGTTTATATTTTACTTTTCTGCTATCATTAGGTACTCAAAGCACTTAATCAAGGAAGTGCATTTCTTTGAAAAGATGAGCATGTATCTTTAAATTCTGCTCCATTGTACATAAACAGTTGAGGACAGGTTAAATGTAATTCTGGCATTAAACATAGAAACTTCACTTTTATTTTTCACTTTGCTGTAATAGCTGTCACTATTTACTAATGTAATTGACCATCGATTCAATGTATTATTGATCCTAAATAGTGTCACTATATTAAGACTATCAGCAGCGTAAAAGTCAAGATTAACCTCAACCTATTCAAAAACAGTTTGAACTGCAACAACAAGGAATATACAAAAAATAAATTCTATATGTAAGATTTCCTCTCAAACTTTTTCATAGTCCCACCTTGTTAAATATTTAGCTTGCCAAGTTACACCAGGGCTTGTCCATCACTAAAAACTAAAACAACTGTCTAAAACAAGGCTATAATAAATCTAAATATGTTAACTTTTTATGTGAAACTGGCCAATACTCTACCAACTGAGCTACTGTTGTCCATATAATTTCATATTGTCTTTAAGTAACTCATCTTCTTTCATTCTAGGTAAAGTAAACCACATTTCTACAAAGACAAGGTGAGAGGAACGCTTTAACGCCAACGCTTTAATCAAAGTTTATCTGTGGTCATGCTAATATTTGTCTTGCATGATTTCAATTTGAACAGATCCGCCTGATGTGTAAACAGCTGTTTGTTTTTCACAAGCGAAGAGGAAAATTAGAAAAAAAATCAGCATCTTCTTAATGAATGCGTACGGAGGTCTGTGCCAATCTCACTAAGTTACTTCAATGTTGGATATAACCAGTCTTGGGTACCACTTTCTGGATATATACTCTGAATAACGATCTAAAACGACTCATTCACTCAGAGCATATGTTTAATCATGTAACCTCATAGTCATAGAACAAACCTGAGCCTGGAGTGTCGCCTATAGAGCAGTGTTGTATAAAGTACTGGAAAATCAAACTCAAGTAAAAGTATAGGGACACCTCCCAAAAATGACTTTGGTACAGGGCTCTCAAGGCTCACGCATTGAGAGTGTGACACACGCAATTCGACGTATTCACACGCTCAAATGCCACACATGGCATTTCTCACGCTGATTTGTGTTTTTTTAATTAATTTATTTTTATTTTTAGTGCCCAGAAAATCGGTCTGTGTGGCTTAGTTTATGCAGGCTCCGCGCGTTTTCAGCGCCGCCCCCTCGACGGCGCGTCTGCTCCCGACCGTGCGGTCCGAGCGGAGGCCGGAGCAGATGCGTCGTCCCCCGGGCACGTCCTGAGCCTCAGTCCCGGTGCCACGTCTCCTCTGAGACGCACCGACTCCGGTCCCGGTGTCTCCGTCTGTGCGTAACGTGTCCCCCCCAACGGCTTACGCGCGGAATACGCGCGGCCCAGAGCCAGGAACTGCCCGTGGTGAGCCGCGGTGAGACGCGGGCCCGGTGCATTAACCAGACTCTTACATGAATCCGTTAAAAATGTCCCGCTCCCCCCGGCCCCGCTCCCTCCTCCCACGCCCCTCTCAGCGCGCACTGACAAAGTGCGCGCTGGTAATAACTTCATTTATATAACTCTCATTAGTTGCTTTGTAGTTTAAGTTTGCTCTTTAGACAAACAGGGCTCTCAACACGCAATTCGACGTGTTCACACGCTCACACGGCATTTCTCACGCAATTCAAGCGCCCCCCCCGGTCCTCGGGAAAAATGTTTCACCCCCCCCCCCCCCCTTGTACTTAAGTGTGACAAGTAATGTAAAAATAAATGTACTCAAGTAATGTAATTAAAAGTACAAGTAAAAGTATGAAGCAAAGGCAGTCTGAAGCTAACCCTTGCTTTGTTACTTAGATAGCACAAACACACAGCGTTGTTTACATTTTTAAAAGTAGGCACATGTTAATGTTATTTTTTGTCCTTTTGAACTCGTGTGCCCTTTCTCATTCGTTACACTTAGTCTACAGCTATGCCTTCCCTTGAGCCGAAAAAGCTAGGTAGCCTGTTAGCTCCAACATCGTCAAATACGCTTTGTGTAACCAAAACAATGTCACACAAAGTTAATTTCTACATGTTATGCTCAAGGTTTCACAACGGTGTCTAGAATGTCCATGCTATGGTTACTGAAATTGGAATATAGACGCTAACAATTTCATTAATCTAGAACTTACCTCGATGTGTTTCTTGAGGTTGGACGGGGAGTTTCTGTAAGATAGGATTTCCACTTTTCTTGGAAGGCACAAGAGGCACTTCATTCGATAGGACGAATCCTTCATATCAGCGTAAGAGAACATTGTGTTTAAGTACGGCCAGGGATGCTCATCGTCAGGTCCCCCTTCATTTGTAGCCGACGTGGATGCTGTCTCCTCTTCCATCAGGGATGTTGATTGATTAAACTAGCTGCATGAAACCAACAGGTGTAGGCTGATTGTCATGCGCAAGTAGCGAGTAGCAAGTAGCCCAGGCACGTCCTGACTTCCTTGCAGTCAGTAGAGGTTTTTTTTTTTGTAACAAGTAACTAAACGGCACATTGAAAATGTAGTGGAGTGAAAGTATGCAATTTAATTCAGAAATGTAGTGAAGTAAAAGTAAAAGTTATCTTTTTTTTTTAAAAACTCAAGTAAAGTACAAAGTCTCCCAAAATGTACTTAAGTACAGTAGTGAAGTATTATTACTTCGTTACTATACAACACTGCTATAGAGACCACTTCATACCAGTCGATCTGTTTAAAAGGCCAATATTACTCTATTTTCTGATCTCTTATAATGTTTCCTCATCACAAACACACCTGGAGTTGTGTTTTGTTTCATTCACACATGTTTAACACACAAACCTGCATATTTAGGCTGAGTTCTTCTCTCAAATTGAAAACACTCTATTCCACCTTGTGATGTTGTGGTAATACAGGAAGTGCTCCACAGTGTTTTTAAACTCCATACACCTTCATGAGAATCATTTGGATTATTTCAGCCCTGGAATTGCCAATCTTTACTGAACAAAAGGTAAAAGGAGCTGTTAACTTGAGATCAAGAGATCACAAGGTGGAACAGAGCATTTTGAGTTTTGGTGACGTAGACAGGAAACAACATTATAACACAACTTAAAGCTCACAAGAGTCAATTTTGTGTAATATAGGACCTTTAAAATACTTGAAACAGAGTTGTTCCCTAAATTATATATTCAGTCTTGAATTTTCTGTTCCAGATTTGCATAGTTTTGCATTGAGATGTTAGTCCTTCCTGGAATGTTCCATAGTATAGCATTAAAAAGATCTACCACCATGAAGGCAAGCAAGCCACAAGGGAAAATTACAGGTTAGGTCTATGGAGAGGCACCCCTGCTCACAGTAACAATGCATGTTTGAAGTCTTTTTTGTATGGTAATATAAATCTCATGTAACTGAATACAAGAAATACAGATTAGTGTAATGCCACACTAACAGGTAAAACAATAACATTTCCACGGAGAATCTGGAAAGGTTACATAGTGTAGCTTTAAGTTCAATTTCAGATCATCTTGCATATAGATTCAAATCACCATAAGCATTGAGGGTAAAGTTATATGTTGTTATAGCTCATTTTAAACTAAACTTGAACCAAAACTTTCCCTCGAAGAAGATTGTATCCAAAATTAGGGTCAGCTGTGTGACCTTTATGAATAAAACTCACAAACGGCCACCTGGGAGCGCCACATGTTTAGTCAGTGACTGGATACAACAGCAAACAGCAAATGAGCAAACCACTGTATGTAGTTTTTAATATTGTTTATTTATTTGTTGTTAAGTGAGACATTGAACATCACTTATGTTTTGGCAAATTTTAGCGTCATCAAATTTTGACTGTAATTATCAAGAGCCAGGTGAAAATTAAAATAGAAATAATTAGATTTTGGACATGATCCACACAATACAGTTTTACAATATCCCCCAAGTTGACATATTCAGAAGTCAAAATGTGTTGAAAATGGCCTTATCATTATACTGAGACTAAACATGAGATATATTAAAAAACATCAATATGTCATTGTAAACAAAGAAGCCAATAAGCCTATGCGTTTCTGTAACACAAGAGTCCACATATGTGTCCAGTGGTCAGTCTGGATACAGGATGAAGCCGGAGAAGGTGCTGTACTTGTTGTTGTTGCCTCCGTGCGCTTTGCCTCCGTCTAGTTTGACGTACACCTCGTCCCCAGAGTCCAGGTGCAGCAGCGCCGTGTTACTGGCGTAGTCGTAGTTCTGGTCTGCGTCTTGGGCGATGGCACTGGCTCTGACCTGCGGAAATATATAAATAAACCGTATTAATAGCCCGTGAACTGTAATGTAAAGCACGAATGTTGTCAGTGGTGGTAAAACGCCACTCATTCGAATAGGCATCAGCTTTTACGCACGACCGTCACTGTCCATCAGAGCGTGTATACACGGTAGTATGGCCACAAATAAAACTCGTCTTACGATGTAGGAACTTAAATGAATAGATGAAGTACACTGTAATGCTATGTAAGGCGTACACAACAAGAAATGGGATGAAAGAGACGTGCATGTGGTGCGCATTTGGTGCGTAAAAATGAGTCCAAGACATTTCGCACCAAATGAGACGAGTGGAAATTGTTAGTTTCCAACTTACACCACAATGTTTGACTCACAGTTGAACGTGAACTGCAAATTAACCTAAACTGTTTTTTTATAGCAACGATGTAATTGATCCGGGACGTGCAGTTTTTGCTCGTCTTACCTGACCGTTCTTGCACAGGTCGGCCCACATACTGGTGCCATCTCCTCCGCGCATCAACACGTGGTAGGTGAAGAAGTACATCCCGGACACTTGGCACGTGAATTTGCCAGTGCTCGCGTCGTATTGGTTTCCCAGGTTGGTAATCACGTCGTCGAATTTGAGCACTTCGTATCCCTCGTGGGGGTTCTTCAGACCAACGTAAAATGCGATGCGTAAAGGGTTGGTGGACGAGTTCCTGTCACTCTCGGTGGCATCTGTAGTCCCAGTTGTTAAAGTTGGTACGGACAGTTTGGGGCCCCTTTCTCCCGGTGGACCCCTCGGTCCTGGTGGCCCCGGTGGTCCCGGCTCACCTGGCGGTCCTCTGGGTCCCGGTTTACCCGGTCTACCCGGCTCCCCGCGCGTCCCCTGCGCCATAGGAGGCTGTGGCAGCGCGTGTCCACTCTGTTTCATGGCTGTTGCCCCCGGTTTGGCGCTGTAGGGGTCACAAACCATGCGGCACGTGCCCATCATCTCGTAGTAATGCGCTGAGCTCTCGGTGGAGCGCAGCATGAACAGCGGAACCGCGATGACCACCGCCAACAGGACCATCACGGACACACTGACCGCCAGCAGCGCCCGCTTCCTCCCGGGACAGACGGACGGCGCGCAGTCCGCGGAGGAGCGCCGAGAGGGAATGGTGGCTGCGGAGTCTTCCTCTCAGTAAACTGCGGTGGTCCTCACGGGCGCATCCCTCTGCGTCCACGCTCCGGCTGTCTGTGGCACGAGCCCCTGAGCAGCGGCTGGACCGGGCTGAGCGCGCGGGAGGGCAGGATGGAGAAGAGCGCGCGGCCAGATGTGGACAGCTGTAACGCAAATCAGACCGGAAGAGAGCGATGTGACCTTCAGATTAAGAGATGGGCAGTTATGTGTTTATTAATGTCACATTAGTTTGACTGTTGGCCATCCTCACGTGATTTAAGGAGCATAAGTGATGAGGCATGAGTGATTTTCAACTGTTAAATGTGATGTCTGTGTATGCACCTGCCTCACAAACCCAGCTCAGTTGTGAAATCTGTCATAATCTATTGATACTTTGTGAAACTAACTGAAGGCACTACTCTGTCTGAAGCTCTGTTACTCAAGTTAGACTTAATCTGATCTTTATTTTAACACAATCTTAGCAGAAAGAGCAGATTTGGTTAGAATTACAACAGGTGAGATGTTTTGTGCTCATAAACAAGTCTCTGTTGAAAACCAAACACCTAAACAGGACCATGAAAGCTCGTATTGATCACAGGCTCCTGAAAATGTGCTGTTTAAATCCATTTTATATATATTTTTCTTGAGTTTTCGGACTATAGTGAATCATTTTTGGCAGTTTTTGAGCATTGTTTCACCATGGCAAGTGTTGTACATTCCACCAATAGAGATAGTGTACATGTGGAACACCGTTCATTCATTTCAGATTTCAGTGTCTTTACATGCGCAAGAATACTTAAATACTTAGATTTGAATGAATGGCATCATGGTCACATTTTTATATAGCACTTTCCACCTTCAAGGCACTCAAAGCAATTTACAACAAGGAACCACTCACCCATTCACACACACATTCATACACCAGTGTAGACATTTGACCGCTCAACCAATGATGTTTATGTCGAGAGTGGGATTCGAGCTGCCAACTTTCGGATCAGTAGACTAACACTCAGTAGAATAACAACAACAATTGACAAAATATTCACGAAACAACCAACCAAAACAAGCCATACACACATACACGAGTGCTTATGATTGAGTTTCGGCTCCTTCTTCCTCTTATATAGGACATCTTCATCAGTCTGTGGAGATGATCTCTTGTTTTCAGACGACTAGAGTTTGAATTCAGATTTGGACTAAATTAAAATTCCCCAAGAGCACCCCTGATCATTACTGCGTGGCATACAGATTTGTCTCCAATGGCCTTCTTTAGTTTTTTGAGGACAGCGAGCACTTGAGACAGACATCTGAATAGGGTCTTTTGCTACATAATCTGCTGGTTATTTCAATTGTAAGTGGCTTGTCGAAACTGAAATGCATCTAAAGATATGTCTAAAAGTGTGTGTAATAGAATCGCAGTCTGGGTTTCTTCTTCAGAGCTTAAGGTGATGTCTGAGGATCTGTCCGAGGACTTGGGGTTTAATACACAAGCCCAGAGCAGCCAACAGCAATTTCAGCCATGCTCAAGTCAGATTTAACTCACCAAACTGGCCGACGTCTGGAGGTGAGGGAGAGAACCAAGGTTAACAGGCCCATATTACGATATTTTCTGATCCATGTTATAAGGTACAAGTTTAACACACCAACCCTGTATATTTATGCTGATTTCTCAAACTGAAAACACCCTGTTTCACATTGTGATGTCATGTGGTAATACAGGAAGTGCTCCACTGTGTTTTTAAACTCCACACACCTCCACTAGAATCATTTGGATGATTTCAGCTCTGCAATTGCCAATCTCTACTGAAGATGCGTGATAGCTGGGATAGGTTCAGAGCTTTGTTCAGGGTAGTTAGCTCCTCCCTTGCAGCTAGATATAAACAGGGTCTAACTAGCATGAGGGCCAGAGCTGACGAAGCCTCTCGGATGAGCGGCGAAACGTTTTCAACCAAACAAACTTTGTCCAGTTGACAAATTGAACTTCTCCTTTTATCAATCTCTACTGAACTAAAGGTAAAAGTAGCTGTTAACTACAAAAGAAGACGAAGATGAAGACGAAGGCAGACTTTATTCATCCCCGTAGGGAAATTATTTCTCTGCATTTGACCCATCCTTCAGGAGCAGTGGGCAGCTCGTCTTTCAGGCGCCCGGGGACCATCTCCATGATCTTATTGCTCGGCTTGGTCAGGACCTAAGCTGGAGGATTTTACCTGGAGCATGTTTTGGGTTGATGGGGGAAACCGGAGTGCCCGGAGGAAACCCATCCAGACACGGGGAGAACATGCAAACTCCACACAGAAAGGCTCGGGCGACCCGGGGATCAAACCCAGACCATGCATGCAAACTCCACACAGAACACACACAGAAAGGCCTGGGCGACCCGGGGATCGAACCCAGAACCTTCTAGCTGTGAAGCATGAGTGCTAGCCACTCAGCCACCGTGCCGCCTCTTCCTGACATCACAAGGTGGAACAGGGCATTTTGAACTTTAGAGATGTAAACAGACAAATAATAAAGAGTTACTCAAACATGTGTGAATGAAACAAAACAAAACACATCCAGGTCTGTTTTTGAGGCGGTAACAACATTATAACATGTTTTAAAGTCTTTTAAAGAGACAACATAGCTGTACAACAAATACAACAAATGGTACTATACTATATGCTGTTTAACTGTAGTAGGAATCTGAAATTGTATTGAACTTGTGAACTTGAACTTCTATTTTTCAACACTATCAGACTGTATAACTCCGCTATATAGTCCAAACGTGCATTTTTTTCCTATACTCTCTTACTTATTTATCTTGTCTGCATGCACTTTCTCGCTCAAACTTTCTTTTGCACTAAACTGCCTGGAGCTAATGTGGCAAGTGAATTTCTCCTATGTGAGATCAATAAAGTCTTATCTTATCTTATCTTATCTTATCTTATTATTTAATTTAATCTTATTCAGTCATAAATATATATAATTTTTTGCCATGTTTGCTAACCTTTTTGTATGTTGCTATTGTAACGCTACAATTTCACTGTTGCGGCAAATTCATTTTTCTATCCAAAAAAAAAAAAAAACTTTCTCTGTTACTTTTTTCTTCTAATTTGGGACTGACACAAAGGTTGCCTTAGTTATAACCCTTTTATATTACTCATCCTACATTTTGCCTGAGTTCCCCCTTTGAAACATCCCTGTTGGAATGACCTTTTTGGATTCGTACAGTTAACTATGTCTTTGGGCCATAGTGAGGCACACACAGCAACACTGCGTTTAATGATTTATTTCTTCTTCCCAGTGGCTGCTGTTGTAATATAATGATGTTTGTAGACTGCTTTGTCATGCTGGGAGCCAGTGGAGCACCAAATGAATCAGAAGTCATTATCTAACCTCTTGATTTTATCTCCGCAGTTTCTTTTCATGATGTTAAAGATGCACTGTGTACGTTTTTTGGTGCAGGGTCTGTCAAATATTATTCAATCAATCAAACTTTATTTATAGAGCCCTTTACAACACTCAAGATGACCAAAGTGCTTCACATTAAAATCTTTGCTTTGTCTGGAATGTTTCACAGTACGCTATTAAACTTTTCTGTCTTTGTGGAGATAAAACCAGACCAAGTTAGAGGTCAGATCTGTGGAGAGGATGCTCACAGTCAGAATGCCTGTTTTTCTAGGTATTTTTGAGCTATAAAACCACCTGTAATTGGATAAATGTGAGATAGAGCTGTTTATTGTCATACTAATTATAATATTAATATTCCAGGCAGAGCAATGACATATCCTTACTCTGATAATTATTTTTTTTTAGAGTTTGCGATATGTTTTCTAACCTTTTTGCATTTTGCCGTTGTAACACTACAAATTCATCAGTGCACCCAATAGATTTTTTTAAATTTTATATTGATTGGACATAAATTACACATCAAATACAATGAAGTCAAAAGTCAAAGTCAATTTTATTGTCAGTTTGCCATATGTGTTCGACATACAGTGAATTGAAATTTCGTTTCTCCCTGGCCAAGCCGTGCAAAAAAGACAAATAGGCTACAAACAAAATAAAGACAATACAAAAACTATCTAAGACAAAATCTAAAAGCAGTGCAAATACAGTTTCCCTATGCATTTTCTCCATGTTGGGACCATGTTTAATGTCATACTGTGGAACATTCCATGGAAACAAACCAAAAAGTTGCATAGTGCAGCTTTCTTCAATTGTCATGAGTTATTACGTTCAAGCTTTGCAGGAAAAACAACAAGATGGCGGTGACAGTTTGCACCATCAGCTCTTGTCTCAAAGTGTGACCCTAATATCCAGTGAGGAGGAGGACCACCTCGGACACCTCCCACCCGCCCAGCCCTCGAAAGCACAAGCTAACACGGCTAACTATGTGTAGCTCTTTGACATTGAAGTCCCGTCACATGTTAGCGCCAACTAAACATAAGGTAATTGCACTGGACAGACAGTTCGCAGATTGAATGTTTTTCTATCACTGTTCACTCTATGTATGTATTTACATAAACAAAACTGGCTCACAGAATCATAGTACAGATTTGCTTTGGTCCTACTAGAATAGTTAAGGAGTAAATGCTCTATCTCTCAAACCAAAAAGCCCATTTTAAAGGTGCGCTATGTAACCTGCCCCTGCTCGTCTCCATGGAGATGTTATTATCCAATCCAATCCACTTTATTTATATAGCACATTTCATAAACAGTTCCCAAAGTGCTGCACAAATACATAGTAATAACAACAATAATAATATAATGATAAAATAAATGCTCAGATTTAATAATACTAGAATTAAAACAATAAAACCAGTAAAATAAAATAAGAGCAAAACTATAAAATAGCAATAAATACCAATAAAATAAGTTAAAAATAAATAAAATAGACATAGAGGACCACACAACTCACGTGGTGTTAAAAGCCAGAGAATAAAAGTGGGTCTTAAGACTTAAAAAAACTCCATTGTGGATTATGCCTGTAATGTTTCATAATATGGCATTCAGCTTACTAATCAATTATACAGGCTAAAATTGCCTTGACGTTTCCATGGAGACAAGGAGGATCCTCTACTACAAAAGTTTTATAGGGCACCCTGTTTCTCTGGATGTTTCTCTTTCTAGGACAGTTTGGCAATCCTCTCTTCTCAAGTATTTTAGCTTATTGGACAAAGACACTGTACGGATCACTACACCAAACAGTGATATCCATGAAAAAAGAGAAGCTTTTAAATTTGGATATCTGTGCCAAGGACCACTCATATAACCCAGAGTGCTGTAAACAGATGAAGCCGGGGCCACTGTATGTGAGTGTGACAGTGATGCAGTGTGGTAAGAGCCTGGGGGATTCAACCTTTTGCAAGTGGCAAAGGCAGCCATGATGAAGCCATGTTGACAGAGTCTAGCCCGGGGTCGGACTTCGTTTTAACATGCTTTGGTAGGCGAGGGTAGCAGTGACACAACAACACATGGGAAAAATACATCCAGTGGTTCCAAATGGTTCATTGATAGAGGCTGGTGGTGTGAACTTAAAGTTGAACTATGTAACTTTTCTGGTGAAAGGTCTTGTCTCAAATGTGGTCTATTGGACCTTCTACCCATAAAGTTACATTAGATTAGATTTGAAATTCACAAACATACATAAACATAGCTTACCTGGCCAGCCAAATGATATCTCTCTGTATTTCCTATACACCGCGATACCATTTGGACACTCTCCATCCACTCTCGCTCCTCCGGTTCCAAACCGACTCCGCGATTCTGATTCGTTCAAAGATGGTGACGTCAGTGCCCCCGCCTTTGCCCGCAAAGTCACTCTTAGGCAGCGGAAGTTCCGCCTCAGTTTTGAATCAAGATGGCGCAATCTCTGATTGGTTCACTTAGCTGTCTGTCTACGCGCAACCGCAGCACATTCTGTGGATCAAGCGTTACCAGACTCACTTGCTGGTACAGCGATGAGTCATGGATTCTTCCAGGCAAAAACATAGCACCCCAATATATAAAATGATTGTTATGCTATAGTAGAGTAATTCCAACTCAACATTTGATTTAGTATAAAGCTAAAGGCAACCAGAGTATAGGCAACGCAGTGCAGATTTTCATAGCAACTAATTACTATTACATGTACAGTTGTCAAAAGTATAGAAAATGATAAAAACCAATATTGAAATTAAATACTCATTTGAACAAGTATCAGTACTAAAAAGGCCAGTCTCTCCTGAAAAGCTTTAGAATCTCAGTCGTCCATAAACCTGGACGACTGAGGGATTACACAGATATAAAGCCACATGGTAATATTAAAAATGACTAGTGTCTAAATAAAGAGTGGTTTTATTATCATTGTAGAATCGGTATTGATTATTTTATTATATTTTAATATCAAAACTGACCTATATTATTATTTATAAGACCTATATTACATGCTAGAATTGCAGAAACATCTACCTCAAAATCTACCCAATTATAGGCAAAAGGGGAAATTCAATTTGTCAACTGGACAAAAGTTTATTTGGTTGAATTCTTCTGTAAAACCTTGGGAATAAGATGCTTCTGTCGATATCTAAGGTTAAAGTGTAAAAGGTTGCTCTTCTCTGCTAACCTTTTTGTGTCCTTTTCCATCTTTCTTACCAGTCCAACGATGTTTGGCTCGTAGTTGTTCTTAAGATGTGTGTCAAATCCCTCAGTCGAGTTTATTTGGTCAAATAAACTTTTGTCCAGTTGACAAATTGAATTTCTCCTTTTGCCATGGATTCTACCTGGACGACTGAGGGATTCTATACACATACCCAATTATAGTAACTTGAGTATTTTACGTAGTTACTTTCCACCCCTGAATAAGAGCCTTGAAATAATAATCTGGTGCTACATAACTTGTCTTATATAACTTTTTAAAAACTTTGCTTAATACAAGATGAAGGTTGAAAATATACTTTAAGTGAACTGTATCTGATCCACTGTATTTTTCATGTCGCCTATTCTTAATTTTAAACCCTAAAAGCGCCATTAAATGAATCAGATCCTAGTCATGAGTGCTGTGTAGCTGTCATGTGTTTTGGTGTAACATTTCACGCACTTTGCCAACAGTTTTTTGGTTATTTATAATACTGACTTTTTTTTATTTTTTATCTCGCGCTCACACTCGGGGGCGTGGCCTGGGCTGGGCTTACGTTGTGCGTCATCTTATCAGGAAGAAACGGTGCACAGCGAGGAGCCAGCATCGAGGTGAGTTCCATCTAAAATACTGTTATTATTATTGATTACGAGCAAAACAAAGTAAATTATCAACGTATTTAAACATCTGTAGCCATCGTATTTAGTTTGGGCTCGTTTATTGTTTTCAAAGCTGTTGTTTCTTGAGTTAAAAGTTTACAAAAGTTGCCAAGGACGCTTAGCAAAGTGCCTTCACGCTGCGTACTATTGTATCCCCGAACTTCTTATAGATTTTTACCAGTTTAATATTTATTACCAATTTAAAACTAACTAATGCTAAAAAACGAATTAACCATGAGCCGTTTCAAAATGGGGACAGTCTTTTCTTAAACTCGGCATTCAATATTTTCAGTTTTATCCCCTAATTATGAACTAAGCTTCAGAAATTAAACCGTGTTCGTGTCTTGTGTTGTATTCATTTTGACGAGACGGAGCGCTCTTTTTAGAAGGCGAACAAGGCGCTTTCTATTATTGTCTTCTTCAGTAATGCTTTATATTATTAACACGCTGATTCTAGGGCATGTCAATTGAGACTGGAATAATAGTCTCAGCTCCTCTACCAGAGCGCCTATAAAGGGTGTCCTCACATGACCCGTGATGATACGAAACCTTGCTGTATTTTTGGACGACTTTGAATGCTTATTAGAATGAACTTAGATTCTTTTGTTGTAACTTTCTTATCACAGATGGCCTATTGCAAGAAGGGAAAGGACTGAATTAAATAACTTCATGTATACAGCTGTAATGTGGTGCAAATGAATTATTAATTAAAAAAAAAAATCACTATTGTAATGAAATTTAGTATAATGCTTTAACCATCTTTACTTAGTTTGTTATATTTGCGTCTTTTAGTGTATTTCTGTAGGCCTACCGTAAAATCAACAATTGTAACTATGTCATACCAACTTAATCCAGGTTGTGGCAGTTCATCTGATTTCTTTTAGTTCCTACAAATAATTTTTGGATTCAGGAGTATTTCAGTTGTTTAAAATAGACATATATTTCCACTATAGCACTATGTATAGAGCTGTGGTTGGATGTCAAAAATACGAATCAATATAAAATAAAGTTTAAAAAAAATGTATGGAACAACCTGATTAACTGCTGGGTCACAATAATGTCAGAATACATTAATACTACTACTACAAATATACTACTACTATAATATATAATATATAATATACTACAAACAGTTTAATAACATGTTAGTTTTTATTTTATAATCTCCATTGGTTAATTCTGGGCGTTTGACACAATCCCTAGCTCTATTCATACTGTGCAGCTGATGTCCTCAACATTCCCTGGGTGCGTGATTCTAGCTGAGGCACTGCTCTGTCTGAAGCTTTATTGCTCAAGTTAGACTTTAATCTGAATCTAAAATAAAGATTTTACTACAACCTGATCATAAAGAACTGTTTTAGCTCAAAGTACAACAGATGAGCTGATTTGTGCTGTTAAACAAGCCTCTCATACATAAAATTATAGTGAGCTACTTTTTCATATACTTTTTTTTTAAATTAAAAATCAAACACTTAAACAGGACCATAAAAGCTTGTATTGATCGCAAGCTCCTGAAAATGTGCTGTTTAAACCCATTTTGTATTTTTTCTTGAGTTTTTAGACCATCTTAAAATATATTTGGCTGTGTTTGCTAATGTGTGCATTGTGTCACCGTGGTAACCGCTGAACATTTCACCATAGAGATACATGTAAAACCAATAGCATCCATAGTAACACCAGATAACTCCATCTTTGTGTCCCTCTCTCTACAGACTGGTTGTTAAGCATGCCTGACGACATGGACAAACCTCTGATCCGTGATCGGGGCTCTAGACTCCTGGAGGCCACTCAGACTGAACCTGGGTCTCCTCTGGTCGGGATCTTGGGCACAGGGGACTTTGCTCGCTCTCTGGCCCGCCGTCTGGTCTCGGCTGGGTACCAGGTGGTGGTGGGCAGCCGTAACCCAAAACGTTTGACTGCTCTGTTTCCTGATGAGGCTGAGGTATGGGGGTTTTAATTACAAATACTCAAATTATACTAGAATTATTTCATTTTTTGACACGTTATCTGCAGTGTTAAAGGTGCACTATGTAACTCCCTCACCTGCTTGTTTTCATGGATATGTCACTGGTCTGCCTGGAAATTCAGTTACAGATGGTTTATATCTCAAAAATACCTAGAAAAACTATGGGCGGGGTTGCCTCTCAACAGATCTGACCTGTAACTTGGCAAGATAGAAAAGTTTAATGCCATACTGTGAAACATTCCAGACAAAGCAATGATATCTATATGAAGAAAATCATTTGACCCCTCCCCTCCATTAGAGAAGTTACACAGTGCACGTTTAGTACAGTTCAGTTTATTAGGGGTGCACAATTTTGGGAAAATCTAATTGTAATTTTCCAAGTATTGCGTTTTTATTTGTAATGTATGTTAAAAAGTAGGATTCTGTTCAGACTGCACACTGTAAACAACTCCAGGAGCATTAACAATTGAGTGAAGACTGAAATCTGAGCTAATAAACTAATACAAGAATCCTATGCATTTTATGCATTGGTAGAGATCTAAACTACAGTAAAATAGGATTGTTCTTATAAAAAATCAGGATATTTTGATAATTGTGCCAACTTAAATTACGATTTTGTTTTGATTGCGTTATACAGGGGGTCCTCGGGTTACGACGTAGATCCGTTCTTAAGACGCGTCGTAACCCGAATTTCGTCGTAAACCGGATTTTGCCTTTGATCTTCCAACCAAAGCACCAATAACCTTTCCATCTGAATAATTAGACCACTACGCTGTTTGGTTATCACTGCCGCTTTCATAGGAGCAGATCAGAGCCCACATCAGGTACTTCCGCCCACATTGGACACGCACATGAGGCTGTCTTCTTCTCCCTACAACCACAACAGAGCGTATTCTTCCGCCGTGCGCCGCGCGCCGTTCGCGTTTGTTTACATCTCTTACCACGCTAAATCGCGTAAGACGGAATGACGCGTAATATATACATATTTTTTTTAATGGGGGCGCGTTCGTAACCACGAAACGTCGTAACCCGAGACCGTCGTAACCCGAGGACCCCCTGTATTGTGCAGCCCGATAATTTCACTTTCACTTGACTTTTTGAATTGACTGTATTTGCCCATTTGCCGTCCCCCCCCAAAACTATTTCTGTGTTGTTTCTCTTCCCTGTGGTAATAATTACATGTTTGGGTAGATTTTCTCTGCTTAGCCTAATCACTGTTGTCTTTTGACTGAAGGATTTGAGCAAAGCCTTGGCTGTGTGAAAACAGCCCCCTCCGCCAGTTGTGAATATGTTAAGTATACTTGTTTTGTGTAAGGGAAAACTTATTTTGTATTGATGAATAGATAATAGGCAAGTTTATCATTAAAGGGTCCATATTACACTGTTTTCTGATCTATAACGTTGTTTCCTCATCACAAACAAACCTGGAGTTGTTTCATTCACACATGTTCAACACACTACCTGCATATTCAGGCTGAGGTCCTCTCTCAAACAGAAAACACTGTTCCACCTTGTGATGTCGTGTGGTAATACAGGAAGTGCTCCACTGTGTTTTTAAACTCCATACACCTTCACTAGAATTATTTGGATAAATACAGCCCTGGAATTGCCAATCTCTACTGAACAAAAGGTAAACGGTAGCTCTCAACTTGAACACTACCGCTTCATGACATCACAAGGTGAAAGAGCATTTTGAGCTTTGGAGATGTAGATAAACTATTAATAAAGGATTACTCAAACTCAACTCCAGGTATGTTTTCGATGAGGTAACAACATGAAAACTATGGTTAAAAGCTCACAAGAGTCAATTTTGCGCAATATAGGACCTTTAATTTCCAGCCAATGTTTGCTATTGTCTGTGTCTATAGCAAAACTGAAAACCCATAATTGCATAAAATTGTCCGTGATGAAAACAAAGGTTAAAGTTATTTGGCGCTAATGATTTTATTTTGAACTGTTTACAGCTCAAAATTGCACACACAATCCTTCCAACACTTTTGGAACAGTTACATTTCTAACATTTTTCCAGTAAAACTCACTTCTGTCTAATTATTAAAATTAAACCGTTCTATTTCTGTGAACTTGGCTTTAAAATGGTAATACAAGATGCTAAGAGTATAATTCATCATATTGACGTAATGTTAAGTTGCACTATGTAACTTTTCTGGTACGAGTCCAGCTCCTTTTGTGCCCATGGAGATATGCTAGGGAGATTGCTTTACCTGGAATGTACCACAGTATGGCATTAAACTCGCTTATTATTTAGTTATAGGTGTTTTTTTTACGATAAAAAAATATGCATTTTACTGTGCCTCTTCACAAATCAGACCTGTAAATTTGCATGGAAATAGATCAGTTTAATACCACACTATGAAAAATTCCAGGCATAGCAACAACATCTCCAGAGTGACAGAAAATTACACAATACACCTTTAAAGGGATAGTGCGGTTTTTTTTATGTGAATCTGTATGGCTTCCCCTTCAACAGTGTCGTGAGATTAACACTGACTTACCCATGACAGCGTTGTCTGGGCCCAGTTCTGCTCCGGTTCCATAGCTCGCGAACGTAGTTCCGGTAAGTTAGCCAGGACAGTTAATAAAGCTTGTTTTTCTTCTCAAAACAACTTTTGTCCAACAAGTGAGTGAGGGCCAGCTCTGTCCTGGGCTGTTCTCTGGACTCTGTAGAGGAGGTGGCTGAGAGGAGGGTACTGGCCAAATTCATGTCCATTAAGGACGACACCTCTCACCCTCTGCACCGGACTATTGAGGAGCTGAGCAGCTCCTTTAGCAGCCGACTAAGACACCCCCAGTGCAAGAAGGAGCGCTACCGCAGATCCTTCATCCCCACCGCCATCAGACTGTATAATTCTAACATATAGGCCAGACGTGCAATATCCTCCTTTTTCATGTGGATGTGTTACTATTATCATTATTGCTATTTTCCATTATTATTGTTATTATTACGTATTACTATTTGTATTATTTATTACTTACTTTATCCCCTCCCTGCCTGCATGCAATTTTTCCCTCTTGTCCAAATGTCCTGGAGCTACTGTGGCGAGTAAATTTCTCCTGTGTGAGATCAATAAAGGCTTATCTTATCTTATATATTTGTCGTACCGCATCCGCTTACAAGTGAACACGCTAATAATAGTTCATCTGCCCGCAGTGATACGACTCGAGAGAAAATAACCCCAATGCGAATTAGGCTGCTGAATTTTTAGCGGACAACTGTTTGTGACGCAAATATATAACTTTTTGGACAAATGTTGTTTTGAGAAGAAAAACAAGATTTAGTAACTGTCCTGGCAAACTTGCCGCATTGACTTTCACTGATTGTCTGTATCATATGATCCGATTTTGTAGTTGGCATTAAAACTCATCTTGGTTTAATCCTCAATAAGACTCAATGGCATTTTCAGTAATCCATAGACAATAAATATTTTTTTAGGGAGTAGAATTAACACAAAGCAGTAGCAGTCTCAGTCGTACATTACTTCAGTTATAGATAATTCTAAAACTATTTGAAGAACGCTCCAATTAATTATCTATGTTTGTTTCTTTAGTCTAGTGGGGGTGTCAAACTGTTCCAGAAAGGGGCCGGTGTGGCTGCAGGTTTTCTTGCCAACCAACCAAGGCCACACCTTCAACTGTCTGAAGACTGAGATCAGTTGATTAAATGAGTCAAGTTCTGGTGTTCTGCTGCTTAGTTGGAAAGAAAACCTGCAGCCACACCGGCCCCTTTTTGGAACAGTTTGACACCCCTGGAATGTAATTACCACCATTTCCCTTGGGACAGAAAAATGTTGTGACAAATGTGGCGTCATGTAACTTTTCTGGAGGAAGGTGTGCCATCTGCTTGTCTCCATGGAGATGTTATTGCTTTGTCTGGAATAATTCACAGTATGGCATTAAACGATGGCCATGTTACATATGTGGTCTGTGTAAAGATGCATTTTTGAGCAATAAAAACACCTATAATTAAATAAATACAAGGCAGATGTTTAAAGGCCTACTGCGGAACATTCCAAGCAGACGCCACATGGAGACAAGTAGATGGCAGAAACCAGAAACGTTACATCTGCACCTTTACCTGAGCATATATTTGAACCTCAAAGGACTTTGTTTTTATTGTTCTTATTCTGCTGTAACTTTTATAACAGTCTTATGACAGTCACAGTATTGTCCTTAAGTGTTCCTGAGAACGGATGTATAGTACTTGATTGTGCCTAGAAGATGATGTTTAACAAGCATAAAAATACAAAACAACAAAGGCAGGAAATTGAAGTGCATATGAGGTGAGACAACTCATTTCACAACTGTAGGTTTTCTCAAAATACTGTAATATGGGTCCTTTAAAGTGGGCCTATGATGCAGTAGACTTTTCAGAGCTTTTCATCATGTTATAGTTGTTTCCCCTTCTCATTTACTCACCCAAAGTTGTATTTGGAGTTTTTTGTGAACCCTCTGTTTTCACCCAAACACGCCCACTGCTCTGTTCTTTTGACAGCATCACGGAGTAATTGTGGTACAAATGAAAAAAAATCTGTAGCTATCTGTAGGAGGTGCCACCAACTTCACAACTCTTTTGTTGTAATGACATTTACGCTGATTGTTTCTTCATTTAAGTCATTTAAGATGAATATTGCGATTTAAAATGTCCAAATGATAACATAATGATCCACAGGTGTCATAGATTATAATATACAGTAGAGGAGATTATTTATGTTTTTACTTCTACTGTGATTTTAATATATTTCTTATTCTGTAAAGCACTTTGAATTACTTTGTGTACCAATTGTGCTATACAAATAAACTTGTCTTGCTTTGCCTTCTTAAACACTAAATTGTTTTGTTTAGGTGGTGTCTCAACTGGAAGCCGTGAGCCAGGCTGACATCCTCTTCGTGGCCTTATTCCCAGAGCATTACTCGTCTCTGGTGGAGTTGAGGCAGGCTTTGGAGGGAAGGGTCCTGGTGGATGTGAGTAACAGGTTGTGCCTCAGTCAGGTCGGACCCTCCAACGCCGAACAGCTCGCCGCCATGTTCCCTGAGAGCCACGTGGTGAAAGGGTTTAACACCATCTCTGCCTGGACGCTACAGACCGGCCCCAGAGATGGTAGTAGACAGGTATCGGTCTTCTTTTGTTGTGATGGTGAGACTTCTCAAGGGGCTTATCCTCCAAACAAATAGATTTACAAGGTATATACAGGATACAAGAGTGGTTGAACAGGATGCTTATTTAATCTGTTATCAAAATACGTTGTAGAATGTGTGTGTAACATCCCTCAGTCATCCAGGTATAATCCATGGCAAATGAGAAATTCAATTTGTCAGATGGACAAAAGTCACCATTGCCATGCTGTAGGATTTGTGTCCATTGTTGCCATGGCCACAATTAAAACATTTATTTCTCATTAAATGGTAAAAGTACTCAAAATGATGCCTAGAAACAGTAAAATTTAAACCACACTTGCAAAGTACATTAAACATAGCTCCTGCATCTTGCTGGTGTTTTTATATCTCCAGAACTCCTTAAAAATATGGATTCTTACTGTGAGTGGGCTTGCCTTGCCACAGATCTGACCTGTAGCTTGGCATGAATACTTTAAAGGAAAAGTAACGTTATTTTACAATCTGAGCCTTCTTTCGGTAATAAAACAAGTCGTTTGACTCACCCATAGCACGTTCGTGTCATTTGGAGCTGTTTGGTGAAAGTTATGTTGTAGCGTATCCGTTAACATGAGTATTCGGGGCATTACTTTGCGGTCTCCAAATAACACAAACTTTAGCACTTTTCAAATCATAGAAGCCCGATGTCTTAATGTAAGATTTCGTTTGAAGCAAAAGTGGCCTGTAATCCGAGATTTAGCCATAGTTTCGAGTAGATGAGGACGCCAGTGCGCATGCGCGGACTGTGCTATCAGCTCCCGGGACCCAAACATGAAACGCAAAGCTGAAAACTATGGATAAATCTCGGATTACAGGCCACTTTTGCTTCAAACAAAATCTTACATTAAGGCATCGGGCTTCTATGATTTGAAAAGTGCTAAAGTTTGTGTTATTTGGAGACCGCAAAGTAATGCCCCGAATACTCATGTTAACGGATACGCTACAACATAACTTTCACCAAACAGCTCCAAATGACACGAACGTGCTATGGGTGAGTCAAACGACTTGTTTTATTACCGAAAGAAGGCTCAGATTGTAAAATAACATTACTTTTCCTTTAAAGAACTCATTTGTACAATGTATATCCATGGGATGGGTGATCACTGTTCCAATGGAAACTGACAATTCAGTGCCTTTGAATGATAAAAAATGCTATAAAACGCACTAGAAACAGGAAGATGAGACCACAGTTCCACAGTACGGCATTAAATGTATCTATCTTGTATTTATTCAATTGCAGGTGTTTTTATTGCCCAGATAATAATAAAGTGTGCCTTAACCCTAACCTTAACCTTCTTACTTTGAGTTAGCTTGCCTTGCCATAGATCTGACCTATAACTTGGCATGGTAGCGTCAAGTTCTCGTCTCATACGTTTAATGCCATACTGTGGAACATTCCAGGTAAAGCAATAGCATCTGCATTGTGTCAAGAAAGTGGCGTACTCTCCCACCAAAAAAAAGTTTATTGTTTGTTACTGTAGCATTATAATTTGAGTATTTCTTTAATATTCAAATTGTCAATAATGTAACTCTCAGCAAACAAATACTAAAATGATTTCTGTCTTTTCTCTTGCAGGTTTTTCTGTGCAGTGACAGTAGCGTGGCCAAAGCTTCAGTCTCTCAGCTGTGCAGGAGAATGGGCTTCGTCCCTGTTGATATGGGCCTTTTATCCGCCTCTTTGGAAATCGAAAACATGCCTTTATACCTATTCCCATCATGGAAAATCCCGGTGCTCTTCTCTTTCGCGCTTTTCCTATTTTTTTACTTGTACAACTTCATCCGAGGAGTCGTGCATCCTTACGTCACATCTGACAAAAACGCTTTCTACAAAATGCCGATTGAGTTGGTGAACGTGACTCTGCCCTGTGTGGCACTGGTCATGCTAACGCTAGTATACGTGCCAGGTCTGTGCGCGGCGTTCCTACAGTTGAGGTGGGGGACGAAATACAAAAGATTCCCAGATTTTTTGGATAACTGGCTGATTCGGAGGAAGCAGTTTGGGCTGTGTAGTTTTCTCTGTGCGGCGCTACACATGATCTACAGCTTGTGTTTACCAATGAGGAAGTCTGAGCGCTACACGATGCTAAACCAGGCTTTTAAACAGGTATGTCGATTGACTGATTAGTGCATTTCTTTCAGCCAAATAATAAGAAGCCAAGTAGTATGTTTTTAAATGGTTGCATATATTTAAATATTAGTTTATATTGTGTTTTCACTGTTGTATGGGAACACTGAGTCTAAAATTTGAAAAAAAAAAAATACAGATCTGCATAGCCAAGAGCAGTATTTGAATGTAACCATATATTTTTGTCAATATGAGAACTAAACCAGTGTATGTAAAAGAACTAGGTCTGAGGACTAAACCGTAATCTGAACCAGGACTGAAAAAAAGACTAAACCACAACCTGGATTAGCTTGATTCGTGTCTTCCTTTCTGCCAGATTCAAGAGCTGAGAGTGTATTCAAAGTGCATTTTACTACTTTTTTTTAAAGCTAGTTAAAGTTTTGTCCCTTTTTAATGTTGTGGTTGCAGTTATGGAATTACCTCTACCTCTGTCATATCTGCTGCCCACCTCCAACCAGGAAGACAATTTATAAGCGTCACTAAAATTAAAACGCTAACTATTTTTTGTTGTAATTCTTAAATCAGTAGTTATGTTAAATCAACACCATGACCTGAACCAGATCTAATCCAGGACTAAACCAGCAGAAAACCAGGACTAATCAGGCAAAAATCAGGACAAAATCAGGCCTAAACCAGGAATGCACTCAGATTAGACAGCGAACAAAAAATAAATTTAATTGGAGCTGAACTGGGACTGAATCAGGTCTAAACAAGGTCTTCCTTTAGATTTGACAGAACTAAAACAAGTCCAACACAGGTCTGAACCAAGTTGAAACCAGATTGAAACCAGGACTAAACTAGGACAATACCAGACCACCTTTTACCGACTATATTAGGACTATCACAATGTGCAAATATTATGAGAAAACGTCACAAATATTGTTTGATAACCTTTATTTATCTATTGATTGATTGATTCATCCATCCATCTCCAGGTTAAAGACGGTATAGAGAACTCGTGGGTGGATGAGGAGGTGTGGAGGATGGAGCTGTACGTTTCCGTGGGGATAATGGCGATCGGACTTCTGTCTCTGCTCGCCGTCACGTCACTGCCCTCTGTGGCCAACACGGTCAACTGGAGAGAGTTCAGCTTCATACAAGTACGATATCAACCAATGTAATGTTGTGTCACTGAATATCCACGGCTTTCAAAATAATAAAAATGCACTGTTGCCATAGCAATTGACAATTCAAAAGTTATATATTTATATTTATATTTATATTTATATTTATATTTATATTTATATTTATATTTATATTTATATTTATATTTATATTTATTAATATTTATTAGTAGACATATTAGTTTTTACCCACATTAGTGTGTGCCCAGATCAAAAACATACCCAGAGTTGTGTTTTTGCTTTATTCATGCTTGTTTTATTTATCCATTATTCCAAAGTCATCTTCTCTGAGCACACAGATAAAACTGCGGGCTGCCTCATGTAACTTTTCTGGTGGGGAATCGGCCACCTGCTTGTCTAACGGAGATGCTATTGCTTTGCCCGCAATTTTAAACTGTCACACATATCTGACTTCTTATTGGCGGTGTTGCCTCTCCACAGATGTGTCATGTAACCTGCTCTGGGGGCAGATTCTCCACCAGAAAAGTTACATAATGCAGCTTTAAGTATACTTTTTTATACATTTACAATTGGCAACAATACATTTGATTCACTAGACACTTAAAATACGTGATTCTGAGTTAGTGTGAGTTTGGGACCCATTTTTGTTTTAGGTTTTGTTTTTTTTAAGAATTAGCATGTATCCTCCTGTGGCTAGGCGCTTTTCCTTTTAGTTTATTTTATTTATTGTCATTTACAAAACCACCCATTAGACGTTACATCTGTGTTCAATAATGAGAACAAACAGCAGCATGTCCTCTATACCCAAATGACGTTTTTACATAGCTCAAATTTGTGGATCTTTTTCATTTTCTTATGCCGGATTCAATCTTAACAACAGAGATGGCCTTGGACATATTCAGTCCTTAGTTATTCTACGTATGTTCCAGTTTCCAACGTTAAACTTCCTCTGTGGCAAATGCATCAGGAGGGCTCTGACTCACTCTCATCCCCTCTCATCAGCCATATTGTTCCCTCTTCATCCTTCACTTAAAATAATCCGGTGCCCGTCAGATTAGTCATGAGTACATTTGGTTAGTTTAGCTTCAGTACATATGAAAGCCCCGGCTGCATGCAGAGTTGAAGGTCCTATATGACGCCAATTTGACTATTGTGAGCTTTAAGCCGTGTTATAATGTTGTTACCTCCTCAAAAACGTACATGGAGTTGTGTTTTGTTTCATTCACACATGTTTGAGTAATCCTTTATTATTAGTCTGTCTACATCTCCAAAGCTCAAAATGCTCTTTTCCATCTTGTGATGTCATGAAGCGTAGTAAACAGCTACCTTTTACCTTTTGTTTAGTAGAAATTGGAAATTCAAACGCTGAATAGATTCTCCTAATGAATCTAATGAAGGTGTGTGGAGTTTAAAAACACAGTGGAGCATTACCACATGACATCACAAGGTGGAACAGAGCATTTTCCGTTTTTTAAAATTGTGTTTTTGATATTTAATACTCCAGTTTTCTTTTTTTCTATTATGAACTGCTGCTGTCATTTCAAATACTGATGAGATGTTTTTCAGTTGCAAATATCTGCAGGATCTACAATCTTTTCTCTCCATTCAGCTACAGTGGCTTGAGGTGCAATTTCCAGTACATGACAGTTACAGCTCTCCCCCATTCAA
Source organism: Paratrypauchen microcephalus (assembly GCA_036785185.1). Classification (NCBI taxonomy): domain Eukaryota; kingdom Metazoa; phylum Chordata; class Actinopteri; order Gobiiformes; family Gobiidae; genus Paratrypauchen; species Paratrypauchen microcephalus. The sequence continues at coordinate 5,621,990 of JAVJIX010000043.1, read as the reverse complement.
GCTACATTACCACACATATAATATTTTATGTATAAAACCCCCATGGCGAAACATAGAAGGTGTTGCTTACTTCATTTGCCTCTGTGTTCTCTAATTACTGACAGCATTACTCAGCACAGTTCATATAGGTCACATGTGTTGGGTCAGAGCACATTGTCTTGTTCTCCATCAGCTACGAGCCTCATGAGCTAATGAACGTGACTGGTTAGAGGACGCACTGACTTCAATACTGACTTTACTTGATACAGTGAGACGTATAGATAGACCAATTCAATTTCATGATGTTTTAAGAGTGATAAAAGCTGAAGTATGTAACTTTTTTTAGTGTTATAAGCGAGTTAAAACTAAAACAACTGGACTTAGGCTGCGTCCCATTTCTCTATCTTACCCCTTCGTCTTACCCCTACCCCTTAGTTTAGTGCATTCATGTGAGGGCAAAGGGTGTCCCAATTCTAATTTTGATCAAGGGCTCAGGCCACAACCGAGGTCTACATATCCCTTGAAATGAAGTAAGCTCTCGTCCAGGCTTGGAACGAAGGGGTACGCCTACAAGCTCAGGCAGGTTTTGGGATCAGGATGGCAGCGTCACATCGACCAGCCAAGGAGTCTCATAAATGTATTTTCAGCAGTTGTAATTATTGATTAACAGTTTAAGATGATTTACAATTATGACGCTTATGTTCTACGTTACTTTTAGTGAACTGTTGTTGCGGTTTTAATTGTAGTGATGTCTGTTTAGCCGACGTTATAGTTTTCATCGAACTTTCATGTATAAACAAGCTTTTTTTTTTTTTTTGTCGAGCTGAGGTACCCGATAATCCTTCACATTTGTTTACATTTCTTTACGTCAGTTGTTGTCGCCTCTGTAGACGTAGCAGCCAGGCAGAGGCGAGGGATGATGACGCAAACTGTAATCAAGTGGTGTCCCATTTCTTAGGGGAACATTCGTACCCCGAGCCCTCTCAGCTCGGTATCGAGGGCCAAGACAAAGACGTAGATAACTTAGCTTGCAATCAACCAAACAGCCTCTTAAAAAATCTGACTTATAAACACGTTATTTTGATTGATTATTTCACTTAAAAGCCTACACTTAGCATCACACCCCCAGGAAATATTGACAACATCAGCTGCGAAGTATCAGTAGATTTTAGTTGTCTATGTATCGTCTTATTTACCAAAATAAATCTTGACAATTCCTATTTTGTTCTTTTTCAGTCCACTCTCGGCTACTGTGCTCTGTTCATGGCCACGCTCCACACCTGTTTGTTTGGCTGGACCAGAGCTTTCGACCCAAAGCAGTACCACTTCTACCTCCCTCCCACCTTCCTCCTCGTGGTCATCCCCCCCGTACTGGTCCTGATTCTCCGCTCGCTCCTCTTCCTGCCCTGCGCCGCTCTCAAACTCAGGAAAATCCGCCGAGGCTGGGAGAGGAGTCGGAATATTAGATTCACGCTGCCAGACGAAGACGGCCGCAACGGGCTGGAAGATGTCAGCCAAGTCTGAGATCAAGTTAGCATGTTAACTCCCACCGGAATGAATGACGAATACATCCTTGAAACACACTGAAGGCTCCTCTCTAAGGTTTAACTGTCTTCCAAATAAGTATAGTTAAAAATAATGTAGATATATTCCAATGAACTTGAGTTTGTTGCACTAAGTTGTATGTTTGTGTATGCATTTTCAGTGTTTCTGTTATACAAAAATCAGGCATAGCATTGTAACTACTGACAGGTGAAGTGTATTTTATGTTTTCATCATGGTAGCTGTTATTTTAAGCAGGGTAAAACTTTTCTACCATGTTATCATCAAAAATCAAAAACATGCCAGAGCATCGCATTTTTAAAACGATAAAAGTAACATGCTGAAATAAATATGTAATGTATTAGCGATTAATACCCCATAGAAGTGTAATACCCACCTCTATTAAGTATTTATTATCAAGTAAATATATTTGATAACAGGGAACATTACACGAATACTACAGTTTCTTACATCATCCAAATTTGGTTTTAAATATAACAAAAATAACTTTAATAATAATAACGATAATTGATAATTTTCTTCAAATATTAATTATTCAGGATTTTCAATTCAATTTTAAAGATTGGCTGTAGATCTTTCCTTGAAAAAGATACATAGCAGGATGAAACCAAGTCTAAAATATAGGAAAAAAATATAAAAATAAAAGAATAGCTTAAGAATGACTACTAACAAGTGAAATGTATGCTACTTTTTCATCATGGTAGCTCTTTGTTGGTGGCGTATTTTAAACAGGGTAAAACTTTTCTACCATGTTATCATCAAAAATCAAAAACATGCCACTATATAGTATTTTCAAAACAATAAAGGCAGCAGTGATCAAAATAAGCAAGTGTAATACTTTAAGAAACCAGTGAATATATTTTCTGTTCAAATTTGCTCAGTTGGAACAATGGTGACGAGCCCCAAAAAAATCTATATTTTGATGGAAACGACGACACCAATTAAGTAAATACTGTGAGAAAATCTGGTTTTAAACTTGGTGTACTATTGTGGGGACTGAAAGTTAGTGCTTGGCATTTTTTCATACTGGCTAATGGTTCCTGGCCTCAAAACGAATAGTTAGATGACAAATTTGTGATGACGCCAGCTCTGCCCAGTGCATGTGATTGTATCTTTGAACAAGACACTTCACCCACCAGTTCAGTGTTAAGGATGGGCTTTAGATCTGTCCTTTAAAACGATGTATAGCTGAAGAAAAGCTAGAATTAAGAATGAATTAACTGAGTAAAAACTAGGAAAACTGGGTCAGAGAATCAGCCCGTTTGTATTACAGAGATAAATGGTTATAATGTTATGGCCCGCTGGTTTACTCAATCACAAGTTTTCTATTTGAACTTTTATTAATTTCATGTTGTACTAATGAGGTGTGCTTTGTGTCACCTGTTTTGCTCTTTGTTTTGATGCTGCCGTTTTGACTTGTGCCACACTGCCCCCGGTCAACAGCCTTTAATTAGCAGGACACTCCATGACACTATAATTTATTTTTATCTTTATGTCACTGTCACGAAAAAAACAAAACAAAAAATCAACTGTTGGCAATTCACTTTTACTTTTATTATTACTACAAAGTTTAATATATTAACATTATTTCAATCAGTTGTATATTATGTAGAGATTAAGACTATAATGTAAGCATTTTTTTTTAATCAACTTGTGCCAAAGATGTAACTTGATCATTTTTGTTAAGCCTTTTAGTACAATGTAAAATGTGTGTATGCAAAAATTCTTACACTGTAGATTAATGTAAAGTGCATTACAAATAAAATTTATTATTATTATTATTATTATTTTATTTTTTCTTTGACCTGATTGTGCTGTGTAGTGTTTGGTGTTATACTGCACTGCCATCTGCTGGTGAAGCTGTTAATTGCAGCAAAAATGACACCGTATTTACCTGGATGGAGATGGTAAAATACTCTTTTGTTTGTTAATGAACTGTCCAAAAATAATGGTACACATGCATGATTTAATGTGGTCAACCGTTTTGTTTTGCGTTGTTAATTACAATGGCAACGGTGATACATCTTCATCGCTCATTCATCACTGAAAACCAAGAATAGCCTCCTGGGACCCGAAGAAAAAAAGTGTATCTAAATTATTATTATTTTAATTTTCTATTTGGAAGTGAATGAACACCTTAGCATTTACATTTTGTTAGTTTTATTTTTATTCATTATGGAGTAACATGTCCTCTATAAATGGACTGTAATATGTAACGTTAAATCCATGTCAAGTTAACAACCTAACAAAAACCTTTTTTTTCTTTTTTCGGTCGGTTCTACAGTCACCTCAAACATTTTTTAGACTCCCTTTTAATTTCTTATTTATTAATTGATTTATTTATTTTTATTTATTCTTTTTTATGTTTTATTTTTATGTATTGATTTACTTATTTATGTATTTTATTTATATATATTATTTTTTATGTAATATTATTGTTATTTATTTTATTATTATACATTTTTTTTAATCATAGTGCAGCCACAAACTAGAGTCTATCTCAAAACTTAAAAGATGTCCACTATCTTATCTTATAAAGAACACAAATGAATGGGTGGGTCTCAGGAGGATAGAGCACTATAGATTCAAGATTGTTTATTTGTCATATGCAGGATCAGCACAAGGTCAACAATGCAATGAAATGTTTAGGATCAGAAGAAACTGCTGACTCGCTAAGATAGTCGAGAAGTACTAATAGCATGCAATAATAGTACATGGTAAAAAGTGCAGGGGAAAAAGTAAACAATATAATAAAAATATGTAATAAAATATAATAAAACACAAAGGTACAGGTAGGATTAAATAAGGTGTAAGTAGGTTGCACATAAAATACTAATTACTGTGTATGCTAATTGGTACAGACTAGTTTTGAATACAAGTTTGCCTTTTTACAATCCAAACTAGTATTCCAACTGCTTCACTCCTCAGTATCCCAGCAAATGCAGTCCCGGCGCCCCCTTTTGGGAATTCGCTGTAAGTCCTTTTCCGTGCACATACACAATTGAAAGAGATCTCTGGTATTCTTGGGCTTTTGAAAGAATCGAGACAAAGCATACTCTATCCTTGGACCAGTTGACTGTTATTTGATAGTTGGCAGTTTTTTGTTTTCAAACCATGTGCGTTGAGGTCCCACCCACTTTTCTGAAGCCACACGCCCAAAAACTTGATTTGCAGGATGAGTGGGGCAACACTGGAAAGAGCAGAGTCTGAACTGTAGCTGAACTCATGTGGTTCTGTTGAAATCATGTCTGTAAGTGTTTCCAACTTTCATAGCGGCAAAAACGAATATAGAAAGTGATTATTGATTGGCAAAATGTGCAATAATATCTGTTTTTATCTATTCAAACAGGAAGCCTTTTTGAAAGCAGCAGAGGAGGTTAAAGTCCTAAAACAAACCCCGAATAAGCAGGAAATGTCTTCTTTGTACGGTCTATACAAGCAAGCCACAGTGGGAGACGTCAATATTGGTGAGTTTTATTCTATTTATTTCAATTTTTAAAAAAAATGGCAGTTGTATAGGAGTGACTGGAGTTGTACATTAGGGTGGGACCACGAGCAAAAAATGAAGCAGGACTAGTTGTGATTCATTTTCAAAATTATGTAATGTTCATCTGTTGTTTGGGTTGAAAAATGTATACTTGAGTTTCAGAATGGTGGAAATTTAGGACGAATGTCATAAATAATTTAAAACTACATACATTTGTTTAAGCTTTTGGTAAATGGCTTTCTCAAAATGCTGCCTATAAAAGGAATCTGACACCCATCTACTGTATAAATAATATAATATAGTAAATAATATAGAAGTATGATAAAATCTCTGTCTTGAAGTGATAAGAGGTGGTTGAAAAAATCAGGAATTCATTGTCAAAAATCAGGAGACTGCTTTTTGAAAATTGCAGTTTTTTCAGTAATAATATTCTTTCATATAGTTATTCAACTCTGGATAAAAGTAAGAGACCACTGCATTTTTTTCTGAAATCAGCATCTCTACATGTATTATAGCCATTCCATTCCAGCGTCTGTTGAATTCCAACACAAACACAAAGCTGAGCTACTTCAGTTCTTGCACCAGGAGTGGAATAAAGTCACCCAAGAACAATGAACAATGAACAATGAAAGACTTGTGGAGAGCATGCCAAGACGCATGAAAGCTGTGATTAAAAATAAGAGATATTGCACCAAATATTGATTTCTGAACTCTTCTTAAGTGTAAACATTAGTATTATGTTGCTTTAAAATGAATTTGATATTGTTTCTTTGCATTGTTTGAGCTCTAAAAAAATGTATCTTTTTGTTATTTTGACCATTTGTCATTTTCTGCAAATAAATGCTCTAAACGATAATATTTTTATTTGGAATTTGGAGGAAATGTTGTCAGTAGTTTATAAACTCAAACAAAAATGTTCCTTTTGCCCAAACACATACCTATAAGTAGTAAAATCAGAAAAACTGATCATTTTGCAGTGGTCTCTTATTTTTTTTCCAGAGCTGTGTTTATTAGAAGAGAAATGCCCAGCTCTTTTAATATATTTTTATTGCACAGTAAATTGAAAACAGCTCCAAAAATACCAAGTGGTGCCGAACATCTAACGAACTAAAGCTACACTACGTAACTTTCTGCAGTCACAATCAGTCAGTCTCTTCCACCCTGACCTCCTCTTAGCCTTTAGCCTTTATTTTTTCCTCTCGAGAAATTAATAAATAAATGAGCATGAACTATTGTTTTTAAGTGGTTTGAAATACTGTCATTCATGCGTTTGTCATAGATCACTGTACATAAAAGTGCACTATGCAAGTTTTTACTCAGTGGAGGGTTCATTGTGTGCTTGTTATTGCTTTGCATGTTACATTATTGCTTTGTCTGAAAAGTTCCACAGCATGGCATTAAACTCATCTTGTTTATCTAAATGTATCTTGCTAAATGATATTTTGATAACTCCACAGATATGATTTGTAACTTGGCATAGTGCGGAAGATGCCAGGCAAAGAAATAACATCTCCATGGAGACGAGCACGTGGCGAACCCTCCGCCAGAAATGTTACATAGTGCAACTTTAAATCCGCAGGAAAGGAATGAACAGGAACTAAATGTACATTCAAAGTTATTGCTGTATTCACATTGACATTAACCAGGGGTCAAAGTTAAAAGTAATCTACAGTATTTTATGATTGTTTGGTAAAGTCAGCTTCCTATTATGAGCTACTTTTCCCATTCAGGAGACTAGCTATAATATTTAGTTTGAAACTGTTAATCGCTATGGCAACGGTCTTACGGGAAGTGACAAGGAACAAGATTCCTTTTGCTTTTAATATTTGGTCTTAAATTGTTTGCTATGGCAAAGGACCTCATCATTCTGAAACCCACGATTATGGATAAGACAGACAGATCCTTTATTGATCCAGAGGGAAATTCAAGTTTTGCTGCAGCAAACTGTCCCGGTTGATTTTGCTGCCACATTTCCACTGCACTTCTCAGCTGTCGTTGTGTCTCAGTCAAAGGTTTAACAGGAGGACAGGTCAGGGAAGGTCAGCAGATCCTTTGTCAGGGCAGTTTGAGGAGAGGAAGAGCCTAAAGTGTCCCTCCTCTGAGTCCTGCAGCATCACAGCAGCCTCCAGGGGGCGCCAGGTGAACACAACAGGAAAGGCCTCGCTCTTACTCTGGTACTTCGGTTGGTGACGAAATGGTCCATTCCCTCAAAGTGTTTCCTCTGGAAGATCTTCTGCCACATTTGTTGTCACATATGATGTAAAAAAAAACTGTAGCATCTCAAATGTCCATAGCTAGCTCCTTCACTAGCTCCCTAAACTGTTGCCTGGTTTTCATGGATACGAGAAAAACAAACCACTCAAGGGACATTAGCTCATTAAAAAAGTAATGAGAGCAAAAAAATGCATGGTAATCAGATTTACAATTACCGAAGCAAAAACAGCAAAAGTCAAATCAAGTCCAAAGTACAGTTGTATGAAAAAGTTTGGGCACCCTTGACAGTTGCCATTATTTTGATTCATAAATCATTGGGTGTTTGGGTCCACAATGTCATTTTGATCTATTAAATAACTAATGGACATATTTCAGCAGTGAAATTAGGTTTAACAGTGATTTCACAAATGTGCAATATGCATCAAAAAAATTAGACCGGTGCATAAATTTGGGCACCTTAACAGAAAAATCATATCAATATTTAGTAGAGCCTCCTTTTGCAAAAATAAAAGCCTCTAGATGCTTCCTACAGCCTCTAATGACTGTCTGGTATAGTATATTGGACCATTCCTCCTTACAAAACCGAGTTCAGTGAGGTTTGATGTTTGCCGAGCATGGACCCCAACCATCCAATTATCCCACAGATTTGGCCACTGGCCCCACAGCCCCACAGCATGATGGAATCTCCACCAAATTTTTCTGTGGGTAGCAAGTGTTTTTCTTGGAATGCTGTGTTCTTTTGCCGCCTCTTGTTATGACCAAATAACTCAATTTTTGTTTCATAAGTCCACAGCACCTCCAAAATGAAGCTGGCTTGTCCAAATGCGCTTTTGCAAACCTCAAGTGACTCAGTTTGTGGCATCTACAAAGAAAAGGCTTCTTCTGCATCACTCTCCCGTACAGCCTTTCCTTGTGCAAATTGCAAGGTGTGATGCCAGGGGGGCGCGGGTGACACTGGGAAATATGCTTTTTTGCCGTACTGTACTAGAACTAAGTGTAATTGCACATCAACAACAGTAGTTGGCAGTGGCGCTCTCATTGTTGCTCTGGGGCAGGGGTCGGCAACCTTAATTGTTGACCTATGCACAGTGAAACCATCTGCAGAAAGGTTAGGCTTAGCAGGTCTTTGGAGGTGGTCTGTGGGTTGTTTTTGACCATTCTAATCATCCTTCGTGTTTGCCTCTCTGATATTTTTCTTGGACGGCCACTTCTGGCCTTAACAAGAACTGTCCCTGTGGCCTTCCATTTCCTCACTATGTCCCTCACAGTGGACACTGACAGCTGAAATCTTTGAGAGAGCTTTTTGTAGCCTTCCCCGAACCATAATGCTGAAAAATCTTTGTTTTCAGGTCATTTGAAAGTTGTTTTGAGGCTCCCATGTTGCCACTCTTCAGAGGAGAGTCAAAGAGAAGAACAACTTGCATTTGGCCGCCTTAAATCCCTTTTGTCATGACTTTTGTCATAACTGTCTATGAAGATCGACGCTTAATGAGCTCATCGAACCAGTTTTGTGTTCTAATTACTCTGTGTTGATTAGTTACAGGTATTCAAAGCTACAAAATGACAAGGGTGCCCAGTGCCCACATTTTTGCTATTTGACTATTTTTCACATTTGATTTAATTTCAGACAAATTAATATTACTACGCTTAAAAATTAAAATCTGTGTCTGAAAATGAATGACATGCCACTGTGATCACTTTCTGTGAAGACAATTATTATGCAACCTCAGAGGGGTGCCCTAACTTTTTCATACAACTGTACATACACATTTGTATATGTACAAGTCGAATAAAATAAATGAAGGGAATATAAAATACGGCTGTACAGTGTAACCTGATCTGGCATTTTAGTTTAGTGCCAAGTTTAATGTCATACTGTTGAACATTCTTGGCAAAGCAATAACATCCCCATGGAAACAAACAAGTGGTGGTCTCTCGACTAGAAAATGTCCGTAATGTACCTTTTAATACCCAAACACAGATGAACTATAATGACTGCTTTGTTATTTCCAGAGGCGCCGGGAATGTTTAGCTTTGTAGCAAAAGAGAAATGGAATGCATGGAACACAAAGAAAGGTAGGAGGGTTTTGCTGTCTTTTCAAAAATAAAATTATTGCTCTTTTTTTTGTTAATAGTGTACCATATTTTTTCACAATGTAACAGGACTCTCTAAAGAAGAAGCTGAAGCCGAGTATATAAAAGTGGTGGAATCACTGAAGGAAAAATATGGAATTTAAATGTTTTTATTATGAAATACGTGATGAGCAATAGATTTAACACGATGTAGTTTCAATAATAGAATGTCAAATGAAATGTACACACAAAACAGACATTTAAATAAAGGCTTATGTTCTGACTAAAAGTGCAGATCCTGTGTCCTACCTGCTAACTATAACAATTATTTTCATATTGATGCTTTGCAGTGACATTGCTCTGGGGGAGTACTACATGCATCTCTATTAGTGGAATTTTCAACAGTTACCATGGTGACCCAATGCACACATTAGCAATAACTGCCAAAAATGTTAGCAGAGAAGTCTGAAAACTCAAGAAAAGATACAAAATGATCACGATGAGCGTTCATGGTCCTGTTTAGGAGTTTGATTTTCAACAAAATGATGAGCGTGACTGACTGAAAAACTCTTGGCTAACACTAGCTAGGTTGTGACTGCAATTTTATGTGTTAGATTGTTTAACAGCACAAATAATCTCTCCTGTTGTAGTTCCAACTAAGCAGCACTTTCTGATCAGATTGTGTCATAATAAAGCTCAGATTAAAGCCTAACTTGAATAGCCGCTTCACACAGAGCAGTGCTTTCAGTTAGAATCACACCCCCAGGGAATATTGATGACATCAGCTGCACAGCTAAACAAACAACAGCTAAAATGGTTGTATAACATAAAAAGCCACCTTGCATATTTGGCTGCATTCACACTTATTTATTTTCATCTGTAGTTCTTGGGCAGAGGGCAGGTCAACAGTGTGCAGGTACTTCTATTTGGTTCTGGTTTGCTCCCATTGTAGTCCTGGTTTAGTCCTAGTCTAGTCCAAGTTTAGGTTCGGATATAGTTCTATTTTAATGCTGTAAGCCTAAGTGAAGAAGAAGTGACTTTATTGATCTGCATTTAATCCATGTAGGAGCAGTGGGCAGCACATTACTGTGCCCGGGGACCATCTCCATAATCTTCTTGCTTCGGTTTGGTCAGGACCTAAGCTGGAGGATTTTACCTATGGTGCATGTTTTGGGTTGATGGGGGAAACCGGAGTGCCCGAAGGAAACCCACCCAGAGAACATGCAAACTCCACACAGAAAGGCCCGGGCGACCCGGGGATCGAACCCGGAACCTTCTTGCTGTGAAGCATGAGCGCTACCCACTCAGCCACCGTGCTGCAGGGTGAATGCAACCTTAAAAAACAAAACTGAATTTATACCGTTAAAGCACTGTTCAGTTTTAAAAATGGTAAAATGTTTATTCTCACAAAATAACACTAAAATTTAAAACCATGAGTTTCCTAGTTTTGTCTAATTTATATGATCTTATATTGAGTTAAATGACAGTATAATAACTTTCATTAGCTCTTATATTAATATACTAGACTTTATACTAAGGTGCACCGTGTAACTTTTTTTGTAGAGGGCCTGCCAGTTACTTGTCTCCATGGAGATGTTATTATCTTACCTCGAATATTCCAAAGGATAGCATTAAGCTTCTCAGTCTCCATAGAAGCAAGCAGGAGGCTAATTTACAGGTGAGATCTGTGAAAAGGGGACCACGCCCGCAGTAAGAATACATGTTTTTAAAGGTGTTTTTGAGCTATAAAAACACCCATAATTGAATAAATGCATCTGATACACATTTAATGCCATATTGTGGATTATTACAGGTTCAGCAATAGCGTCTGGGTATCATGGTAGAAAAGTTACAGTGTATTTTTAACACCTGTTGAGATTTTGTCTTCTTACTTGGAGCGGTAGGAGGACAGCGCCACCTGCAGTCCGATTTTATCCCAAGTGTGAGAAAGTCCTTACGTTCCTTCATCCTGATTCACAGTCTGGCGGGTCCTAATCCAATGACGGCAGGATTACATAAACGTGTGTGAATGAAACAAAACACAACTCCTGGTCTGTTTTTGAAGATTCTAACATGGCTTAAAGCTCACAAGAGTCCGTTTTGCATAATCAAGGACCTTTAAGCTGTTATTAAGTCTGCAGTATCGTACTAAATTATTTACATGTGCGCAGTGTCTGTGGGCTTTTCGGGCGAGGACAGGGAGCAGGGCAGCATGGAGACCTGTGTGATGGGGGACCCGCTCTGGCTGATGGACCCCCGGTACTGCCTGGGTCTGCTGGGGAGAAGTCTGGTCATCCTCCATCGCCTCCACCTCCTCTGGATCTCATGCTGGACCTGGGTCAGAGGCAGAGCTTATAGTGTTGATTTGAGGTCTTATTTAAAGGTGCACATTGTAACTTTTCTGCAATCTGCTTGTTTCCATGGTGATGTTAAACAGTAGATATGCCTAAAATGTTCCACCGTATGATCTCTCTCTCACATTTATTCAATTACGGGTGTTTTTATTGCCGAAAATGACCTTTAAACACGTCCTAAGAGCAGATAAGAGAAGATCTATAACTTGACCATTAGCACCGTTTCCATGGAGATAGATAAATTGAACGCAATACTCTGGAACATTCTGGCAAAACAATAACATATCCATGGAGACAAGCAGGTGGAAGACTCTCCACTGGAAAGGTTACGTAGCTACTTACCTTTAAACTCGAAGGAGCAAACAGTTAAAAATGGAGCTGGATGATGTGGTAGAATTTGCTTTTAAAATCTTTAAATGTGGTGGTGTTTTCTGTCACACTAACATAATTATTAGCAATTAATCAGATACGATGAGTTCTGTAGTTAAAAATCTTTAAAAATTCTTAAGTATTTAGTTCATTTGTCCTCATAGACTATGTAGAACTTTGTCAGATTTTGAACCCTTCTTATAATTTTTGTATTTTTTTTTATTTTATTTCATTCATAAAGTATAAAAAGACATCATTGTGTGATAACAATACAAAAAATTGAATGAAAGGGAGCAGAAAGGAGAGTAACCTTACGTTATCTGCCCCTCTTCCCTTTTCCAGACAATAACACCGATAGCGACTATAAAACATTTCATCAATACATTCCATTCCAATCACAATTATTAATCAATTGTAAAGAGAAAGCTTCATTTTTATGCGCAACAACTTAGTTTTCTTTTTCATACCTACACATTACACTGGATTTTATGTATTTTTTAAATGCCATTATTGCACTTGATTCTTTGATTTCTTTGTCAAGATTATTCCATAAATGAACTCCTTTCACAGCGACGCTTCGCTCCATAACCTTCGTTCTGAATCTGTCGGTTCCTTTTAAATTGTCGTGGCTTGTTCTCATCTCAAACAGTCTTTGAATATTTACAGGTAATACACTGCACTTTGCTTTATACATGACTTTGAAGAGACTTAATTCAACAATATCACACATTTTCAACACTTTAAGATTAACAAATACTGGGCTGGATGGCTCTCTATAATGACTGTTTGCGATCATTTTCAAAGTCCTTTTCTGTAAAATAAATAATGGCTGTAGAAATAGAAATTTCTACTATAGAATTAATACTTTTTAGAGTACTGTTCTATTACGTGAGAGCAACTTTAACCGTTTACCTCTCCGTTCAGAAAGCAGTAGAGGACGGCCACCACGAAACCCTGTAAAAACAAGCGTGTAAAATCACTTAACTCCACAGAATGCAGTACTTTCCTGTTGTCTTAAAGGTCCATTGGTTTACCTGTGTGGAGGAAAGGGCCAGCTCTGCAAAAGTCCATATCCTGAACATTAAACTGCTGACAGAGACCGGTAAAAAGGCAAAGATTATGTACTGCAGACCAAACAAAACCACGAGGAAGAAAGTGGACTTGATCAGCCTCCTAGAAAATAATAAAAAACAATTTAAAAAAAGATATAAACATTGAAATTGTAGCTACTCTGCCGATAAAGGTCAAGATTTATAACAGGTGCTTGAGAATATTGGAAAATTTTGTGATATGGCCTTGAAGAACTGCAGTATCAGTATTACTGCAATATTTTAGTCAACTTTTTAACTCAATAATGAAAATAAAACTTCAACCTTCAGCTTTATTAAACAAAAGCTGTCCATGTACGAGTACAAACAGCATTTTTCCATCGCTCTATAGTGATCTCTAGTGTTATTTTTAATTATTTGATATTAGTAGGAAGAATTGATCCAAAGAAATATAATATATACAAGTAAATTTTTAAAATAACAATATAAAATCATTCAGTTTTGTTATTTAACCTTTAAGGCGCATTATGGCGTATTATAGGTGCCGAATATGTTCCACCGTATATGTCCTTAAATTTATGAATCTCCATGGAGGCTCGCAAGCTAAATGACAGGTTAGATCTGTGGAGAGGCGACCCCACTCACAGTAAGAATTAACGTTTTAAAGATATTTTTGTAGCAAAAAATAACACCTGTATGAATAAATAAATGCAAGACAGATAAGTTGAATACAACACTGTGAACAATTTAACCAAAGCATTAACATCTCCATGGAAACAGACCCCCTGCAGGAAAGTTACACAACGCACCTTTAAGCAAACCCTGCTATAAACATAAATAGGTTTTATTTTAAACGTATATAAAGTTAGTGTTTCTTACTTGTACTGTTTGAGCTCGTTGCGTTGGGCGTCGGGCATTCTGAGTTTACTCACAATGATCCTCAAAATCCCCAGGAAAAATATGACGTTCATCTGGAGCAAAAATAAAAAATAATACATACATTTTTAAACATTTTATTGTCAATTAAAATATGAAAGAAAGAAGACAAATGTTTACTGTTATGGTCAGGAGCACTGGGACTCTCAGGATCCACCAAATCCACTCATGTCTTCTGGTTTCCCAACACCTTTTGAATTCAGTCATATTCAGAATTAAAATCGACTAAAATAAAATAAAATAAAAACAAAATCTCTGTATTTACCCTTCGTCTTCATACAAATATTTGGCAGTTCCCCAGCACACAATGGTAAGAAGTGGGACTCCTGTAAACCAGATGTTAAACAGGCTATAAGTACATCCTACAGATAAACGTTCTCGTCTCCATGGAGATGTTACTGCTTCATAGTAAGGCATTAAACATGTCTATCTCCATGGGAACAAGCAGCTTACCAGGTTCTTCACTCACAGTAATAATGTTTTTCAAGGTTTTTCAGTTGAATTTGTCTCTAAATCACCCAGCCCTGTACTGTGGAACATGCCAGACAAAGCAATGACATCTCCATGGAGACAAGCAGAAAAGTAACACTGTGCTCCTTTGATTTACAGCTCTGGAAAAAGGTAAAAGACCACTGCAAAATTATCAGTTTTTCTGATTTTACTACTTATAGGTATGTGTTTGGGCAAAAGGAACATTTTTGTTTGAGTCTATAAACTACTGACAATATTTCCCCCAAATTCCAAATAAAAATATTATCGTTTAGAGCATTTATTTGCAGAAAATTATAAATGGTCAAAATAACAAAAAAGATACATGTTTTCAGACCTCAAACAATGCAAAGAAACAAGATCAAATTCATTTTAAAACAACATAATACTAATGTTTACACTTAAGAAGAGTTCAGAAATCAATATTTGGTGCAATAACCCTTATTTTTAATCACAGCTTTCATGCAAGTCTCCACAAGTCTTTCACATTGTTCTTGGGTGACTTTATTCCACTCCTGGTGCAAGAACTGAAGTAGCTCAGCTTTGTGTTTGTGTTGGAATTCAACAGACGCTGGAATGGAATGGCTGTAATACATGTAGAGATGCTGTGGTCTCTTATTTTTTTCCAGAGCTGTAGCCAAATATGACCGTCAGATTTCTTTTTACATTATGAATAAAGTGTGTTTTGTTTGTTTTATATTCTTACCCCAGCTGAGGATGATGTACCAGGTGAGATACTTCTTGAGGGAGAAGAAGGAGCGAGTGATCAGAGTGAAGAGGTAGTGCCCCTCAGACAGGAGCCAGCTGTAGTTCACCAGAATCGAGTAGTTTGAAAACATCAGGACCACTTTACACGCCACCTACAACCGCCAGGACAGTTAGTATGGTACTGGTTAAAGGGTCTATGATAAATATGTTTTATAATCTGTGTTCTAATGTTGTTTCCTCATCACAAACACACCTGGAGTTGTGTTTTGTTTCATTCACACAAACCCTGCATATTTAGGCTTCTTCTCTTCTTCTCTAAAAACTGAAGAAGAAGTGACTTTATTGATCTCACACAGGAGAAATTCTTCTCTGCATTTAACCCATCCTGTTATTAGGAGCAGTGGGCAGCACATTACTGCGCCCGGGGACCATCTCCATGATCTTCTTGCTTCGGTTTGGTCAGGACCTAAGCTGGAGGTACCTATAGTGCATGTGCTGCTCCACTGTGTTCACTAGAATCATGTGAACGATTTCAGACCTGGAATTGCCGATTTCTATTGAATTAAAGGTAAAAAGGAGCTGTTAACTTGAAAACGACCACTTCATGACATCACAAGAAGAGGAGATGTAGACCGACTAATAATAAAGTGTTACTCAAACGTGTGAATGAAACAAAACACAACTCCAGGTCTGTTTTTGAGGAGGTAACAACATTATAACATGGCTAAAAGCTCAGAAGAGTCAATTTTGCGTAATACAGTGGTACCTCACCTTACGAATGACCCAACAAACGAAAATTTCAAGTTACGAAACACCTTCACGGTAAATTTTTGTCTCTAGATACGAAAGAAAATTCAAGTTACGAAACGCGAAATCTCAAAAATTCAAATAATGCGCGCTCAGTCACACACATTATACGCTTTTCTCAGACTGGATTTAAACTTTTCTCACATTTGTCTTTGTTTAAACACTCAAACTTTCATAGATTTTCAACAAAACGTATCAATATTGAAGTGTGGGGGGAAGCGGGAGGGGGGAGAAAACTGCGCGGACACGTGTGCGCAGCATGACCTGGCGCGGGGCTGACAGCAGGACTAGACCAAGGTCTAAACCTGGACTGGACCAGAACTAAACCTGGACTAAACCAGGACTAAACCAGGACTAGAACAGGTGGATTAAAGCGCCACGTGCGGGTCTATTTCCTGGTTTCTCACAAGTCACAGCTGAGGCGAGCAGCGAGGAGGAGACCGCAGGGAGGAGGGGACCGCACGCAGTCTGAGCACATGAACGAGACCCATGCAAGAGCCGCGGTGGTCTAGACCTCCTCTAGACCTGGTCAGGTCTAGAGGAGCCGCGGTGGTCTGGACTAAACCAGGACTAAACCTGGACTAAACCAGGAGGAGCCGCGGTGGTCTGGACTAAACCAGGACTAAACCTGGACTAAACCAGGAGGAGCCGCGCTCACATCCGCTCAGACTGCGTGCGGTCCCCTCCTCCCTGCGGTCCCCTCCTCGCTGCTCGCCTCAGCTGTGACTCGTGAGAAACCAGGAAATAGACCCGCACGCGGCGCTTTAATCCACCTGGTTTAGTCCAGGTTTAGTCCAGGTTTAGTCCAGGTTTAGTCCAGGTTTAGTCCTGGTTTAGTCCTGGTTTAGTCCTGGTCCAGTCCAGGTTTAGATCTTGGTCTAGTCCTGCTGTCAGCTCTGCGCCGGGTCATGCTGCGCACACGTGTCCGCGCAGCCCCCCCCCCCCCTCCCGCTTCCCCCCACACTTCAATATTGATACGTTTTGTTGAAAATCTATGAAAGTTTGAGTGTTTAAACGAGAGACAAACGTGAGAAAAGTTTAAATCCAGTCTGAGAAACCAATCAGGACGCAGAACACATTGTTACACTATAAAAAAAGTTACACTATAAAAAAAAAAACTTGGATCGGGGCCTTGGAACGAATCAGGCTTTTTCCATTGAAATAGCTACTCAACTTACGAATATTTCACGTTACGAAACCACTTCTGGAACGAATGAATTTCGTAAGGTGAGGTACCACTGTATAGGCGCTTTAAATATCTTGGGTACATGTTGTCTTGCAGAGAAATAATTTGGATAAATGAGAAGATGAAAATATAGTATATTATTTTACCATAACTTTTCAGTGACCTGCTGAATATCTGGGCTAGAATTTGTCAATCTATCCCATAAACATTCAACCAATTATAGGTCTATATACAAATACCGCTAAGAAATTGCAAAAATACTATGATTTATTTTAGAAACAGAGTACTACAAATGATTTAATATGTTTTTACAAGTCATTGATTGCGAGTCATTTGTATTATGTTTTGGGCCAGTCAACTAAAGAAATTCTTGGCAACATTTTTGGCAAAAGCTCTCCAAACGATCACCTATTTCTGTGTATCTGTAGAGTAAACGTTTCCCATCATACAGTAGTTTAGATAAATACGCTGTTGTAGTACACCGGTTTATGTGTGGTACCGGGTAATAGTCGCAGTGGTACAGCTCCTCGTTAGTGAAGAGCATCGAGTCTCTAATGAAGATGAAGATGGCTCTCAGGATGAAGGATAGGAAGAGCTGGATGTGGATGTAATTCCTGGTACAGTGGAGCTTTCTGCAGAATAAAATACAAGAATAAACAAACACATTGCAGCCTGTTATGTTATATGTATTAATACGTCTCTGCGACCGGTTTCAATGTATTTGCAATTGTTTTTTTCTACGCCAAACTACATTATCTTCCATTGGGATCATTTCACAGCTTCTTTAAAAGTGCACTGTGTAACATTTCTGGTGGAATGTTCGCTATCTGAGATGTTATAGGTCTATAAGACAGTAAAAATCACGTTCGGCACCATAGTTTTACAACAGTAGTGCTTTTGAGTGTCTTGAAAATAAAAAAAAATGTGCTATTATTATGATTAAAAATGTATTAAAGGTGCATTTGTTTGAATTTTAAAACATATTCTCGCAGTTCATTCTAGACGAATGCTAAAACAAACAAACACGCCAACGCTAATAAGGTCAAAGATGTAGTACAACTGATGTAAAGATGCATTGTGTAACTTTTCTGGTGCTTGTTTCTATGGATGCGCCACTGCTCTGCTTAGAATGTCCCACAGTATGACATTAAACAGCTCTACTTTACGTTTATTCAATTACAGGTGGTTTTATAGCTCAAAAATGCATAGAAAAACAGGCGTTCTGACTGTGAGCGGGGTCGCCTCTCCGCAGATCTGCCGTGTAACTTAGTCTGGTTTGGTCTCCATGAAGATAATAAGGACAAGGAAGCTAAATCAATAATTTAAATTACGTTTTGGAAAGCAGGGGTGGGATTCAATAAGTTTTCTTCTTCCCACTCCTTTTCGAGCAAAAAACCCTGAATGTATTTGACTTTATATTTGTTACATGTATTTATTTCCTTGTGTTGACCTGCTTAAAATGAATAAATAAATGAAATGAATGAATGAATTCCAGAAAAGCAATCACATCTCCATGGAAAAACACATTTGACGGACTCTTCATCAGAAATGTTGCACAAAAACAGTGCATTTTTATCAGCTGGAGAACCCTGGTGTTATTGCAATATATGGAGTATTATTGAAGCTTAATCTACTGGTTAAAAAAATGCATTTAAAATCTAATATTACATTTCATATTTGAGATTTCCCACCTGAACAGACAGAATATGGTGATGGCGATGGTGAGGGAGATGAGAGACAGCGCATATCCCACTGTGTACATGGTCTTCACGTAGGAAAAGTACATGTGGGTTTCTGAAGCCTGCTGAAAACACAACAACTGTTAAACATATCGTGACACGGTAAGTAACTTGTACTATAGGTTCCTAGTTCTCTAAATTGCAGTAATTAGCTTGTATATTATATTTCAGTATATGTTATTGTTATTATTATATTTCGGTCGTCATTAAGCCTGTCAATTACTATATGGACTCATTGTTCAATATATAAGCTGAAACTAGATATTTTGAGGCTCAGTATTTATCGTGTGTACGTTTTCTTTGTGGAAGTGAGGGGATTTGGGGTATTTTTCTTGTAAAAGACTGAATACGTGACTTTTATGGCTAATTATTGGTTCCTTCTGCTGTTTTTTTTTTGTAGTTTTTAATGAGCTGCAAGAAATAATAACAAATAAATTAATACTGTCTCTTTAAAATAGTTTTCTGAGATGATCTTGCTTTATAGTTTTTGTGGCAGTGGCATAAAGTATTTTCAATATTATCTTTTATATGTTATGTTATACGTTTTAGCGTATATCATGCTTCAGAATTTGTTATCCTGACAGGCCTATCAGTCTGTATTTTTGTATTTTCATATGTCAAAAATTGGAAATCCACAAATGTTGAAGTCCATTTCTATATTTACCCAACCACACATTCTGGTATTATTATAATTCAGTGTAATAATGTATTTATAATTGGTGTATGAATAGGCTAATATAGTAGGGTCATGACTTAAAATCAGCTTATTATTGTAGCAAAATAAATTCTGTCAACTGGACATATTTATTTGTATATTATTTTAGAGTGAAAATGTTTCGCCAAATGGAGAAGTGATAAGAAGCTGTTACAAGCCCTCTTGGTGGCAAGCAAAAAGAATATCACAAAAAAAAAATTACTTACTCCTGTTCCGCCTTCACTGGATGCTGGATTGACATAATTTCTGACATATGGAAAAGCAAACTTACACAATAAACATTCAAAGAGACAAATTTTATAGTATTTGGAACAAATAGATCAAGTATATCACCCCAACTAGAAAAGAATTCTTGTAACTTCTCCATCTCTGGTGAAGATTTGTTATATTTTATTTCACACTGTATTTTATAATACAATATTTTTGATTGTATTTCTTTTTGTTTTTTACGGAAGCCGACAGAGGTCATGTTCGTAATGATTATTTTCCACCTTAATAACGAGAAAATTAACTCAAGATCTCGAGAAAACGACACAATTAATTCGTGATCACGAGAAAACAAAACTGTTATTTCGAAATCTCCAGAAAACAAAGAGAAAACACTGTATCTCCGTCGGTAAAGACGAAGGCGGGCCAGTCTTCTGTGGAGGTGCCGCGGACTAATCTTGAAATTATCCCAAATTAAAAGGCGTAATGCAATCTCCCTGTGTCAACCCCTGATCAAAATATTGCCTTATCAGCTGATCGATTATTATTCCAGACATTCTAATGACCAAAAACGCGTCTATTCAGAATGAGAAATAGCCCAAAGTCAGCCTGTCACAATGTGGACGTAGACGTTTCAGTTGTTTTCTCGAGACCACGAATTAATTATCTCGCTATCTCGGGATAACAAGGAAGAAAAAATATTGCTTATGAATATGGCCTCTGTCGACTTCCATAGTTTTTCCCTTTTTTTTGCAATATACCAAAAATTGGAAAGATCATATTTGAACTGGAAATCTGTAATATGAAAATATTTGCTCTTTCCAAATAAAAATAACATTAAAAAAAAGATGTTTCGCCAATACACTCACTCTAAAAGGTAAATAAAATAAAAAACTGAGGGATTACACACACACGTTCTCATTCTATAAGTGCATTCACTCACCTCTCCCAAAAAGGCCAGTGTTTTGTTGAAGTTGTATCCACACGCTTCCTCATGTGGAACGAGCAGGTCTGTCCAGCCCTGAGCCGTGCAGTTACGTTCCACTTTGCCTGCCACAAACAATTTATACACAAACAAAAATAAAGCACATAACTTTAAACTAGCTACAATGGCATAGAAATAAATTATGATACAGATATTTTTCAGAGTGTAAAGATAATCAGAAAAAGTTTTAGCAATCCATAAAAACGTAGCCGTGAAGATCTTGGTTATAAGGTGTGAAAGTTTTTTTTTTTTCCCCCACCTTTTTTGCAGCTTTTTTTTTTTCCTTTTTCTTTTTTTAAGCCACAATATGTAACTTTTTAGCCAAGAATTACAGTGAAAAACACAAAAACATGCTTCTTTACTCTGAGCGGGCTTGCATCCCCATAAACCTGACTCATATTTGGCCTCTTCCATCTTGTTTCCATGGAAATATTGTTCATTTGGCTATAATATTGCTCAATACGGCATAAAACAGATCTATCTCCATGACAAATGTTCCCTTTATGTTTCCATGGCATCAAGCAATTGAGTTTCCACCTCCAGAAAGTGACAAATTATCACTTTTAGAGCCAATTTTTTGCATATTTTCAGCAACTTTTTATTTCATATCCTGTAGATATTTTTGGGTTTCAAGCTGAGGACTTTTCCCTATTCAAAAGATGGATAGATGGATAGATAGATACTTTATTGATCCCAAAGGAAATTCAAAGTTCAGCAGCAACAACATAGAAACTAACATCGAAAACAACATTGAAAACATACTTAAAATTAGTGTTCCATCCTCTTGCATTCGTCAGCTATAGGGATGCGTTCTTTTGTTTTAAATTGTTTATCACTATGGCAAAATCCCTAATTTTCCACCATTCTGAAACCGATAAGAATACTACACATTTATTTGAGTTAAGGGGTACAACTCAGCAAACACAGTAAGGCAGAAAAGATATTTAATATTAGCAGTCCATCCTCGTGCATTCATCAGCTAGGGATAGGGATGCGTTGTTTTGTTTTAAATAGTTTATCACTATGGCAACGGCCCTAATTTTGCACCATTCCGAAGTCTATACGCATACTAAACATTTATCTGAGTGAGGGGGGACAACTCAAGTGACAAAAATGTGAATTACTGCTGTAAAACGCTCTAACTCCCACATACAACGCCAGTGTATGTGGTTACAAAGCCCCGTCATTAACCTCATCATAAATCAATCTGGCACGTAGACTTTAGTGGGTTTCCCGGCATCTGTGTATCCAGGCATTACAGATTACATAAGTGAATCAGGAGAGGAAGAGGTCTCTCGCAGTCTGCCCTCAAAACAAATTAGTCTGATCTGATTCGAGATAATGATTAACCCACGCAACTTCCAAATTTGTGCGAATAATGGCACGCAGGTGTATCTTACCATCTGAATTAAAGAAGTCCGGGCACGGCTGGGAGACCGTTTGCCCAGGTGCAGAGGGAGGCCAGCAGTTCAGGTGGTCCCACAATGCAGAACAGTCTAAAGAAGTTAAAATAAACAAATACAAGTAAATAAATGGTATTGTTTAAAGGTGCATCGTGTAACTTTTCTGGTGGAAGGTACGTCAGATGCTTTTCTCCATGGAGATGTTATTGCTTTGTGGAGAAGCAACCCCGTTTTTTAGGTATTTTTGATCTATAAAACCATCTGTAATTGAATAAATGTAAGGTAGAGCTGTTAAATGTCATACTGTGGAACATTCCAGGCAAAGCAATGACATATCCATAGAAACAAGCAAATGACAGACCCTCCATCAGAAAAATTACACAATGCACTTTTAAGTATTTATAATCAACTCTGAAACGCTGGCTTAAGTTTGAAGTAGGTTGTTAAATGTAGTTTCGCAAATTAACCACTAGATGCCACTGTAGCACTGCATTAAAAACACTTCTGCGCCTGCAAAGATCGGCGGATAATTTCACGGAAACGTTTATTTTAATGTAAAATATTACGGTTAAATTAGATGTATAAATTGGAAAGGTAAAAGTTAAATTATAGCACGTACTTGTAGCCAAATCTGGCTTAAGTAAGTGACACTTTTCTTCCTCTTTGATTAGACTGACATGGGGCTGGCAACCTGTTGAACCTATGATCTGCAGAAAATAAAAAACAAATACAGGAATGTAATTTAAGTTTTAGCAAATCTACTTTAAAATGAGAAAAAATACTAACCTGGTGTATTAGGAACACTCCAATAAGTCCGACTCTTATCATTTTGGTTTCAATGAGTTCTTAATTCTGATAGAAAACCTTATGGATCCAGTTGTCACGGGTTATTCCAATGTAAAGCAGCATTTTGTCATCAAATCTTCAAACTTTTTCGTTTTTCAGTCAGGAGGACTCATATGAACAGGCGCCTGCAACGCACTTGAATACTCTGTAAAGCGAGAATCGAAAGTATCGATCTGAATTTCACAGTAAAACAGTGTATTAAAATGATTAACATAAAACTTACAAGCGTATTTATTTCAATTTATTTGGTCTGTACTAATTATTTGCCTGTTAAAAACCTAATTTATTTGGCAAATTCTAAACTTTTTGAAACTTACGCTTTTATTTTGAAGTTAAATATCCGGTTTGAAGTCGCTAACAGCCCCGCCCCTTCTGAACACAGGTGTCTCCATGACGACCACAGCGTCTGATGGCTTTCGGTGAACCAAAAATAGCTCGGTAGTTGGTTAATTTATTCACGAAACTTAATTACAAATAAAATAAAAATGATTATAATACGTTTAGTGATGGTCTAATGTGCTTATATCACAACAGGAGCAAAAGTAAGTTCAAGTTTTTTCACGCAAAACTCAGGGAAGTGTTGAAGCCTAGCATGTGATTAGCTTGTTGACATTTTCTCCCGCTGGTTAAAGTTAGCTAGCCACCGTCACTTAATGTCATCGTTTTTTAACACGAAATATCACTGAACTCTATTTGGCATCCCACACCTGCATTAAATGTTATGGGTAAATATTAATTCATGTTTTGACAACATGCCCTGTTTTGCACTGTGGTATTAAAAAGTGTATGTAAAATCAGTCGTCCAGGTAGAAAACAAGGTAATTTTTTTATTTTTTTATTTCTCCTTTGCCCTATATTAAAAAGTATATTATTCGTCTGATTAGGCAACACAGATCAGTCACGTTTACATACAGTTTTCAGTTATGTTTGTTCAAATCAACACTACTTATCTTCTCATCCTTTTTATTTGCTTTTTAATTATGTTTTTGGATATAATAATTTGACCTTCATTATAAATTTAAAGGGGCACTGTGTAACTTTCTGGTGAAGGATCTGCTTATTTTCCTGGAATTGTTATTGCTTTGCCTAGAATGCTCCACGGTATGACAATAAAGCTGGATCAGGTTACAGGTCAGATCTGAGGAGAGGTGACCTCGCTCACAGTATTTCAACTTATTTTTTAAGCAGTAAAAGCGCCTTTAAGTGAGTCAGCATAATGCCACACCGTGGAACATTCCAGGAA
This sequence comes from Paratrypauchen microcephalus, assembly GCA_036785185.1. NCBI lineage: Eukaryota > Metazoa > Chordata > Actinopteri > Gobiiformes > Gobiidae > Paratrypauchen > Paratrypauchen microcephalus. The sequence continues at coordinate 5,597,638 of JAVJIX010000043.1, read as the reverse complement.
AAGCAATAAGCTCTCCATGGTTGTAGATCTCACACCAGCAATTTTACATAGTGCACCATTAAATTACATTCATTATTAATTCAAAGAAAGGGTTAATGTAGTTTATTCTGGTTATACCCATGGGTTTCTGAGTGATGAAAATGGAGCACCGTTGCTATAGCAATAAATAAGTCAAAACAAAATTATATGGGCAAATCAATGGGCAAAAGTTCTAAATAATTACATACAAACAGGAAGGAAAGTCATGATGAATACATTTGGAGTCTTATAAATAATTCTTTTATTCACTCAGCTCATATGGTTCAAAAGTCCTTTCATCCCCCTCTCTCTTCTCTTCTCTCTTCTTTCTCTTCTTTATCTTCTGCTCTCTCTCCCCTCCAGCCTTCTCTGTCTAGTCTCTGAGGAGCAGCCCTCCCTGACCCCCCCTGCAGGATGGAAGTGGCCCTGCACGACCCCGGCACGTTCAGAGGCTCTCTGGGACGAGGGAGCCCACTGCCCCTGAGACCCCTGGTGGAGAGGAGGAGCTGCAGCAGCACCCCCACTCACCTGCTCGACTCAAGTATAACTCACTCCCCATGGACATGTGACACGATACAACAGCTCTTTTTATTCACTTCAGTGATTAAAAAAACACTTTGAAAAGATCCACAATCTGGCACATTTTCGAACATTCCTTCCAGGTTATAATGTTGTTTGCACATTAGGGCTGATTCATTTTAATATGTTTACCCAAACACATATTTATACATCACAGCTGACATTGTCATTAACATTCCCTGGGGGTGTGATGCTAACTGTAGGCTCTGCTCTGTCTTAGGCTTTATTAGACTTTAATCTGATGTTTACTTCAACCCAATCTGACTTAGTTGGAAATACAACAGGTTTGGGCTGTTAAACGATCTCTTACACATGAAATTACAGTCAGAAGCTAACTCGCATTACTTAAAGAACCCATGACATGGTACTTCTTGATGCTTTTATTTGGCACCTTAATGGTTCCCTAATACTGTAAATGAATCCTTCTCCAAAATCAAGACTCAGTGCATGAGATAGCCTCATGAAGACAGCCCCATTCAGAAATATGTCTCTGAAACACTTTATTCTGGGTGTTGTTGCTTGAATGCAAATGAGGAGGACAGAGACAGGCCAGTGCAGCGGGTGGGTTGTGGCCAAATACGCCACTGTTCCCTGGATTAGCGGTGCGCTGTGCGCTGTCACCCACTTCCGTGTTTTAAGCGCGGAGGAAGATATGAGACGCTTTCCATTAAAAAAACACATTTCCACAGAAAATAAAATTAAACCACTGCTGTTTCAGAGGTTCAGAGGCTCGGATAAAGGACATCCGAGCCTGGAAACACTCTCACGTGTCTCCAGGCAAATAAAAAACTGCATCTCGCATTTCGTAGCTCGTTTGTGGTCCAAGCTCTCTGGGTGTGATTTCCAGAGACGGTGGGTAGACATCCAGACGGGGGGTGGAAACCTTTCCGCGAGTGTGACGTCAGAAAGTTCCTTTGTTCAGAATCGCCCGTTTGGGCTGTCTTTTTTTCAAACGCGGAAAAGGATCGCAAATGCTCAGTTTACACATTTCACAACTTTTAGCCATGGGAAGCCCTAAACAGGGTAGGGGATGTCACATTAACATTCAAAAACCTCAGAAAGTGAAAATTTCATGCCATGGGACCTTTTTCCATTACTCACCATTTTTGTTGAAAATCAAGTTTAAGTTGAGTTTTCAGACATTCTTAAAACATTTTGGCTGTGTTTTCTAATGTGTGCTTTGTGTCACCATGATAAACATTCCACCATTAGAAATACATGTAGAACACCCCCAGAATGATGTCACTGCAAAGCATTACGTTACAGTAAGGTATAAAACATAAAAGACCAAGGCTAAGAAGTTGTAATATCCTAAATGCATAATTAGGACTGTGCACTTGGCAAAAATATTTACCCACTTATAGTACACACAGTCAGGGTCAACACCCACAGAGAAGTCAAATACAAAACAACCATACAACCATATAAACATACAAGTGCCACGATACTCAAATTTTAAACTTGATTTTGATACTAAGAGATGCACTCAGTACCAATTCCAATACCAAAATGATAATAAAAAACAATTTGTTTATTTAGACAATAGAATGTGAGTTTCATCATTAAATTGTGGTACTTTATATTATGATTTGGTTTTATATCTGTGTACTCCCTCTGTGTCTATGTGCTTTTATACTTATTCTGATACAGCTCCAGATCATGCTAAACCTATTCAGGAAAGCTTCATTTTTGTCCTGTCACTGACTTTTTAGTATCAATACCTGCTCAAATAAGTATCTAGTTTCAATACTAGTTTTAGTATCTCTTTATTTGATTTTTGGTACTTTTGACAGCCCTAAAACACACTCAGTTTCATTACATTCAAGTTAAAAATGAAACTCAAAAACGCAAATATCTGTGTGTCTTATTGTGTTTTTAGAGTTTTATGGCAAACTGAAACGCAACAGTCTGATCCAAGCAGAGCCGGCAGAAGTTCACTTCAGTGGGTTTGCGCTGGGAAAGAAATACTGCAACACTTTGGTGAGATAAAAATACACTGTTTATCACTGACAGCCCCTATGTAAAAGGTTACGTTCAAAATACCTCAGTTCAGTAAGAATGGTTATACGTTTTATAATCAAGTGACACTGAAAACAAGCCGTAGCTAGAATTCTTCTGCTTGAAATCATTAACAGGAAGCACAGAAGGTTAGATTCAAGGTTTTGTTAAAGAATTATGATTATTTTATTGATCAAAGCCTGTTCAGTCTCTGGCATATTTCTTTACAAAATGGGCCCCGAGAAAGCCTTACAAAGAGGAGGAAACTGCCAACACCAGACGCTTGCATAAATGTATTAATTAGCAACAACATTCTGCAGTTATGGTTGTGTAGAAAGCAAGAAAAGGTACACAATGGAGCTTTTCTAGTGGGGGGTCGCAACAAGCTTGTCACCATGGAGATGTTATTGCTTTGCCTGAAATGTTCTGCCTGGAGTCCCATCTTCACAGACCTGCCTGAGGACGTGACCTGCTTGTCTCCATGGAGATACATAGATGAGTATAATGCCACACTGTGGAAGATTCTTATGCTGCGGTCATGCGGTACTCAGAAACATGGGATAATGTTTTGTCCGAGCTGAAAAGGGTACCTGAACGCAGCGCAAGTTGGAAAACTGTTCCGATTTTGTTACCTGAAATGAACGAAAATTTGCTGCTTTGTCTATTTATCTAACTTATTTGAGCTCTTTGACTAACAGTTATTATAATTAGAGGTTTACTCTTGGTTATCCAGATCATAAGAGACAAGACTACTACTGTTTAATTACTGATGGAACGATAACTACCAAAAGTAAACAAATAACCTGAAGGTAAACAGCAAAAACAACTGTTAATGGCTACCTCTTTTAAATGCTGTTAATTAGCGATGTGTGATTTTATTAATGGTGACATGAAATTCCGGAAATTCCAAGATAAAAGCACATGAACAAGTTTTATTTTTTTCATCAGTAACATTGTGAACAGAATCGTGTCCAAATCAAGGTTTGTATTGTGAGATTATATAATAAAACAATTTTGGGCATCATCACTTTACATATACGTACAACTTTGACTAGTCTATTGCACATTTCCTCATCTGTAAAGCCCTACTGTCATTTTACAAACAAGAGTGTCATAAATTTTATTTTAAACATCCCTTTAAAGTAAATTGTGTAACTTTTCTGGTGCAGGGTTCATCAAATGTTTGTTCTCCATGGAGATGTTATGTCTGAAATGTTTCACAGTATGACAATAAACCTTTCTGTCTTCATGGAGACTAAACCAGACCACGTTACAAGTCAGATCTGTGGAGAGGCGACCCCGCTCACAGTTAGAATGCCTGTTTTTCTAGGTATTTTTGAGATGTAAAACCACCTGTAATTGAATAAGTAATGTCAAAATATAAGGTAGAGCTGTTTAATGTCATACTGTGGAGCATTCCAAGCAGAGCAATGATACGTATATCCATAGAAACAAGCAGATGACGGACCCCCTCAACCAAGTTACATAATGCACCTTTAAACATTGTTTTAAAATGCTCTACCCTGAGATTAGCCCCCTGAGTGGTCCTACATTTGTGCATGTACGTCAGTGATCACATCTGAGCCACATTGCATTAGTGTGAATGGGCAGTGATTGTGAACCACTATCCGCTTGATGAAGCATGAAACTACATGTAGAGCATATGGGATGTGATTAGACGAGTGTAAATTCTTCTTTTCTGTTTTTTTTTCCCGCCCTCAGCAACTAATCAACATCTCCACCGAGACCATGAATATTCACATTCTCCCCACTCAGACCAAGCACTTCCAAACAACTTATATCAAAAAGGTAATTTTATTTTTAAACGGCCCATATTACGCTGTTGTTTTTTTTAAATCTGTCTTATAATGTTGTTTCCTCATCACAAACAGACCTGCAGTTGTGTTTTGTTTCATTCACAAATGTATAACACACAAACTCTGCATATTTAGGCTTCTTTACTTCTCCTTTCAGACAGAAAACACCTTGTTTCGCCTTGAGATGTCATGTGGTGATACAGGAAGTGCTCCCCTGGGTTTTTAAACTCAATACACTTTCATTAGCATCATTTGGATTATTTTAGTCTTGGTATTTTAAATCTCAACTAAAATAAAGGTAAAAGGTAGCTCTTAACTTACGGCTTCATGACATCACAAGGTAGAACAGAGCATTTTGAGCTTTGAAGATGTAAACAGACCAATAATAATAATAATAATAATACATTTTATTTATAAAGCACTTTTCAAGACACTCAAAGACGCTGTACAGAAGGTAAATTAATTAGACTATTAATGCCGAGTCACTAAAAACGTGTGTGAATAAAACAAAACACAACTCCAGGTCTGTTTTTGATGAGGTAACAACATTACAACATGGCTCAAAGCTCGCAAGAGTCAATTTCATGTAATATAGGACCTTTAATTTCACATCAATCCGAAGACGAGTTATAAAATCATTACTTGTGATGATTCAGCGTCTGTCCATTCTCTCTCAAGCATCGTCTGGTCCCTGGGCTCGCGTACGCCGTCAAGATCCAATTCTGTCCTGATGAGTGGCGATACTTTTATGACAGTGTTCGGGTTCATTGCAAGGTAAAGACGCAGCGCTCTCTTACATGATAATGTCACTGAATGAACCAGTGAATGTCTCTTTTTATTTAATCGCAGGTGAGATGATCTTAAATATGCAATTGATGATTTACACAAGTTATGGGCAAAAGACTGTGTTGTGCAATTTGCAACACTGCAAACACTTTCACTAGAATCATTTCAGCACTGGAATTGTCAATCTGTACTGAACTAAAGGTAAAAGGAGTTGTTAACTTCAGTTTCACGACATCACAAGGTGGAAGAGAGCATTTTGAGCTTTGGGGATTTAGACAAACTAATAAAATGTCACTCAATCGCGTGTGAATGAAACAAAACACGACTCCAGGTTTGTTTTTGAGGAGGTAACAACATTATAACATGACTTAAAGCTCACAAGAGTCAATTTTGCGTGACACAGGACCATTAACACAGGACCTTTGAACCTGAACTTTGAACTTAAAACTAAATATGAACTCTTTTGAATGGGTAAAAGTCCTTAAGATGTCGCCCTTGCAAGAAGCTAAAACCCAATAATATGAACCTTGACAGTCCAGGTTGATAAGGAAGCTGCACTAACTGTCAACAAGAAAAACTGTTATGGAAATAAGCCAGAAGAAGTTTATTTCAATGCCCCCAGGAGGACAGGGCACGGAGGAGGGACTGCGCCAGTTTATAAACAAATCTTTAAGTGTAAGCATTTGTAGCTGTCGTGCACTTATTTTTTGAGCTGTGTTTATTTGAACTTTTTTGCCCTCTCCATATTTCGCCGGTGTTTACAGACCTCCCAAACAAGGATTTATCACTGACCCCTCTGATTTTTTTGGCTGCTGGGGACAAACAATAACTGAATCCTAATTGCTGGTGACAATATCCACATCTTCTGCCTTGATAAACAGCTGTCCAAATAGTTTTTTAAAAATCTTTTTTTCTACTAATACTGAACATTTTTCTGAATCAGATATTGGCTTCCAAATATGAATCAAATCAATGTAATAAGACTATTTTCTGGTCGGAGGTTGCCAAGTAAGTCCCATCATGTTGTTCAGTAGTTACTTGAGAGATAACTAACAGCAACATAACACATTTGGAGAAGTCTTAATTTATTTTATTTTTGTTTAAAGTAAAAAAAATGCCACTATTTGTCCCTAATGCATCCCTAATCTTTTTCACTGGGTTTGTTCAACGCAGAATGTAGAAGGAACTCGTCTAGGGCACGACTAAGTGTTCCGCAACATTTACAGTATTTTTGTGGTCCATTAAATACTGTTAACTAATACCTTTATTTATTTATACTTTTCATTTTGTCTAAAAGTTCTTTCCCATGGTTGTAATAGGTTGTTAAGTCCTGTATTTGTGTAATTTTCTTCTCAATTTTTTTCCACCCAAACATAAATGTGTACTATTTAACTTGTTGGTTGGGGGGTCCATCACCTGCTTGTTTCCATGGAGATGTCATTGCTCTGCCTGGAATGTTCCACAGTATGACATTAAACAGCTCTACTTTACATTTATTCAATTACAGGTGGTTTTATAGCTCAAAAACACCTACAAAAACAGACATTCTGACTGTGAGCGGGGTTGCCTCTCCACAGATCTGACTTGTAAATTAGTCTGGTTTGGTCTCCATGAAGATAGAAAGGTTTAATGCCATACTGTGAAACATTCCAGACAAAGAAATAATATCTCCAAGGAGAAAAACATTTGATGGGCCCTCCACTAGAAAAGTTCCACAATGCACTTTTAATTGATGTAAAACTATGCTAAATATTGACCACAGCTACTCTCCCACCAAACTAAGTTGTAATTAGACAAAGCTGAAAACCTGCCACACGCACCACGGTCTCATGTTTATTTTCTTTCTCTCCATCAGGACGAGGAGAACCTGTTAATTCCAGTTCATGCTTACCCTGTGATCGATGACCTGCACATCCCTCCACACATCAACCTCCGGGCCACAGCGCTACAGCAGAGGTGTGTGTGAGTGTGTGTGTGTTGGCCCTGTGCCTGTGTGTGTGTGGTTGTGGCTGTGTGTGTGTTGGTTCTATGTGTGGGCCCTGTATGTGTGTGTATGTGTGTGTGTGTGTGTGTGTGTTGGTCCTATGTGTGGGCCCTGTATGTGTGTGAGCCCTGTGTGTGTGTGTGTGTGTGTTGGTCCTATGTGTGGGCCCTGTATGTGTGTGTGTGTGTGTGTGTGTTGGTCCTGTGTGTGTGTGTTGGTCCTGTGTGTTGGTGTGGGAGGGGGTGAGTGTGTGTCTATGTGTGTCAGCATGTTTGGGTGCTGTGTGTGTGTGTTTTGGCCCTGTGCCTGTGCGTGTTTATGTATGTGTGTGTGTGAGAATGGATGTGTGCATGTGTGAGTACGTATGTGTGTGTGTGTGTGTGTGTGTGTGTGTGTGTGTGTGTGGTGTGTGCGTGTGTGCCCTGTTTGTGTGTGTGTATGTGTGTGTCTGAGAATGTATGTGTGCATTTGTGAGTACATGTGTGAGTACATGTGTGTGTGGTGTTTGTGTGTGTGTGGCGGGCGGGCGCCGTGTGTGTGGTGTGTGTGTGTGTGGTGTGTGTGTGTGCGTGTGTGCCTGTGCTTGTGCGTGTCAGTGTATGTGTGTGTGTCTGAGAATGTATGTGTGCATTTGTGAGTACATGTGTGAGTACATGTGTGTGTGTGTTGGTCCTGTGTGTGGGCCCTGTATGTGTGTGTGTGTGTGTGTGTTGGTCCTATGTGTGTGCGTGTGTGCCTGTGCTTGTGTGTGTCAGTGTGTGTGTGTGTGTGTGTGTATGTGTGTGTTGGTCCTATGTGTGGGCCCATGTGTGTGTGTGTGTGTGTGTATGTGTGTGTTGGTTCTATGTGTGGGCCCTGTATGTGTGTGTGTATGTGTGTGTGAGCCCCGTGTGTGTGTGTTGGTCCTATGTGTGGGCCCTGTATGTGTGTGTGTGTGTGTGTGTTGGTCCTATGTGTGGGCCCTGTGTCTATGTGTGTGTGTGTGTGTGTGTGTGTGTGTGTGTGTGTGTGTGTGTGTGGGCGGGCGCCGTGGGTGTGTGTGTGTGTGGTGTGTTTGTGTGCGTGTGTGCCTGTGCTTGTGCGTGTCAGTGTATGTGTGTGTGTCTGAGAATGTACAGTATGTGTGCATGTGTGAGTACTGTGCCTGTGCGTGTTTGTGTGTGTGTGTGTGAGAATGTATGTGTGCATGTGTGAGTACGTATGTGTGTATGGTGTGTGTGTGTGTGTGTGTGTGTGCGTGCGTCTGTGCCTGTGCCTGTGCCTGTCAGTGTATGTGTGTGTGTCTGAGAATGTATGTGTGCATGTGTGAGTACATGTGTGAGTACGTGTGTGTGTGGTGTGTGTGTGTGTGTGTGTATGGACGGGCGCCGTGGGTGTGTGTGGTGTGTGTGTGTGTGTGTGTGTGTGCCTGTGCGCCTGTGCGTGTCAGTGTATGTGTGTACCTGAGAATGTATGTGCGCGTGTGTGAGTACATGTGTGTTTGTGGACTCTGTTTGTGTGTGTGTCCTGTGCCTATGTGTGTGTGTTTTTGCTTGTGTCTATGTGTGTGTGTGTGCGCGTGTGCGCGTGTGTGTGTCTGTGTGTGTCTGTATGTCCTGTGCCTATGTGTGTGTGTGTGTGTGTGTGTGTGTGTGTGTGTGTGGCCCCAAGGCCCCCTTGTCTCTTTACATTCTTCAACACCACCGACCACAGCTCCCCTGGTGTCAAGTCATAAAGAAATCATGGACATGTTTGTTTAGAGCTGCACCACATGAGAGAAACATGTTTGATTACTGTTTTTATTATCATATTTTAATACATATTTGGGCAATTCAGGATCAATTTAATTAAAATAAAACACCTTTATTTACAAACTGAGTTAGATTTACTACAGTAACTTTTTGTAGAAATTGTACGTTTTACTCCTACTTAAATAATATTTTTGTTGAAGTAATAGTACTTATACTTGAATAAAATAGTGGTAACTCTTCCCACTCTGAGTACGTACAAGTGACAAAAGTTTTCTGTTGACAATATGAAATTATTAACGTGTGTTTTTGCACCAGGTATAATGCCGTTTCATCTCATTTTTGTGTCTGTCCTTTGAAAATACCTGAGTTTGTTCATTATTTAATGTTTTGTCCTCGAATTACATTAAGTTCAAATTATAAATCAGATGTTATGTCCCTAGATTTACTGTTTAATTTACTCTTACTTAAGGAGTAGTTTTCTCCAATACTTTTTTACTCTTACTTAGACCTCTACTTTGTACTTTTATTTGAGTAATATTATTTTGAAGTAACATTACGCTTACTTAAATACAATTTCTGGCTACTCTACTCACCTCTGGTTCGATCTAATAGGGAAAACCATGAAACAGTACATTTATATAGAACAGGAAACTTTGTGTTTGACATATTGATATTTGATATATTTATGTATCCGTTATTGCATCAGCTAATATTGAATTATCTGTATTTTTACAGCCCTGATTTAGTTTTGTGTCCTGTTTCCTCACAGCGTTTCTCGTGCTCTTCCTCTGAGATGCAGCTGCCCCATCGACTTTGAGTTTCAGATCTTTATTATCGAGACCAGCCAGGCTTTCTCCATACAACCTCTCAGTGGTACGAAAAACACTTGTTCTTTACACTGGAGTTTCCCAGTTGGACGTTTGCAGATTCAAAAATTAGATTTTTGACAGATTTTCCAATTAATTACACTGCACTTTGCCATGAAATATCCAAAAGGTAAATTCACAAATGTTATAATATTTTTATACATTCATCTTAAGAAAAAAATGTATAAAATTAAATAAAAAGAAACAAAACAATTAAATAAAAATGACAAGTTCTGAGGTCTTGCCACTAGAAACGATCAGGTTCAACTAAACTTAGCCATACATGTAGCCACATCATGCATACTTCTGTCTTTCCTTCTTTTTTCTTATCACGTTCATTTATCAAACTTCATTATATTGACTTAATTTTCCTTATTTAAAATTACTACTATTCTTTTTATGATCACATTTCATATCATTAATTTGTATTTCATTATTTTGAATTACTTTATATTACAGGTTTTAATTTAAATTCCTGAGCATAATTTTGAGAGGGCATGTAGGCATTTTATTATACATTATACGATACTGTATTGTGTTACTATTATACTATATTATACATTATACATTATAATTGCCTCTCCCATCTGTATTACTTATTATTGGTCTATATAAAGTGGTGATGTCCTCTGAAGCACAGCACTGAACTTTTGCCTTTTCTGATTTAACACAGCGCACCATTGATAGTCATCTTATCTATTTGGCTTGGAACTAATCCTGTTTGACATTTGACATTTCCACATTGTCAATACTGTTTCTTATCACAAGCGGTAGTTTGTAGATTTTGGTTTCCCCGCTAACAAGACTACCCAAAAAGGGATGGTGTAATTTGGATGAAATGTTCTGATATTATGAAAATTGGCCAAAGAAGATGAAATATTTTTGGTGTGTATTCTCAACGCTATTTGAATTCCAATATTTGAAAATGATGCCACTGTAGATACTTCAGCCACAAGGGGCCAGTGTAAACAGTTTTATCCATTTACTTCAACTACTTTCCTAATATTGATCTGATGCTACTTTATACTTTACAGCTGATGTCATCAACATTTCCTGGAGGTGTGATGCTATCTGTGAGCACTGTCTGGTCTGAGGCTTTGTTAGACTTCAATCTGAGCTTCGTTTTAACACAATCTGACCAGAAAGAGTTGATTTAGCTAGAACAGGTGAAATGATTAGCCGATGTCTAGCCGATGTCACTTGCATCACATCTAAACAGGTCCATGAATGATCACAGATCAGATCACACAGATCGTATTGATCACAGGCTCCTAAACATATGTTGGTTAAAGGAATAGTGTGTTTTTTACCTTAATCTGTATGGGTTTCCTTCTAAAAGTTATGTGTGTTGACACCGGCGAACCTCTGACAGTCTCAGCTGATCCCGGTTCGGCTCGCTTTTTTTTTTTTTTTAATCTTTTAATATTACAAGGTACACAATAATACACACTTCAGGTACATAATAGTACATATTTCATCACCACAATAACATTCACAAAGCACTCAGAAGACACATCGGGGGATGCGGGTACAGGAATAAACACCACTGGGCACAAGGGCCAAGAGGAGAAACAGGGGGAATGTAGAGGACCAAAGGGATGAAGAAAGGGGCCTGGGGGAGAGCAAAGGTGATGCAGTGCAAACACATTTTTGTGTTTCCTCTGCCATCGAATGGCCAGTCTCTTTATCCGGGCTTTCGCCCCGTCCCACCAGTCTATCAGAGAATCATACACTTCAATTTCAGTATCGAAACAGTCGTATAACCTCTCCATTTTCCGAATGAAGCTGGGATCGTCCAGGGGACCCATCAGACGCGCCTCGGAGTCACGGTGCACTCAGAGGACCTCCGGAGCCTCTTAACGCTTTGTCTAACATCATCAAGGTCCGCTTCAACATCGCCACTGCAGAAGTCCATCTGCTCTCCCACCGCGCCCGCACACGTGGTAGCGGGTTCAGAGGGGCACGCGGAGGCCGGACCACACAGGCCCAGAGCGGAGATCTGATCACACGGGCCCGGAGCGGAGACCACATCACACGGGGCCGGAGCGGACGAGGGCCGGAGGGACCCGACCCCCATGGTCTGAGATCTGAGCTTCGCCCCGTTCGTCTTCCGGGTGTGGCCAGACCCGGGGGCCCGGACCCCGGGCCGCGCCGCTCCCCCCGCTCCGGGGGCGAGGCGCTGGACCGCAGCAGCATCCATAGCAGCATTCGGCTCAGCTCCCGCCGCCACGGCTACAGGGCGGAGGCCCCCCTCAGCCTCACCACCCCGCGAAGAGGAGGCGCGTGGAGGCAGCCCCTCATCCCTCGCCGTCACGAGTGCCTGTGCACTCTGAATCACAGCATCCTGGACAGGCTCACTGTCCCGACTCGAGGCGACGGAGGAGGGGGAAGAGGAGGCGCAAGGAGGCAGCCCCTCGCCCTCCACCGTCACGAGTGCCTGTGCACTCTGAATCACAGCATCCTGGACAGGCTCACTGTCACGACTCGAGGCAACGGAGGAGGGGGAAGAGGAGGCGCGTGGAGGCAGCCCCTCATCCCTCGCCGTCACGAGTGCCTGTGCACTCTGAATCACAGCATCCTGGACAGGCCCACTTTCTGGAGCCCATGTAATTAGGTCCGGTCACTTCCCTGGAACATGAAATAAAGCTTGTTTTTCTTCTCAAAACAAAACATTTGTCCGAAAGGTGATATATTTGCGTCCCAAACAGTTGTCCACGAAACGTCCAGCAGCGTAGATTGCGTTCGCATATTGTGTCTCTCGATTCGTATCACTGAGCGCATATTAGCTGTATTAGCCTGTTAACCTTTAGTGGAAGTGTACGGCAGATGCGGTCCGCCGTAAGGGGAAGTTTACAAGTGAACAGGCTGATAGAGTTAACATGGGCGTAGTGATACGAGTGGAGAGAGACAATACGTGAATGCGAAATACGCTACTGGATGTTTCGTGGACAACTGTTTCGGATGCAAATATATCACCTTTCTAACAAATGTTTTGTTTTGAGAAGAAAAACAAGCTTTATTTCATGTTCCAGGGAAGTTACCGGACCTACTTACATGGGCTCCAGAAAGCGAGCCGAAGTGGGATGAGCTGAGAGTGTCAGAGGTAAGCCGGTGTCAACACACATAACTTTTAGAAGGAAACCCATACAGATTAACATAAAAAACGCACTATCCCTTTAAATGCATCGAAACTCAAAGAACTTTACCTTGGCATTTGAAGGCTATCATTAATTTCACTCGGCTTCCAGCTCGAACCAGTCTAAAAATGAAACGCGTAGATAAACGAAAACATAAGTGCGTATTTAAAAACTGATTACATTTTTATCAACACTCTCAACATTCTTGCACTTATGTATTTCCATTATGAAACAAGGAACAAAACAATGACTTAATGGACAAAGAAATGTATGATTGTTAACTAAACATACAAGCTCAAACACAGGAGCTCTGTTTTTTTTGTATTTTGCCATTGTTTAATCTAAGAAAAGCCAGTAATGTAATCTACTTAAGCTTTCAAGGACCAAGTACATTTCTTTTGTTTGACCAAGTACATTTCTTTTTGTTTTTATTTCCATTACGTTCCCTTACCAAGAATTTTCTCAAAACTGCCACAACATGTATTTTTATGAAGAATTAAACTGTCCTCATGGCCTGGGAAACATCATAACACGGGCAGGAACAAGCTCTCAAATACTGTCCGCATGAAACTAATGTGTAGCCTGTTTGGGACCGCCACTTTAGCTGCTATTTGTAATCCTCGTAAAAAACACATCACATAGACGATATTTTTATGGCGTTTTTGTGCATTACAGGTGTGATTCCAGCCAACGGTCAAGTGCACATTGTTGTGACCTTTACCCCTGTCCAATACGAAACAACGCAAATCACTTTCAAGCTGGTCGTCTCCCAGTTCAACACCAAACCCTTTCTATGCACTGTTACTGGAACCTCTAATCCCTATGTCGCCATCAGGTAAGACATCGTTAAATTGACTCTTTAAGCCATGTTATAAAGTTATTATCTCCTCACACTTGTTTGAGTCACCCTTTATTATCAGTCTGTCTACATCTCCAAAGCTCAAAATGCTCTGTTCCACCTTGTGATGTCATGAAGTGGTAGTTAACAGCTACTTTTTAACCTTTTGTTCTATAGAGTTTGGCTATTCCAGGCCTGAAATTATCCAAATGATTGTAGAATGTCTATAGAGTTTAGTAACACAGTGGAGCACTTCCTTTATTGCTGCATGACATCACAAGGTGGAGTGTTTTCAGTTTGAGAGAAGAACTCGACGTAAATATGCAGGATTTGTGTGTTAAACATGTGTGAATGAAACAAAACACAACTCCAGGTGTGTTTGTGATGAGAAAACAACATTATAACATAGATCAGGGGTCTTCAACGTTTTTCAGGCCAAGGACCCCCAAACAGATGGCGAACTGGGCCAGGGACCCCCTACTATATATACGGCATAGAATTGTATTATTTTAAAGTGAAATCAAAAGATTTCGCGACCCCCCTGCAGTACCTCCGCGACCCCCCTAGGGGTCACGACCCCCCTGTTGAAGACCTCTGACATAGATCACAAAATGTGATCTATGTCTATGTTACAAAAGTGTAATACTGGCCCTTTAAAGTGACATGTTTTTCTATTTATTACTTGGTTTGGTGGGATTGTACCTATGGTAAATATTATACTTTTACATCAGTTAAGTGGTACAGTAAAATTGAAAAGAAAAGTACAAAAAATACAGAAAGTAGTTGAGTTAGAATAGTTCTACTTATGTCATCAATAGAAAAATTCTACCCAAAATTCAGAGACAATTTACGCACAAGGAAGGCATATTAAAGTTTCATTTAACAAAATGGAGGTGATGTCATTTATTTATTAGTCTAATCATAATTAATCATAATTATGATTACTAGGTAGAAGTTATGGAATCACCTCGATGTAATGTACGTCACATCTGCTGCCCATGTCCAGCCAGGAAGTAAAATGAACTAAACTAAAAACAAATAGACAAGACTTTTGGTATAAATATTGAAAATCAGATAAATTGTTACTAAAATAGATACTCGAAAATAGATTCATTTGAGCAGGTATTGATATCGGTATCGGCTTGATGTGTAAAAGTGGGCCGATATTAACGACCGATATTTGTCAGTACAGTAATCCCTCGAATTAACGTTTTCTCACATTTCTCTCTCGTTTAAACACTCAAACTTTTGTAGATTTTCAACAAAATGTATTAATAGTGAAGCGTGGGGGGGTGCATGCGGACACGTGCGCTCATCGTGCTTAAATTCGTGATAGCGCAGCATGACCGGCGCGAAACCGCCGGTTTAGATCTGGTCTAATCCTGGTTTAGTCCGCGTTTAGTCCTGGTCTAGTCCCGGTCTGGTCTTGGTCTAGTTCCAGTCTGGTCCCGGTCCCTCCCGCGTCCCCCATCTATAACATCAATCGACAAAGGTCCCTTAGCCAATCAGGAAGCAGAACACAATGTTACACTATTAAAAAAAGTTACACTATAAAAAAAAAAAATAGAAATTTAAAATAAATAAATAAAATCAGGAGTTAAAACATGTTTTGAAAATAAAAGAAGACATTCAAAAATTCATTTTGCATGATTTTCAGTCTGTATAAAATGTTATCTCAGAATAAAAAATAAAATAAAATAAAATATTGGCATCGGTTAATATATATATATATATATATATATATATATATATATATATATATATATATATATATGATATCGGCATCGATTAAAATTTTCACATTGGTGCATCCCTAATTGATACTATAAAGTCACATTCATGGGACAGAAATGAACCTTCAGAATGATCTTGGGCTGTATCAGAACAAATATAAGAGCACATAGACTAGTATATGTCCCTGGACCCCTATGGAACCTACCTGGACCAATGAGGGTAGGTGAGGCTTTCTTAATATCATCTCGGTATCAGAATCAGTATTGAGTGACAAGTCTATTCCTTAGTGTTGAAATCAACTTTGAAATTGTACCGTCATGGCAACACTACTGACTTTCAGTGAAATGAATTATCCATCCTGTCATATGCACATATGCACTGTAAAGAGTCATTATTTTTTCTATTAAACTTGCTGGGAACATTCTCCTGCTGCTACCCAGAGTACAGGAGTTGTTTTGCGGCTGGTATGGGCCTAATGTTTAATTCCTTTCCCATGAGAAAAACGGGGCTATCCATCACACTCCCAGCAGCTCCATCCCCATCACTGTCTTCGCCTTATCTCGGTTAGAAGTTAATAATTTATGAAACTAGCGAGCACAGTAATATCAAGATAGATACGGTCCCAGATAGAGGCTTTGCATATAAAACATTCCCCCTCTTTTTGCATTGGAGTCACATAGTGCTGACTTTTTTTTTTTTTTTTTTTAATAGATTCTTCATGTGTCGTGTGAAGATTGACATGACCAAAGTTTAATCAAGTTTACAAATACACAATTGGAGCTCTCCCAGATTTTAATATAGCTGTAAATCCCGGCTTTTAGCTCATGTTTACAGTGTGTCAAAGAGATATAGAGCGGGTACAGTAGGAGAGGATTGGCATAGGCTGCAGGTGTCACTTCCTCTGTTATTTATAATTCATTCCTAAAAGGACCACAAACAAGGCATTAGTATTATCTCGCAATGGTAACAATTTTGCGCTTCGAACACTGGTGGAACGTAACAAAGTAAAAATAGTCAGTAAGTACTGTATTTAGAGGTGCACTATGAAATTTTATGGCTGGGGGTCCGTCACCTGCTTGTTACTATGGATATGTAATTGCTCCACCTGGAATAAGATAAGATAAGATAAGCCTTTATTGATCTCACACAGGAGAAATTTACTCGCCACAGTAGCTCCAGGACATTTGGACAAGAGGGAAAAGGTGCATGCAGGCAGGGAGGGGATAAAGTAAGTAATAAATAATACAAATAGTAATACGTAATAATAATAATAATGGAAAATAGTAATAATGATAATAGTAACAACAAGCATCAACATGAAAAGGATATTGCACGTCTGGCCTATATGTTAGAATTATACAGTCTGATGGCGGTGGGGATGAAGGATCTGCGGTAGCGCTCCTTCTTGCACTGGGGGTGTCTTAGTCGGCTGCTAAAGGAGCTGCTCAGCTCCTCAATAGTCCGGTGCAGAGGGTGAGAGGTGTCGTCCTTAATGGACATGAATTTGGCCAGTACCCTCCTCTCAGCCACCTCCTCTACAGAGTCCAGAGGACAGCCCAGGACAGAGCTGGCCCTCTTGACCAGCTTATTCAGTCTTTTTCTGTCCCGCTCTGTGCTGCTCGGGGCCCAGCAGACGACAGCGTAGAGGAGAGCAGAGGCCACCACAGAGTCATAAAAAGTCTTGAGCAGAGAGGCCTGCTCACTCCAAAGGACCTCAGTCTCCTCAGGAGGTGGAGGCGACTTTGGCCCTTCTTGCACAGGGCGTCGGTGTTGTGGGACCAGTCCAGTTTATTGTTGAGGTGAACACCCAACAGTATGTTCCACAGTATGACATTAAACAGATCTACCTTACATTTATTCAATTATAGTTAGTATTATAGCTCAAAAATATGAAGATAAACAGGCATTCTGACTATGAGCGGGGTTGCCGCTCCACAGATCTGACCCGTAACTTCATCAATTCAATCAACATCAATCAATCAATCAATCAATCAAACATTATTTATAAAGCGCTTTTCATACAAAATGTAACACAAAGCGCCAATCTTCTGGTTTGGTCTCCATTAAGATAAAAAGGTTTAATGCCATATTGTGAAACATTCCAAATAAAGCTCCATGGAGAAAAGCATTTGATGTACCCTCTACCAGAAAATGTGTGAAGAATCCCTCAGTACTCCAGGTAGAATCCTTGGTAAAAGGAGAAATTCAATTTGTCAACTGGACCAAGTTTATTTGGTCGAAAACTTTTCGCAGCTCATTCAGTTTGGATGAGCTGCGAAACGTCTTTGACCAAATAAACTTTGTCCAGTTGACAAATTGAATTTCTCCTTTTACCTCTACCATAAAAGTTACACAAGATCAAAGATCAAAGTCAGCTTTATTGTCAGTTCTGCCATATGTGTTCAACATACAGTGAATCGAAATTTCGTTTCTCTCTGGCCAAGTGTACAAAATACAATACGAAGATGCAGCAGTGAAATGGTAATGTGCAATAGAATGTGCTTTGAAAGTAAGGATAAAATAAATGTGCAGCAGTAGTAATTCCAGTACAACAGTAGTAAAATTCCAGTAGTAAATGTGCAACAGTTCAGCAGTAGTCCTTAGCAGCAGTTTATTTTTTTTAATTTAGGTATCTGTACTTTACTGAAGTACATTTTATAGTGGAAAGTTTTTAGTTTTACTTCACTACATCTGAGAGCAGGTATCTGTATATCTGCTCCACTACATTTTTAACTGGACTGAAAAGTAGAACTATTTTTTTATTGTTTGAGACCTGCTGAAATGGCTGAGGGTTTATTG
This sequence comes from Paratrypauchen microcephalus, assembly GCA_036785185.1. NCBI lineage: Eukaryota > Metazoa > Chordata > Actinopteri > Gobiiformes > Gobiidae > Paratrypauchen > Paratrypauchen microcephalus. The sequence continues at coordinate 5,579,352 of JAVJIX010000043.1, read as the reverse complement.
TTAACACATTCATAGTCTGAGCAAACAAAAATATGCAAATACTTTTTCAGTCTTACTTGAGTAATTTCTTGGGCCTCTATGTACATCTACTTGGGTAATATTATTTTGTATATTAAGTCATCTTATTTGAAGTACTCTTACTTTTACCCTACCCACCTACTTTCTCAAATTGCAAAACTGATAAAACTATAGAAATGTGTATCTTACTGGCCTCTAGTGGTTGAAATGGTTATATTTGGGTTTATTTGGCAGTCATGTTCAAATCAAGCAGAACCAGTAACGTTCTTGTCATTTATATAACTCTAAATGTATTCCCCACTTGCTTTAGTCAATGTATTGCCACATCTGTTTTGTCTTTGCTGATCTCCATAACTGCCCTGATTCAAGAGGTTATACACATTTGAATATTTTTTTTTTATATCGACAACAGCCAGGTGGAGAAAAAGTTGGGGCATAAAGAAGCGTCTGCACCTGCGTCTCAAGTGGCGACTCGATGCAAAACACGACCGACCAACATTTCAGTCAAACCCAAGGTAAAACTAGGAACTGTCTGTGACTTTCTCTATACATACACTGTCAGTCAAAAGTTTGGACTCACCCTCCCATTCAGTGTTTTTTTTTTCTTTTTCTATACATTTACTACTTTCTACATTTGATATAAACAAGTAAGATGTATGGAATTATATAACAAAGAAAAATAAAAGTTAAATAATTTACTACTACATATTTTTTGTTTGTATTTTATAATGTACAGAAAGTAAAAGAGACTGATTCTAAGCATCAAATGGACATCTTATCTCATGGAGGAGTGGCAAAAATGATGATAAAGGAAACCAGTAAACTCAACTCCAAGGCGTTAAAAGAAGGTATGCAAAGTCATTTTAATTTTATTTTTTTTTATTTTTTAGACTGCTACTGTTACTACTGCGATTAATACTAAATAGACAGGTTTTCAATACAACCACCTCCTCCTCCTCCTCCTCCTCCTCCTAATACTACTACTACTACTACTACTACTACTACTACTACTACTACTACGGCTACTACTACGGCTACTACTATGGCTACTACTATGGCTACTACCATGGTCAACAAAGCTGTTTCAACAACTAATCTTACTGTTACTAAAAACTACTACTGCTGCTGCTGCTACACTCCTACTACTATTACTACTACTTACTACTACTACTACTACAATTACTACTACTACTACTGCTACTATTTCTACTTTTCCTAATACAACTGGTACTATGGCTAGTAGTACCATGGTCACCAAAGCTGTTTCACCAACTAATCCTACTGCAAACAACTACTACTATTACTACTAAACTACTACTACTACTACTCCTAATGGCTCTATTAAAATGATACATTTAAAATTCCATAAACAACTGTGGCCCCAGATAAAGGATAGACATGTTCAAATTAAATATAGCTTTTACTGATAACAATTCTAATACTGATTTATTCTTTTACAAAACAAATTACAAAAACATTGCACATGAATCTGTTTGTGTTACAATTTGGCATTTTAGTTCTGAAGACCGTATACAAGTACAAACATTAATCTATCATTTGCATTGCCAGTTTCAATATAAAAATGAATGGTTTGAACCTAAAAGGAGTCTTTCTGATCTGAATTCTCTCTAAAAAAAAGACTAAACGTTACACAGTGCACCTTTAAGTTTTATGAAGAAGGAAAGAAACACTGGAATTAAAGAGAGAATTTTCCAGAAAAAAAAAAAAAAACAAATCTCATAAATGACTACTCTGAATAACTGCTTTCATATCAACTTCTAAAATACAGTCACTTTTCTAGCCAGCTCAAACTACACTACACAACACTATTCAGCCAAGTATTTGTATTGCAACACTGTAAGCTAATTTTCTGTATCCATTTCATTTTTGTCCCCGGGGGGTCCAGATTCCACGCTGAACCGCCAAGTAAAAGAGGCAATGTTCCTCAAAAAAGTAACCGAGAATGAGAGGAAAAGACAAGTGCGCTGTCGGCAATGGTACGTTTGATATTAAAGGTAGCAAAAGTACATTATTTAAAGTTAAAGTAATAATAAAAGTGTACGTTTGAGCAGGCAGGTGGACCAGGTGGGAGAGGAGCCTGTGTGTGCAGAAAGGAGGAGGGAGATTCTGAAGGAGAGAGAAGAGGCTCTGCAAAGATACATGGTACAAATATATGAAGTAAAAAATCACTACCTGTGCATATACCAGACTTTCTACGACTAATACTACACAACAACTACTACTTCTACTACTACAACTAGTACTACAACTACTACCATTGTGACTGAAGCTGTTTCTACAACAACTACAGCAACTAGATACAACAGCTAGATCTACTGCTACTACTACTACAACTACTACTACTGCTACTACTACTGCTACTACTACTACTACAACTAGTACTACAACTACTACCATTGTTACTGAAACTGACTCTACAACTACTGCAACTAAATACAACTGCTAGATTTACTACTGCTGCTGCTACTACTACTACTACTACTACTACTACTACTACTACTACTACTACTACTACCATTGTTACTGAAACTGATTCTACAACTACTGCAACTAAATACAACTGCTAGATTTACTACTGCTGCTACTACTACTACAACTACTACTACTGCTACTACTACTACTACTACTACTACTACAACTAGTACTACTACTACTACCATTGTTACTGAAACTGATTCTACAACTACTGCAACTAAATACAACTGCTAGATTTACTACTGCTGCTACTACTACTACAACTACTACTACTGCTACTACTACTACTACTACTACTACTACTACTACTACTACAACTAGTACTACTACTACTACCATTGTTACTGAAACTGATTCTACAACTACTGCAACTAAATACAACTGCTAGATTTACTACTACTACTACTACTGCTACTACTACTACAACTACTGCTACTACTACTGCTACTACTACTACTACTACTACAACTAGTACTACAACTACTACCATTGTTACTGAAACTGACTCTACAACTACTGCAACTAAATACAACTGCTAGATTTACTACTGCTGCTACTACTACTACAACTACTACTACTGCTACTACTACTACTACAACTACTACTACTGCTACTACTACTACTACTACTACTACAACTAGTACTACAACTACTACCATTGTTACTGAAACTGATTCTACAACTACTGCAACTAAATACAACTGCTAGATTTACTACTACTGCTACTACTGCTACTACTACTACTACTACTACTACTACTACTACTACTACTACTTCTACTACTTCTACTACTACTACTACTACTTCTACTACTACTACTACTACTACCATTGTTACTGAAACTGTTCTTCAACTAAACCTGCTGCTACTACTGCTACTATTACTACTATTAATACTACACTGGGTTTCAATACAACTACACTATACAACTACACTACAACAACTACAACTTCTACTACTACAACAAGTAGTACTACAACTATTATCACCAACCAGATGAATTTTCAATACAACCACACTACAACAACTAGGGATACTACTACTGCTACTTCTGCTACTACTACAACTAATACAAAGACTGCTACCATTGTCACTGAAACTGTTTTTACAACTAAATCTACTGCTACTGAAATTACTAGTACTACTACTACTACTACTATTCGTAGTACTACTATTGCTGCTACTTCTGCTAGTAGTACTACCGCTACTACAACTGGCACTATGGCTACTACTATGGTCACAAAAGCTTTTTCAACAAATAAACCTACTGTTACTGAAATTACTATTACTACTACTACTACTACTACTACTACTACTACTACTACTACTTCTACTCCTTAGGTTTCCCCTATCACTAGGACTGAAATTAGCATGCAAATCAAGATAGACAGAACTACAACTTTAACTTTTACTATTCTGATTACCAACTGTGTTATATAACTGGTACAACTTGTACTTCTAAGCAAATTATCCAAATTCTTCAGTATCCAATGTTAATTTGAGTTTCTGCATGACTACACAATATCCTTCAGTTTGTCATATTTTCCAATTTACTTCCTTTGACACTTACACAATCCCTCTCATTACACTTCACTGTTAGCATTATTGCAGCCACTCGAGTATCTCATTGCAGTTAAAAATACGACACACTCTAGCTTTTTACGAGACGATTTATTGGGACCACAGTTTGAAAAAGTGCAAACTTGGCCAAACTCTTGTCGCTTTTTAAAATGTTGCCTCTGAGTTTCCGTACAGAAGTTATTCATTTATACAAATATATCAGAGATTTTCCATTCCGAGTTGCGAGTTGCATCAGGTGTGTTATGGGAACATGGCTCTTTTGTAATGGGATGATCCTTTCCTGTTGACAGCTAAAAATACAACACACTGATCTATGTTCAATTTGAAATCTCGCATAACTACATAAAGCTGTCAGGGTGTACTTAATAATGACAGTGTAATCCCTTTGTGGACAGGTGATCTTTTAGAATTGTCTCTTGTTTACGACTGGTGGAAACAAGAGACAATGTAATAGGACGTGATTGATGTTTTTATTACAGATTACAGGCTCAGTGTTGTTTCGTCATCACAAACTTGACTGGTGTTGTGTTTTGTTACATTCGCACATGTTTAACACACAAATCCTGCATATTTACGCCTTACAGTTCTTCTCTCAAACGGAAAACACTCTGTTCCGCCTTGTGATGTCATGTAGTAATTCCTGGGTAGTCAAAAATACTTAATACGAAAGTTAATATTGTTCAAAAGCAGATGTCTTTTGTTATACAGTGAGCTGTTGGAGTCGAGTCACTCATAGAAATGATCAGGTTTAACATTTGTGAATGTACTTTTTGGATATTTCAACAGAAACAGTACAATATAATTAATAGGGAAATCTGGATCTTGTGTCACGACAGTAAGATATTATCAAATTCTAGAATCTGAAAACCGGACATACAGGAAGTGCTCCACTGTGTTTTTAAGCTCCACACACCTTCACAAGAATCATTTGCATCATTTCAGCCCTGGAATTGCCAAACTCTACTGTAATTTTTATGTTAATTTTATGATAATGTCTTTCTTATTGTGTAAAACACTCTGAATTACTTTGTATACGAATACTTCTATACAAATAACTACCACTTCATGACATCACAAGGTGGAACAGAGCATTTGAGCTTTGGAGATGGAAACAGACTAATAATAAAGGATTACTCAAACATAACACGACTTAAAGCTCACAAGAGTCAATTTTGCGTAATGTGTTTAAATATGTCTGTATAAAGTAATGCACTATTTATGTAGACACAGTTTCATCTTTCTAACTGTATTTTTTTATATTTTTAGGTTCAAAGAGGAGAGGCAACAGAAGAGAGAGAGATTTATTTTGGAAAACCTCTACTGTCAAATGAAAGAGTGGTTTTAGATGTTGGACAGGCGAGTAGCACATGGTTTTGAAATTAAAGGCACATTATGTAACTTCTCTGGTGGAGGGACGTCGCCAGCTTGTGCTAATGGACACATATAAAATAGCTTTTTCTTGTTCAAAAAAGAAAAAACGTCACAAATATGCATTCTTACTATAGATCTTACCTATAGCTTGGCCTGGCTCTCTAGTATAGATAGTCAGGTTTAAAGCCATACTGTGAAACATTGCAGGCAAAGTAATAACATTTTCATGAAGACAAGCAGACGGCAGATCCTCTACCAGAAATGTTACCAACTGATGCTAATCTTGGAAAAAAAAGTGCCTAATGTGAAGGATACAATTTTGAATTACTCCTCCCACTGCTTCTATTACTTCTCATCGCTATTTGGCAGTGTTTAAAAGTGTTTCTTACTGTATCTATATTCCTATTTTTAACAACAAAAAGCAATGTTTATTTTTCAGATTGTCTGCATTACTTACACTTTTATGATTTAACTTATTGCAGACTCCAGATATCACTCCACAGTTCCAGTTTCACCCGTGTATAAACTGGGACTTTAAACAAAGGTGCCTTGAACTCTTCCAGCAGGCTGCGTATAAGGTACGTCTCCTCTTTTAGGGCTTCTGTACTACGTCAGCTCTAGGCCTGTCACAATAACAAATTCTGAAGTAAATATAGATGATAAATGATAATACTGAAACTCGCTTGTTTCTATGAATATGTCATTGCTCTGCCTGGAATGTTCCAACAAACAGCTCTACTTTACATTTATTCAATTACAGGTAGTTTTATAGTTCACAAGAATGAGAACGTCGCTTCAATTTTTAAAAACGGGTGCGTTGGAGGAGAGAGCAGCCCCAGAACATATGAGAAAAACATAATTTTGCCCGATGAAGGCCTAGTGCCGAAACGTTGTCCTAATGTCCTAATAAATCTTACATTTTGCAAGTAAGACGGAGTGCGGTTTTATAGTTCAAAAATACCTACACAAACAGGCATTCTGACTGTGAGCGGGGTTGCCTCTCCACAGATCTGACCTGTCACTAGGTCTGACTTGGTCTCCATGAAGATAGAAAAGTTTAATACTATTCTGCAGAATATTCTAGACCAAGCAATAACATTTCCACGAAGAAGAGCTTTTGACAGACCCTACACCAGAAAAGTTACACAATGTACCTACTACTACTACTAGTACTACTCCTGCTACTACTTTAGTACTTATACTCAACAAAAATGTAAACGCAACACTTTTGTTTTTGCTCCCATTTTTCCTGAGATGGACCCAAAGATCCAAAATTCACTCCAGATACACAACACTACCATTTCTCTCAAACATTGTTCACAAATCTGTCCAAATGTGTGACAGCGAGCACCTCTGCCCTGCCGAGACAATCCACCCCACCTCACAGGTGCGCCACATCAAGATGCCAATCCGACATCATGACCAGTGCACAGGTGCGCCCCAGACTGCCCACAATAAAAGGCCACCCCGAAATGTGCATTTTTTTAGCTTTATTGGGGGTCTGGGGACTCAGAACCAGTCAGTAACCATGTGACCACTCCTCTTCAATGGGTATGCGAAGTTGCTGGATATTAGTGGGAGCTGGTACACGCTGTCGTATACGCCGGTCAAGCACATCCCAAACATGCTCAATGGGTGACATGTCCGGTGAGTATGCTGGCCATGCAAGAACTGGGACATTTTCAGCTTCCAAGAATTGTGTACAGATCCTTGCAACATGGGGCCGTGCATTATCTTGCTGAAACATGAGGTGATGTTCATGGATGTATGGCACAACAATGGGCCTCAGGATCTCATCACGGTATCTCTGTGCATTCAAAATGCCATCAATAAAATGCACCTGTGTTCTTCGTCCATAACAGCCTTTGAAGAGGAGTGGACCAACGTTCCACAGGCCACAACTGACAATCTGATCAACTCTATGCGAAGAAGATGTGTTGCACTGCATGAGGCAAATGGTGGTCACACCAGATACTGACTGGTTCTGAGTCCCCAGACCCCCAATAAAGCAAAAAAAATGCACATTTCGGGGTGGCCTTTTATTGTGGGCAGTCTGGGGCACACCTGTGCACTGGTCATGATGTCGGATTGGCATCTTGATGTGGCGCACCTGTGAGGTGGGGTGGATTGTCTCGGCGGGGCAGAGGTGCTCGCTGTCACACATTTGGACAGATTTGTGAACAATGTTTGAGAGAAATGGTAGTGTTGTGTATCTGGAGTGAATTTTGGATCTTTGGGTCCATCTCAGAAAAAATGGGAGCAAAAACAAAAGTGTTGCGTTTATATTTTTGTTGAGTGTAGTTTACATCTGTAATGAGTCATAGAAGTTATACATTTAACCTTTTGCAGCTTAAATCTTATGACATAGCCCAAAAAAATAACAAAACAATTCCCAGTAGTGCAAAAAAAAAAAAAAAGATAACATATTGCAGAATAAGTTGATATAGTAATTATCGTGACAGGCCTACAGCTTACACAGTCTTAACTTCAGCAGAGATCTGGTGCACACTGCCATGTTTTAGAGGTCCTGTCCCTTCAGTTCAGTCATATGGAAACCTGCTCTAAATATATGACACTCAATAGGTCATGCTCACAACCTTCTCGTATTCACAGTATGTATATAGTGCCAGATAGAGGACATATGCTGTGTAACTCTATGCAATTCACTGTTTTAGAGAGAAATATCCAAACTGAAAATCCACATATGTTGAATTTTATAACAACAATGATCATAACATATACTTTTGTTTAAAACTATTTCACCCATTAGAGCTGACAGGGAGCGAGCACATTGGACTTCAGACTGGTATTAATGAATGTTTAACTTAGTAATTTGTATTATGTAAGTTTAATTTGTCATTTCTTTAGTTTTTGTCTGTAAAAATGACAGTGACGAAAACTTTTAGTTGACAAAATGAACAGATGAGCTATTAACATTCTCTGAGCTATTGAAATGAGCTATTAACATTCTCTGGAGGTGTGAAGCTAACTGGAGACACTACTCTGTTTGAAGCTCTGTTACTAAACTTTGAACTGACATTTAACACAATCTGACCGTAAAGCTAGCATGAGCCAACAAATCAAACTCCTAAACAGGACTATGAACGTTGTATTGATCACAGGCTCTTGAAAAATTTGTTTTTTAAAATCCGTTTTGTAGTTTTTAACTCATTTGGCAGTATTTACTAATGTGTGCATTGTGTCTCCACATAAACTGCTGAACAATCTGCCATAAACATGCATATAGAACCCCCCCAGTGTGACGTCACGGCAAAATATCCATATTAACTATAAACCAGACCACAGGAATCTGACTTGCCCTCCACCTCAATTTTACAATATTGGCAGTTTACAAAGGGATTTCACTTGAACCTAACCTTTACAGTAGAGGCGAGCAGAGGCAGGGAATTCCTGTATACGCTATATTAGCCACAAGCCGCCCGCCGTGAGCATACATATAAATGAGTGCTTGTATTGTGTTGGTTCTTCAGATTGTGATCCAGTGCCGTATGAAAAGAAGGCTGCTCTGTCTGAGGAAACTGATCAAGGAAATGAAAGGGCCTCAGACCACACAAGAAGGTGATGTTGATCAAATCTCTGTCCTCACTCATCCTCTTCTCTCATCAAGCTATTTCGTTCCTTCATTTTAACAGGATAGTGCATCCAATTGAACCCTGTTGTAGTGAAAAGAAAATATTAGCAATAATACAGTAATAGCAGACTCTTTAAAATCCAATGTAATCAGCATGTTCAAATTTCCAGAATGGAGGCATCTGGAGGCAAAATGAAGCAGATGTAATATACTTTCAATGAATTACTGATGAACAGATATAAATGTAGTGATGGGACGAATACTCTGAAAATGTATTTAGTTAATTTTACTGCAGGGATTCAGTGTTATATATTTCATACATACTTAGAATAATCTTTTACATTGATTTACATTTAAATGATAGTAGAAAAATGCAAAATAGTATTAAAAACAGCTTTATATTTACTTCATTTTTAAAGCATTATCACTTATTGGAGATCAAACATGCACTACAGAGTCTATTTTTCTCACTGGTTATGTCCAGTTTGAAGCCTAAATTACAAATACTGTAATATATTCCTTTGATTAAAAAAAAAAAGTTAACTGTATTCTGAATACTACCAAATACATGTACTCAAAATACATAGAATATGTATTTTCTGTAAATGTATTCAGTTACTTCACAACACTGTCACAACACTGTCTAAATGCAAATGGTTTTATGACTTCATAACAAAAAATATACAACAATTTTGAATTTCCAAAGTACAAATATTAGTTAATCTGCTTCTCTGTTAAGAAGGATGGAAAAATGCCATTTACTAACATTAAAATTGTATTTGAACTTCAGAAAAAGTATCATAAATTTGTGAATTTTCTACTAATCTTTAGATAAAGTCACTGTAGTGGTCTAACTGTAAGGATTTGTCCAGTAAAACCTCAAAATCTGGTCTTTACCTTTTTCAAAAATGCTTAGCGCATCATAATCTCTTCTTCAATCAACAAATAATGTCAAACACAACCGGGCTCTGATATCACGCACATGTAGTGTTTTTTATTTGCCAAATCCCCCTTGATACAAGATTCAAATCTTTTATTGTCATATGCACAGTAAAGAAATACTTTTCCCTGTACAATGAAATTCTTACTTTGCTGCCCACCCTGGATACAAGAGCATGCAAAAAGTTAAAATAGATAAATAAGATAAAGAGAAGCATGTAAAAAAGTATGATCAAATAGATTTGATTTGATTTTCCATATGTTGTAATATTCTGAAAATAATCCCAGTTTTCAAAAGGAAAATCCAGACTTTTTAGGTGTAGTTATAGGACCAATCCTCACAGAAAAGATGAAGACACTACAGTTTGTCACTTCATCTCTAGATATATTCCACATTTCATCATAAAGTATACTTTTTGTGAAGCTCAAATATGATTCTGAGTATTTTATTTTGCTATATCTTAAAACCATTTGCATTTGATCTGGTAATCACTTAATCATTAACTGCTTCACTTTCCCTCCAGTTGAGTCCGTTCCAGAATTTTAAACATTCTGATGACATAGGATTTTTAAAGGTCTATAGCACTAGATAATTAGTACCTTTGCAGCTCAAATGTTACAAAAACAAATAAATAAATACCTGGCCTACTAGTGTTGCTAGTTGCTAAATCCACAATGGTATTTGGTTTTATACAGATGTTATCAGTCTGATTTCCCATTGTGTCTCAAGACTCAAAATGATCAGATGTGTTTGTTTCAGTGATGCGTGTATAGCTCATTTTCACGCATCATTTACAAACAAAATCACTTTTCTCTCACACTTCAAACAGTTTAGTGCTTCGCTCATTGATTCTGCAGAAATGTATGATTTTTTTCCCTCGGAAACACTAACAGCCAAATTTTTTTGCTTTGATGCTTGTCTCTGATTGGCTAATCCACCTGTCAATCGTGCCCACCTGAACTCAAAGAGATTCATCTGCTGATCAGACACACATCTTTGCAAAGTATTGGAGAAGTGTTTATTCTACATGTCAATCAACACCACTGCAAATAGAATGGGACTTTTATTTACTAAACAAGTCAACACGGTGATTGTTGTACGTGACGGTTCTAACTACGTTTGTAATTCGTCTTTTTGGTCTTCACGTAGGCCTGTAGCTCAAACCTCAGCATTCTTCTGTATGCCTCGTCTAACAGGGCCTAACACAATGTGGGATTATGTAACTGAGCTAATTTATAATACTTTTCACCATTCAAAAGAGCTAAAATATCATTTAAATTGTTAATTGCTATGACATCAGTCCTAATTTTTCACCATTTTGAATCCATGCATCCCCACCTTTGTCTATGGTAAGAATTTCAGTTCTGCTTTCATCTCTTTCTCCACTTACCAATAAAAACCTCTTAAACAGTATTACATTTTTGGTTCTCTTAAATCATGTGTCTCTGCTACTGTTGCATTATACCGTGTCTATTTTTACATTTTAGAGATGAATTTTAAATACTATGCCCCTTTGTGCTTCAGATACAGCAGTGGTGCAGTGTACGAGGATCTCTCCAGAAAAACTCCTCATATTCTCCCACCCCACTTTCTCAGCAGAGGATGACCCCCTGGTGAGTGCTTGTTCTTTATAATACCATCTAATTCTAAGGGACTGAATTATTTAAATGGACCAGATTTTTGCAGCTTCAAAACTACAAATGCACTGTAACAATAATGCCTGCTTTTTTAGCTGTTGTTAGAAAATGCATGAATTGTAACCACCTGAATTTTGCCATATTGAATTTAAGGTATGCAGTATGCACACATTAGTATAAAATAAACACTACATGTAATAATGAATAACTTAAGCCACGCTGTGCAACCTTTTAGCCAAAAAAATAGACAAAATTATGATGTATTTTTTCTATTTTGATTGTGTTTATGGCACTGAAAAATTGATAAAAACATGTGTCTTTACCCTGGGCTGGCTTGCATCTCCACAAACCTAACTCTCATTTGCTTCCTGCTCGTTTCCATGGAAATGTTGCCTCTTTGGTTATTGATACTTTACAGTGACATTTCGCTGGGGTGTTCTACGTGTCTCTATTGGCGGAATGTTCACTAGTTACTTGGTGACACAATGCACACATTAGCAAACACAGACAAAAAAGTCTGAAAACTCAAGACAAATATACAAAATGGATTTAAAAAACACATTTTCAGGAGCCTATGATGAGTCTGACTATCCATGGTCATGTAGGTGTTTGATTTTCAACAAAAAAAGGTGTAAAAAAACCAGGTGTAAAAAAAACTGTGGGCTAATGCTACCTAGCGTATGAGTGCAATTTTATGTGTGAGAGCACAAAGAGCACAAATCATCTCTGTTGTACTTCCAACTAAATCAGCTCTTTCTGATCAGACTGTGTTAAAATAAAGCTCAGATTAAAGTCTAGCTTGAGTAACAGAGCTTCTAACAGAGCAGTGCTTCCAGTTAGCTTCACACCCCCATGAGCTGCAAAGTATCAATAATCTTCCACAGCATGGCATAAAACATAACTATCTCCATGAAGAATGTTCCAGAGTATAGTTTTACCTTTCTTTTTCCATGGAATCATACAGGTGATGTGCAATTTACAGAAAGCTACGTACTGCTTACTGAACTTTTTCTATGAATATATTTCTAGGCACTTGATTTGTCTCCACTACCTGCTGCGCCTACAGAATGGTCTGTAACAACAAGCATACCCTTTTTCAAACTTAAAGTAAGCATTTCGCATTTAATCATAACACTAATTTATCTACAGTTGAAGCTACATTGTAACGGGAGAAATTCAATTTGTCAACTGGACAAAGTTTATTTGGTCGAAGACGTTTCGCAGCTCATCCAAGCTACTTCGTCAGTTCTGGCTAGAGTGCTGGTGGACACTTCTATCTAGCTGCAAGGAGGAGCTAACTACAATGAAATAACTATGAAACTATCCCACCTCTTTGTTTTCAGTTTCTGTCTGGGGTCTTGTTTAGCATACCCATTCAGTATCATAATGGGTGTTTTCACACCTCTGGACCTGACCTGGGGGGTATTCCAGCCTAAGTCGTTAAGCCTGACCTGAAGAAGCGGCAACTTAGACTAAAGCCTGAAGTTGTTCCACTAACGCAGTTTAGCTGCACCTCAGCGGCACTAACTTCAGCCAGGCCTATCCAGTCCTGGCCTAGGCGCGTGCACGGCAAGCGTAAGAAGCCCAGAACAAGCGACTGTCGAAAACGTGATCATGCCGAAGATTCGGGACGATTATTTCAGCGCACCAGAATAAAAGTTGCTTTTGGAACTCTGCAACGCACTTGCAATAACCAAGGCGAGAGACATGGCGTGGCAGAAGATCGCCGAGTGCTTAAATACGTAAGTTAAGTTCTATAACAGTGCTGAATGAGTTTTTTAAGTATTTCTTTTACCATCAGTATCAAGACAAGTCCGAATAGTAAAACAAATAGTAGCTACCAAGCCACAGGAGGTGAGAGCCCCCCGCAAAATCTTTCACCTGCAGAGGAGCTGGCACTGGCCCTAAACCGGGGTCGCCCACTGGTGGAGGTAACTGAAGGAGGGACCTCATCAAAGATCCTTCCTGCGAGTTCTCGTGAAGAGTATATTCAAGGTATTCTCTAGGCTAATGCTTGCCTCAGCTGTGATCCAAGCATTTGTATATTTTAATAGTATGCTTGTGTTCTAGTTACTGAAGATGACATACACTTGGACCCTCCTCAGCAGTCCGCCAGCAGTGCCTTGCCTGACCGTCATCGGTCCTTCAGCAGTAGCCTCACACCAGAATGTCATACCTAATGTCTTTTATTGTTTTATATCCATTGATGGAAACTGATAAATAGAATTTCATTAAAGAGGCTTGCACAGCATCTCTAAAGCAGATTTGTTGAATCATTGAAATGTTGCATCATGGAGTGTGCCTGTTATTTGGCTACATTTTGTTTTAAAAGTAAAGGTTTACCTTTAACTGTATTCTTTGATAGAGATGTCACATAAAATATAAAGTGTCACTGTTGTCAAGTGAGAGTGATGTTAGGCCCAGCTGATGTAAGTTCTATGATGATGTGAATAATTGAAGGTTAAATGGCATTCATTCACTTTTTAGTCATAACGGCTGGTTAGCTCAACTGGTAAGTCACTGACTTTCCCCCCGGGGGTTGTGGGTTCTAATCCCCCCCGGCAATGAGCTAACCAGTGTGGGTCCTTGGGCAAGACCCTTCACGGTACTGAAATGCAGAAGTCAAATTTCTCCCGTGTGTCATTGTGTGTGAGACCAATAAAGGCTTAATCTTAATCTTGTGTAATGTGTGGCAAAAATAAATTGGTGAAAATATAACAAATAATTGACTTGAGCATGAATACTGTCAGTAATAAGAATCAAACCCGGGACTCCCACGTGAGAGACGCAGCACTTAACCGCTAGGGCAAAGGCATTCTCCGTAACAACTATGGAATTCTTTTATCTGATAATATTGTAAAGACAGTGGTTCAAAAGAATATTTTAAATTACTGGAAATTTGTCAAAACTGACCAAGAACGTAAGGTAATTTTTTTTTTTTGGCTGATAGTCACCCTTGTTTTCAGACAACACAGCGGGAGGTGTGCAGAACTGTTTTTTCGAAACTCTGTTTACTTCAGGTCTTTGCGACACCTCCTGATTAAGCCTCATCTTTAGCCTGCCCAGGACCAGGCTAGCTCAGACGACTATGTTGCTCCAGTAACGAAATATCGAAATTAGCCTGGCGTTGCGCTTGCGCTTAGCCACGTTGATGGAACACCCCTCTGGCTAGTCCTATTGTTTTCTTTGTTTGTTTTGATTTAGGTTTGAGAATAGAATTATATATGGGAGACAAATTGTGTCTGACCCCTCCATTCTCTTTTTTTTTTTTTTTTTTTTTTTTTTTTACAAAAATAGCCTCTTTAACTCTGAATTACTGAAACGAGACCCCACCAATGGGTACAAAAAGAAGATCACTGATTGATTGCAGAAGTTGGAGAAAGAAGAAGTAATTGATCGACAGCTGTATTACAGACTGTACCCTGGTGACGCCATCCCTTGCATCTATGGCCTCCCTAAGATTCACAAACAAGGAGTACCACTCAGACCCATTGTATAAAAACCATCTTGGCTCCGTTGGTGGGTAACAGAGCACCATATTGAGAACACAGCCGAATTTGTGAATAAAGTTAAGTTTCTCCAGTTTGACCGGGATGAGACAATGGTTTCCTTTGATGTGACCTCTCTTTTCACTTGTATCCCTACATCGGTAGCGGTGGAAGCAGCAAGAAAGAGACTACTGCAGGATATCAAGCTAGAAGAGAGAACCAAACTTTCACCCGACCAAATCTGCCAACTGCTGGAAATTTGTTTAAATACCACCTATTTCCAGTTCAGAGGAAACTTCTACAGGCAAATCCACGGCTGTGCGATGGGTTCACCAGTCTTCCCTATCATGACTAACTTGTACATGGAACAATTTGAACAAAGTGCTTTGGCCTCATATCCAGGCACTCCACCCACACATTGGTATCGTTATGTTGATGATAATTTTTCAAAAATCAAAATTCAAGATTTGGAACCTTTTACTGCACATATCAGTTCTGTAGATCCTAACATCAAATTCACCCATGAAGATGCCAAGGACAACACATTGGCTTTCTTAGATTGTGCAGTAATGATAGGAGAAGACCGGCGACTCCAAGTAGAAGTCTTCAGGAAGCCCACACACACAGACCAATACCTGCTTTTTGATTCACACCACCCACTGCAGCACAAACTGGGTGTTATTCGGACATTAGAACACAGGGCCCAAGTGGTTCCTACAAGAACAGAGGGAAAGGAGAAAGAAGAACAACATGTGCAGAAAGCCCTCTCTGTTTGTGGATATCCTAAATGGGCTTTCAACAAAACCAAGAGAGACAAGGACAAGAAACAAGACAACAGAGAATCAGAACCCAGGAGGAAAGGTGTAGCGATTCCTTACCTGGCCGGCGTTTCTGAAAAACTACAGAGGATTTTCAGACAATATGAAATCCCAGTCTATTTCAAACCCACAAACACTTTAAGACAAAAACTCGTCCACCCAAAGGACAAAACACTGAGCCACAAACAAAGCAATGTGGTCTACTCCATTCAGTGTAGTGAAGACTGGAGTGAGCGCTACATTGGAGAAACAAAACAGCCACTTCACAAGAGGATGTACCAACATCGACGGGCGTGCCAGAGTGGACCTTCATCTGCCGTACATCTCCACCTAGAAACCACGGGACACTCCTTTGAGGACAATGAGGTACAGATCTTAGCCAGGGAAAAGAACTGGTTTGAGAGGGGATTTAAAGAGGCTATTTTTGTCAAAAAAGAAAATCCACAAAAAGAGAAGACACAATTTGTCCCCCATATATAATTCCATTCTCAAACCTAAATCAAAAGAAACAAAGAAAACAATAGGGTTAGCCAGGTCAGGTCGAGAGGAGTGAAAACACCCATTATGGTACTGAATGGGTATGCTAAACAAGACCCCAGACAGAAATGGAAAACAAAGAGTTTCATAGTACAGGGAGTCCTCGGGTTACGACGTTGATCCGTTCTTAAGACGCGTCGTAACCCGAATTTCGTCGTAAACCGGATTTTGCCTTTGATCTTCCAACCAAAGCACCAATAACCTTTCCATCTCAATAATTCGACCACTACGCTGCTTGGTTATCACTGCCGCTTTCATAGGAGCAGATCAGAGCCCACATCAGGTACTTCCGCCCACATTGGACACGCACACGAGGCTGTCTTCTTCTCCCTACAACCACAACAAAGCGTATTCTTCCACCGTGCGCCACGCGCCGCGTGCGTTTGTTTACATCTCTTACCACGCTAAACCGTGTAAGACGGAATGACGCGTAATATATACATATTTTTTTTAATGGGGGCGCGTTCGTAACCACGAAACGTCGTAACCCGAGACCGTCGTAACCCGAGGACCCCCTGTAATTGTCATGGTCTGGATTCAATCCCCGGGTCGCCTGAGCCTTTCTGTGTGGAGTTTGCATGTTCTCCCCGTGTCTGGGTGGGTTTCCTCCAGGCACTCCGGTTTCCCCCATCAATCCAAAACATGCACCATCGGTAAAATCCTCCAGCTTAGGTCCTGACCAAACCGAAGCAAGAAGATCATGGAGATGGTCCCCGGGCACAGCAATGTGCTGCCCACTGCTCCTAATAACAGGATGGGTTAAATGCAGAAAAGAATTTCTCCTGTGTGAGATCAATAAAGTCACTTCTTCTTCTTCTTCTTCTAATTTCATTGTAGTTAGCTCCTCCCTGTTGCTAGATATAAGCAGTGTCCACCAGCACTCTAGCCAGAACTGACGTAGCTTGGATGAGCTTCGAAACGTCTTTGACCAAATAAACTTTGTCCGGTTGACAAATAAAATTTTTCCCTTTACCATGGAGTAGAGCTGGGTGGTATGACCAAAAATTCATATCACAGTATTTTTCAACATTTTAACACACATTACACGGTATTTAACGGTATTTTTTTTTCATGCATGAATAGGTGTTAACCCCATTTCCTAATAATTTAGAGAATAATTACTGCAGTAAATTGGCTTAGAATGACCAGACTAGTATTAACCCAAGTTTTAAATGGTCCCACAAAATTCTGCTGTTCACAAAGGTGACAGTGTGGCACTCATAACTGTAATGAGAAGAAATCAGACTGCATGACTGTTGCAATCAAAATATGGAAAGCTTTATTGTGCAAGTTTTGGAACTTTAAAACATATTTCGTAGGCGCTACCCTTAGGAAACGCGTCTTTGAGTGCCAGCTGATTCGCATTTTGTGCTGCAGTGCCAACTTTAATTTTACCCGCAGACGTGGAAGAGGCAGCAGGTCTTAGTTTCATGCATTCTTCATATTTGAGTAAATGATTGTGACGGAGGTGGTGAAGCAAATTGCTTCGCGTTGCCTCAACTTTAGCCCGACAACTTACAGAATATTGTTGTTTGATCGGCGTCAGATATTTTAAACCCGAAGTACTTCCAAACAATGGACACGGCTCCTCTTTTCGGTACAAGTTCCTCTGATTGTGTAACATGCATGGTCAACGCTCAACACACACTGCTTTCACCGCTCTCATGCAGCCACATGCAGTTTGTTTGGTACCACTGCGAAACAGTCCCCCCTCAAACAATATCTCGCTGCGCGACGTTCCGTGTTCCCAACGTTCTGCGTTCCCGACGTTCTGTACGGACACACTCACCGGTACTGCGGTAAATGAAAAATTCTTACCGTAAAAAAAACCCCCACCGGTATTCGGTGTGCACCGGTATATCGCCCAGCCCTACCATGGAGTCTACCTGGACGACTGAGGGATTCTTCACACATCTTGAAGCTACATTATAATATATACTCAACAAAAATATAAACGCAACACTTTTGTTTTAGCTCCAATTTTTCCTGAGATGGACCCAAAGATCCAAAATTCACTCCAGATACACAACACTACCCTTTCTCTCAAACATTGTTCACAAATCTGTCCAAATGTGTGACAGCGAGCACCTCTGCCCCGCCGAGACAATCCACCCCACCTCACAGGTGTGCCACATCAAGATGCCGATCCAACATCATGACCAGTGCACAGGTGCGCCCCAGACTGCCCACAATAAAAGGCCACCCCGAAATGTGCATTTTTTTTTTTGCTTTATTGGGGGTCTGGGGACTTAGAACCAGTCAGTATCTGGTGTGACCACCATTTGCCTCATGCAGTGCAACACATCTTCTTCACATAGAGTTTATCAGATTGTCAATTGTGGCCTGTGGAATGTTGGTCCACTCCTCTTCAGTGGCTGTGCGAAGTTGCTGGATATTAGTGGGAGCTGGTACACGCTGTCGTATACGCCGGTCAAGCACATCCCAAACATGCTCAATGGGTGACATGTCCGGTGAGTATGCTGGCCATGCAAGAACTGGGACATTTTCAGCTTCCAAGAATTGTGTACAGATCCTTGCAACATGGGGCCGTGCATTATCTTGCTGAAACATGAGGTGATGTTCATGGATGTATGGCACAACAATGGGCCTCAGGATCTCATCACAGTATCTCTGTGCATTCAAAATGCCATCAATAAAATGCACCTGTGTTCTTCGTCCATAACAGCCTTTGAAGACGAGTGGACCTTACCTGGCCAGCCAAATGATATCTCTCTGTATTTCCTATACAGCGCGATACCATTTGGACACCCTCGCTCCACTCTCGCACCTCCGGTTAACAACGAACTCCGCGATTCTGATTCGTTCAAAGATGGTGACGTCAGTGCACCCGCCTTTGCCCGCAAAGTCACTCTTAGGCAGCGGAAGTTCCTCCTCAGTTTTGAATCAAGATGGCGCAATCTCTGATTGGTTCACTTAGCTGTCTGTCTAAGCACAACAGCAGCACATTCTGGATCAAGCATTACCAGACTCATCCGCTGGTACAGCGATGAGTCATGGATTCTTCCAGGCAAGAGTGGACCAACATTCCACAGGCCACAATTGACAATCTGATAAACTCTATGCGAAGAAGATGTGTTGCACTCCATGAGGCAAATGGTGGTCACACCAGATACTGACTGGTTCTGAGTCCCCAGACCCCCAATAAAGCAAAAAAAAAAAAATGCACATTTCAGGGTGGCCTTTTATTGTGGGCAGTCTGGGGTGCACCTGTGTACTGGTCATGATGTCGGATCGACATCTTGATGTGGCGCACCTGTGAGGTGGGGTGGATTGTCTCGGCGGGGCAGAGGTGCTCACTGTCACACATTTGGACAGATTTGTGAACAATGTTTGAGAGAAATGGTAGTGTTGTGTATCTGGAGTGAATTTTGGATCTTTGGGTTCATCTCAGGAAAAATGGGAGCAAAAACAAAAGTGTTGCGTTTATATTTTTGTTGAGTGTATTTCTGCTTTCTCATTCAAGGTTCCCCAGCACTATAAAGTCATGGGCTACAAACCTGTCTCAACTTTAGATGCATACACTTCTTATGTTCCCATAACCTTGGCCAGATCACTGCGCTCTCTGCCTGAAGTGAGTTAGCAAACAACATCACCAAATACTGATAAGAAGCTGTGGATACATTTTGCATTGTCTCACCAGGGAGAAGAAACTGATGGCGCTGCAAAGGACCATGGGAATCAAGTTGTTGAGCATGTAAGCCCACAAGATGAAATTACAGAACTATAACTATTTAGATTTTAAAGGTCCCATACAGTATTAGGCAAAATTGGCTCTTGTGAGTTTTAAACCATGTTTTAATGTTGTTACCTCCTCAAAAACTGGAATGAGGAAACAACATTATAACAGTGATCAGAAAATAGGGTGATATGGCATCTTTAATTTACTATTTTAAACAATTTACTATTTTTTAAGTTAAATTTATTTTTGCTTATACTGTATAATTATGCTTATTGTTCTGTCGTATTTTTAATACCAGGAGGAAAAGACAGAAGTACTGGAACCAAAGTTCAAAGATTTTAATTATAAATTCACTGCACCTGATTTTCAACCTGTCCCAGCTCATCCTTTACGCATCTTTGTAAGACATTTCTTCATAATTTCTTCATACAATTAATTTCTATCATATCATAACTAACTTGCCAACTCTTTTAATTGTAGAATCCAGCTCCAGGACTCCACGCCCATCGTCCAACTCCGAAATATTTGGAAGGCACTCCTGAGTACGACCTGTGCCCACAACCGACATACCACCAAAAGTAAATACTTGGAATTTTCAAACTTTTCCTTATATATATTTTCACTGAGCAAACATAACATTACAGCCACTGAAAGGCAAAATAAATAGTACAAATTATGGCATCTGTAGTGGGTGGGAATTATTAACCAGGCGCTGCCCAGACTTCACTCCCCTTCAAAGAGCTTCAGCTGTGCTCATGGAGGTTTGGTGGGCTGAAACAGACCAGTAGCCAGAGCAATGAAAGAATTTGTGAATTACTTTAAAGGTGCGCTGTGTACCTTTTTGGCTGGGGATCCATCACCTGCTTTTTTTATGGATATGTCATTGCTCTGCCTGGAATGTTCCACAGTATGACATTAAACAACTCTGCCTTACATTTATTCATTTACAGGTGGTTTTGTAGCTCAAAAATACCAATGAAAAGGCATGCCTACTGAGCGGGATTTTCCTCTCCAGAGACCTGACTTATAACTTAGTTTGGTTTGGTCTCCATGAAGATAGAAATGTTTGATACCGTACTGTGTAACATTCCATACAAAGCAATAACATCTCCATCAAGAAAAGCTTTTGACAGACCCTTCACCAAAAAAGTTACAAAATGCACCTTTAAAGGTCGTACGCAAAATGAGGATGAGGATTAATGAGGATGTGACATTATAAAAGAGATCAGAAAATATGTGATGGTGCTTCCTCTTTTGCATTATGGAACCAGCCATGGTCACTGAAAATATTGTCATGATTTTTATATAAAATGAGGTGGTGGTCAGTGGTGCAAATGAACCATTAAAAGACAAGTATTTTTTCCCAGATTTTTTTTTTACATATTTTTTTATATATAATTATATTATAAAATTCAAGCGACTGCATCTGTGGCTGACATGTGAATTCAGTTTTGACATCTCAAACAATAAGCATGAATAACTACCCACAGACATTTAAAGGAAAATTAACGTTTTTTTTTATACAATCTGAGCCTTCTTTCGGCAATAAAACAAGTAGTTTTACTCACCCATAGCAGTTTGGTGTCAATTGGAGCAGTATCGCAGAACTTATGTTGAGCCGTTCTGTTCTACTAATGATCCCGTATCGGTTAGCGTGAGTGCTCGGGGCACTGATTTGCAGTGTCCAAATAACACAAACTTTAGCACTTTTCAAATCACAGAAGATCGCTGTGTCAGGGTAGACTTTTAGTAGATTCCAAAACGGCCTGAAACCCGATATCGCAACAGAAAAGTAAAGTTCAGAGCGGTGTTAGCTTCTTTCGGACTAACGGTGTTTACAAAACAGCTGAGTTCACGCATGCGCACTGTCCTCTCTGATGACGTCATCAAATGAAACTATAGCTGGATATCGGGTTTCAGGCCGTTTTGGAATCTACTAAAAGTCTACCCTGACACAGCGATCTTCTGTGATTTGAAAAGTGCTAAAGTTTGTGTTATTTGGACACCGCAAAGTAATGCCCTGAGCACTCATGCTAACGGATACGGGATCATTAGTAAAACAGAACGGCTCAACATAAGTTCTGCGATACTGCTCCAATTGACACCAAACTGCTATGGGTGAGTAAAACTACTTGTTTTATTGCAGAAAGAAGGCTCAGATTGTTAAAAAAAAACGTTAATTTTCCTTTAAGATAATGTTAAAACAATTTTATTTTTTTATAATGCAAAGGGTAATTTTGGAGGGCCTTTAGTGTTGGTAGTTGTTGTGCTGGTAGTAGCCCTGGAACACCCTCTTCTGCTCCTTCACAGCCGTCTTGGCCAGACGGCTGGTCAGCTGGATGGCGGGACGGCTGTGCTGTTTCACTTGCACAGCCACCTTTTCGGTGGCTGGACGGCTGGACGGTTGGACGCCTGGACAGCTGTGCTGTTTCACTTGCACAATGAAACTTTAGAAAACGCAGCTTCTCTCGTGCAGAGAAGAGTGCAGCAGACAGCTCCTGCACCTTCTTGGACATTTTCTTAAGGTCTTTGTGGGATTCATTTCCACCAACTCCAGTGCCAGAGGTTCCAGAGTCTCTACAGGCCTCTGGATCTGGCCTGTTTGTGTTTTGTAGTTCAGCAATCATCTTGTCCTGTGCTTTAAGCTGTTCTTTCATATTTTCCAGGACTTTACGGGAGCTGGATAGCTCTTGTTTGAGCTGGACACTTTCTGTTACTGAAGTATTATACAGGTACCAGATGTCTTTATATGTATCCATTTGGGTTGCCAGCTCTTTATTTTTCTTCTGGAGAGCAGCTTTGAGTTTTTGCATCTCCAAATCAGTGACATTTCTGGAGTTAACAAGCTCCTGCTACAGCTGCACATTTTCCTGTACTTTGAAATTGTACAGGAAACGGATCTCCTTATATGCATTAAGCTGGTCTTGCAGTTGCTTGTGTTTTTTCTGGTTGATCCTCTCCTGACCTGCAAGTTTGGCCGTTGCTTGCGCCAACTCGTCATGGAGCGCCCTGACCAGAGTGCTCTACTCCAGAGCAGAAAGGTCCTGAACCAGAGATGAAACGTCCTGGACTAGAGGTGAAATGTTCTGAACCAGAGGTGGAAGGTCCTAGACTAGAGGTGGACGTACCTGGACCCGACCTCTGTCCTCTGGGTTTGAGGGCTCCTGGATGTGGGGAGACACCAGTTAGGTCTCCTGTGGCTCTTGACCTGTTGTTGTTGTTGACCCTGTTGGTGTTGGGCAGAGAAGAGCCTCCAGGTCGAAGCCTTCATCATAGAGTCGAGCGTCGTCCTCTAACATGTAGATGTACCAGGGCTTGGATGAAAAAGACGTGGAGCTATCCATTTTTACATGTGATTTCGCCAGTGTGCTGAGAAGTTATGATTCAAACTGAAGTGTGTTGCCCTTATATGTAAGTTTATGTTTTCATTACCATGGTGACCGGTTGCCAAGGGTTCTATAGTCTAATTATGTAATGATTTGCTAATTTGAATGTCACTATTCAAAACAAAACAAAACATATCCTACCATAACACAATAATATATTATTATTAGGGCTGTCAAACGATTAATTTTCTTGATCGCAACTAATCTCAGAAATTTCATAGTTAATCACGATTAATCGTGATTTATTTTGCATGTTTAAAATTGATATCTTGCAGTAAGACCGTTCGAATCTAAAGTTAAACTCACAATGCAAAGTATTTCTCACCATTTTTTTTATTTCAAAAAAGTGCAGAGAAAGGAAAAAGTAACAATGAACCAGTAACAGTGCTTACTTTGAGAAATTGTAAATAAATGATTGAAGCCCGCTCGAGCTGCCTACGGATGCGTAGAAGGAACAAAATACTAGCAAACTCAAAATGGCGCGTTTAACCGACAATGAGTTTAATTAATACAACCAAATGAGCTGCATATGGATGGTAGAATTGCGGAAAATGCTGGCAAACTCTGATCGCGATTAAAAAAATTGTTCGCGATCATAACTTACATTAATCTAATCGCGATTAACGCGTTAATATTCCCAGCCCTAATTATTATATTAATATCATTTTGACATCAAACACTAAAAATGCATCATTATCCATGTGTTAGAGTAAGAGTTAGGACAGTGTTTAAGATCATCCACCTTCATCTGTTTTGAAATATGTGTGTGGTATTCATCTGTGTGCCTTATGCACTGTACACTGTATATACACTATAGATATTACTAATACATATGGCTAATGTTTTGTATTTATTCTGTTTGTAATGTGTTGTTGCTCATGCTATCACTACATTAACTACAATGTAATGGCTGACACTTTAACATTGACATTTTAACATCAATGGTGAAGAAGGCCAAAGGGTTGAGTGTATGGGTTTAGTATTTACATATTTTCACTTGTACAGAATATTTAGTATTTAAGGGGGGAAGTTACACTCTCCACTCAATAAGAGGCACTTTGTTCAGTCTTGTTAAGACTTAAGAACAGAAATGGTCACTTTAATCCCGGTGTGTATCACATTTAGTTAAACCAGCTTTCTGTTATGAAGCGCTTGATTCATACGTGTTAGATGATAGAAATACAGTAATAAACAGGTTATTGAATTCCCTGATTTTTACTGTACCATTTTTTTTTTTAATTACAGTTGTGGGTTTACAATACAAAAACCCAAACAGCAAAACCACACAATTTCACAAGAGAAAGTAGGGAGCTCTGTGCATGGGGAATATACAAAATATATCTCTGGAGTAAGGTAATATAATACACAGATAAAAAATTGTAGCTTTCACATGACATGCTAGTTAAAAATGTTTTTAAACTACTTTTTGATATTTCCTGTAGGATAACTTGAACACAGTGCACCTTAGTCCTGATTTTTAGCTGTTTGTGCACTGAGGAGTGAACCAGTTGGACAAATGCCAAACAACAAAAATGCTCAAATTCAGTATGGCTAGTTTAGGGCAATAGGTGAATATGGAATGGACTTTAAAAACACAAAGGGGCATTACATTTTCCTCAAAACTAATTCAAGATAATGACTCCAGCAGTATTGGGATGCATGGACAAATTACCTAACCAAAATGGTCACTTTTGTGGTGCACCTAATCACAATTGGTGTTTCTTTTAATTAAAACCAATTATTCTTTTCACGCCAAGGACCTAAGAAATGTAAAAGAGACTAAACTAGATCTAAATCTGGTCTAAAATACACTACAGAACTACAGCATAACTTGAGAAATTATTATTATCAAAAGGAAGGCAAAATGTTAGAATCTTTTTCTAAATCAAACAAACACAAGAAGGATGGAGGAGAGGAGGAGAAGGAAGGAGGATCTGCGTACCATTATAGTCAGCACATGTTCACGTACCACAACTTGAGAAACACTGACTTAAACTCTTGTTGTTTTTGACAGAGCTGCTGGTGACTCGTCTGCTCAGGACTACTTCATGGACAAGGTAACTCCTAAAGATCCTATAGTACACACAATTTACTCTTGTGAGCCATTTTATGTTGTTACCTCCTCAAAGACATACCTGAATGAATGATCCTGCACTTTTAAATTATAAAATTATAAATGATTCTAGTGAAGGTGTATGGACTTGTGTGTCAAATGTGTGAATAAAAATAAAACACAACCTCAGGTATGTTTGTGATGAGGAAACAACATTATAACAGATCACAGAATGACGTAATATCCCTTTAAACAGCTTGGAGATGTGCTATTTTCTCTGTTAACAGAAAGTAACTGAGGAGATAATGACTTGGAAGAAAGATTTCAGCACCATTCTATCCAACTGTCTGTCCACACATCGCTCTCAAACCCACATGGAACTCCCGAGAAGGTACAAAACTACTATCACTACCCACAATGCATTTATCATCCAAATCCTCCATCATTCTCAGCTCTATTTTCCCAAAGAGGAAACTGACTTCAAGTGGAGAGATTGTCAAACCAAATGCATCTGTGGTTTGTCAGCACTGTTTACTCTAGATGTTTATAGAAGGGAGAGAGCCTGTTGTTCACTTCCTCGGCTGTCTGGGTAGAAAATTATTTGAACTTTACATTGTTGTGAATCGTCTTTTTTGTGACTGCAATGCAGTGGTGGAAGGTAAAGAAGTAAAAGTAGTAAAGAACTGTACCTAAAGGTGCATTGTATAACTTTTCTGGTGGCGGGTCCATCAAATGCTCATCTCCATGGATATTTTATAGCTTTGTCTGGAATGTTTCACAGTATGGCATTAAATTTTTCATTTTTTATATAACTTTCTATCCTAATGGAAGCCAGAGGTATTCTAAAGGCATCTAGGTATGTTTGAGCTATAAAACCACCTGTAACTGAATAATTGTAAAGCCGAGCTGTTTATTGTCATACTGTGGAGCTTTCCAGACAGAGCAATGACATCTCCATGGAAACAAGCAGGTGACAGACTCTCCACCAGAAAAGTTACAAAATGCGCCTTTAAAGGGACAGTGTGTAAGATTTTTACCTGTTAATTACTGAAATTGAAGATACCCATTCAAAAATACATTGTTTTCCAAGCCTTTTCACTTCCATCATGAAATCAAAGTATTCTTTTGGACTTAGATATAGTCACATAAAAGGGGGATCTTCCCCATATAGAGGCAGCCATTTTGAATACGAGAGCCGCAGAAGGACATTTGGGCTCATCCTTCGCCTCGGCTCCTGCTAACAGCTGCACAGCCGCGCTGTATATGGCTCCCCCCTTCCCCCCTCCCCTTCCCCTTCTCTCCTTCGCTCCTCTGCTCCCATATGCAGCCAGGAGCGAAGGAGAGAAGGGGAAGGGGAGGGGGGGAGGGGGGAGCATGCTGCCGGATCACACATCGTAATGGATATAACACGTATTTTGGACTAAATTGTTTTACTGGATTTTATTCGCTGGATCCTTATGGACAGATTGAGACCAAGTTTATGATGAAATACAGAGTTTGACCTGTGCAGAGCCTTCAAAGGTAAGCTAAGTAAGCTAAGTTTTGTGCTTTTCTGTATAAAAGCCCCATGTGCTCGGGGAGTGATTGTTTTGCAGGGAAATGAATTGCATAGTCAAAAAGAGGAGACTGTAAGGTTTCATTTGATGTGTAGATTGTCATGAATCATGATCGGGATTGTGTGTTTTCATGCGAAAAGAAAAAAAAAAAAGTGAACGGGGGACCGCGGTTTATGTATACAGCGGTGCGCGGTTCGTGCGCGGGCACGCGCGATGTCGGCGCTACGTCGCGTCCGGGTGACCCTCGAGGTCTGCCATAGCCAAAAGAGGAAGTGGAATAGCTAGTAACCACCTATGCGCCACGAATCCTACACACTGTCCCTTTAAGTAAACTTTTTATCTGTACTTTACTTTAAGTACATTTTACAGTGGATACTTTACTGCATCTGAGAATAGGTATCTTTACTTTCTACTCCACAACATTCTTGAACTGGACTGAAAAGTAAAAGTATGTTTCATTATTGTTTATTGTTTGAAACCTGCTGAAAAGGCTCGAGGGTTTAAATTCAACACATTCATAATTTGAGTGTATAAAAATATGCAAATAAAAACAGCGAGATAAAACTACTGATTAAATTGTTTCTGTTGAACAAAATTCAGCACAAATCTGAATCAAAATGTATACTTTTGAAACCTTACAATCTGCGTGAAATACTTTTAGATTTTACTCTTAAACTACTTTTTTTTACACAAGTACTGTAATACTTTTACATGAGTAGATACTTTTACTTTGACTTGAGTTTTTCTGCTCCGGTATCTGTACTTTTACGTACTTACACGTGCATTGTGGCTGATGCAGGGTCGATGTCAAATACTTTTCTTCGTGGAGATGTTATTGCTTTGTCTGGAATGTTTCACAGTATGGCATTAAACCTTTCTATCTTCATGGAGACCAAACCAGACCAGGTTACAGGTCAGATCTGTGGAAAGGCAACCCCGCTCACAGTTTAAGCTATAAAGCCACCTGTAATTGATAAATGTAAAGTAGAGCTGTTTAATGTCATACTGTAGAACTTTCCAGTTGTATCCATAGAAACAAACCGATGACGGACCCTCAACCTCCAATCAAAGACGTACATCGTGCACCTTTAAGTAACAAAATGGTGTTGTTCTTCCACTGCCGCTGTAATGACTCAGTGAAAGGTAAAGCTCCGGCCAGTGGAGTATCTAGGCCAGTGTTCTCGATCCTGTACTGTCTGTAATGATTTATTCAGTCTATTGCCTAAATGGACACTATAAATAAGTCAGTTTGTGCATGTTCCCCCCAGGCTGAACACTGTGGGTCCTATATGTTCTGCTTTTCTAACAACACAGCTCCATAAAAGGACAAAAAGAAAAAAAAAGAAAAACAATTTATGATATCAACAGACAGACACAAACCGTTTATTTGTTATATAATACAAATATGATATACAGTCTGGGCTTGTTGAGTAGTAGCGTGTGTCACTTTGCAGCTGATGTCGTCAACATTCCCGTGATGGGGTCTTGTGACGCTAACTGTAGGCCCTGCTCTGTCTGAAGCGCTCACACATAAAATTGCAGTCGCATGCTCATTTTGATCAGGTTCCTGAAAATGTTGCTTAAATCTATTTTGTATTTTTTCTTGAAATTTGAGACGATCTTCAAACTTTTTGTCAGTGTTTGCTAATGTGTCACCATGGTAACTGTTCTGCCATTGACTGTTCTACATGTAGAACACCCCCAGCGTGATGTTACTGCAAAGTATTAATTAGCAGTAATCACAGTTGAAGTAGTAGTATCAGATTAAGTATATGCATTCCTTATTAAGAAGAAGAGTATAATACATTTGATATGATTTTGGGCCCCAAGTCACTTTTTACAGAACAAGTCAGGCCCAGGTTTATATTGTGATTTGTAGCAATCACTTAAAGGTGCATTGTGTAACATTTCTGCTTGTTTCTGTGGACATGTCAACGCTCTGCCTGGAATGTTCCGCAGTATGACAAACAGCTCTACTTTATATTTGTTCAATTACAGGTGGTTTTATAGCTGAAAAATACCTAGAAAAACAGGCATTCTGACTGTGAGCGGGGTCGCCTTTCCACAGATCTGACCTGTAACTTGGTCTGGTTTGGTTTCCATGATGATAAAAAGGTTTAATGCCATACTGTGAAACATTCCAGGCAAAGAAATAACATCTTCATGGAGAAAAGAAATTGACGGACCCTCCACTATAGAAAAGTTCACCTTTAAAGATCCCATGACATGGTACTTCTTGATGCTTTTATATGGCTCCTTAATGGTTCCCTAATACTGTAAATGAATCCTTCTTCAAAATCAACACTCAGTGCATGAGAAACAGAGATAAGATGAGAAAGAGTATTTTTTCTCCCTCATAACAGGTCATAATGGGCGTTGTTGATTGAATGCAAATGAGGAGAAAAGAGCTGGCCAATAGTAGAGGGTGGGGGCGTGGCCAAACTCTCCGCTCTCTGCTCAGAGGCCTCAGCTGATCCATTTCCGTGTTTTTGCACGGGGGAGAGATTTGAAGCGTTCCATTGAAAAATAAACACATTTCCACAGAAAATAAAATTAAACCACTGCTGTTCAAAGGTCCAGAGGCTCAGATAAAGGACTTCCGAGCCTAGAAACACTCGGACGTGCCTCCAGGGAAATAAAAAAACGCATTTCGCATTGCCTAGCGCATTCGCAGTCCAAACTCTCTGGGCGTGATTTACAGAGACGCTGAGTACAGACAGACGGGGGTGGAACTGCATTTGCATTTCTTTTTTCGATCTGACGTCAATCAGGTGCCTTGTTCAAAATCGCCCGTTTGAGCTCCGATTTTTTGTAACGCAGAAAAGGATCGCAAATGGGCCTAAACAGGGTAGGGAAGCTCACATTAACGTTCAAAAACCTCAGAAAGTGAAAATTTCATGCCATGGGACCTTTAAAGCCAGATTTTCCAATAGATTCACAGTGTCTTATTTCAAGTAGCATTTGTCTCTTCATTCCAACTGAGAAAATGCTTGACTTTTTCTTATTTTAACAAAACACCATTATGTGCTTGTCGCATTAGCCCACACCTCCTCCTTTCTCACTGTCTCCTTTTTCTTTAGTCCACAGGCACTGTCCAGTTTAGCAGCTCTACCTGAAATGTGTTTACAGCTGTAGTTTAGGTGTTTAGGCCCACCTTAAGATCGTATTAGTACGTGTTGAAAATCAGATTAGTAGTATTGTGTAGTAGCGCTGTCAAACCACACATAGACAAAATCTTATTACTTCCCCTTTGCAGGCTGTTGATGCGATAACGTTGACCATAGCTGTCGTGTGGTGTTTTCTCTTTGCATGTACCATGTTGAGTACAGGGGCTCTTGTGTAAGCAGGGCCTCGGGACGTAGTGAAGTGTAAAAAGGCCAAGCGGGCGATGACGGCGCTCCCTCATGATGCGCACTGTGACTGAGGAGACTGAACTTTCCCTTAACAGATGTAGAAAAGGTCAGGGCAGCCTCTGAGATGGCGTTCAGTCATATCTGAGCTGCTTTCAGGAAATCTACCGCCGTAAGTCACTGCAGGGCAATTTGTTAAAGGGGCACTGAGCAACTTTTCTTGTCTCCGTGGAGATGTTATTGCTTTGCAGGGAATGTTCCATGGTATGATTTGAAACATCGAGTATTTATTCATTACAAGCGTATCTATTGCTCAAAAATACAATAGTATCTTCTGTGAATAGAAGCGACTCTCCACAGATCTAAATTGTAATGTCCCTTGTGATAGATATGTTTAATCTATACTGTGGAACATTCTAAACAGTGCAACAACATTTCCATGGAAATAAGAAGGTGCCCTCCACCCTCCACGAGAAATGTAACGCAGTGCACCTTTACAGGGCCCATTCCACTATTTTCTGATCTATGTTTTATTACTATGTTTTATTACTATGTTTTATTACTGATTTTACCTCTTGTACAGCGTCTTTGAGCGTCTTGAAAAGCGCTTTATAAATAAAATGTATTATTATTATTATTATTATGTTATAATGTTATTTCCTCGCCTCGTTGTGTTTTGTTTCATTCACACATTCTTCTCTCAAACAGAAAACACTCTCCTTGTGATGTTATGTGGTAATAACAGAAGTGCCCCCGCTGTGATCTTTAAGCTTTTGAACATGATCATGTTTTTGCCTTTATTTATTTGATTGGGACGATGCTTTTAAACATATTTATTTTCAACTCCTCTACAATAATACACACAGAAATTAAGACAAAAAATGTAAATGTAAAAATTATTTGACTATATTAATACTTTGCAGCTGATGTCATCAACATTCCCTGGGGGTGTGATGCTTTGTTAGTTCTTTCTTGTCACATTGTGTTCAAATAAAGCTCAGTTAAATTAAATTAAAGCCAGTTTAAATCCATTTTGTATTTTTTCCTTGAGGTTTCAGACGATTTTAAGACGTTTTCGGCTGCGTTTGATATTGCGTGCGTTGTGTCACCATGGAAAGTGACAAACATGCTGCCATACACATACATGTAGAACACCCCCAGCGTGATGTCACTGCAAGGTAGCCATACATTCAGCAGTGCCGTTTTACTCATTCACTCACATGCACTGTTTACACTGGATGTATTTTTGGTTTGTTTTCAGGCAGTGATAGTGAGTTCGATCACTTACAGCTCCCACAGGTCGTGCAGCTAGAAGGTCACTGGTTCTACTCCCAGACTGGGTGTGAGCTTTTCTTTGTGGAGTTTGCTTGTTCTCACTGTGTCTTTCATTTTGAGCCTTCTTCCATCAAGCCTATTGGCAAATCCTCCTGCTAAGTACTGTTCCCTTACCAAAATAATGGTTGAAGATATGGAGATGGGTGACCGCTCTTGACTGGTCCCCCCTCGGTTAGGTGAAACGCATTAGATGGACTAGTTTGTATTCATGTATCAGAATTTGAATTTAATTACAGATGGAGGGTAGAGGCCTA
This sequence comes from Paratrypauchen microcephalus, assembly GCA_036785185.1. Taxonomy (NCBI): domain Eukaryota; kingdom Metazoa; phylum Chordata; class Actinopteri; order Gobiiformes; family Gobiidae; genus Paratrypauchen; species Paratrypauchen microcephalus. Next base: position 5,547,240 of record JAVJIX010000043.1, on the reverse strand, counting down.
TGTAACCCTATGAGAGATTCACAGTTTCTTGACAAAATATCATATCCAAACTTATTTTTTTCTTAGAGACTGGCTCCACAAACTTGTTATATTAAAGGCTAGAAAGTCCTTACAACTTTTGTTTATTTATACTGACAGAGAAGACCTTGAACATTGTACCAGTGTTTGTTTCATATGGACAGGCCCAGTGATTACAGGGATATTAAACACAACTAATCTGCAATCAATCAGTTCAGTTCATTACACCAGATGCCCAAATCACCTTCTTCATTAGTACTGATATGCATAAAGAATTTGTTTTTATTTAGTTTGCTCTTGTTGCTATTCTTAGTGTCTATTTTCATGCACACCGTATTATGATTACAATCTCATTTTAACTTTAATTTAACATTTTTTAAATTACACATAAACAATAAACTCTCATGTGAGTAATGAGAGGGACCACACTGAGAAAGAAACCATTTTGGCGTTTACATTTTATTTGAATTGTTTTTAAATGGAAAAAGTCTGAGAATAATCAAAACTAGACCAATGTCTTGTTTACGAAGCCCAGAGTGATTTTTCAAGATCAACATCTTGGGGAAAAAAAATGCAATACAAGCTGGGTTCTTTGATCTCTGTTGAGCCAATTTCTCTGTGTCTCTGTTTGTGTTCTATTCCAGGTCCAGCTACAATAAAGAAATCCTTCCTCTTCAAGCACCTTATCTCCAAAGCCTGCCCGATGAGCTGAGACACTTGAAGGACAAAATGTAAGAGCATGCAAGCTTTAGATTTCCATATCTTTGGGGGTCATTTAAAGGTCCAATACAACACGAAATTGACTTTTGTGAGCTGTTTGAGTAATCCATTATTATTAGCCTGTCTCATAGACTGTATAAAGAAATGGACTGAGAGAGTGGTCTGCTCCAGTCAATGAAGCTCACAAGGCTAGAAGTTATAGGGGCGAATTTACTGTATGTATTAAATAGTGAAATAAAAACACTAGGATCATGTAGAGCGGGGTAATCCGAACATTTTAAAGGTCCCCTGGCATGAAATTTTCACTTTCTGAGGTTTTTGAACGTTAATGTGAGCTCCCCTACCCTGTTTAGCCCCCCCCCCCCCATGGCTAAAAGTTGCGAAATGTCTAAACTGAGCATTTGCGGTCCTTTTCTGCGTTACACAAAACCAGTGTTGAAACGGGCGAGTTCGGACAAGGCACCTTTTTGACGTCAGATTGGCAAATGCAGCTCCAGCCCCTCCCTCTGTCTCCACTCAGCGTCCCTGTATATCCCACCCATAGAGTTTGGACTGTGAATGCGCTACAATGCGAAATGTGTTTTTTTATTTGCCTGGAGGCACGTCCGAGTGTTTCTAGGCTCGCAAGTCCCTTACCCGACCCTCTGGACCTCTGAAATACCAGTGGTTTAATTTTATTATACCACTGGTATTTATGTAAATATGCTAAATAATGCTTTTTCATTGCAAAGTCTCCCATCTGTACACGGAAGAGAGGAGACAGAGCGGAGCCGAGCTGTGCCGAGCTGCGGGGGAAACCCGCCCCCCCGCTCCTTAGCCAATCTCTCTGTCCTTCTCATTTGCAGTGAAGCAGCAACACCCACAATAAAGCATTTTAGACACATATCTAGCCTCATGAAGACTGTCAGAGTCATATCTCATGCAGTGAGTGTTGATTTTGAAGAAGGATTCATTTACAGTATTAGGGAACCATTAAGGAGCCATATAAAAGCATCAAAAAGTACCATGTCATGGGACCTTTAAGACCAAAATGACAAGGTTCACAGCCGCAGCTTCAGAGAGAGGGGGGCCGTTTTGCAATGTAAAGTCAATTGGAGCCAGAGTGAATGGAGCCGGAAGCACCCCCATGCTCACTTCCTATCTGAACGTGGCGGCAAGTGGGTTAGCTATGTCCGTTTATATACAGTCTACGGTCTGTATACATCTCCAAAGCTTAAAATGCTCTGTATATGAGAATGAAACAAAACACAACTCCAGCGTAATATGGGATGATATGAGTTTTTTTGTTGTTGTTTTTTTAAAAACATTTTAACTGTTTTTGGTTCAGGCCGAGTGAATCTCCAGTTGAACTTACTCCGGAGATGGTAAAAGCTGAAATGGTCAAATTGTTTCAGGTGCCAAAACCGTCAAGGTAAACACAAATCATTACATAAAAATGAAAATGATAATAGGCTACACTTATTTATGTTTTTTTATGTTATTTATGTTATTTATGTTTTCATGATTGGCTAAGTCATTTTCAAGTTTTTTGGGAAACTTTTAAAAAACAATTCTCAACATAAACGTCATTGGTTGAGCGTTCACAATCACTGACTCACAGGTTGGCGTGAGTCAACGTGTTCCTGGGCAAGACACTTAACCCACCTCGCCCCCAGTGTCTGTGTACACTGGAAAAGTACTATATAAAACCATTGTGTCCATTTACCATTGGGGTTGCTAGGTAACAGTTAAGGAAGTACCTCTATGCCTGCTGCTCGCTTTTAGTGAAATCTAATATATAATGATATTAAAGGTGCATTATGTAATATTTGGTTGGGGGTCCATCACCTGCTATGGTTCTACTTTACATTTATTCAATTTTATAGCTCAAAAATACCTAGAAAAACTGTCATTCTTACTTTAATGCCATATTGTGAAACATTCCAGACAAAGCAATAACATCTCCATTGAGAAAAGCATCAGAAAAGTTACACAGTGCACCTTTAACTATGTTGATATGAGTTAATATTTCAGCTTTGACAAATTTTGTGTTTGTATTTATTTGTTGCAATCATAATATTTCTCAGCAAAAATGTATATTATTGCTAACTGTAAACTTGTTTTTTCCCCATTCCAGTGCACAACCAAAGAAACAACTGAGGAAAGAACACAACAAAGCCAAGAAGAAGTGAAGCCATTTTAAAGGGTCAATATTACAGTGTTTTCTGATCTGTTATAATGCTGTTTCCTCATCAAAACATTCCTGGAGTTGTGTTTAGTTTCATTCAATCAATCACGTTTAATTTCCAATCTCTACTGAACTAAAGGTAAAAGGAGCTTGAGCTTAACTTGAAAACTACTGCTTCATGACATCGCAAAGTGGAACAGAGCATTTTGAGCTTTGGAGATGTAGATGTATGACTAATGCAGGATTACGCAAACATGTGTGAATGAAACAAAACACAACCCCGGCTATGTTTTTGATGAGGTAACAACATTCTTACATGACTTAAAGCTCAAACCTGAGTAATATAGGACCTTCAAAATACAAAGATAAGACCACTCCACTATAGACTGGAGGTATACACAGATATCTCACTGCTGTAACTTAATCCTATCTGGATCTGGCCCAAACACCATTATACCCATAGCCAGAATGTACAGTACGGTCTCTATTCACTCGCCCACCTCGCTCCGCACGGCTCTTCCTCCTCTCCCCTCCGCAGATCTCGCCCCCCTCTGAGTTTTGACAAAGCGTGAATATCCATGCTCCCTCCTCAGCCCACTCTCTCCTCACTGTACCGCCATTCAATTAAACAAGATACACACACTCGCACACAAGATGGCTGCTCATTTCTGTTAACAGCGGAAGTCAAATTCAGGTGTTTGAAACAGAGTTGTTGCCAAATGGGATGGAAAAGTTTAACTCCAATATACACTCAGTACAGTAGATTATGGGTGTGTTTGTGTCAGTAGTTCAGTTCAAAGATCCATTGTAGTAGTACTAGTAGTAGTAGTAGTAGTAGTAGTAGTAGTAGTAGTAGTAGTAGTAGTAGTAGTAGTAGTATAAATAGTAGTAATAGTAGTAGTTATAAGTTGTAATACTGTTGCTTGATACTATTGGTGGTTTTCAGATTCTTGAATGTGATGATGTTATACTCCCAGATGAGGGGGCAAGTGACAGGTTTCCTTATAAATAATGATAAAAGGAGAAATTCAATTTGTCAACTGGACAAAGTTTGTTTGGTCGAAAACGTTTCGCCGCTCATCCGAGAGGCTTCGTCAGCTCTGGTTCTGGACGACTGAGGGACTCTTCACGCATCTTATAAATAATATTATATTTTGCAATGAAATATTCAAAACGGAAATGCACAAATGTTTAACGTGATCATTTCTATTAACACCCAAGAACTTCTACTTGTTGTATTTGAGTAATCCTTCATTTTTATTCTGTCTGCATATCCAAAGTTAAAAATGCTCTGTTCCACCTTGTGATGTCACAAACCGCAATTATCCAAATGACTCTAGTGGTTTAAACACAGAGGAGCACTTCCTATATTACCACATGGCATCACAAGGATTACTCAAATACAACTCCAGATGCATATTTTTGTTGTAATTCAGTGAGTTCTTGGGTGTTGTCACTAATAGAAATGATCAGGTTCAACATTTGTGCATTTATGTTTTGAATATTTCATGGCAAAATATATTATTTATAGGGAATCTGAAAACCACCAACAGTATTACAATTTATACTACTATTGATACTACTACTACTCACAAGGTGGAGTGTTTTCAATTTGAGAGAATTCAATTTTATCTGTTCATGACTTGACTTATAAAGTTAATGGGTAGTCTTTTAAATAATAATAACTGCACCTTAATTCGTCTTATTAAATTAGCATATACACTTCATAATTCATAATTCATAATGAACAACTAGCCTATTAAAAATGATTCAGGCTTAGGATATTAATAGAAGTTACGATCTCCTGACCCTCTAATTAAGTATTTACTATGCCTAAAACATTCTTAATAAACTCATTGTTCATTATTAATTAAATCTTGGTTCATGTTTTATTATTAAGACTAATTAAAGTGCAGCCATTCTAAAACATTATCAGTGAATCTCCTCCTGAAACACCTTCTCTCATGTAGGGCTGTATAATCTCTGGCCAATAGAGGGAGCTCTCACTCTTCCTCTCCATTCATTCCAATGGGTTCCTCTCACACACTGTACATGTAGGCTTATTGCTATGTCCATTAGCGACAGAGGCTATTATACGGAGGCTACTATATCCATTTTGTGAGATAAACTGGGGCCCTCTGCTCGGGGCTGTGAGGGTCATGTGTTGATCAGACAGGGGGGCGGGGTCTCTGCTGTGATTTAGTGTCACTGTACTGAGGAGACAGAGGAGATATGGGGCTGCGTAGAGGACAGCCCTTTAACACTGCAGATATGTACCACGGCATGGTTTAATCCCTTTATTATATTTTTATATGTAATAAAATGTGTAATGCTGAGAGATTTGTTTTATATGAATTTTTAACTTTTACCTACACAAACAAGCTCTGAAATACATCTACGTTCTTCTGCAAGACTAAACCAGCACTAAACCTGCCCCCGAAACTCCACATCACAGTCATGTCAGACCCCCCAGGACTAGACCAGGACTAAACCAGGACTAAACCAGGACTAAACCAGGACTAAACCTGCCCGAAACTCCACATCACAGTCATGTCAGACCCCCCAGGACTAGACCAGGACTAAACCAGGACTAAACCAGGACTAAACCAGGACTAAACCTGCCCGAAACTCCACATCACAGTCATGTCAGACCCCCCAGGACTAAACCTGGACTAGACCAGGACTAAACCAGGACTAGACCAGGACTAGACCAGGTCTAGACTAGGACAAAAACAGGACCCACCCCCACCCCCCACCCCCCCCCCACCCCCGCCGTAGATCTTGGCACACCATCAACCTCAAAAGTAGATCACCCCTGTTCTACTAGATAAGCAGTTGTTTTCTGTTTTAAATGTGCACCGTGTAATCCCATGGAGATGCCAGGAATGTTCCGCAGTATGGCATAAAACATGTCTTTCTCCATGGAGACAAGCAGGTGATGTCAGATCTGTGAGAAACAAGCTCAAACAAGCCCACTCATGGTCATAAAAAGTGGTTTTCAAAGTATATTTTTAGCAGTAGAACACATGTTATTGATTTAATGTAAGGGAGAAGAGTTTAATGCCATATGGTGGAACATTGTAGAAAAAGCATATCTCCATGGGAACAACAGTGTGAAAAGTCCATAGAGCACTTTCGATGTATGTATGTAACTTACAGGAAGTGGAAAATTACCTGCATAATTCCATGAAAATAGAAAGTTAAAACCACTCTTTGGAACAACACGTACAAAACACGTGTGTCTCCATGGAGATAGACACATACACACAATTAATTAGAGGGCTGTATTAACGCTATTTACAGATCTCTGTTGTTTCCTCATCACAAACATGCCTGGAGTTATTTTTTGTTTCATTCACACATGTTTAACACGCTAAGCTTTCATATTTACAATAGTTCTCCTCTCAAACAGAAAAGACTCCACCTTGTGATGTCATGAGGTGATACAGGAACTCCTCCACTGTGTTTTTAAACTCTATACACCTTCACTAGAATCATTTACAGAATTTCAGCCCTGGAAATCCTAATCTTTGCTCAACTAAAGGTAAAAAGTAGCTGTTAACTAATTACTTCTTCATGACATCACAAGGTGGAACAGAGCATTTTAAGATCTGGACATTCAGACAGACGAATAAACCAGGATTACTCAAACATGTAAATGAAACAAAACACAACTCCCGGTATGTTTTTGAGGAGGTAACAACATTTTAACATGGCTAAAAACTCACAGGAGTCAGTTTTGCTTACAGGACCTTTAATATTTTAAATCGCTTCGTGGTTTTCTGCTCCATAAGGCTAGTATTAGGGTTAGATTTTATGGTATTTTGTTAAAGTTTAGTTCTTTGGTAGTGGTATGCTGACACGCAGCGCCCTCTGTGTCTCTGTTCGTCTCATTACGATGACACGCGCACCTGTCCGACCCGACCCACTTCAAACTCACCGAAAATAGGACGCCATCGCCACACAGGGTCAAAACGCACAGTCTGGGCTTCTGAGGACTGTTTCAAACCCACTGACTACTGAGGAAAAAAAGTGTAGAGATGGACTAACTTTTCACTTGGAGAGTCGGCCACCTGCTTGTCTCCATGGTGATGTTATTTTTTGCCTGGAATGTTCCACAGTATCACATAGATCCATCTGTTTTGTATCGTCTCTTAGAGGTGTTTTTATAGCTCAAATATACCTTGAAAAACATGCACGCTTACAGTCACCGTTCCACAGATCTGGTCGCGTCATCTGCTGTAATGCCACACTTGGGAACATTCCACGATATGCAGTAGCAGTAGTATCACCATGGAGACAAGCAGGAAGCAGATCCTCAACCAGAAAATATACATACGACACAACCTACCACAAGAAGTAAATAAATGTCTTTTAATGAAACAATTTTTTAATTTATTTCAAATTTTCAAGCACTTTTCAAGAGATTTGTTGCTATAAAATATATGGAAAATTTTAAAAATAAGAAATTTCAAAATAAGGTGTAGTCAAGACTTACATTTTATTATTATGTCCAGTTTATTTGTATTCTTTTATTTATTTATTTATTTATTTATTTTTTGCTTCAAGGCCACAGTATGTAACTTTTTAGCCAAAAATTAGACAGAAATAAATGCATGTTGTTTTATTTTATTTATTTTATTGCACTGAAAAACATAGAAAACCTTCATCTTTACTATGAGCAGGCTTGTTTCCATGGAAATGCTGGTCTTTTGGCTATAATATTGAACAGTATGGCTTAAAACTTTTCTATCCCCATGGAGAAAGTTACAAAGTATGATTTTAACTTTCCGTGGACTCATGCAGGTGACGTGCAGCCTCGAGAAAGTTACACACTGTAGCTTTAAAGACCATCTGTGTGCCGTATCCTTGGAGATCCCCATTCTCAGTGAAAAGCTCCGTCTTTGAGCGCGTGCCTGCTGGGAGGGGGGTTAGACAGACTTTGAACACCGTTTTTGCCTGAAGACCTCTTCAGTGTCTTTCAGGGGGTTTATACTTCTTTATATTTCTCCACTGTGATCTATGGAGAGCCCCGTTTCCATAGGGACGGAGAGTATTGTGGAGTATTTCCAAGAAGTCCAGCGCGTGAATAGACCGTAATGCTCTTTCAAAATGAAGACTGTTGACGTGGAGAGGCTGCTTGCTTCACTGTCAGTAGTAAGATGAGCAGTTAAAACAAAAACAAAACACTACACATTTTCACAAGCCTTAAAGGTGCTTAACATTCCTTCAAAATGTAATCTATTCATCTCAAAAACCTTGTTGAATTTAAGGTGTTCCTCCTGAAAAATAAATAAAAAGATAAAAATAAACTCAACTTCATAACTTTAGTAGCTTAATATTAATATTTTCATGTGACTTAGAACTAATAATAATAATAATAATAATAATAATAATAATAATAATAATAATAATAATAATAATAATAATATAAGGCATTTTATTGTCCGATAATAAGGAAGTGCGCAGTTAGCATGGTAGTTCTGTATTATGAGTAGTAATCGTAGTTGTAATAGTAGTAGTAGTAGTAGTTGTAGTAGTACATGTTGTATTAGGAGTAATAATCGTAGTTGTAGTAGTAGTAGTAGTAGTAGTAGTAGTGGCAGTCGTAGTAGTATTTGTTGTAGTAGTACTTGTTGTATTAGGAGTAGATATCATAGTTGTAGTAGTAGTAGTTCCAGTAGTAGTAGTAGTTGTTGTAGTAGTACTTGCTGTATTAGGAGTAGTAATCGTAGTAGTCGTAATCGTAGTAGTAGTAGTAGTAGTAGTAGTAGTAGTAGTAGTAGTAGTAGAAGTAGAAGTAGTAGTAGAAGTAGTAGTTGTTGATGTAGTACTTGTTGTATTAGGAGTAGTAATCGTAGTTGTAGTAGTAGTGGTAGTAGTAGTAGTACTTGTTGTATAAGGAGTAGTAATTGTAGTTGTAGTAGTAGTGGCAGTAGTATTTGTTGTAGTAGTACTTGTTGTATTAGGAGTAGTAATCGTAGTTGTAGTAGTGGCAGTAATAGTAGTAGTTGTAGTAGTAGTAGTTGTATTAGGAGTAGTAGTAGTAGTAGTAGTAGTAGTAGTAGTAGTAGTAGTAGTAGTAGTAGCAGCAGCAGCAGCAGCAGTAGCAGTAGCAGTAGCAATAGCAGTAGTAGTAGTTGTTGTACTTGTTGTACTTGTTGTACTTGTTGTATTAGGAGTAGTAATCGTAGTTGTAGTAGTAGTGGCAGTAGTAGTAGTAGTAGTACTTGTTGTATAAGGAGTAGTAATTGTAGTTGTAGTAGTAGTGGCAGTAGTAGTGGCAGTAGTAGTAGTTGTTGTATTAGGAGTAGTAATCGTAGTTGTAGTAGTAGTGGCAGTAATAGTAGTAGTAGTTGTAGTAGTACTTGTTGTATTAGGAGTAGTAATCGTAGTTGTAGTAGTAGTGGCAGTAGTAGTAGTGGCAGTAGTAGTAGTAGTAGTAGTAGTAGTATTTGTTGTTGTATTAGGAGTAGTAATCGTAGTTGTAGTAGTAGTGGCAGTAGTAGTACATGTTGTTGTATTAGGAGTAGTAATCGTAGTTGTAGTAGTAGTGGCAGTAGTAGTACATGTTGTTGTATTAGGAGTAGTAATCGTAGTTGTAGTAGTAGTGGCAGTAGTAGTAGTAGTCGTAGTAGTAGTAGTAGTACTTGTTGTATTAGGAGTAGTAATCGTAGTTGTCGTAGTAGTGGCAGTAGTAGTAGTAGTCGTAGTAGTAGTATTTGTTGTTGTATTAGGAGTAGTAATCGTAGTTGTAGTAGTAGCGGCAGTAGTAGTAGTAGTAGTCGTAGTAGTAGTAGTAGTACTTGTTGTTGTATTAGGAGTAGTAATGGTAGTTGTAGTAGTAGCGGCAGTAGTAGTAGTAGTCGTAGTAGTAGTATTTGTTGTTGTATTAGGAGTAGTAATCGTAGTTGTAGTAGTAGCGGCAGTAGTAGTAGAACTTTGGACCACTGCAAACTGCAAACTGCAAACTAGTTTTGTTTTTCAGGTCCAGCGCCCTTAAGCCCATACCCCAGACGAATTAAAGAGAGTAGAGACTAAAACTGTACAAGTTTATGGTCGATGTGGTCACAAAGTTCGAAGTTTTTGGGCGATGTAGAATTCGCAGTAGAGCAGGTTTTGTTTGGAGACGTGAAGTTGAGGTCTGGGCTTTCCTCCAGCTCCATCGACCTGTCTCCTGAGCTCAACTAAATAAGTCAAAGACACTGAACGGGGAAATCTGGCCTTTCAGATCCAACACTGATTTTCAAAACCTCACACAAATTCTACTGCAGCTGCTACTACTACTACTGAAACTGTTACTACTGCTACTACTACTGCAACTGTTACTACTGCGATTACTGCTAGTACTACTGCAACTACTATTACTACTGCTAATACTACTGTTACTAGATGATGAACGTGATCAAACTTTTTTTTGTGATTATTTTACATTTTACAACAACACTACTACTACTACTACTACGACTACTACTACTACTACTACTACTACTACTACTACTACTACTTGTCCCCAATTCGCCACTGTGTTCTTATAGGAACACGGTAGCAATTAGTTATGTATTTATTTAAAATGAGGACAGTGCACAGAATAGACTGAGGTCAAAGAGAAAAGTTGCTCTGTGCCAGATTTAGCGACAGGCTCCTGTCCATCTGCTGTCCTCCGTCCTCAGAGACACTAGAGAGACTGTTTATGTAAAAAAAAAAAAAACTGTCCTTAAAATAACCACTGTCCAATTCAGCAATAAACATTTAAAACAGGCAAAACTCATAAAGACTAAGATTCCCATAAATGCAACATTTCATCTTTATCTTATAAAAATACTAAAATTCATTGTTCTCAATATTCTTTAAAATATAAAAATATCAAATTCATCAGTACTATAATCCTCTAAAATACAACATCAACAACATGACCATAAAGACAAAATTCATTAGTCAAACAATATAAATATATCTAACTACCTACAGCTACTACAATTACCTACAACTACTTCTACCTACTACTACTGCTGCTACTACTGCTGCTACTACTACTGTTATTACTACTACCACCTCTGCTGCTTGTACTACTACTACTACTATTGTTCCTACTACTACTGCTACTACTACTACTACTACTACTACTACTACTACTACTACTACTACTTCTACTACTACTACTGTTACTACTACTACTTCTACTACTACTACTTCTACTACTACTACTGCCACTACTACTACTACTGCTGCTGCTGCTACTACTACTTCTACTACTACTGCTCCTGCTACTTCTACTGTTACGATTACTACTACTACTGCCGCTGCTACTACTACTACTACTACTATTACTACTGTTTCTACTACTACTGCTACTACTACTACTGTTACTACTACTACTACTACTGTTACTACTACTACTACTACTGTTATTACTACTACCACCTCTGCTGCTTGTACTACTACTACTACTATTGTTCCTACTACTACTGCTACTACTACTACTGCTACTACTGCTACTACTACTACTACTACTTCTACTACTACTACTGTTACTACTACTACTTCTACTACTACAGCCACAACTACTACTGCTGCTGCTGCTGCTACTACTACTTCTACTACTACTGCTCCTGCTACTTCTACTGTTAGGATTACTACTACTACTGCCGCTGCTACTACTTCTACTACTACTGCTGCTACTAATACTATTACTACTACTGCTACTACTACTACTATTAGTACTGCTACTACTACTGCTGCGTTTACTTCTACTACAACTACTACTCCTTCAACACAAACCTTTTAAGCTGTGTTCCTCTAAGACACACACAGGAGTAAACTTTGTATTTGTCATGATGTTGTCGCTGTGGGCGTCTCTTCTCTAATCGTCTCTCCACACTGACGGTTGTGCCTACGGGCCGCAGACGCAGACCTTCAGTATTTTAACTCTAGTATTCTCAAGTATTTGTGTGAAAGATGCAGATATCAGGTGTCAGAGCAAAGCCAACGCCAGACACCGTCAACGACCATCGATCCAACTACTGTCTGAAGGGAGCTCTCTAAGGAAGCTATTTTTGTCCTCCGATGTCCCTCTGTCAGCCTGATTTCATTCTCTGCTTATGGGCTAAACTTAAAGGGCCCGTTTTAGGCTCTTTCCTAATCTGTTTTTGTGTTATAATGTTCTCCTCTCAAACGGAAAACACTCTGTCCCACTGTGTTTTTAAACTCCAAACACCTAAACTAAAGTCATTTGGATCATTTTATCCTTGGAATTGTCACATTTAAAGATCCCATGACATGGTACTTCTTGATGCTTTTATATGGTGCCTTAATGGTTCCCTAATACTGTAAATGAATCCTTCTTCAAAATCAACACTTAGTGCATGAGAAAGACACATGTACAGAGTCAGAGTCAAAAAATAACTCATTCTGGGCCTTGTTGCTTGAATGCAAATGAGAAGGACACAGATTGGTTAGAGGAGCGGGTGGTGGGTGGGGTGGGGGGGGCAAATGCGCCGCTGGTTCCTTGTTTTAGCGGTGCGCTGTGCCTGGCCCCACTTCCGCGTGTGTAAGCGCGAAGGAGGAAAGGAGAGCCTTTTCAATGAAAAAAAAAACACATTTTCACAGAAAATAAAATTAAACCACTGCTGTTTCAGAGGTCCAGAGGGTCGGGTAAAGGACTTCCGAGTCTAGAAACACTCGCATGTGCCTCCAGGCAAATAAAAAAACACATTTTGCATTGCGTAGCTCCTCCGCAGTCCAAATTCTCTGGGCGTGATTTACAGAGACAGGGGGTGGAGATCCAGATGATGGTGGAACTGCATTTGCATTTCTTTTTTCGATCTGACGTCAATAAGGTGCCTTGTCCAGAATCGCCCATTTGAGCTGTGTTTTTTTCAAACGCAGAAAAGGATCGCAAATGCTCAGTTTAGACATTTCGCTACTTTTAGCCATGGGGGGGAAAGGGGAGTGAAAATTTCATGCCATGGGACCTTTAACGAAAGGGAGGACCCAAAATGCAGGACTGCTGTGAAAATTCTTTAATAACAAACAAAGAATGACTCCAAAAAAATCAAAACTGGCATTACATGACGAGACATCGATAATGACGATGGACCAACAAAGGGCAGAGGAGAACACGGGGTATAAACGCACACAGACATTAGGACAATCAACAGACAGGAAGAAAAATTAAAATCAACAAGCTGACAGGACAAATGTCAAAATAAAACACACTACACTAAAGGAATAAGATACAGCGGTCCCTCGTTTATCGCGGGGGTTACGTTCTAAAAATAACCCGCCGATAAGCAAAATCCACAAAGTAGTCAGCTTTATATTTTACAATTATTCTACATGTTTAAGGCTGTAAACGCCTCACCACACATTATACATTTTTCTCAAATTGGCATTAACGTTTTCTCACATTTCTCTCTCGTTTAAACACTCAAACTTTCGTAGATTTTCAATAAAAAATGCATTCGTAGTGACGCGTGTATTTCACAGTTCCTCTGACCCTGCCTCTTCGTCCTGACGCCGCTCCGGTGCAGGCGTCTTTTCCGAGTGCGCTCTTTTTTCTTTTGGGCGAGAAGATTCTTATAAACAGACATGCCACCTTCGATTATATTTGAGAACAGCTTTCATGCGTCTTGGCATGCTCTCCACAAGTCTTTCACATTGTTCTTGGGTGACTTTATTCCACTCCTGCTGCAAGAACTGAAGCAGCTCAGCTTTGTGTTTGTGTTGGAATTCAACAGACGCTGGAATGGAATGGCTGTAATACATGTAGAGATGCTGATTTCAGAAAAAAATGCAGTGGTCTCTTATTTTTTCCTGCCTTTCCAACTGTCTTTCCAGGGATATTTGGGAATCTTGATGATCAGTTGCAAATTGAATGCTCCTGCAGTTCTTGACTTTTTGTTGAAACACTGCACTTTCCCCACTGTGAGACAAACAGACATTACCCCCGCCTCTCCACAAAAATGATCTGACCGGTAATTTTTTCAAGTTAAGTTTAAAGCCATATTGTAGAACATTCTAGGCAAAGCAATGACATTTCCATAGTGACAAGCAAGTGGCAGACGCTCCAGTAAAAAGCTCCATGTTTTACCTTTAAAGTCAGTTACTCGGGTAGTCGTGAGATGAGTCTAAACAGTGTAATTTTGTGTTGCCAGGTGCAGTGTCAGGAGGAGCATCACGCTGACATTTTTGCAAAGCACCAAATTAACACAAAGCTGTCAGCGATGAAGCCTGTTATGAAATACATCTTATTTTTCAAGACACATAAAAGCAGAGTACTAATGAGAAAGAGAACTGCTTATTCAAAGGGAACATTTTTAAAGAGGGTGACAAACTTCAACACCAATAAAAAATAAAAAAAGACATTTAAAGAGACACTATTCTCTCATCTATGTTGTTCTTCATCACAAACAAACCTGGAGTTGTGTTTTGTTTTCGTTCACACACGTTTATCACACAAACCCTGTATATTTAGACCGAGTTCTTTTCTCTGTTCCACCTTGTGATGTCATGTGGTAATACAGGAAGTGCTCCACTGTGTTTTTAAACTCCATACAGTGTCAGTAGATTAATTTGGTTGATTTAAAGTCTGGAAATGCCAGTCTCTACCAAATCTCTACTAGGGGTTTTTCATTTTAGAATGAAACAACAGGTTACCACGGAGATGTCAACTTTTTTGATGTCGCTGACTTTGAAATTGAAAGAATAAGATGCTTAAATGGAGACGCTGACAAGATGTGAGAGAGGAGACAGGACAGATGTTCAAATGGATTCCAGCAAGTTGTAGTACAACAATGAAAAAGAAGTATAAAAAGGAAGAAGTACTTAACGAGTTTGATGTTGATACTTTGTGGTGACATCACGCTGGGGGTGTTTTATCTGTATTTCTATGGGGGAATGTTTAGGTGTTACCATGGTGACACAATGCACATGACCAAACACTGACAAAAATGTTTTAAAGGTCCCATGGCATGAAATTTTCACTTTCTGAGGATTTTGAATGTCAATGTGAGCTCCCCTACCCTGTTTAGCCCCCCCCCCCCATGGTTAAAAGTTGTGAAATGTCTAAACTGAGCATTTGCGATCCTTTACAAAAAATCGGAGCTCAAACGGGCGAGTTTGAACAAGGCACCTTATTGACGTCAGATCGAAAAAAGAAATGCAAATGCAGTTCCACCCCCGTCTGTCTGAACTCAGCGTCTCTGTAAATCACGCCCAGAGAGTTTGGACTGTGAATGCGCTAGGCAATGCGAAATGCGTTTTTTTAATTTGCCTGGAGGCACGTCCGAGTGTTTCTAGGCTCGGAAGTCCTTTATCTGAGCCTCTGGACCTTTGAACAGCAGTGGTTTAATTTTATTTTCTGTGGAAATGTGTTTATTTTTCAATGGAACGCTTCAAATCTCTCCCTCGTGCAAAAACAAGGAAATGGATCAGCTGTGGGCTCTGAGCTCTGAGCGGAGAGTTTGGCCACGCCCCCACCCTCTACTATTGGCCATCTGTTTTCTCCTCATTTGCATTCAAGCAACAATGCCCAGAATAAAGAGTTTGAGAGAGATATTTATGACTCTTTCTCATCTTATCTCTGTTTCTCATGCACTGAGTGTTGATTTTGAAGAAGGATTCATTTACAGTATTAGGGAACCATTAAGGAGCCATATAAAAGCATCAAGAAGTACCATGTCATGGGATCTTTAAGAAAAGCTACAAAATGATCACGATGAGCCTTCATGGTCCTGTTTAGGAGTTTGATTTTCAACAAAAACTAAACGTGACTCACTGAAAAACTGCGTGAGAGACTTGTTTAACAGCACAAATCAGCTCATCTCTTGTAGTTCCAGCTAAGTCAGTTCTTTAGGGTCAGATTGTGTTCAAATAAAGCTCAGATTAAACTCTAGTAAAGCCTTAGACAGAGCAGTGCCTACAGTTAGCATCACACCCCCAGGGAATGTGGACGACATCAGTAGTGTGTTGGTAGTCGCGGTTGTGGTAGCAATCAGAGCATACGCAGATTTTCAAATACTCAAACTGCAATTAATCAATTAAGATTTATTTTTAGTTTGTGCCACCATCTGTCACCATGGTAACAAGCAGGCTGTGTCGCCAGGCCAAATTACAGGTCTGTGGAAAAGCAAGCCCACTCACAGCAATAATGCACAAGTATTTTTTGAACTATAAAAACTTCTGTAATCTGAACAGATCTGCAATCTGAAAAAATGCATGACAGCTACGTCTAATGCCATACTGTGTAACATTCCAGGCATTGCAACAACATCTCCAAGGAGGTTTAACAGTAGTCTGCTTTAGTCCTGGTTAAGTCCTGGGTTTAAGACGCTAAGATGCAGACTGTTTACAAGATGCGAGAGAAGAGACGGGAGAGAGGATTTCAAATGGAATCTGGCAAGTTGAAGTACTCAGTGATGAATGTAGAAGAAGTACTTGTACTGCATTTGATATAGAAATTGTGGTAGTAGTATTTGTAGTAGCAATCGGAGCATACACAGATTTTCAGATACTCAAGTTGTCATCGATCAAGATTGAGTTATTCATCTCTGAACAGTAAAAAATACCTGTAATCGAATAAACGCACAACGGGTAAGTTTAATGCCATACTGTGGAACATTCCAGGTATTCCAACAACATCTCCATGGAGACAAGCAGTGGCTGGAACCCCCACCAGAAAAGTCACACAGTGGACCTTTGATCAATGTTAGCTTTTAGATACGTTAAGACATACTAATGATTTTTTAACGTTAACAAAGTCACATTAGTCCAAAAGAGAGGTCTATAATTTTGAAACCCATTTTAGTCCTGGTTTAGTTCTAGTTTGAACACGGTTTAGATCTTTATTCATAGTTTAGACTGGAGATAGTCCTTTAGTGTAGTCCTGGTTCCTCTGATTCATAGTAACTGCAGTAAATAAGTAGTAGTATTGCAGTGATAGTATTTTCTCCAACATATATGCGGTTTGGTGCTCCAGTTTGACCACGGACGTCATACGGAGGTGTACATAGACAGTGCGTGGTGCAGTGAAGCGTTAAATAGCCCATCTCCAACAAACACGAGCAACGTAAATCCCCCCGACATTTACGTGGACACAAATACTAATGTTTACTTTCCAGATGGTGCACGATAAACCAACAGTCATTCCCTTTTCCGTAGAGGGGAGTGTCCGAGCGTCACTGAGGAGTTCAATAACACGGGCTGAATATTTCTCAAAACGGAGCGTATTTCGGTCAAATTCTCCTTAGATTTTTGCCAGATTGAGGAAGATTTCTTTTTAAAATACTTATACAGCTCTGAACTCTCTCCTCAAACCTTTTCACATGGACAAAAATTGAGGTTACAACAAGTGTAGTTTCAGGCGGTTTCAGGTTATGGGCATTTTAAGGACTTTTCACTATTGAAAAGAAGGAGTATATTTTATTTTAAATTGATAGTTGCTATGGTCCCATGGATACGTATTTGTGCATAATTTTACTTACAATAGGGAACAGCAGAAAAAACAGTAGAATGAAGTAAAAAGTATAAATAATAATACTAATGCTATGTGTGTATATAATGTCTTTGAAGATACTCTTTATCGTGCATAATAATAAACATCACTGACTTAATACTCAAACCGCAGCTGCCCCAGGGCAAACTGACAGAAGCAAGGCTGCCTATCAGTCACATACACACCCCTTTCACATTAGGCAGTGTGGGTGCCTTGCCTGAGGACACAAAAACAGATTTTTTGTGTTTGTTTATTTGTTTTGCCACTGGCGGCCCACTGTGACGCCTGATCTAAATAAGGTATCTTGTTTGTTAATTGTTAAGGTCCTGGTTTTTCATCATTCTCTCATTGTGTATTATTTATCCTCTTGGGAAATTTAAGTACCAGAACAGTCAAAATAACAGAAGAATTAAGTCAAATTAAGTAAAGTATAAACAATAATAGCAAAACAATAATAATAATCTTTGTATAGAATGTTATCAAATACCCCAAACTGCTTTACACTGCAGCATAGATTCACTGACTGTCTAGGCCAGGGGTCGGCAACCTTTACCACTCAAAGAGCCATTTGGACCAGTTTTGCACAGTAAAGAAAACACTGGGAGCCACAAAACCCTTTTGAAATTTAAAATAAAATAACACTGCATATAACGTTGTTTTTTTTGTTTTTTGTTTTGCCTTTGTGCCATAGAATTATATTTTGAAAATGAACGAACTAAAATAAATTAAATAAAATACATTTTAATTAAATACAGTGGTCCCTCGCTATATCGTGGTTCACTTTAGCGGCCTTGCTGTTTCGCAAAATTTTTTATTACAATTTTTTTTTATAGTGTATCAACGCACATTGTGTTCTGCGTCATGATTGGCTAAGGGACTGTAGACCTTTGCTGATTTGTCCGTCATTCTCTTCCGTGTCTCCTGTACAGTACAGAATGTGTCCAAATTTATATAAATGTTCGATCGCTCACAGTGTGACTCTGAAGTGCTGTATGTTTGCAAGTTTTCTCCCCAACAAAACCCGCAACAGCAAAGCGGCACCAAGACGAAGAGACTCGGTCAGAGGAACTGTGAAATACACGCAATATGTTTAGGGCCTGAAAACAGGTTTGGATCTTTGGTTTCATTCTATGTATAATACTGTGCTTAAAGATGTTAAGAAAATGTTAATTCCAGTCTGAGAAAAGTGTAGAATGTGTGTGGTGAGGCGTTTACAGCCTTAAAACATGGAGAATAATTGTAAAATATAAATCTGACTACTTTGCCGATTTCGCCTATTGCCAGTTATTTTTAGAATGTAACCACCGCGATAAATGAGGGACCGCTGTACTGAGCTGCATCAGAGGGATCAAAGAGCCGCATGCGGCTCCAGAGCCGCAGATTGCTAGCCTGGGAATTCCCAGGCCGCTTCCGTTCGTTTCGAACTGGAAGGCGGCCTGGAAACTCGTCCAAGCGAGAGTCCCAGATTTAGGGCCCCAATCAGAGAGCGGGGGAGGGGTGGAAAGACGGTGACGCGTACTACATGACAAACGGAAGCTTGTAGTTTGAACTGACAACTGACATGATTGGCTATGGACTTACGTATACGCTCAATGATAGACATTCATAACGCCCAATAAACGGCCGTTGGCAATCGCTAACCACACCTCCGCTACGGGATTTTTCGAAGCGAGCTCCCAGACCCATATCTCACTTGTGATATGGTCAGGTGTTAACCAGACTAGCAGATTGCCGACCCCTGGTCTACACACAGCTGCCCTGGGGTAGACTGACAGAAGCGAGACTGCCAATCTGTACCACTGGACTCTTCAACCACCAACACTAACCCATCACACACCACATTCATGCAAACAATGTGGGTGAAGTGTCTTGCCTAAGGACACAAGGCCCCGCTGTGGCACTAGGTATTCCATGCAGTCTCCCATCTAAACATTAACCAGGCTCTGAGAGACGCGATCAGGCATTATCAGACTGATAAATACAGACAATCTAACATCTGTCCAGGGACTGCAGATGAAAACTAGCCTCTTGGCTAAATCTGGTACATTTACAGGAATGTTCATTAATGTACACTGTCCCTGTCAAATAAATAAATCAATTACAGGTTTAATAAAACAGTAACTCCACAGAACTACTGTAATACCGCTATGGCTACCGCTACCACACAAAACGGATTATTGTGAGCTAAAACTAATAATGTTATAATGTTACCTCCTCAAAAACAGACCTGGACTTGTGTTTTGTTTCATTTACTCTTTATTATTAGTCTGTCTACATTTCTCAAAATGCTCTGTTCTAACCTGGGAAATCCCAGGCTGCTTTCGTTCGTTCCGATCTGAAAGACAGCCTGGCAACTATGGCAAGCCAGCTCTCCAGATTCTGGGAGCCAATTAGAGAGCGGGGAGGGGTGGCAAGACGGTGACACGTACTATGTGACAAACGGAAGCTTGTAGTTTGAACTGACAACCGACATGATTGGCTATGGGCTACGTGTACGCCAAATGATTTGACATTTGTAACGCCCAATAAACGGCCGTTGGTGATTGTAAACCACACCTCCGCTACGAGATATTTCAAAGGTGGCTCTCAGACCATATATCACTTGTGATATGGTCTGGTGTAAACCAGGCAAGCTCTGTTCCACCTTGTGACATTATGAAGTGTGTAGTAGTTTTCAAGTTAACAGCAGTAAATAAAGTGCAAAACAAACAAGTACTATACAATGAACATCAATCTGTCAAACCATATGTAAACACTCCGTCTGTACGCTGTACGCCTCTACCTTTTGTTCGGTAGAGATTGTCAATTCCAGGACTGAAATCAGCAAAATGATTCTAGTATGGAGTTTAAAAACACACCAAAATATGTAATAAAGCCTAAATATGCAGGGTCCAAGTCTGTTTGTGATGAAGAAACAACATTAGAACAGATCAGAAAATATAAATATTTGATTGATTGATTGATTGAAAACAGCTCTCATTGAAGCTCTTGTTAATTGAACTGTCCAAACACCTGACCACAGCTTTAGTTCCAGGTTTCGTCCCTTTTGTGCAGCGGTCTTCTCTCTGCAGACTGGCCCAGAGCGGCTGTCCCGGGAGACCGTTTGCTGTAATCTATTTCCTTTACTTGACAAATGAAGTGATTGAAATGCACTCCGAGGCTGTGCTGGGGCTGTAGGCTTTTCATTTATTAACATAGTGATGAAGGGACAAGCAAAACAACAACAACTCACTGAGCTCTCCCTGTGACCTTTTTGAACTCGGGTTTACAACGCCAGGTGATGGAAGTGTCATTAAAGGACCTCCGCATGATTTCTATCACTTTGTAAGTACCATGGTACCTCACTTTACGAATTTAATTCGTTCCAGAAGTGGTTTCGTAACGTGAATTTTTCGTAAGTTGAGTAGCTATTTCAATGGAAAAGGCCTGATTCGTTCCAAGCCCCGTTCTTTCCGTTCCAAGGTTGTTTTTTTTAGTGTAACATTGTGTTCTGCGTCCTGACTAGACCAGGACTAAACGTGGACTAAACCAGGTCTACACCAGGTCTAAACCTGGACTGGACCTGGACTAAACCAGGATTAAACCACCATGTACCGTGCGGCTGGTTTGTGGCTCGGGCTCCAGAGGACGCGGTCCGGGCTGCGCTGCGTGCTCGCAGAC
Organism: Paratrypauchen microcephalus; assembly: GCA_036785185.1. NCBI lineage: Eukaryota > Metazoa > Chordata > Actinopteri > Gobiiformes > Gobiidae > Paratrypauchen > Paratrypauchen microcephalus. The sequence continues at coordinate 5,526,181 of JAVJIX010000043.1, read as the reverse complement.
CCGGTGCCGGTCGTGCAGACCAGGACTAGGGATGCGTGCTCCTCGGGCCGTGCTCCTCGGTGCGCGCGGTGCTCCTCGGTGCGCGCGTCGCTTCCGGAGCCGTGTCTCCCCCCACGCTTCACTATTTAATACATTTTGTTGAAAATCTATGAAAGTTTGAGTGTTTAAACTAGAGACAAATGTGAGAAAAGAAATGTGAGAAGTCTGAGAAAAGTGTATAATGTGTGTGGTGAGGCATTTACAGCCTTAAAACGTGTAGAATAATTGTAAAATATAAAGTTTTCCTACTTCGCAGATTTCTCTTATTGCGGGTTATTTCTGGAACCTAGCCCCGTGTGTGTTGATAAAGTGTATTTACGTTTCGGGGCTGGCATCTGAGCACGCATTATTTGAATTTTTGAGATCTCGCGTTTCGTAACTTGAATTTTCTTTAGTATCTAGAGACAAAAATGTAACGTGAAGGCGTTTCGTAACTTGGATTTTTCGTTTGTAGGGTCTTTCGTAAGGTGAGGTACCACTGTATTCAAAATTGTCTCACTTCAGTATTGATATATTATATAAGTACAGCTCTTGAGAATAAAGTAAGTCCACTGCGTATTCTCATCTGCATCTAATTATAAAGAGTGGAAGTGCACAGTTAGCATGCTAGTGGTTGTTAGCATGACCGTCAAAACCCAGTTGTGAAAAGCTCTTATAAACTCATCTCTGTGAGTAATGAGGACGCTCTAAATACGTAAATGAGGAATAACTTTGGACCACGGCAAATTCCACTATATAGTCCAGACGTGCAATTTTTCTACAATTTTCCACACTTCTCTTGTCTGTATGCACTTTTTCGTTCTAATTTTCTTTTGCACTAAGCTGTCTGGAGCTAATGTGGCGAGTGAATTTCTCCTGTGTGAGATCAATAAAGTCTTATCTTATCTCTTAAACTGTTTCAAATGAACTAGATCTGTTTTTCACATTTTTAAGACAGTAAAAATCAGGTACAGCACCTTTAAAGATTTTGCACCTGATTCTAATTAGTTTAAAATGAAAAAAAAAATTCATTAATTGAATGCTTGAATGCATTTTTTGGTTAAAAAAAAAAAAAAAATCTGTTAAATTTAGATTACTTCAAGGCTACTGACAGGGTCAACTTATTTAGTCTTATCGTGTCCAATTAGTGGAAGTTCAAACTAAAACTTTTAACTTTTTAATTTTTATATTTATTTATTTTTTCTTCCCTCATCAAAACATACCTTTCTTTTGCCCTGTTGCCTTGACTACGCACCAAGGATGTTAGCTATGTGAAAGTTACTAGCTAAGTAAAAGTACAGATCCCGAAGCAACAAAAATACTCAAAAGTATGAAAAAAATCTACTTAAATAAAAGTATTAAAGTACCTGTTTAAACATGTACTTAATCTCTACTCTACACAGTAAAAAGTATTTTGCGCAGATTTTGAAGTCTTGTATTATGTATTATAATATAGTGATTTTGATAAAGATTTTTGTTGAATTTTGTTCTGATTTTGCTTTTTTTTTCACTAACTACAAATGTGTTCAAAATAAACCTTCAGCCTTTTCAGCAGGCCTTAAACTATAATAAAAAATACTTTTATTTTTCAATCCAGTTCAGAGTCGCAAGTACAGATACCTTCTAACTAAAACTTTTAACTTTTAAATTTTTATATTTATTTATTTTTTTCTTCCCTCATCAAAACATACCTTTCTTTTGCCCTGTTGCCTTGACTACGCATGTTACTAGCTTTAGTCTGATTAAACTATTCAAATAAATTAATATTTTCAAATTTTTATTTATTATATTGAATCTTAGTTTTATGATGGCTGGAATTTGAAATCAGAAGGAGCTTTTGAAGGCCAACGTTTGGACTGAGGTCTGCCAAGCCACAAGAGGGCGCCACATGGGAGCAGTAACTACAACAACAGGTGTGGCCCAACTTCAGTTTTCCTGTTGAAACTTGGCCACAGCTTCATTTTATCTTTTGTTAAATTATATAAACACAAAAGAAAAGCAAGAAACATGGAAAGACCCGCGACTACTGCTAATTTGAGCATTTTTTAACACCAGAAGTGACTGTCCACCATTTTGGAGCAAGGTAAGAAAGTCCATGTTATTGCTAAACTGTTGTGACTCTCCGACTTCAAGTATTACAAATAATATTTCCTTTACATATTATATTTTCTCATTTTGTTCCTAAAATAATTTCTGAACAGATACTTAAACATTGTGATATATTAACACTGTGTAAAATTTGGTCTTTTTAAAGTACTTTGCAGTGTTTGTTTTATTTAATCTAGAACTGAAACGCCTTTTTTTTATTTAAACAGCAAAAATGGGCATGAAAAAAGGCTTAAAGGTGCATTATGGAACTTTTCTGGAACTGCTGGTGTCCATGGAGATGTGATACCCGTTCATGTAATGTTCCACAGTATGACAGATGCGATGCGTTTATTTATTTTATTTTTTTAGCGTTTAATACACATGTGATTGAATAAATACTGGGTAGAATACTTTAATGCCATGCTGTGGGACATTCCAGGAAAAGAAATTAAATCTCCACTGACAACCAGAAAATTTACTCAGTGCAGCTTTAACTGGGTCCACCCCCTGCTGGTCTCCATGGAAATGTTGTGACCTTGCCTGGAATATTCTATGACAGTATCCATAAAACAAGCAGCAATTACAGGTCAGATCTGTGGAAAGGCGAACTGCAGGCATGTTTTTCAAGGTATTTTTGAGCAATAAAAACCTGTAATTTAATAGAGACATGATACAGTAGTTTAATGCCATACCCTGCTGTAACTGGCTGTACCATAACATCTCCATGGAGACAAGTACACTGCCTGACAAAAGTATTAGGATGATAGTTCTAGTCGAGTCCTGGTTTAGACCTAAGTTAGACCTACACTGCGATGAGTCCCCATTTTTGCAATAATATGCCTTTACACTAGGGGTGGGTATTGGCGACACTATCACGATGCATCACGATACTTGAATTATTGCGATGCATTGCAATATATTCATATTCGACATACTTCAGTGAAAATGTACAAAAAAAAAGAGGATAACTTAAATATCAGTGACTGTGCATCTGGGTAGTGTCTTCAATTGATACAGAACTCTGAGCAACTCAATTCATAACTGAATTTATTGAATAATAAAAACAAATAAACCAAACCAATAACGTGAAAAGTCCCTCAGTCGTCCAGGTAGAATCCATGATCAAAGGAGAAGTTCAATTTGTCAACTGGACAAAGTTTGTTTGGTTGAAAACGTTTCGCCGCTCATCCGAGAGGCTTCGTCAGCTCTGGAAGCTCGTCCAGAGCTGACGAAGCCTCTCGGATGAGCGGCGAAACGTTTTCAACCAAACAAACTTTGTCCAGTTGACAAATTGAACTTCTCCTTTGATCAAACCAATAACAAAAAAAGTGCATAGGATTTTTTCTAAAAATGATGTTCAAACATTTGATATTTTGGAGGTAGCTACCATCATAACAAACAATACCCTTTCACAAAGAAAAAAGTGCATAGGATTTATATATATATATATATATATATATATATATATATATATATATATATATATATATATATATATATATATATATATATATATATATATATACATTAATAATTAATAAATTATTAATTAATAATAATCGATTTTTGGCATCAAGAATCGATGCAGTATATTGTGAAAGTTAGTATCGCGATACATTGTCATGACGATTATTTTGCACACCCCTACTTTACACATGATGAAATTTGCTTTAATATATCAATAAACTGATTTGTTGTCATTACCAAGACGTCTTGTTATCATTATTTATGAAAGTTCAGAAATACACAATCGTCCTAATACTTTTGTCTGGCAGTGTAGGTGCCGCACTCTCCTCCAGAAAAGTTACACAAGCCGTGTCTCAATTCGCAGTATGTACAGTTCGGAGTGTGGTTTTAACGGCGCTTCCGGCGCGACAACTGCTGTCCCATTTTGTTTTTGTCCCATGAGCACTTAAAATACACCCTGAAAACCGCAGTTGTTTCAATGGAAATCTGGGCGTGGACCAACTGCACATCCATGCACACTTTGCGCAGTCATCCCAGCATGCACCGCGCGCTATTTCTTCTACGGGAGAAAATGGAGTTGGCGGCTGCATCTGGTACTTGTGTGACCTGTCCCATTTCGCCGACGCCCATGCAGTCTGCGGACTGCACAGTCCTGAGTACCCTTAAAACCACACTCCGAACTGTGCACACTGCGAATTGAGACACGGCTAATGTGTGACTTTACTACCCCATTTTTAAGCCAATACTCAAACCATTGTTAGAGATTGTGGCACTTGATCCTATTGGTAGAAATACACGTGCTAATTATGCCTTCAGGTAAAACTAAATTACAACGGCATCTGTGTTAGATAATAATATTTATTTATTTATTTTATTTTATTTTTTATTTTTTTCAATTCAAGCCACAACTGAAGTGAGTCCGGAGGGTTCAGACTCAGATTTGAAGAAAACCAAATCCCACTCATGGCTTTAAGGTAAGCTTTATTTCTACAATATAACTTAAATTGTCTATTTACGTAACACGCCAATGAACGCCTAATTTGGGGAAATTGTTTACTACTAATTATCTTTGTAACCAAGGGACAAAAACAACAATGTTCTGTGGAGGAGCTAAGCAAGCCTCCCAATTAGGCACAAAGGAGAGCCCTGGTTTAACAATGAGAATACGGATGCAGCTCTATGTAGGTTAGCGGCCGATAGTTAAGATCCCACCTCCTGTTCTTGTACTGTTGTGCCCCAAAGCAAGACACTTTCCACATATTTTCATATCAGTGGTGGAAGAAGTACTCAGTTTTTCTAAGTAAAAGTACAGATCCCGAAGCTAAAAAATCTACTTTAATAAAAGTATTAAAGTACCTGTGTAAACATGTACTTAATCTCTACTCTACACATGTACTTAAACAGTAAAAAGTATTTTGCGCAGATTTTGAAGTCTTGTGTTAATACATAATAATAATACAGTGGTACCTCACCTTATGAAAAACTCTACAAACGAAAAATCCAAGTTACGAAACGCCTTCACGTTAAATTTTGGTCTCTAGATACGAAAGAAAATTCAAGTTACGAAACGCGAAATCTCAAAAATTAAATTAATGCACGCTCAGATGCGCGCTCAGATGCACGCCCCGAAACGTAAATACACTTTATCAACACACACGGGGTTAGGTTCCAGAGGTGGCCCGCGGTGGGAGATGTCCACGAGGTAGGACAACTTTGTATTTTGCAATTGTTTTAGGGCTATAAATGCCTTACCACACACATTCTATGCTTTTCTCAGACTGGAGTTGGGCTTTTCTCGCATTTCTCTCTCGTTTGAACACTCGAACTTTCATAGATTTTCAAAGGAATGTGTTGATAGTGAAGCGGGGGGGGGGGCACGGGATGGAGCCGCGGCGCCCGGGCCGTGCCTCCCCCTCGGGGGCGAGCACGCGCGGGCGAGCACAGGGTGATTTAATCCTGGTCTGGTCCCGGTTTGGTCCGGGTCTGGACCTAGTCCGATCCTGGTTTAGACCTGGTCTAGACCTGGTTTATTTCTGGTCTAGACCTGGAAGTCACATAGAACCAGAGCCTGCCCCGTGCGAGACCCCGCGGTCTTGCCCGCCGATAGAGCACCTTTCTCGGCCTCTTAGCTCACAATGTCAGCCCCCCGGCTCTGGAAGTCAGATAGAACCAGAGCCCGCCCCGCCCCGCTCTTATTCCCGCTGAAAGAGCGTCTTTCTTGGCCTCTTAGCTCTAGCGCGGAACCCGCAAGGAGCGCAGAGACACGAGCAACGCGCTCATCCAATGGCACTGCCATGTCCCGGGATAATCCTGATTTAGTCCAGGTCCAGTCCAGGTTTAGACCTAGTTTAGACCTGGTCTAAACTAGGTCTGGTTTAGTTTTGGTCTAGACCTGATTTATTCCACGTTTAGTCCTGGGTCTACAGTCTTTTAGCCAATTTAAGATTTAAGATTTAAGATTTAAGATTAGCCTTTATTGTCTCCCTTGGGAGAAATTTGTCCTCTGCATTTAACCCATCCTGTCATCAGGAGCAGTGGGCTGCACATTACTGTGCCCGGGGAACAGAACGCAGAAGACAAATGTTACACTATAAAAAAAAACCTTGGAACGGTTCAGGCCTTTTTCATTGATATAGCTACTCAACTTACGAAAAATTCACGTTACGAAACCACTTCTGGAACGAATTAATTTCGTAAGGTGAGGTACCACTGTATATAATAATTTTGCTTTAATTTCTTTTCTTTCCACAAAGTACAAATGTGTTCAAAATAAACCTTCAGCCTTTTCAGCAGGCCTCAAACCATAATAAAAAATACTTTTATTTTTCAGTCCAATTCAGAGTGGTGAGTACAGATACCTTCTCTCAAATATAGTGAAGTAAAAGTATCCACAGTACAGATGCTGAAAATGTACACTTGAGGACAATACGTTACTACGTAACGTTACCACTGGTTGGTATTTATTTATTGAAAACATTTGTGACTGGCTACAGGAAAAGCAGACACATGTCGTCCTGGAGATGTTTTGAGTTATTCACAGATTCTGAAAGTGTAGATTCTAAGCTTTCTAATGATGCCTTACACATGGAAATCTGAGAACATTTGAAGAATTTGTGGCTATTTGAAAGCAGTGCATTCTGAAAAGAACAAGCTGCGAAAAGCCGCGTTAAAATTCCTGTAGTCCAGGCCTTCAGAAGTCATTTGCATGACATTAAGCTAAGCCCTCCCCCATCACTGACATCACTGTGGTGTTTCAGGGCAGGTCAGAATTAGAAGGTACTTTGTTAAAATGGAAATGTTTTTATAACAAAAAGTCCATATAATCATTCAATAATTCAATAATACACAGGATATGTTAAGTTTAAAATCACCTGTATTGTCAATTTAATACAATACAAAATAGTATAGGATACTACACACATACACACACACACACACACACACACACACACACACACACACGCACACTTTAGTCCTGTTTTAGTCCTGTTGTAGTCCTGTTTTAGTCCCGGTTTAGTCCAAGTTTAGTCCTGTTTTAGTCCTGTTTTAGTCCTAGTAGAAATAGGCTAGGCTGCGCGCACACAAAGTTTATTGCTGACCGCAGCGGCCGTCATGAAATATGATCGCCACACGAAAGCTGAATTAGTATTTAAACATGTCCTAAAAGTAAAGAAAATGTGTTCCTGCAAACATCATCGGGTACAATTACTTGCCTCGTTGTTTGCCTCGTCTGATTATTCACGTATCCACGGTCTTTCGGCAGTAAAGTATCCGATCGCATTCTGTACATAAACTTCTGAGAAACGGATGTGTCCCAAACGTATCCCATGTCCCGAGGGGAGACTTTTTTAAGCCATGGATCCTGTTGAAATGCAGCTACATATTCACAAGCTGCTCACAGCTGCAGCTACAGCTCACAGCTAATGTCACGTGATTGGTCCGCAGCGGTGGTATGCATGTCTCGATTCTTTCTGAAAAACAAGCCAATTTCACAAATGTATGCTTTTTAAGCAGCCAATGCTGTTATCTGAAACATGGAGTGGGTTCTTCATGATCTCAACGAGCACATTCTGCAAAAAAAATGAAAATCACAAATTTTGAAAAAAATTACTTAAAGGGACAGTGTGTAAGATTTTTACCCGTTAATTACCGAAATTGAAGATACCCATTCAAAAATACATTGTTTTCCAAGCCTTTTCACTTCCATCGTGAAATCAAAGTATTCTTTTGGACTTAGATATAGTCACATAAAAGGGGAATCTTCCCCATGCAGAGGCAGCCATTTTGAATACGAGAGCCGCAGAAGGACATTTGGGGGGAAGGGGGGGGGGGGGCTCGTGGTTTTGGGTAAACAACAAGCATGCTGCTGTATCACACGTCGTAATGGATCTAACACCTGTTTTTTTACTGGATTTTATTCGCTGGATCCTTATGGACAGATTGAGACCAAGCATGTGGTGAAATGCAGAGTTTGACCTGTGCAAGGCCTTCAAAGGTAAGCGAAGTAACAAACCTTGTTTTGTGCTTTTCCGTATAAAAGCCAAATGTGCTCGGGGAGTGATTGTTGTGCCGGGAAATGAATTGCATAGTCAAAAAGAGGAGACTGTAAGGTTTCATTTGATATGTAGATTGTCATGGTACATGATCGGGAATGTGTGTTTTCATGCGAAAAGAAAAAAAAAACAGTGAACGGGAGACCGCGTTTTATTAATCCCGTTGTTGTCGGCGAGGGCTCGCAGCGCCGGATGTACGCCGGGTGCGCGCGGGTACGCGAGCTGTCCACTACGGCGCGTCAGGGTGACCCTCGAGGTTTGCCGTAGCTAAAACAGGAAGTGCCATAGCCACTATCCACCTATGCGCCACGAATCCTACACACTGGACCTTTAAAATTCGATTATCTGGGTTTCAATAATGTCGACATGTGGTGGCTTTCCGCGTGGCCAGTCACATTTTAGAATCACCATTTTACATCTTGTTTGTTTTAAACAGAAATATTGGTCTAAAACAACAGAAAAAGAAACTAGCCCCAAGCATAACCACTGCTGGGCCGCAGTAGCTCTCTCCGTCTGCTCAGTCTGCATACTGCTGTTGTGTCCTTAGGCAAGACACTTCATCCACTTTGCCTAGTAGTATTATATGAGTGATTGGTGGCTATTGGGAGGGACAAATGGGACAGATCTCACTTCCATCAGTTTACCCCAGGGCATCTGACCATTATGAAGTATAGAATGAATGAGTACTGCACAATAAAGCACTGTCGGTGTCTCGGTGTTCTGTCCTTTGGGTGGACGAGTTTTTGTCTTAAAGTGTTTGTGGGTTTGAAATAAACTGGAATTTCATATTGTCTGAAAATCCTCTGTAGTTTTTCCAAAACGCCGGCCAGGTACGGAATCGCTACACCTTTCCTCCTGGGTTCGGATTCTCTGTTGTCTTGTTTCTTGCCGTTGTCTCTCTTGGTTTTGTTGACAGCCCATTTAGGATATCCACAAACGCTGGATCCTTACGGACAGATTGATATCAAGCTTGTGGTGAAATGCAGAGTTTGACCTGTGCAGAGCCTTCAAAGGTAAGCTAAGTAACAAACCTCGTTTTGTGCGTTTCCCTATAAAAGCCCCATGTGCTCGGGGAGTGATTGTTGTGCTGGGAAATTAATTGCATAGTCAAAAAGAGGAGACTGTAAGGTTTCATTTGATGTGTACATTGTCATGGTACACGATCGGGAATGTGTGTTTTCATGCGAAAAGAAAAAAAAAACTGAACGGGACCGCGTTTTATTTATACAGTAGTTGTCGGTGAGGGCTCGCACAGCCCGGGTGCGCGCGGGTACGCGAGCTGTCCGCGTTACGGCGCGCCCGGGTGACCCTCGAGGTCTGCCGTAGCCAAAAGAGGAAGTTCAATAGCTACCATCCACCTATGCGCCACGAATCCTACACACTGTACCTTTAATCAATTATAAACAGAAAGCTTCATTTTTATGTGCAACAACCTAGTTTTCTTTTTCATACCTACACATTACACTATATTTTATGTATTTTTAAATGCCATTATTGTACTTGATTCTTTGATTTCTTTGTCAAGATTATTCCATAAATGAACTCCTTTCACAGCAACGCTTCGCTCCATAACCTTGGTTCTGAATCTGGGTTTTTTAAACATGTTGGTTCCTTTTAAATTGTAGTGGCTTGCTTTTATCTCAAACTGTCTTTGAATATTTACAGGTAACACATTGCACTTGACCGTTTTTTTTTTTTCATGCATGACTAGGCGTTAACCCCATTTCCTAATAATTTAGAGAATAATTACTGCAGTAAATTCAACTTGGTAAAACATATCTGGGTCCAGTGCTTTAATCATCTCCCTGAAGCTCCTTTCTCAACAGGACTAAGTGGTACCATGTCTCTGGCGAAGTGGACAGTAATGGTGTTGGTATTATCATTCCACCATTTGCTTCTTCTCGTAGGCAGTCCTCTTTGCAAACGCGTCTTTGAGTGTCTGGGTGGCGTTTTGTGTCGCAGAGCCAACTTGAACGTTACCTGCAGATGTGGAAGAGGATGCAGATCTTAGTTTCGTGCATTCTTCATATTCCAGGACATGTTTGTGACAGAGGTGGTGAAGCAGATCGCTTGTGTCGCCTCCTGGGGCTACAACTTTAGCTCGACAACATTTACAGAATACGGTTGTTTGATCAGCGCCAGATATTTGATATGAACCGGTATACCGCCCAGCCATATAGTAAGGAACAATATTTCACAATTAAGAATAAACTTATAAAAAATTAAAGATTCAAAGTAAGAAACCACCCTTAAAAAGCGAATTAAAGGAAATAAAAAGAGCTGATTTTTGTCAACTTTTGATTACAAAGTTATGGATAAAATCAGACTCTCGTCCTCTCACCAAGAAGAGGAAAACTCCATTATATTTGCAGAGGAACAGAGACCAGTATTTCCTCATTCATCATTTTAGGGCTGGATTATTCCAATGACAGTCTCGGTGGGAGCAATTTGACCTTGTGTGTTCTGGTTCATTTAATTTGGGACTTGGGGAGTTTTTTCACAAATTAGAGGTGAGTAATAATACTGCGATAACCTGAAAAAAAACCTTCTCGCTATTGGGAAATACACGAATATGCAGTATCAATATTATAGGCAAAAAAAGCCTCAAAAAACTAAAACCAACTGTACATTTCTTATGGTGTATGCTACCATGGAAACAGGTGATGCCATCGAGTCAGGTTACACGTTGCATCTGTGGAGAGGGGTCCTATGCTAAGTAAGAATGAACATCATCATAATCAGTGTATTTTTAGCATTTAAAACATGTAATTTAATTTTTAAAAATGGGTAAATCACTGTAGCCAAGTAAGGATGTTTTTATTGCACAAAATGACCTTGAAAAACCTCCACAGATCAGACCTCTAACCTGGCCAGATGGCGTCACCAGCTTGTCTGAATGCCATACTGTGGGACATATGTTGTGGTGTTATAGAGCTGTTGTTTTCACAGCAATTCCAGGGCTGAAATCATCCAAATGAGCCTAGTGAAGGTGTGTGGAGTTTAAAAACACAGTGGAGCACTTTCCGGAGCAGAGTGTTTTCTGTTTGGGAGAAGAACGCAGCCTAAATTTGTGTGTTTGTGTGTTACACATGTATGAATGAAACAAAACACAACTCCAGGTCTGTTTGTGATGAGGAAACAACATTAGAACAGAAAATCTCATAATATTGGCCCTTTAACCACGTAACATTTCCAATATGGCCTCTCGGTCTCCATAACAACCGTGACACACATCCTGCTCACTCTGCGACGCCAACCTGAAAGTTTTACACTATTTTCCGCTGTATATTAAACCGTGCTTGCCATTTCCTGATTTCTTTAAAGATACACTGTGGGTTTTCGTCCATCTCCATCGCCCGGGGCTCTTGTCACCAGGGCAACGAGTCCAGCCAAGACCGAAGCGACGCAATTTAACCCAAGCGTTACTCCATTTCACTATCGCCTGATCAGCTCTGTCAGGTGACGATGGCAATCTCAGACCGCAGACGTGTTTACTGGTTGTTTTTTTTGGCGAGCTCACAACACGCGGCGGCTAAAGTCAAGGCTTCCGAGGAGTAAAGAAGAGAAACAGAAATATAAATATAGATCGGACAGACAGACGCAGAACTGAAGAGCTGGTTTTACCCTGAGGCACTAAAAAAACAAAAACAAAACAATATTACAAATTCTTGGTGTACCACACGCTGCTACTACTAATACTGCTTCTACTACTTCAACTTACTATTTCTACTAATTACTACTACTTCTACTGCTACTACTTATTACTACTTATTACTCCTCCTACTTACCACTTCTACCATTAATACTACTACTTCTGCTGCTAATACTACTGCTGCTACTACAGCAACAACACTGACTACTACTAATAATACTACTACAATTACTACTTCTGCTACTACTACTGCTACTGCTACTACTTATTATTACTAGTAATTACTACTTCTACTTACCACTACTGCCATTAATACTACTCCTTCTGCTGCTACTGCTACTACAGCAACGACGGCGACTAATACTACTACTACTACAATTACTACTTCTGCTACTACTACTACTAATTAGGTTACTATTACTACTGCTACTGCTCCGACGGTGACTACTACTAGTAATACTACTACAATTAATACTTCTGTTACTACTACTACTACTACTACTACTACTACTACTGCTACTTACTCTTACTTCTAATTACTACTACTGCTTCTGCTGCTCCTATTACTACTAATAGTTTTCCTATTACTACAAATTCTACTACTACTACTATTTCTGCTGCTTCTGCTACTAATAGTGTTACTATTACTATTACTACTACTACTTCTGCTACTACTACTGCTACTTACTATTAATAATTACTACTACCACCACTATGACTACTACTACTACTGCTATTAATTACTACTACTTACTATTACTACTAATTACTACTACCACCACTACGAATACTCTAATACTACTACTACTTACCACTACTACCACCACGACTACTACTACTAATACCTTCAATACTCCAATACTTCAGTACTTTAAATAATGTGTTTTAATTCCACTTATATTAAAATTGGTCATTGGAAAACACAATAACTACTACAACAAAGATGACTACTACGATTACCTTCAATACTGGTACTACTTCAACACAGAGAAGTATAGATTGGGATAGATGGATGGAGAAATGAAGAGGTACAGTAGTTTTACCCCGAGGTCCTCCAATCAGGTTTGATTAAGGAGGATTTGAACAAAAGACCGGAGGGATTCTTATTCTTCTCCCATTAGAGCGAATATTCAAGGCCACAGATTGAGATGATGTTGTGATGTTGTGGAGTGGGGAGATCCGGGTTCAGTTTGTAAAGTGGTTGTCATGGCGATATAAGATTACATACGATTTATTATACAGTAAAGTTATAACGATATATTTTTTGTGTATTTTGCTCCATTTAGTGTCAAGTTTTCAAGATCATTTTACAGAAACGTTAATCTATTGTAAAAGTAATGAGCAGAAACCAAAAACTCTATTTTAAATTTACAGATTTTTTTTTTTAAGTGACACTTGTATAATTAATATAATATAAATAGATGTCTAAAAAGGAAATATTACAAATTCTTGATGTACTACACTTCCAGTACTACTACTACAACAACTATTACTACTTACTACTAATTACTAAGACTTCAACTGCTACCACTGCTGCTACTACTACTACTATTGCTACTACAACTAACTACAACAACGACTACTATTACTACTAATTACTACCAGTCTACTACTACTGCTCCCACTGCAACTAGCATTTCTACTACAACAACCACAATTGCTACTTCTTACTTTTACTTATAATTATTACTACTTCTACTACTACTACTACCACTACCACTACTACTACTACTTCAGATGATGGGGTGATGGATGGGTGATGGGGTGACGGATGGATGATGGGGTGATGGGTGGATGATGGGGTGATGGCTGGGTGATGGGGTGATGGGTGGGTGAGGTTCATTAAAGATGTACTATGAAACTTTTCCAGTGGATTCCACGGTCTGCCATCTTTATATCTCCATGCAGGTGTTGCCTTGAATGTTCCACAGTATGGCATTAAACTTATGAAGACAAAGGCGTAGGTACATGTCAGATCTGTGGATAGGTGCCCCTCGAGAAAGTTGACGACATCAGCTGTAAAGCAGAGGTCTTCAACAGGGGGGTCGCGACCCCTAAGGGGGTCGCGGAGGTACTGCAGGGGGGTCGCGAAATCTTTTGATTTCACTTTAAGATAATATAATTTTATATTTTATAGTGTAAAATACAGTATTAACCTGTGTATTATTTCCTTGTATTGGATGTACCATAACAGAGTAGCAATGTTTATACATGACACTAAGCTCAATTTAATATAAAACACAATTCTATGCCGTATATATAGTAGGGGGTCCCTGGCCCAGTTCGCCATCTGTTTGGGGGTCCCTGGCCTGAAAAACGTTGAAGACCCCTACTGTAAAGTATCGCTGAATACTACTGAACATGCTCCCATATCTTGGCACATTTTCTCATATTCCCAGTTTTTTTTTTCCCCCAGTCATTTGCCCTGTCGCTGGTTATAGCCTGAGCCCTTCTGTCATGGTCTACTTCCTGACAGCGTTCATATATCTGCGGGATGTGCTCCGAGCTAGCGGCCCTGTCTCTTATCACCTGTGTAAATGTGTTTATGCTAACCCTAACTGATATCCGCCGCCTTCTCTTTTTCTGTCTCCGCAATCAATTTCTTATTATTTGATTTGTCTGTGTGCGCTGGTGGCAACTGTAGTTTTTTTCTCTTGCTTTGCTGTTTATTCTCATGAAATCTAAACTCAATAAAGTGTCAAAATGGCTGACTGCTACAAACCACGTTATTGACCACTGCAGCACCAGACTTTGTAACTTTTCAGACCTGCTGTTCCATGGTGGTGGTGCTGCCCCGAATGTTCCATGGAATGACTTTAAACATATCCATTTAGCATTTGTTCATCACGGGTGTTTCTGTTGATTCTGTTAATTCCTTCTGTGAGCCTCTAACTGCTATACTGTGGAACATTCTGGACAAAGCAATAACGTTTCCATGGAGACAAGCAGATGACGCTATCAGGCAAAGTTACAGGTTAGATTCGCGGAGAGGCAACCTCACTCACAGTAAGAATGCCTGTTTTTCCATGTATTTTTCAGCATAAACGTAAATGTGTAAACGCAAAATGCACAAGTCTAATGCTATACTGTGGAACATTCAAGGCTAAGCAATAACACTGGCATGGAAACAAGCAGATGGCAGACCCTCTTCTAGAAAAGTTACACGTTGCACCTTAAATGCTTAACTACTGTTACCAAGCAACCATAGAGTAAAAATTGTGATGTTATTGTTTGTTTTTTTTGCCCACCTCCGCTTGGAACATTGCTCACGACATCCTAAAAATAATGTGCAATAAATAAAATCTCCAAATGCCCTAAAATGTCAAAATCCTAAACTTCTCCAACCATGAAAACACTCCAAGCCCACAACCATTTATTTTTGCAATTTTTATTAAATTACTTGACTTTTGACAAATAATTCATTATTGAACAATATGACAAGGCACATGATAATGAAATTACATTTGTATCATGTTATTTTTAAAGGTGCATTGTGTAACTTTTCTGGTGGAGGGCACATCAAATGCTTTTCTCCATGGAGATGTTATTGTTTTGTCTGGAATGCATGAAGAGTCCCTCAGTCGTCCAGGTAGAATCCATGATAAAAGGAGAAATTCAATTTGTCAACTCGACAAAGTTTGTTTGGTTGAAAACGTTTCGCCGCTCATCTGAGAGGCTTCGTCAGTTCTGGTTCTAGTGCTGGTTAGACCCTGTTTATATCTAGCTGCAGGGAGGAGCTCACTACACTGAAATAGTTCTGAAACTATCTCAACTAATTTGTTTCTTTTGTTTTTCGAATTTCTCTGGCATCTAGTATTAGCATATCTACCTACCTATATACCACCTATTTACTGTTCAGAGGGAACTTCTACAGGCAAATCCACGGCTGTGCGATGGGCTCACCGGTCTCCCCAATCATGGCTAATTTATACATGGAACAATTTGAACAGAGTGCCTTAGCTTCATATCCAGGCACTCCACCCACACATTGGTATCGTTATGTTGATGATAATTTTTCAAAAATCAAAATTCAACATTTGGAACCTTTTACTGCACATATCAATTCTGTAGATCCGAACATCAAATTCACCTGTGAAGATGCCAATGATAACACATTGGCGTTCTTAGAGTGTGCGGTAATGATAGGAGGAGACCGGTGACTCCAAGTAGAAGTCTTCAGGAAGCCCACACACACAGACCAATACCTGCTTTTTGATTCACACCACCCACTGCAGCATAAACTGGGTGTTATTCGGACATTACAACACAGGGCCCAAGTGGTTCCCACAAGCACAGAGGGTAAGGAGAAAGAAGAACAACATGTGCAGGAAGGCCTCTCTGTTTGTGGATATCCTAAATGGGCTGTCAACAAAACCAAGAGAGACAAGGGCAAGAAACAAGACAACAGAGAATCCGAACCCAGGAGGAAAGGGGTAGCGATTCCGTACCTGGCCGGCATTTCGGAAAAACTACAGAGGATTTTCAGACAATACGAAATCCCAGTTTATTTCAAACCCACAAACACTTTAAGACAAAAACTCGTCCACCCAAAGGACAAAACACCGAGCCACAAACAAAACAATGTGGTCTACTCCATTCAGTGTAGTGAAGACTGCAGTGAGCGCTACATTGGAGAAACAAAACAGCCACTTCACAAGAGAGCGCTATATTGGAGAAACAAAACAGCCACTTCACAAGAGGATGTACCAACACAGGCGGGAGTGCCAGAGTGGACCGTCATCTGCCATACATCTTCACCTAGAAGCCACGGGCCATTCTTTTGAGGACAGTGAGGTTCAGATCTTAGCCAGGGAAAAGAACTGGTTTGAGAGGGGAGTTAAAGAGGCAATTTTTGTCAAAAAAAGAGAATCCGTCGTTAAACAGAAATGGGGGAGTTAGACATAACTTGTCTCCCATTTATAATTCAATTCTCAAACCAAGTCAAAACAGACAAATAAACAATAGGCCAGACAAGCCAGGGACAGAGGTGTGGAGACAGTCGTTAGGTTGAATAGGGATGCTAAACTAGACGCCAGAGAAATTCGAAAAACAAAAGAAACAAATTAGTTGAGATAGTTTCAGAACTATTTCAGTGTAGTGAGCTCCTCCTAGGGCTGAATAGATATGCTAATACTAGATGCCAGAGAAATTTGAAAAACAAAAGAAACAAATTAGTTGAGATAGTTTCAGAACTATTTCAGTGTAGTGAGCTCCTCCCTGCAGGTATATATATAAACAGGGTCTAACCAGCACTAGAACCAGAGCTGACGAAGCCTCTCGGATGAGCGGCGAAACGTTTTCGACCAAACAAACTTTGTCCAGTTGACAAATTGAATTTCTCCTTTTATCTTTTGTCTGGAATGTTTCACAGTATGGTATTAAACCTTTCTATCATCCAGGAGACCAAACCAGACCAAGTTACAAGTCAGGTCTTTTTTTAGATATTTTTGAGCTATAAACTCACCTGCAATTGGAAAAAAAAAAAGTAAGGTAGAGCTGTTTAATGTCATACTGTGGAACATTCCAGACAGAGCAATGGCATCTTCACAAAGGAAAGCATCTGACGGATCCTCCACCAGAAAAGTTACATGGTTCACCTTAAAAATGCTCATCCTGAACCTGTGACACCTGGTACTTGTACATGTGGTATCTTCTTCCTTGTCGATGCCACTTCCTGTTAGCGTGGCCCGACCCTTGACCCCTGCGTGTAGTACCGCGTCTGTATCATCCATCAGTCTTAGGCTACGTTCAGACTGCGGGGCTTAAAGCTCAACTCCGATTTTTTTGTGAAATCTGATTTTTTTGCGAGGTCGTTCACATTTCCAATTAAATACGACTTGTATGTGATCTCCAGTGTGAACTTTAAACGCCCCAAAAGTGTCCCGCATGAGCCTTGGAGGACACAACGACCTCATACTCGGCCGTCGTGCTCACTGTTTACGGAAGTAGCCTAAAGTTGCTGTCGTACCGGAGCCAGAAAATGAACAGCTTATTTGTTTTAAGGAGGAGATGGAGAAAGAGAAAGATGAGGTTTTTGGCCACGGCATTTTGTGGGGCAGTGGCAGCAATGTCCACAGAAAGGAATGTGTGGGTGCGGAGCCACAGCCAAGAGTGGTGGGATTGCTACGTGCTTCGCCGCTTCACTGACACAGAGTTCATACTCTATTTTCGCATGAAGAGAAGAATGTTTGTGTACATTTGTGAACGCCTACTTGTACCTCTCGCTGGAGGAAACACGCTCAGGTCGGATGAATGTGACCTGGCCGTTCAAACTGATTTCATGTCAAAAGATTGGATATGTAGACCACATATCCAAGTGGCTTGGGTCGCATTTGAAAAAATCTGATCTATGTCGTTCAGACTGTTATTAGAAGATCAGATACAGGTCGCATAGGGGTGAAAAAAATCAGATTTGGGTCACTTCAGGCTGCAATCTGAACGTAGCCTTATTTATCGCTCTAACCCTGGAGATGAACAGGTGAAATATGGAGTGACCTCGAGTTCACAGACAAACTCCTCCCATCCTCTAAAAGTCCAACAGCTCCTACATCACTGTTATTACTGGACTTCAAATCTGGTCACTGGCACGTCATTTGTTTTGTCATACTGTATATCTGACTGTGTGACGGGTCGGGCTGGTGTGGTGTACGCCTGCAAAAGCCAGAAATATACTAAATAAATATTTGTATTTTGATTCTCATGGAGCTCAGACCCTTTTAAGCTCCTGAAAATGTTTTTTTTTTTTTTTAGTTTTCTGATTATCTAGAAATTATGGTATTTTAAAAATTGCCAACTTCCGGTTTTGCTAATTGCATCCGTTCAAATTGTGATTTTGATTCCATTGCTATGTTACTGCTTTGCCTAGAATGTTCGTCAGTAGGGCATTAAACTAATAATCTATCCAAACTAGACCTTGTTACTGTTCTGATCTGTGAAGAGGCACACACAAGTCACAGTGAGAATGTATTTATAATTCCATAAATGTAATATAGCTTCAATGCCATACTGCGGAACATTTCAGACAAAGCAAAAACATCTCCTTGGTGACAAGAAAATGGCTGACCATCCTCACAATAAGTTATATAGTGCAGTTTTTGGTATAATATAATAATGTTCAATGTTTTGGGCATTTTTAACCATTGCGAGATAGTGCCTTGGCAAAGGTGAATGCTAACTGTAGGCTTTGCTCTGTATGAGGTTTGCTAGGCTTTTATCTGAGCTTTATTTTAACCCAATCTGATCAGAAAGAACTGATTTAGCTGGAACTACAACAGGCAAGCTGCTTTGTGCTGTTATACAAGTCCCCCTCACATAAAATTAAGGTCACAGCTAAAGCTAAAGCTCGCGTTTCAGTTAATTACTCTTGGTTTTTGTTGAAAATCAAACTCCCAAACAGGACCATGAAAGCTTTAATTACAGACTCCTGAAATAAGTTTTTTAAATCCATTTTGTCTTTTTTCTTGAGTTTTCAGACAATCTTCTAACTTCTTTGACAGTGTTTGCTAATGTGTACATCAAGTCAATGTGGAAACTCATAAAGATACCACCATTAGAGATGCGCGTAGAACAGGGGTGCTTAACCTTTTTTTTTTTTTAACCGAGATCTACTTTTGAGGTTGATGGTGTGCCGAGATCTACCAAGTGGGGGGGGGGGTCTGCACAGGGCTGCAGTGTGAACGTAGCCCAAGATATGTGGTCCTAAAACCGATACATATCCGATCTTTTGACATGCGACTTCAGTTTGAACGGCCAGGTCACATTCATCCGACCTGGGCGTGTTTCCTCCAGCGAGAGTGGTACAAGTAGGCGCTCACAAATGACAAATGTACACAAACGTCTCATCATGCGAAAAGAGTATATGAACTCTGTGTCAGTGAAGCGGTGAAGCACGTAGCAATCCCACCACTCTTGGCTGCGACTCTGCACCAACACGTTTGTTTCTACGGACGTTGCTGCCACTGCCCCACAAAACGCCGTGGCCAAAAACCTTGTCCTTCTCCGTCTCCTCCTTAAAACAAATAAGCTGTACATGTTTTGGCTCCGGTACGACAGCAACTTTAGGCTACTTCCGTAAACACTGAGCGCGCTCACTGCACGTGACCTCGTTGTGTCCTCCAAGGCGCATGCGGGACACTTTTGGGGTGTTTAAAGTTCACACTGGAGATCACGTACAAGTCGCATTTCATTGGAAATGTGAAAGACCTCGCAAAAAAATCGGATTTCACAAAAAAATCGGAATTGAGCATTAAGCCTTGCAGTCTGAACGTAGCCATAAACACACATTTGTTTTAAATGTTTTGCAGTTTGTTTTAACTCTTTGTATTTTAACTGTTGCTTGCTTTTAACTTTGCCTATAATGTATATTATACTTGTTGTAAGGCGACCTTGAGTGTCCAGAAAGACGCCTAATAAATAAAATGTATTATTATTATTATTATTTCTCGCGATCGACTGACACTTTGGCTGCGATCGACTGGTAGACCGCGATCGACTAGTTGGGCACCCCTGACGTAGAACATCACAGCGTGATGTAATTAGGGGTGGGTATTGGCAAAGAAGTCACGATTCAGTTCGAATCGCGATTCATATGCCACGATGCGATACTATCACGATGCATCACGATACTTGAATTATTGCGATGCCTTGCAATATATTTGACATACTTCAGTGAAAATGTACCAAAAAAAAAAAGAGGATAACTTAAATATCAGTGGCTGTGTATCTGGGTAGTGTCTTCAATTGATACATAACTGAGCAACTCAATTCATAACTGAATTTATTTAATAACAAAAACAAATAAACCAAACCAATAACAAAAAAAGTGCATAGGATTTTTTCTAAAACAAAAAATGATGTTCAAACATTTGCCATTTTGGAGGTAGCTACCATCATAACAAACAATACCCTTTCACAAAGAAAAAAGTGCATAGGATTTATGAAAAAAACCCCAACTAATAATTAATTAATTTATTTATTTATATTAAATATTAAATTACTAAATATTAAATTATTAATTATAATAATCGATTTTTGGCCTCAAGAATCGATGCAGTATATTGTGAAAGTTAGTATTGCGATAGTTTAGTTTAGTCTTTATTTGAAGGGACAATGTACAGAGACATTATGTACAAAGACAGAGATGTTCTGCACCAGAGTATAGCTACAAAGCTAATTTCCATCCGCAGTCCCTGCGATGCATTGTCATGACGATTATTTTGCACACCCCTAGATGTAATATCGCACTATATTTATCAAACCGTACCAAAACTCAACAGATTAATAGCAGTACTTTCCCCTGCCCCCATTTTAATTAGCCTGTTTAATGTGATGTAATCTGAAACCCAGCGATACCATGAATGGACACAGCCAAACGCACCATCTGCTCTCCACAACACCACTCCAATTCACCACGGCCACTCTGTGTGTAATTTGGTGTACAGGCGTTTGTACAGAACTTGGACCGGAGCTCCCATGGGAGACGAGGCTGCCAAGGAGCCCCCCGTCACCCATGTCCCATTTTTAACCTTCTTTTCCTTTTTTGCACTGTCTGCTACTACTGTCTACTCAGTTTTTTTCAGAACAGTTTTAATTCACGGGTTTATTTCTGCTTTGTAATATCATATGTTGTGTGTTTTTTAGTAGTAGTAGTAGTAGTAGTAGTAGTAGTAGTAGTAGTAGTAGACGTGCTTTGGGGTTGTTTGCAGTAGGTTAGTTGAAAGGTCAGTAACAATGGTAGTTGGCATAAGTACAATTAGGTTCTGTTGTAGTGTAGTTGTATTGAAAACCAGTCTAATAGTAGTAGTAGTGGTAGTAGTCGTGGTAGTAGTTATAGTTGTAGTAGTTGTACTTGTAGTATTTTGTTGTTTGCAGTAGGTTAGTTGAAAGGTCAGTAACAATGGTAGTTGTAGTACTAGAAGCAGTAGTAATTGTTATAGTGTAGTTGTATTGAAAACCAGTCTAGTAGTAGTAGTAGTAGTAGTAGTAGTAGTAGAATCCCCGGTTAAAGGTGTGACGTTTTTGATGGCAGTTTCACTACCTGCTTCTTTATGCTTTGTTTGTAAAGTTTCACAATATGGCTTTAACCACCTTATTTATCTAACATTTATTCAATTATCAATGTTTTTATTGCTCAGAAATACCTTGGAAAACATGCATTCTTACTGTGAGTGGGCTTGTTCTGGTGCAAATATCGTACAAATATTGGCATAAGTACAATTAGGTTCTGTGAATGATTTCTTTCAAGAATAGTCTTAGTTAGTTTCTGCTTTGTGAAATCATATGTCGTGGTTTTTGGTCAATGTTACTTTTTAGTATGTAACATTTTACCTAAAAATAGATTTAAATAAAAGCATGTTTTTTCATTATGAATATTTTTCTTGCACTCTGAGCAGGCTTGCATCTCCATAAACCTTACTGGAGGATAGCCTTCTTTTGCTTGTTTCCATGGAAATGTCATTTGTTGGACTATAATATTCCACAGTATGGCATAAAACATAAAGCTTATTGATCCACAAAGTTACACACTATCACTTGAATTCAGGTTCGTTTATAAGCGCAATCCATGTTCTCTTTTTATATGATATTGATTTCTAAACATGTTAAAAGTGTATAAAATATAGAATAAATGGTAGTAAATATGCTAAAGCAGTACTAGCATCCCCTGTAGACTTTTGTGAGTCTGAGTGAGGGCAGGAGAGACAAGAGCGAGCACAGTGCACTTTGTCAGTGTCTGAGGAGTCAGCTCTAGCTATGGAGGTGCTTTGCTCTTATTGATCCCGGGCCAGGCTGGCGGATTTCCCAGCAGGCCTTGGGGCATGTCAAATCCTCCCGAGATTAGCATTGTTGGCCGCTGTGGGAGGAGGAGGCCGTCCAAACAGAAAATACTGACTTATGTTTTGTTTCATAGCGCCACGTCTTATTGGATGTGTAGGGGATGAGATCGGTTTTATTATTGGCTGACTTTTGTTTTTCAAATCAAAAAATCCAAATCAGTAATTCCAAATCGAGAATTATATATTTCTTTTTTTTTTAAATACAGATTGAATCAGTCTGCTCCTCCTGCCCTTGAGTCTGACCAAAGAGTATCGTCCAATCAGATTTGTTGTTTATTTCAGTGACTCATTGGTCACATCCCATTTACAAATAAAACTAATATAATTTCTTTCACCTTAGAGTCACAGAGTTTAATGCTTTGCTCAAAGAGTTTGCAGAAGTACGGCGTGTTTTTCAGTTCCTTGCAACATTTTTTTTTCTTATCTTTTTCTCTTAAGGAGCCATATTTGTTTTGAAGTGTGTATTCTGGATCTCAGGCAAGAAATTCCCCATTATATAGTAGCAGTATATTTTCTAAGCTGCTTTCAACAATGGAAAGAGTAATGAAGCTGTAGAGGTGGCTATAGGTCTACACTATCATCCTTTTTTACAACAACAAAAAGATGCACGATGTAACTTTTCTGGTGGAGGGAAAGTTACCAGAAAAGTTACACAACATACCTTTAAAGGGACAATATTACGCTATTTTCTGGTCTGTGTTATAATGTTGTTTCCTCATCACATACCTGGAGTTGTGTTTTGTTTTGTTTCTTTCACACACAAACCCTGCGTATTTAGGCTAGGAGTTAGGAGTTTTTTTCTCAAACTGAAAACACCTTCTGATGTCATGTGGTAATACAGGAAGTGCTCCACTGTGTTTTAAAACTCCATACACCTTCACTAGAATCATTTGGATGATTTCAGCCCTCGAATTGTCAATCTCTACTGAACAAAAGGTAAAAGCTAGCTATTAACTTGAAAACTACTGCTTCACAAGAGTGAATTTTGCATAATGTAGGAACTTTAACAACTTATAATATATAGAATTTATAATATTGATAATTGTTGGATAAATTTATAATGTGTCTGTACATCTGGTGGAGTAATGTCAGCTTGTTCTTACCACTGTAGTCCAGAGCAAAAAGATGTCATTTTTAAGTGCATCCAGTTTGTTTACAGAGACAGGGGCAGTCTATAAGGAGCAAGAGACAATCAAAGAGTCTACAAGTACAAGTACATGTGCCCTTTTATGCACAGACTTTGAAACTGTCACAAATCAGACATCAAGGAGTTATTCCAAACCCTCCAACAGGAACTAGATGCTAATATCTGTGTAAGTTGGCTGTATACAAGATGGAGAATTAACCTGTAGCAACTGAACAGAGGTGGGTAGAGTAGCCAAAATTGTACTTCAGTAAAAGTAACAGAAATAAAGTGGGAACTGGATAATCCGGTGTGTTTACATTCCTGTTGTGTCATGTCTGTCCATTAACATGCTCTGTTCCAATAAATAAATACATACATACATACATACTGTTATAAAGGAATAAAGTACTGCTACATTTAAATTATTTGTATTTATTATTAAGTAATATTAAAGGGACAATGCATATTAAAGGTCCCATGACATAGTACTTCTTGATGCTTTTATATGGCGCCTTAATGGTTCCCTAATATTGTAAATGAATCCTTCTTCAAAATCAAGCCTCAGTGCATGAGATAGCCTCATGAACACAGTCAGAGTCTCTGAAACGCTTTATTCTGGGCGTTATTGCTTGAATGCAAATGAGGAGGACAGAGACAGGCCAGTGCAGTGGGTGGGGGTGTGGCCAAAGATGCCGCTGTTCCCTGGATTAGTGGTGCACTGTGCGCTGGCCCCACTTCCGTGTTTTAAGCGCGGAGGAAGATATGAGACCCATTCCATTAAAAAAAAAAACACACATGTCCACAGAAAATAAAATTAAACCATTGCTGTTTCAGAGGTTCGGAGGCTTGGATAAAGGACATCCGAGCCTGGAAACACGTGTCTTCAGGCAAAAAAAAACGCATCTCGCATTTCGTAGCTCGTTTGCGGTCTAAATTCTCTGGGCGTGATTTCCAGAGACGGTGGGTGGACATCCAGATGGGGGGTGGAAACCTTTCCGCGAGTGTGACGTCAGAAAGTTACTTTGTTCAGAATCGCCCGTTTGGGCTGTCTTTTTTTCAAACACGGAAAAGGATCGCAATTGCTCAGTTTACACATTTTGCAACTTTTAGCCATGGGGGGGGGGGGCGTAAACAGGGTAGGGGAGCTCACATTAACGTTCAAAAACCTCAGAAAGTGAAAATTTCATGCCATGATGCCTTTTAAAAACAAGATAATGGAAAACAAAATAAAAAACAAGCAAAAAAACAAAAAACTTAACCAGTAAATTATACAGGATTGTAGCCAAAGATCTTTCCATCTTTAGCACCCTGGCTGGGTCAAGACTCACTAATCAAGTACAAAGATATAGTCCAAGAAATGACTGGTAATCAGGTATTCTTCTCAAATAACAGTAGCTCAGATTAAAGTCTTAACAGCCTCAGACAGAGCCATGCCCCTAGTTAGCATCACACCCCCAGGGAAGTGCATTTTAGCTATGGTAAGCCCAGGAGTAAATATATATAAGTTAATGCTATTGCTATCAACAGCTGAAATGAGTGTCCAAGGTGACCAGTCGGGTTTGTGGAGTGGGGCATACATCACTGTCAGAGAAAAGCAATGGTGTTTTATACAGAGCAGCAGAGGAACCAGGTGGTGGTGTGTAACTGATGGTTTCCTGGCGAAATTTGTTATAAAAATGTGTATTAAATGATGAGGCAAATATCCAATGCATTTTTATGAATCGTTAACACTGATATGAAAATGCAAATATCTACTTATCTACATTTACGGCAACCACTGCGAAGATGTACAGAGCAAAGATAACATCTAAATAAATTGTACAAGAAATGCATTGCTCACTGTTAAAGGTCCTATATTACTTACTTACTATGAATTGACTCTTGTGAGATTTAAGCCATGTTTTAATGTTGTTACCTCATCAGAACATACCTGGAGTTGTGTTGTGTTTCATTCAAACATGTTTGAGTAATCCTGGTTTATTTGTTTTTATGCCTCTCCAAAGCTTAAAATGCTCTTTTCCAATTTGTAATGTCATGTAGTGGTAGTTTTCAAGTTAACAGCTGCATTTTACCTTTAAAACACTTTAAAGATCCCATGACATGGTACTTCTTGATGCTTTTATATGGCGCCTTAGTGCTTCCCTAATACTGTATATGAATCCTTCTCCAAAATCAAGCCTCAGTGCATGGGAGAGCCTCATGAAGACAGTTCTATTCATAACTATGTCTCTGAAACACTATTCTGGGCGTTGTTGCTTGAATGCGAATGAGGAGGACAGAGACAGGCCAGTGCAGCAGGTGGGGTGTGGCCAAATACGCCACTGTTTCCTGGATTAGCAGTGCGCTGGTCCGATGGCTCCACTTCCGCCACACATTTCCACAGAAAATAAATTAAATCACTGCTGTTTCAGAGGTTCGGAGGATCGGATAAAGGACATCCGAGCCTGGAAACACTCTCACGTGTCTCCAGGCAAATAAAAAAACGCATCTCGCATTTCGTAGCTCGTTTGCGGTCCAAATTCTCTGGGCGTGATTTCCAGAGACAGTGGGCAGACATTCAGACGGGGGGTGGAAACCTTTCCCCGAGTGCGGCGTCAGAAAGTTCCCTTGTTCAGAATCGCCCGTTTGGGCTGTCTTTTTTTCAAACGCGGAAAAGGATCGCAAATGCTCAGTTTACACATTTCGTAACTTTTAGCCATGGGGGGCCCAAACAGGGTAGGGGAGCTCACATTAACGTTCAAAAACCTCAGAAAGTGAAAATCTCATGCCATGGAACATTTAAAAACACAGTGGTGCACTTCCTGTATTACCACATGACATCACAAGGTGGAACAGTGTTTTCTTTGTGTGTTAAACATGTGTGAATAAAACAAAACACAACGCCAAAAACATTACAACCTAAGATATCTATGTTGATGTTGAAAACTATGCATCCTTACTGTGAGCAGGGTCGCCTCTCCACAGATCTGCCCTGTAACTCCACCCATCACCTGCAGAAAAGTTACACAATGTACCTTTAATCCTCAATAACTTTAAAAAGCGCTTTATGAATCGGTCACAACACCATACATCCACGTCGCACCACACGTGCTAATGTGACACCCACAGACTTGTCATTCGACGTGACTCACTTGTTCACCCGTTTTATTCTCAGACTCTTTAGCGTCACCCACCCGCATGGATTTATCCAGACAAAGATGGTGTCTCCACCTTTATTATTAGACTTGGTGTTAATCGAAACTTGTTCAAATTACCGTGCACCTCAGCAGCCTCACTGAGCCCCTTTAATCTGTTACACTCAATACACGTGTGAATGCTACAAGTGAATTAACCACATTGTAAAACTGGACTAAAGTAATGAGGAGAAATGCATTGATTTTGTTTACAATATCGCTGTGAGTGAGTTTTTCTGAGAGAGAAAACTGCACTGTAGAAGAAACACACAAATTGACATGAAGAATAACAATATTACAGAGATGTGCGTTTGTCTCTGGTTCAGTTCAAGGTGAAGAATATTGTATTATGTGTAGTATTTTCTTCTAAACTCACTCTAATCCATACTAACTTTTAACATAAAATGCCACAACTTGAAAGGTAATACTAAACCACACTATACAGATAAAATATGCACTCTGAAATGTAGCTTAAACAGACATTTACACCAAATCGACAACTTGTACTTCTTCTGCTGCTGCAATTACTTTTGCAACTGCTACTACAACTATGACTACTACTTCTACTATGACTACTACTACTGCTACGACTACTACTACTATTGCTATTGCTATTATTACTATTACTAGAGATAGATGTTTGGGCAGTATATCGGGTTGATATTTGCATTTTTTTTAGCATATTGGCTATCGGACTTAGGTCTCCAACATAGGCTGATATTTTGCTTGGCCCAACCAGCTGTGTAACAAATCTGCATAATGCTTTATTTGAACACTCTAGTGTGCAGAGATAACTGCGCGAAATGTGAATATACCATTCTCTATCAACTAATAATGCAACAACAGAAACTACAACTACTAATACAAAAAAAATAAGATATTTTCTCCATATCTCTCAGACTTCATTCCCTCCTTCATAGCTATATTTGTATATACTGCAATATCCTAGTAGCACCTGTACCTCTGTATTATGACAGTAGAAGACACAGGGGCTCTGTAATGATGTGGGGGACCTCTGCCCACTCTGTGCTCCTCTGAGGATCAGGTGGAACAGACCAAGGACTATTTCTGACTATAACTGACAACTACTGTGTTACTGCTACTGACCAGTGTTGTCACGATACTCAAATTTCAAACTCTATTTCGATAATTAGGAATAGACTCCATACTCAATACCGATTACTGATAAAAAAAACTCTTTCTTTAGATAATAGGATGTGATTTTTAACATTAAATTGTAGTACTTTCTTTTCTATTCCCTATTCGATTCTATTCTATCTAGTGTAACATTTACCATTTTTTGATGATTGCTAAAATGCCATCTTATTGTCATTATCTCGATATTCCAATAATTAAAAAAAATACAGTTATTTTATTATTTTTGTAATTGAAACCTTTGTGAGTGGGAATATTAAAATGATGAAGACAGTGCTTAGAACTGACAACCTTAATGGTCAACTGTGCAAAGCTCCAGTTCACAAACAATTAATTAGCTGGTTGTATGTCCACAAACACACACAACAATGGAGATACTTTTAACATTTGGCTAGAATAATTATGAACAGTGCAAAGATTTCCAATAATTTGTAATAATGGTTTATGAATTGTTATTATAACCTGGAGACTCACATTATCAAATCAAATGAAATTAAATAATATGTATGTTATTGTTGTATATGCTGTTTGTATTCCACTTAATAGCAATTGATTGATTTTTAAGTCCATTTAGCCACAATTCAGGAACCAAGAAATATTAACCAATCAGAGAACCCAAACCCCCTTTCAGTCAAGTATTATCTTTGTATTATTTATAAGTATTAAAAATGCACTGCGTGGTCTGCCACCTGGTTTTCTCTATGGAAATATTGTCCCACAGTGTGCTAATAAACTCATGTACAGTATCTCCACTGTGTCTCTCTCTCAGCTTCAGGTTATATTTGCGGAGAAGTGCCCCTGCTCACAGTTTTCCAATGTATTTCTGAGCAATTAAAACATCTGTACTTTAATAAATGTACAAGTTTAATACTATACTATGGAACATTCAAGGCAAAAAAGTCCCCACAGTCCAGCTTTACTATTCATCTAGGTTAAAATAAACCCTGAAAATGTAATGTACCAGTATGTTATGCTAACAGCACTGTGCGCACAATCACATTTGAATGGTGCCTTATCTCATATCTTTCTATTTGATTTAACTATGCGGCGCAAATGAATGAAGAGGTTTTAGAAATTATGGTGCTCCTCGTGGACACTCGAACACATCTCGATTGCATTTTCAGCCTGTCCCAGTGCATTTGTATTAGCGAGCGGAGGGAACATTAGCTTCACAGTCACGTCCTCGGTTTGAATTGGCTCCTCCACAAAAATAATAGTGTGTCAGCTGCTGTTTCTCACCACGGCTTCTCCTCTGTTTGGATGTGTTAAAGGTGCACTGTGTAACTTTTCGGTTTGTTGGTCTGTCGCCTCGCCTCCTTGTTTCTGTGGATATGTCATTGCGCTGCTTCGAATGTTATGACATGAAACAGATTTACTTTATTTGCATTTAAGTTCATGTGGGTTTACTGCTCAGCTCACAAATACTTAAAAAAAAACAGGCATTCTGACTGTGAGCGGCACTGCATCTCCACAGATCTTACCTGTAACTTGGTCTGGTACTGTAAAACCAGGATTGTGATTGGTTGAAATTTAGAATAGGGCAGCACAGTTAATAAGATTTTAATAAAACCAAGATCAAATATTTTTAAAGAGGCACATTGCATCAGGTTTGTGAAGTTGTAGTGTACAGTTTTGTATACTTACGGAGAGTTGTCACGTGGGAGAATGGGTGATGTAGGTTTGTGGGTGGAGCATTGCACAGAATCTCACAGCTAACAGTCAAGCGAGTTTGAATAGGGCCCGGGAGAGATCACTAAATTACTCAAACATACATGGACGACATCTAAAGCCTCCACAGGCATGTTTTTGAGGAGGGAACAACATTATAACATGATAGAAAGTGGATTCTGTAAATTGCCCATCTTTAAATTGCAACAACTATTACTACTACTACTACTACTACTATTTCTACTACAATCACTGCTGCAACTACTACTACATTGCTTCTGCTGTTACTATATCTTGTACTACCAGTGTTGGGCAAGTTACTCAAAAACTGTAATGCACTACTTATTACTTGTTACTGTCATTTTAAAGTAATGCCTTACATTACAATATTACTCTAAATAAAAAGTAAGGCATTACACTACTTTTGCATTACTTTAGTTACTCTCGCCAAAATGACTGGAAATAAGGATTTGGCAATCTACAGTGCAAATCTCTCATGTGTCATGACTTTCACCTCACCATTCTCTGGTCGGGTCAACATCAGTTTCGGCTGCTTTGTTGGGGTTGTATCGTTCCCTGTCCCATCCCCTCCTTTACTGACTAATTTCGTGGTGCTATGGCACCTCTGCAAGTGCTTCGTCAAATTGCTTGTACTGCATTTCAACGTGGAAAGAGGTTTGGGATTCACACACAGTGTGCATTTAACTAAAATGTTCTTGGAGTCCTTATTTTGAACGAAGTGAAAGTAGTGGGCGTATGCCCATCTTGAAAAGGAGCTAGCACTATCCGATTCTTCTGGTTCTGTCATCCTTTGTCAGTCTGCCAGTTCGAGACGAAGTAAAAGGAAATGTAATGTTCTGCGTGGACTTATCAGATTCAGTAGCTGATCTCGCGGTGATCCGCAAACTTTGTATGAAGAAAACGCAAAACCCTCAAAAACAAAGCAAGTTAAAAATGCATTGTAATGTGCGTTACTGGCATTGTAACGAGTAATATATTACCGATTTTCATCTCTGTAATGCGTTACATTACTGCGTTACACCAAAAAGTAATGCATTACAGTAATTAATTACTTTTGTAACGAGTTACTCCCAACACTGTGTACTACTACCAGTCAAGTTACTTCAATACTACTTCTACTATTACCTCATTACTACTATCACTGCTAATTATCTACTCAATCAATCTATCCTCCCCCACACCACCACTACTGCTACTACTACTGTTTCTACTTCAATTTGAACTGACTACTGCATTGCAATTTTTACTACTACTTCAACTCCACCACCCCTCCTCTGTTTGTCTGTTTTTCGGTCTTGTTCGCCCTCAGACTGTTTTGGGTGAGACAGTAGCTGATGTCGTAATGATGCAATCCCACCCTTTTATTTATGCCGTATTTACCGCATGGGTGTTTGCGTCTACCACAGCCAAACCAAAGCAAAAATAGCCTGGACCACTGCTGTGTACCTGTAATCAAAAGCCCACTCAGACCTGCAGCCATGCTTCTATTGTATATTTGATGAGGCATTTTATTTATCTATTTATTTTTTAGTTTGGACATGCTGCCAATGTAAAATGTATGGAGGGGTGGTAGCGCAACAAGGAGGGGGCGAAACAGATTTTGAGATGCGTCAGAGAAAAATCTGATAAAATTGTAATTATGTTCTTAATTTATGCACTATTGGCAAATTTTGCAATAAATATATGATAATGCATACAAACATTTCTCTACACTATTAATCAATAAAACACAGTAATTTAATTTAAAAAAACTGAAGAGAGAAACCAAAACGCTAGTTAGTGTATGAAGGAAGCTCAAAACACAAACGCATACACTGGAAAAATAGATGGCTGTCCAGTTTTCACGTGGCTGACTCGTCAAAACCGAATCATGTGCATTGCTAATCGTAAGCAACTAAACACACGCTGAAGAACTTTTTGGTCAACCTATAATTTCTGATGGGATAACATTCGATTGCAAAAGATTCTACAATATTAAACGAACCTTGACAAACCTAAAACTGCGACGTGCAGCTAAATCCCTATCTGTTTCTGTTAGGAATGCCCGATCAGGTTTTTTGGCCCTCCGATCCGATTCTGATCATTTGATTTTGAGTATCTGCTGATACCGAGTCTCGATCCGATACTTACATAATACATTAAAAAAGTACATGTATTATTATTATTATTATTATTATTATTATTATTATTATTATTATTATTATTATTATTATTATTATTATTATTATTATTATTACTAAACAGGACTTGTAGTTTGTCAGAAATCTTCTTATAAAGAGCTGCAGAGCTTTCAGTGAAATAGTGGTGAGATGGCACTTCAAATTGAGGTTCGAAGTGCTCCATAAGCATAAGAAATCCAGGGTTCTCTACAAAGGCGAATGGTAGGTCATTCATTGCGATCATTTGTGCTATCTTGGCTGTGGTCCCCTGTGCCTTTGCCCTGTCAAGGGGCATTTTTTCTCTCCTTTTCAAACTCTCCTGCAGCGTGCTGACTCGTCTTTGGCTGGTGCCGTATCGGTTTGTTGTGTTAAATGTAGCCCTTTCCTTTCCATCCCTTGCAATCCCAGGTTTACATATCCCACAGTTTGCTATGGCAATGTTGTTGTCATCAACTTTATAGTAGTATTTCCAGACCGCAGACATACTCACCAGACATTATAGCGTTCTTATAGCGCTCTTCTTATCTCCTCTCTGTACTCGCACTTTACGAAGCGTAGGCAGCTCGAAGCAAGTGCATTTAACCAATAGCGTGTCATACCGTGCGCGTTGATGTTTCTGTGTGAAGTCTCACTCTGTGAGACTCACCGCCTAACCATAGATCTCATCTAGGATATGTTAAATGGGGCGGCAGTAGCTCAGTTGGTAGAGTGTTTGTCCACTGATCCAAAGGTTGGCGGTTCAAATCCCGCTCTTGACATAAGAAACATCAGTGGTTGAGCGGTCAGATCCACTGACCCACAGGTTGGTTGGTACGATTCCAGCTCCCACAGATGAATGCTGCCATTGTGTCCTTGGGCAAGACACTTAACCCTCCTCGCCCCCAGTGTCTGCGTAAACTGGTGTGTGAATGCGTGTGTGAATGGGTGATTGGTTCCTTGTTGTAAAGCGCTTTGGGTACCTTGAAGGTGGAAAAGCGCTATATAAAGATGTGACCATTTAAAAAAAAAAAATCAGAATATATATACATATCTGATACTGATCAGGAGGTAACGTCCGATTCCGATCCGATCCGAAACCAAGTGATCGGGGCTGATTTCCGATCATATGATCGGATCTGGACATCCCTAGTTTCTGTTATTAGCTGTTTTTTTACAGTTAAACCAATATATCTTAATAATTAGCCAGCTACTTTCAACAGCACGCTAATTTCAGTAAATTTCCCATCTTTAAATTAGCCAGCTTCTTTCAACAGCACGCTAATTTCAGTATTACACATATGTACTAAAACCAATTGCCGATGTGGAACAATTTTATTAACTGAATCAAGCTGGTAAATAGCCTACCTCTTGTATTCTTGCAGCAGGCACTCAAGGGACTGATTGGTTGTTTTGTCTTGTTCCCGAGTTGACATGACATGACATCACAAAGTGGAACAGAACATTTTGAGTGAAGCGTGAAAAGTCCCTCAGTCGTCCAGGTAGAATTCATGATAACAGGAGAAGTTCAATTTGTCAACTGGACAAAGTTTGTTTGGTTGAAAACGTTTCGCCGCTCATCCGAGAGTCTTCGTCAGCTCTAATAAGAATACTGGTAAGACACTTGCTTATATCTTGCTGTAGGGAGGAGCTACCTAGCTAACTACTTTCCGGAACTATCTCATTGGTTTCCGTCTTTTGTTTCTCTGGCGTCTAGCTAACGATCCCTATTCATCCCTACACGCCTGTTTTTCACACCTCTGGCCCTGACCTGGCTAACCCTATTGTTTCCCTGTTTGCTTGATCTAGGCTTAACAATGGAATTGTAGATGGGATGCAAATTATGTCTGACTCCACCATTTCTGTTCAGAGAAGGATTCTCTTTTTTGACAAAAATAGCCTCTTTAACTCCCCTCTCAAACCAATTCTTTTCCCTGGCTAAGATCTGAACCTCACTGTCCTCAAATGAATGACCCGTGGCTTCTATGTGAAGATATACGGCAGAAGACGGTCCACTCTGGCACGCCCGTCTGTGTTGGTACATCCTCTTGTGAAGTGGCTGCTTGGTTTCTCCAATATAGCGCTCACTGCAGTATTCACTACACTGAATGGAGTAGACCACATTGCTTTGTTTGTGGCTCGGTGTTTTGTCCTTTGGGTGGACGAGTTTTTGTCTTAAAGTGTTTGTGGGTTTGAAATAAACTGGGATTTCATATTGTCTGAAAATCCTCTGTAGTTTTTCCGACACGCCGGCCAGGTACGGAATCGCTACCCCTTTCCTCCTGGGTTCGGATTCTCTATTATCTTGTTTCTTGCCCTTGTCTCTCTTGGTTTTGTTAACAGCCCATTTGGGATAACCACAAACAGAGAGGGCTTCCTGCACATGTTGTTCTTCTTTTTCCTTACCCTCTGTGCTTGTGGGAACCACTTGGGCCCTGTGTTGTAATGTCCGAATAACACCCAGTTTGTGCTGCAGTGGGTGGTGTGAATCAAAAGCAGGTATTGGTCTGTGTGTGTGGGCTTCCTGAAGACTTCTACTTGGAGTCCCCGGTCTCCTCCTATCGTTACTGCACAATCTAAGAACGCCAATGTGTTATCCTTGGCATCTTCACGGGTGAATTTGATATTAGGATCTACAGAATTGATATGTGCAGTAAAAGGTTCCAAATCTTGAATTTAGATTTTTGTAAAATTATCATCAACATAACGAAACCAGTGTGTGGGCGGAGAGCCTGGATATGAAGCTAAGGCACTCTGTTCAAATTGTTCCATGTATAAATAAGCCATGATAGGGGAGACCGGTGAGCCCATCGCACAGCCATGAATTTGCCTGTAGAAGTTCCCTCTGAACTGGAAATAGGTGGTATTTAGACAAATTTCCAGCAGTTGGCAGATTTGGTCAGGAGAAAGTTTGGTTCTCTCTTCTAGCTTGGAATCCTGTAGTAAACTCCTTCTCGCTGCTTCGACCGCTACAGCTGTGGGGATACAAGTGAAAAGAGAGGTTACATCAAAGGAAACCATTGTCTCATCCTGACCAAACTGGAGAAACTTAACTTTGTTTACAAATTCGGCTGTGTTCTCAATGTGGTGCTCCGTGTTGCCCACCAATGGAGCCAAGATGGTTTTTAGGTGTTTGGCCACATTATATGTGATAGAGTCAACACTACACACAATGGGTCTGAGTGGTACTCCTTGTTTGTGAATCTTCGGGAGGCCATAGATGCACGGGATAGCATCACCAGGGTACAGTCTGTAATACAGTTGTAGATCAATGACTTCTTCTTTCCTCAACTTCTGTAAGCAATCAATGATCTTCTTTTTGTACCCATTGGTGGGGTCCCGTTTCAGTACTTCGTATGTTGTCGTGTCACTGAGTAGGCTGTTCACCTTAGCCTCATAATCAGCTGCGTCCAAGATCACCGTGCATCTCCCTTTGTCTGCAGGCAGGATTTGGATGCTCTGGTCCCCCTCTAGAGCAATGATGGCCTTCCTCTCCTCTGGTGTTACGTTTGAGGGTGGAAGTTTAGCATTGCTCAGTGCAGCTGTTAATTTCAGTCTAAGGTCTCCAGCTTCTGTCTCTGTGAGCTTGTTGTTCCTAATGGCGGTTTCAGCTGCCGTGATGTAGTCCACCGTGGGGATGTGATTAGGAGTCACAGAGAAATTCAGTCCTTTGCACAGGACTTCTTTCTCTGTCTGAGTGAGTACCCGGTTGGAAAGATTTTTCACCCAGCGTTCTTTGTGCACCGATTGGCTAGGTCTGTCCTCCTTCCTACTGTCACTCCGATCCTTGGGGTTATTTCTATGTTGATTCTGGAGTTGTGCAAACTTCCTAATGTGTCGCTCTTTGGTTTTGTTGTACTGCCTCAACTGACCCGTAGCTATGAAGTCGTTAATCCTGTGAAACATTTCTTTTGGCACTAGACCCGTTATTTTGTTTAGTAAGCTGTCTATTTCAAATTTTAAGTTATCAATTTCATAATTGAGACGGCTAATTCTAAGGCTAAGTATACCTCTCAGGTAACGCTGGGTTAACCTGTCTGCCCTAAGTCCTGGTTCCGGTGCTTTCTTTTGTAGAACCTTGGGAATAAGTTGCTCCTGTCGACATCTAAGATTAAAGCGTAGATGATTCCTCTTCTCAGCTAGATTTCTTGTGCCCTTTTCCAGCTTTCTTACCAGTCCAATGATGTTGGGCTCGTAGTTTTTCTTAAGATGCGTGAAAAGTCCCTCAGTCGTCCAGGTAGAATCCATGATAACAGGAGAAGTTCAATTTGTCAACTGGACAAAGTTTGTTTGGTTGAAAACGTTTCGCCGCTCATCCGCTGAGCTGACGAAGCCTCTCGGATGAGCCGCGAAACGTTTTCAACCAAACAAACTTTGTCCAGTTGACAAATTGAACTTCTCCTGTTATCAAAGAACATTTTGAGCTTTGGAGATGTAGGCAGACTTTTTTTTTTTTTTTTAAGTTTTCTTTCAACCACACACTAACACACAATTGGGTTTATGTATACAAAAAGTACAGAGTATAAATGTCCACAGTTATTTCATTTGACTACATTGATATATTAATTTTCAGGGGTCCACTACAAATTCAATTGCTCTAAAATGGGTTTCCAAACCTTCTGAAATTTTTAAGGACTGCCCGACACCTCATACCTCAATCTCTCAATATGCAGCACTCTCATTAATTCCCTGAGCCAGGCTTCAAATTTAGGTGGAGAATCAGATTTCCACAATTTCAAAATGCATTTTCCATAGCCATCACCATGCCGTAACTCACTACTGTATTGACATCATGACCCATATTTTCCAAAGCGCTAGAGAGGCCAAGAAGAGCGGTTTCAGGATCAGGGTCTATAGTTACCTTTAGCGCACAGGAATACCGTTTAAATATTGAACACCAGAAACCTTGAAGCTTTGGGCATAACCAGAATTGATGTGCGAGCGTACTATTAACTGTCTTGCATCTATCACAGAGAGGTGATGTTTGAGGAAAAAAATTATTTAACTTTACTTTTGAATAGTGTAGCCTATGTACAACTTGTATCAGCTGCAACCTGGCATTAACAGAACAGACGAGCTGACGAAGCCTCTCGGATGAGTGGCGAAACGTTTTCAACCAAACATACTTTGTCCAGTTGACAAATTGAACTTCTCCTTTTATCATGGATTCTACCTGGACGACTGAGACACAGGAAAAAATTAACAGAACAGTTATGTAGACCACTTAATGCTCGTTTCCATATGTCATCTTTGATTTTAATATTAAGATCCTCCTCCCATTTTTGTTTAATTGTCATTGCGGGTTGAACAATATTATATAAAAATATTTAACTAATGATGAGATTATATTCTTAGATTCTGGCGGGCTCAATAAAATCTCGAACAGATGGTTTTCTACAGGAAGGGAGTCGAAGGCCGGGATGTTTTGGACATAATTCCTTAACTGTAAGAATCTAAAAAAAAATGTTTTAGGCAGTATATACTTCATTTGTAATTAATCAAAATGAACAGAATTGTTTGTTTGTATACAAATCTTTTATGGATTTCACACCCTTACGACTCCCAGAAAACTCCATCTGTGAGTGAGGGTAGGTAGACTGATAATGCAGGATTACTCAAACATGTGTGAATGAAAGAAAAAACAACTCCCGGTATGAGAAGGTAACAACATTATAACATGACTAAAAGCTCACAAGAGTCACTTTTGTTCAATATAGGACCTTTAATTTTACAAAATGCTACCACACTTAAAATATAGTTAGGCTAGTTAAATTTAAAATTGTACACTCAACAAATATAAATATAATATAAAATATAAACGCAACACTTTTGTTTTTGCTCCCATTTTTCATGAGATGGACTTAAAGATCTAAAATTCATTCCAGATACACAATATTACCATTTCTCTCAAACATTGTTCACAAATCTGTCTAAATGTGTGATAGTGAGCACTTCTGCTTTGCTGAGATAATCCATCCCACCTCACAGGTGCGCCACATCAAGATGCTGATCTGACATCATGATTAGTGCACAGGTGTGCCTTATACTGCCCACAATAAAAGGCCACCCTGAAATGTGCATTTTTTTATTTATTTATTTATTTTTTTTGCTTTATTGGGGGTCTGGGGACTCAGAACCAGTCAGTATCTGATGTGACCACCATTTGCCTCATGCAGTGCAACACATCTTCTTCGCATAGAGTTTATCAGATTGTCAATTGTGGCCTGTGGAATGTTGGTCCACTCCTCTTCAATGGCTGTGCGAAGTTGCTGGATATTAGTGGGAGCTGGTACACGCTGTCGTATACGCCGGTCAAGCACATCCCAAACATGCTCAATGGGTGACATGTCCGGTGAGTATGCTGGCCATGCAAGAACTGGGACATTTTCAGCTTCCAAGAATTGTGTACAGATCCTTGCAACATGGGGCCGTGCATTATCTTGCTGAAACATGAGGTGATGTTCATGGATGTATGGCACAACAATGGGCCTCAGGATCTCATCACGGTATCTCTGTGCATTCAAAATGCCATCAATAAAATGCACCTGTGTTCTTCGCCCATAACAGATGCCTGCCCATACCATAACCCCACCACCACCATGGGCCACTCGATCCACAACATTGACATCAGCAAAGCGCTCACCCACACGATGCCACACACGCTGTCTGCCATCTGCCCTGAACAATGTAAACTGAGATTCATCCGTGAAGAGAACACCTCTCCAATGTGCCAGACGCCATTGAATGTGAGCATTTGCCCACTCAAGTCTGTTACGGCGACGATCTGGAGTCAGGTTAAGACCCCGATGAGGACGACGAGCATGCAGTTGAGCTTCCCTGAGACGGTTTCTGACAGTTTGTGCAGAAATTGTTTGGTTATGCAAACCAATTGTTTCAGCAGCTGTCCGAGTGGCTGGTCTCAGACGATCTTGGAGGTGAACCTGCTGGATGTGGAGGTCCTGGGCTGGTGTGGTTACACGTGGTCTGCAGTTGTGAGGCCGGTTGGATGTACTGCCATATTCTCTGAAACGCCTTTGGAGACGGCTTATGGTGGAGAAATGAACATTCAATGCACGAGCAACAGATCTGGTTGACATTCCTGCTGTCAGCATGCCAATTGCACGCTCCCTCAATGCTTGTGACATCTGTGGCATTTTGCTGTGAGACAAAACTGCACATTTCAGAGTGGCCTTTTATTGTGGGCAGTATAAGGTACACCTGTGCACTAATCATGATGTCAGATCAGCATCTTGATGTGGCACACCTGTGAGGTGGGATGGATTATCTCAGCAAAGCAGAAGTGCTCACTATCACACATTTAGACAGATTTGTGAACAATGTTTGAGAGAAATGGTAATATTGTGCATCTGGAATGAATTTTAGATCTTTAAGTCCATCTCATGAAAAATGGGAGCAAAAACAAAAGTGTTGCGTTTATATTTTTGTTGAGTGTAAACATTAAAAATAAATAATCCAAGACACAACACATTAATTATTCCCATCCAACCTTCTCAAAATGACTCTAGCATTCCCGACGGTCAGAATCGCAAATCCACGAGCTTTTAAGCCAACCGCCTAAAATTGCAAAACGAAATTAATTGGCATTTCGTCTCCCCCCATCGCCATAGCAACATATGACAGGATCACAGGCACAACACTGAACACTGTACGACAAAAGGTTTCCACTGGAGTCTCGGAGCCAGCGTCCCCACGTGCCAAACACCAGGACCAATTAGAGCCGTCCAAAAACACACAAATGGACAGAGAGAGAGGGAGAGGGGGAAAAAGAGAGGGAGAGAGACAGAGAGAATGAGAGAAAGAGAGATGGGGGTGGGGTGAGACAATGAGAAATAGTGGGGGAGAGAAAGAGAGGGGGAGGGAGAGAGAGAGACAAAGCCAGAGAGGGTCAGGGGAAGAGAGAGACGCAGAGAGGGAGAGAAGAGAGGTAGATGGAGAGAGAGAGAAAGAGGGGGGAGACAAAGAGAGAGGCGGAGGGGGAAGAGAAGACCGAGGGAGAGAGACAGCAAAGAAGGGGGAAGGAGAGAGTGAGAAAGAGGGTGAAGAGAGAGAGGGAGAGAGGCAAAGAAATAGGGAGAGGGAGAAAGAGACAGAGGGGAAAAAGAGCATCAGAGAGAGAGAGAGAGCGGGACAAAGAAGGAGTGGAGAGAGAGGGAGAGAAAGACAGGGACAGTAAGAAAGAGGGAGAGAGACAGAACGAGAGGGAGGGAAGAAAGAGACAAGAAGAGAGAAGAGAGGGAAAAAGAGAGAGAGGGAGAGAGACAGAGAAATAGGGAGAGGGAGAGAAAGAGACAGAGGAGGAGAAAGAGAGATAGTCAAAGAGAGAGAGAGTGGGACAAAGACAGTGAGGGGGAGAAAAAGACGGGGATGGAGGAAAGTGTGAGAAACAAAGAAAGAAAGGGAGCGGGAAAAGAGAGTGAGAGAGAGAAAGAGAAACAGATTAAGAGAGAGCGACAGAGACAAAGAGAAAGAAAGCGAGGTAGGGGGAGAAAGAGACGAGAAGAGAGAAGGAGAGAGTGAGAAAGAGGGTGGAGAGAGAGGGAGAAAAGAGAGAGGGAGAGAGAAAGAAATAGGGAGAAAGAGAAACCGACAGAGGGGGAGAAAGAGAGAGAGACAAAGAGATAGTGGGACAAAGACAGAGAGGAGAGAGAGGGGGGGAGAAAGACAGGGACGGAGGAGAGGGTGAGAGACAAAGAAAGAAAGAAAGAGAGAGAGACAGAGAGAAAGAAACAGATGAAGAGAGAGCGACAGAGACAAAGAGAAAGAGAGGGAGGGGAGAAAGAGAGGCTGAGACAAAGAATGAGAATGAGAGAAATGGCAATTAGCAGACGATGTCCACTCTGTTCGCTGATCGTCTCCACAACGAGCATGAGGAGCTGTAAAACCCTAAGAGCATGTGTGGGGTCAGGCCAGGACTTAGTGCAGATTTATAATGGTTTAAGCTGTCCACTGCCAAGGCTCACTTATATTGAATGTTTTATATCATCTGCTCTGACTATTCCAGCCTTTTGTCCCTCTATCCATCACAATAGACTCAGTGTTTGGCATAGTGTTAAACTGTTAAACGTCCTATATTATACTAAATTGACTTTTAACATACCAGGAGTTGTGTTTTGTTTCATTCACACTAGGGCTGTGCAATTAATCGAATTTTTATCACGATTTTGGTGTCAAACGATCTCAAAATTCATATAATCGAATCCAAACGATTATTTTTCCATTTGTCTGTCAAGAGGGACGCGCACGCGCAATACATTCCCTTCCACGCGGGCCAATGCGCAGCGACTAGCTGGTGCCTACACTGGCGCCTGTTTTTTGGCCGGCTGCAAGTCGAGCTCACGCTATCACGATTTGACCAATGTCTGTCCGAATTGCTACCAAGAATTACCAAGAATTGACCGATCACGGCACTAGTTGCTACCAGGACTTGACCAATCACACGGCAGGAGTTGCTACCACGATTTGCTGCCAAGAATTGACCAATGACAGCACTAGCTCCTACCAAGAACGCACACGCTCGCATATGAAGCCAAGAACACGGAAACTACAGAAGACAAGAGTAAACGAAGTCACTTTTAAATGAGGAGAAATCTGAGGAGAAATCTGTGTGAGGAAAGTGAGGAATAGCTGTGTGTGGTAACTTTTTGCTTGTGTGTGTGTGCCTGTGTGGATATTATAGCACCAGGCTATTTTATGTTTATATTTGTTAGGTTGTATTTTATTAAGTTTAGGGCAATCTGTAGAATAAGACAGAAGAAGAATAAATGTTTAAGGGGAGAGTAGCCCACTCTGTGTGTGTGTGTGTGTGTGTGTGTGTGTGTGTGTGTGTGTGTGTGTGTGTGTGTGTGTGTGTGTGTGTGTGTGTGTGTGTGTGTGTGTGTGTGTGTGTGTGTGTGTGTGTGTGTGTGTGTGTGTATGTAGGTAGGGGATTTTGAAAAAATCGTTTGAATAATCGTGATTTCAATATTGATTGAGATAATCGTGATTATGATTTTTTCCATAATCGAGCAGCCCTAATTCACACGTTTGAGTATTCCTGCATTATTAGTCTGTCTACATCTCCAAAGCTTAAAATGCTCTGTTCCACCTTATGATGTCATGAAGTGGTAGTTTTCAAGCTACATTTTTACCTTTAGTTTATGTTTATGTTTATGTTTATTTGAGCAACTTGCAGGTTCCATTTAAGCAAAATTTCACAAATACAAACTCAAAATACAAACAAATACAAACTTATGTCACATGTCTCTGCAGTTCCTTTTGCTCAAAATGGAGCAGGTGGAAGTATAAACTTATTTACTCCTGCTCCATATTCTCACACATTCCATATTGACAGCTATTATAATATATATAGTATAATATAATACAATACAATATAGTACAATATGATGTAATATACTACAATACAATATAATATATACTACAATATACATTTCTCATCATTGTCCTGTCAACTCTACATACTATATACATATACAGTATATATCTATACAATACTACTTTGCTTTTACCAATAAATTGAACAGAAAACAATATATATATATATATATATATATATATATATATATATATATATATATATATATATATATATATATATATATATATATATATATATACATACATACACACATACATATACACATACATACACATATACATACATACCTACATACATACACATACACATATATACATACATACATACACACATACGCACATACACATACATATATCCCCTTAACTCATCCCATGTCTAAATAATTATCAAATATAATGTTTTTGATCAGATGTTTAAAACGGTATTTATTTGGGCAACTCTTAACTTCATCATTCAAATTATTCCACAAATCCACTCCACATCTTGTGATGCACATTTTTTTGCATGTTGTACGGAAAAATAATTTCTTAAAATTTAATTCATTTCTTAAGTTATAATTTCCTTCTCTGTTGCTAAATAATATTTGAATATTTCCTGGTAGTTGTTTATACCAGGCTTGATACATAATTTGTAAGGTTTTAAATTTAACCAGATCTTCAAACTTAAAAATTTTGGATTTGTAAAACAACATGTTTGTATGTTCTCTATGTTCTACCCCATGTAGAATTCTCACGGCCTTTTTTTGTATTTTGAATAATGAATCAGTGTTGGTTCTATATGTGTTTCCCCACACTTGTGCTCCGTAGCTCAAGTAGGGAACAATCAACGTGCTGTATAAGATCTGGAGGGATTGAGGGTCCAAAAATAATCTTGCTTTTCCGATCACTGAAACATTTCTGGCCACCTTTGATTTGATGTTTGAGATGTGGGATTTCCAATTTAATTTATGATCAAGTGTCACTCCAAGAAATTTGAAATTCTATATCAAACCATGTTTTTATTTTGCTCATTTCAGCTGTAACTTGATACGCGAGTTGTTGTAAATTGTCTCCTGAGCAGGTTATTGTTGTCATCAGCAAATAATACAAATTTTAATTGATCAGATATTAAACACAAATCATTTATGTAAAGCAAAAATAATTTTGGACCCAATATGGAACCCTGAGGAACTCCGCTTAATATTGTTTGGTGTATTGATTTATGATTCCCAAGCTGAACATACTGGCACCGATCAGATAAATAAGAAGTTAACCATTTTAATGCAGGACCCCTGAAACCATATTTACCCATTTTTTCAATTAATATATTGTGGTCGATGGTATCAAAGGCTTTTTTTTAAATCAATAAAAATCCCTATTGTGTATTTTTTCCTGTCAATGTTGTCTGTTATATTTTCAGTGAGATCTATAAGAGCATGTTCAGCTGATCTATTCTTTCTAAAACCATACTGGTTTTCGCTTAAGATTTTAAATTTATCTAAAAAAGAATCCATTTGTTTGACAAAAAGTTTTTCTAAAATTTTGGAAAATTGTGGTACAATTGAAATGGGCCTATAGTTAGAAAAGATATGCTTGTCTCCGGTTTTGTAAATTGGGATAACTTTTGCAATTTTCATCTGTCTTGGAAACTGTCCAGAGGTAAGTGATAAGTTAAATATGTAGGATAGAGGAAGTGAAATTTCATTAATTACTTTTTTAATAATGGACATGTTCAGACCATCACAATCTAATGATTTTTTTGTTTTAAAAATTTTAACAATATCAACAATTTCTTTTTCATTGGTTTCTCTAAGAAACAAGGACTTAGGGTTTCCAAAATCAACTGTTTTTTGTGGTTTGACAAGATTAGTACTAATACATGCTGCCAATTCTGACCCTATGTTTATAAAAAACTTGTTCAGTGGAGATTGGCGATTCCAGGGCGTGGAAATTATTTTAGTGAAGGTGTGCAAAGTTTGAAAACACCTTGGAGCACTTGCTGTATTAAATATGCGTGAATGAAACACAACGCAACTCCAGGTCTGTTTGTGATGAGGAAACAACATTATGGGTCCTTAAAAACCAAGGCCAGACTTCTCCAAAATAAATGTATTACTGTATAAGTCATTATAATTAACCCATTTCTGTTTTTTGCTGTGAAAGGTTAGGATAAAGTGGTTCAGACATTGTGACCCTGTGTACAGGAACCTCAATAATACTGAATCCTTTTGAAATGAAATGAACCCATTAGCTGCAGGTAGACTGAAAATACTGAACATTATCTCTATAGAGACGCATTAGTCTCCTGCCCCCTATGTGCATTGTCTAACTTCCAGTGATTTTCTATGGAGGACCAGCATGCAGGGGACTTTGAATGCTGTGACGTGATTGGCTGTTTCTGAAGTCTTTCTAAGGGAACTAAGTGCTGGCAAATGCACCTGTAGCTGTAATGGATGAAGCAGGAATAGCTCAAGAGCCCTGCCTAAGATGGCCAACAGGATGT
Organism: Paratrypauchen microcephalus; assembly: GCA_036785185.1. Classification (NCBI taxonomy): domain Eukaryota; kingdom Metazoa; phylum Chordata; class Actinopteri; order Gobiiformes; family Gobiidae; genus Paratrypauchen; species Paratrypauchen microcephalus. Next base: position 5,481,416 of record JAVJIX010000043.1, on the reverse strand, counting down.
GGGTCAGACGGCAGAAGAGAGGGGTAATAAAATATAGAAAGATGTGGTTTCTAGACAGTGGGGATAGGTCAATAGGTCTGTATACTCTACGTAAACATATAAAAATAACTGCATCAGGACTAAAACAGAAGAAGTGGTGGATTGCTTAAATAAAGAATACATATTAAAGGTCCTATTTTCTGAAGTTGTGTTGTTGTTTTTTTGTGCTCACACATGTTTGAGCAACTTTATAACCTTTATAATGCCTCATACAGAGCAGTGCTTCCAGTTAGCATCACACCTCTAAGGAATGCTGAGGACATCAGCTGCAAAGTGTCAATTCAACAGTTCAAAATATGCTTTTAGTTGAAGTTATCATTACCATGACCAAACCTCTAAATGCAGACCAGACCAAGGATATGTGCGGTTTTGTATTCATTCTTTTCTGTAACATTTAAAAGCAATAATCCTTGTCAGCTATCTTCACTTTTCTCTTAAATCACAATTTTAAACAAGCTTTTGTGCGAATAACCTTGCCCTTATTTTAAACATGAAACATTGGAACATTTTCTCACAAGTTGTAATGACTTTAATAGTTGGTGTAACAGCTCACGGACTTCCAATGAGCCACAAAATTAGACCTTCAGGCAATCTAAACATATAGGAGAGGGGATCTAAAACTCACCATGTTTTTTTTTGTTCAGAAAATAGTGTTTTTTTTAATAGCTTTTGGGAAAGAAAAGAAGATTCCTGTGTAGAGTGTCCACTTTTATAAGATCTTTAAAAATGGCAGCGTTAACGTCGTCCATAAAAGTTTTAAGAGGTACATATCTTGCGTCGGCTCCTGCGATTCGCTGTACTTTTACTGCAGTTTGTCAAAAAAACTTCTCTCCTCGTGTCTAATTTTAGAATTCCAAGACCCGCACCCTGTTTTTTCATGTATTTGAGCAAAATTTGTCACCAGATCAACATCAGATTTGGCACTTGTATTAATTTTATAATTTCTTAATTCAGCTCAGATTGGCAATTCAAGGTCTGAAATTATCCAAATGATCTTAATGAAAGTGTATGGAGTTTAAAAACACAGTGGAGCACTTTCTGTATTACAACATGACATCACAAAATGGAACTGCTCAGAAAAGAACTCTGATTCCCAGCAGATTTTATTTAAAAAAAATCAGATGGAAACCGCAGTACAACAAAAAAAATAAAACTTTAAGATGGCAAGTTTACCAAAAAGTTTTTATTATTATTCCATTTAGTCTCAAGTCTCGAAGCAAATCTCAATTTCAGTTTGAAAATTCTTACAGTAATCAATTAGAATGAATAACAAAGCAGTTCTGTCTGTAACTGGAGCTAGGCTAAAAGCTTTTAGGCACAGACTCCATCATTTATTCAAAGTACAGTACATGGGGGACCGTGCTGTAAGATTACCTGAAAAACTCCCCAAAAACTGTGCAGAGAAAACAAAAAAATATGAAACTAAACAAGAAAGAAGCTGGTCCTGGTGTTTTTGGATATGTCAGTTGTGTTGTGTGCAGGAGGTGGGAGCCTGGTGCAGTCTCGTCATAGTTGGTTGGGTTAAATTGTTGGTGTCAGGGGAAAGTATAAAAAAGTATGGAACCAGAAATACACAAGAAATACACAGGTGAGTACACAGACTGAGCAGAGTTACTTTGACTTGTAAAGTAGTGAAGCTTCAAAATAGTGTTTTGTGTTGGTTTGGGACTTGAACAAACTAGAATCTTCTAATATTTCAAATGTTTACAGGTGCATTATGTAACTTTTATACTAGTATGATGGAGAGTTTGGTATCTGCTTGTCTCCATGGCGATGTTATTGATTTATACTGTAAAATAAGATAAGACTTTATTGATCTCACACAGAAATTCACTTGCCACATTAGCTCCAGGCAGTTTACTGCAAAGAAAGTTAGAACAAAAAAGTGCATGCAGACAAGATAAGTAATAATAATAAAGTAAGTAAATAAGAGAATATAGAAGATATTGCACATTTGGACTATACACTGGAGTTATACAGTCTGACGGCAGTGGGGATGAAGGATCTGCGGTAGCGCTCCTTCTTGCACTGGGGGTGCCTCAGTCGGCTGCTGAAGGAGCTGCTCAGCTCCTCTACAGTCCGGTGCAGAGGGTGAGAGGTGTCGTCCATGATGGACTTATGTTTGGCCAGCGCCCTCCTCTCAGCCAACTCCTCTACAGAGTCCAGAGGACAGCCCAGGACAGAGCTGGCCCTCCTGACTAGCTTATTGCTTCTCTTACTGTCCCGTTCTTTGCTGCTCGGGGCCCAGCAGACGACAGCGTAGAGGAGAGCAGAGGCCACCACAGAGTCATAAAAATTATTGAGCAGAGGCCTGCACACTCCAAAGGACCTCAGTCTCCTCAGGAGGTGGAGGCAACTTTGGCCCTTCTTGTACAGGGCGTCGGTGTTGTGGAACCAGTCCAGTTTATTGTTGAGGTGAACACCCAGGTACTTGAAACTGTCCACAGTCTCTATGTTCTGCCCCTGGATGTTCACCGGTGAGTGAGGTAGTGGTCTCCTCCTGAAGTCGATCACCAGCTCCTTTGTCTTACTGGTGTAAAGGCTCAGGTGGTTGCGCCCACACCAGTCCACAAAGTCACTGATGACCGAGCGGTACTCTAGCTCGTTCCCCTCAGACACACAACCCACAATGGCCGAGTTGTCAGAACTTCTGGGGATGGCAGTTGTCCATGTTGTAGATGAAGTCTGAGGTGTAGATGGTGAAGAGGAAGGGTGAAAGGACAGTTCCCTGGGGAGCCCCAGTGCTGCAGACTACCACCTCTGACTCACAGCTGTGCAGCTGCACATACTGTGGACGGTCAGTGAGGTAGTCAATGGTCCAGGCAGCGAGATGTCCATCAACTCCCGCGTCCTCCAGCTTCCCCCGCAGCAGCGCCGGCCTGATGGTGTTGAAGCCGCTGAAGAAGTCAAAGAACATGACTCTCACAGCACTCGCGGTGGTCTCCAGGTGGGTGAGCGCCCGCTGCAGCATGTAGATGACGGCGTCCTCTACTTCTACGTTTGAAAAATAAGTGTTATTGCACCAAATATTGATTTCTGAACTCTTCTTAAGTGTAAACATTAGTATTATGTTGTTTTAAAATTAATTTGATCTTGTTTCTTTACATTGTTTGAGGTCTGAAAACATATGTCTTTTTTGTTATTTTGACCATTTCTCATTTTCTGCAAATACATGTTCTAAACAATAATATTTTTATTTGGAATTTGGGGGAAATGTCAGTAGTTTATAGACTCAAATAAAAATGTTCCTTTTGCCCAAACACATGGATAAAATCAGTAAAAAATGATAATTTTGCAGTGGTCTCTTATTTTTTTCCAGAGCTGTATATTTTCTACATTTCAGTTTTGATTGTTAACTTTTCTGGTGGAGGGCAGGTGATATTACACATGCATTGTGTAATATCACCTGCCTGATTCCATGGAAATAGAAAGTTAAACCATGCACTCAGGATGAGGACACATGCTTTTATTGACAGACTCAAAAAAGGTGGAGGTGTAGCCATCTATATAAAAAATAAATTTAATGCCACTGTCCTTTCCTCCCTGTCCGTTCAGAAGCAATTTGAATTTCTTGCTCTGAAACTTGAATTCTCAAAAGGTCAGTGTCTCACAGTTGTGGGCTGTTACAGACCCCCATCAGCCTGCAGTGAGGCCCTTGCATCACTGTTTAATCAGGTGATGGCTTTAAATTGTAATGAACTTATACTGATAGGCGACATGAATCTTGATTGGTTGACGACAAAATCTGAGAGTTTAAAATCTGTCTGTGATTCTTTAAACATGGTTCAGCTAATAGATAGCCCTACCAGGCCTAATATAAAGCATCCCTCTAGATCGACCCTCATTGATTTAATTATGACAAACACCCCACACAAATACACCGACATAGGCATTTTTGCTAATGATATAAGTGATCATTGTGCCATTGCCACTATCAGAAATGTTAAATTACCGAAAACAAAACCTCGTATCATTGTAAAACGAGATCTTAAACACTTTAATGATCAAGCATTTATCCATGATCGGTATCAAATTTCGAGTGGAGTAGAGTGTCCCTGTTTGACAATGTTGATCTAGCATGGCAGTACTTTTATGAAGAATTAATAAGACTTATCAACAAACATGCTCCCTTGCGAACTTACAGAGTTAAAGCGCGAAAAAATCCTTGGTTTTCCCTTGATATTGACAATCTCCTTAAAGATAGGGATGCCGCTTGGGCTAGGGCAAGGAAAAGTAAGTCTGAAGTTGATTGGCTCAGATTCAGACAATTGAGAAATAAATGCACTTCGTCAATTAAAAGAGCAAAATCAGATTTCTATCTTTCAGAAACAACAAATAACTTAAATGACCCCAAAAAGTTTTGGAAAACTGTGAAGTCAATTTCTGACCCAACACAAGATAGTGATCTTCCAAATTTCTTAATCAAAGATGGAAAAAACATAACAGATAAATCTACCATGCTAAATCATTTCAATGAACACTTTATATCAGCAGGCTCACTTTTCGATTCTTTATATCCTGATCCTTCAAGCCGTGTTTCAAATTTTGATTCTTCAAATAACTACCCTTTCGAACACAGATTTTATTTTAAAAATGTGTCTGTGTCCGATGTTCTTAACGAACTTAAAAATCTGGACATCAAGAAAACAGCTGGGCCAGATAAATTGGACTCTTTATTTTTAAAGTTGGCTGCTGATTTTATTGCTGAGCCTTTGTCGCATATTTTTAATCTAAGTTTGACTTCCAGCAAAATTCCAAATGTCTGGAAATCTGCTTTTGTGCTTCCTCTTTTAAAAGGAGGTGACCCTTCAGAAGTCAACAATTACAGGCCAATTTCTAAATTATGTATTGTGGCAAAAGTCTTTGAAAAGCTGGTCAGTGACCAACTGAAGGTGTTTTTAGAATCACACAACATTTTAACTGATTTTCAATCTGGTTTTAGAAAACAGCACAGCACTGTCACAGCCTCTTTAAAAGTTTTTAATGATTTTATCCTTGCACTTGATCGCAAGCATTATTGTGCTGCTTTATTCATTGATTTGTCCAAGGCCTTTGATACTGTGGATCACTCTCTCCTTGTTAACTCCTTGAACAGTATAGGCATGTCAAACCAAGCTGCTGATTGGTTTGCTGACTACCTGTCAAATAGAAAACAGTGTGTGCACATGTCTGGATCTTTTTCAACTTCCCTTAAAGTCACAAAAGGAGTGCCACAGGGCTCAGTGATGGGACCCATTTTATTTTCTATTTATATCAATAATTTATGTTTTAATTTGTCAAATGCCACTTACCACTTTTATGCCGATGACACAGTAATTTATTGCTGCTCTACCTCATTAGTACAGGCCTTCGAGTATTTACAATCTGCTTTTGATATTGTTCAGACACGTCTGCAGTCCCTGAAATTAGTTTTAAATGCTGAGAAAACTAAAGTTATGGTGTTTTCTCATAAGTGTCTTTTTCCTGAGGACATGCCTGAAATAAAAACTGTCCAAGGAAGATCAATAGAACTTGTCAGCAGTTACAAATACCTTGGTTTTCTGCTTGACTCTGAGCTCTCGTTCAAGCTACATATTGCCAATCTGGTGCGCAAACTAAAAGTGAAACTAGGTTTTTATTATCGTAATAAATCTTGTTTCTCACTCAGAGCTCGTAAACATCTTGTTTCAGCAACTTTTGTTCCTCTGCTGGATTATGGTGATGTCTTGTATATGACTGCGTCCTCTAAATGTCTTCAGTCCTTAAACACGGTGTACCATTGTGCTTTGAGGTTTGTGACTAGTTGTAATCGCCTTACGCATCACTGTGAACTGTACGCCAAAGCAGAGTGGCCTTCTCTGAGCACACGAAGGTACACTCATTGGTTGCTATTGGTTTACAAGGCACTCGTCGGCTTGGCACCCTCGTATCTTTGTACACTGCTTCAAAGAACTACCAATGCTTATGCCTTGCGATCTAGTGACATTTTTCAACTGCAAGTTCCTCGTGTTAGGACTGAGTTAGGAAAGCAGGCTTTTAGCTTTTCCGCTCCATCAGCCTGGAACACTCTTCAAACTGAACTGAAAATGACTGAACTTGTCTCATTTAAAACATTTCGCTCCTTTTTATATAATCGGCAAAAAAAAAACCATAAATCAGTGTCTGTGTTTTTAAATGTACTGTCATTTTAACTAACGCATTTTATCGCTTGTGTTTAAAATTGTTTGCACCTTTTTAATATCATTTGCACTTAATTTTACTGTTTACAACTATTGCACTTTACATTTGATATTTTACTGTTATTTTACTCTGGACGTGTGCTGCTGACCTCTTGGCCAGGTCACCCTTGTAAACGAGGTCTTGATCTCAATGGGTTTTTTACCTGGTTAAATAAAGGTTAAATAAAAAAATAAAAAAAAAATAAATATTGTAGTATATTTTTATTTTGGGCTGAAAAATTACATACTGTGGCTTTAATTTAAAAAAAAGGCAAAAATTGGATACCATTTGAACCAAACCTTTATACAGTATGAAAAATATTGGAATAGTCACAAGATACCTGGCCAACAAGCTACACAGTCACCATGGTTACAGAAGTGGGATAAAAGCATTTCAAGACCGTATTGAAGGACAGTAGAAATGGACCATATTATTAGAGATTTCTGTGTTTTTTTACCCACCACTAGTCTACCGCACGTACCACCACTTTGCTGTTGTAAAAATGCAGGTAGCCTTTGAAGTTCGGCAAAAAATAAAATGGAAAAATTGACTGGAAACTTTGAGCTATCTGAGTCACTCAAGAAGAGATGGCGGAGTGCAGTTCCTCATCGCGGACTTTGATTGGTGAAGAGTAGAGGATGGGGCTTTGAGGGTCAGAAAAGTGTTTTGAAATGACAGAAGGGACAGCAGGAGAGGGAGGCGGGTTTGAAAAGTTTGACCCCAGCGCAGGGAGACCGGACACAGCCAGTTATGGAGGATAGACTTAATAAAAAATAGTTTTTGACCTTTTATTGACCCTCACTACAGCTCCGAGGTGTGAAAACTGAAACCTGGTTTGGAAATACATTCTGACAATGTGTGATGGGCAGATTGGACATGATGAGTGAAAGGAGAGAAGGGATAGCATATGTTAATGCCTTTAAAAAGATGTGCTGTGGGACTTTTCTGCTGAGGGATAGGTCAGTCATGCTTGTCGCCACGAAGATGTTATTGTTTTACCCAGAAATGATAGCACATGTGACAAGTTTTCACTTAATCTGGCAGAATAATGCATGTATTAAATATAAATTATAGTTTTACACAAATCAAGAAGCAATTTGTGAAGGAAAGTTGATAAAAGATGTTTATTTTTTCTAATCCTTTAAACATTATTTCAACAAAATAAGGTGTTTTCTTATTATAATATAATAATACATGTATACAGTATATACAGTGTGGTTGCTAGGTAAGAGTTATGAAATTTCCTTGCCTGATGCATGATTACCGATCTTCAATGCAATTCCACGTACCCAACCCAGCCAAATTACAAGTCAGATCTGTGGAGAGCTGAGCCCATGCATAGTAAAAATGCATGTTATTATAGTTATCTTTGAGGAATAGAAACGTAATGCGGCAAATGGTAGATATATATGTTTAATGTTATATATTTGTGAAGCAGCAGGCAAAACAATAACTATCCCCCCTACTAGAAATGTTACATGGTGCAGCTTTAATTCTTAATAAGTTTTGTTTATTTTTTCATGTTTTGTGTAATTCATTGGAAGATTTAAGCCAGAAATAAATAGTACCAGTAGTAATCTTAATGACTTCATGCACATTGCAGCAGTAGTAGTAGTAGTAGTAGTAGTAGTAGTAGTAGTAGTAGTAGTAGTAGTAGTAGTAGTAGTAGTAGTAGTAGTAGTAGTAGTAGTAGTAGTAGTAGTAGTAGTAGTAGTAGTAGTAGTAGTAGTAGTAGAAATATTTTGTAGATTCACAGTTTTGACTGCGCTTGAGTAACTTCCTATCTCCAGTTTTTCCTCTCAAATTTTACATGTTTCTAAATCTTGCAGTTTTTTACGGCTGGTTGCCCGGGTGACGGTTTTACACGGAGAGGGCACCAGGGTGAGTGAACAGCGCCAGAATCGGACTGAAATAGAGCGTAAGGAAGAGCGCTGTGGCAAGCTGAGGGGATGCTAATGGAACATGGACTCAAAACACGAGGAGAGGGACCAGAGACAGCTCCAGCGCTTTGTAAAGGCTGGACAAGGTAAAGATGCCCTGTGGCACTTTCCTGACTCTTTTCCATGGAGATGTTACTGCTTTGCCTGCAAGTAGAGCTGAATGATTTGGGGTTTATGTTTTAATAATAAGATTCAAAGTTCACAAACAAACTTGTGGAGAATTGACAAAAAGACTGAAATATTAATGGAAAAACAAATACAAGAATCACACTTCAGAACTTGTTGGTACACAAAATTGACTCTTGTGAGCTTTAAGACATGTTATAATGTTGTTAGCTCCTCCAAAACAGACCTGGAGTTGTGTTTTGTTTCATTCACGCATGTTTGAGTAATCCTTTATTATTAGTCTGTTTACATCTCTAAAGCTCAAAATGCTCTGCTCCACTTTGTGATGTCATGAAGCTGTAGTTTTCAAGATTCTTTTCCCTTTATTTCGGTGTTGAAGTGTTGAAAATATCCAAGTGATTCTAGTGAAGGTGTATGGAGTTTAAAAACACAGCAGCACACTTCCTGTATTACCACATGACATCACAAGGTGGAACAGAGCATTCTGAGCTTTAGAAATGTACGCAGACTGATAATAAAGGATTACTCACACAAAAACAAAACAAAACACAACTCCAGGTATAATTTTGAGGAGGTAACAGCATTATAACATGGCTTAAAGCTCACAGGAGTCAGGTTTGTGTAATATAGGACCTTTAAACAAAATCTACATTATTTTTTCCACAATAACTCCAGAAAACGATTTTTACTCTTAATTATTAAACCCTACACTGAATTTGAAATATGAGTAAACCTCGCTCTATTGATTTGGATACAGTGTTTTATAGTCTTGGACTCACACATAGCAGCAGCAGATATACAGCCATTTGTCATTGTGACTTCAGTATTTGCTTGTTTGGCAAAATTGTGGTGGGAATTGAACCCTCAGAGACTTATGGAGAGATGCTTCCACCATATGTTTAGTTTAGTGTGGTGCCCCATTTACACAGATGTCAAAACTTTATGTTGCAGTTTTGAAGCAGCTGGTAGTGGTAGTAGTAGTAGTGGTAATAATAATAATAATAATAATATTAAAGCCGCAAGCGGCGTTGGTCGGGACCTCGCACCTGCGTTTGTTCGTCTTACTGAGACGCACAGCCATACCAAATTTCGTGTGCCTGGCACAATTATCTCACTTCCTGTTGGGCGTGGCCATGACATTGTAGATACCCTGTCAGAACAGACCCTGTCAGACCCTGTCAGACCCTGTCAGACCCTGTCAGACTCTGTTAGACCCTGTCAGACTCTGTTAGACCCTGTCAGACTCTGCATGTGGCCTACATGCTGAGGCCTACATGAACCTTCGATGCTTGTCCCCACATTGCTGCTTGCAGCTATATCAGATCAAAGGTACAAAGATCAAAGACCTTTGATCAGGGCGTTGCCTAGCAACAAATACCTCCCATTCATAACTCATCACTCCCATTCAATAAATACCTAATTTTATCGATCCGCCGTATTGTCATATTACCGCCTATTTGAAAATCCTTCGCAATTTAACATCTCCAACGTCTTAATATTATGTTCACCAAAATTTAAGCCTATCTGAGGTACGGTGTAGGAGAAGTGTTTCAAATTCCATACCTAACTTTATCGATCCGCCGTATCGTCATATTACCACCTATTTGAAAATCCTTCGCAATTTAACATCTCCAACATCTTAAGATTATGTTCACCAAAATTTAAGCCCATCTGAGGTACGGTGTAGGAGAAGTGTTTCAAATTCCATTCTATGTCCAATACCCCAAAATCACACAAAAGGCCAATTATCTCACTTCCTGTTGGGCGTGGCCATGACATTGCAGTGAGGCATTTGTTCGTCTTATTGAGATACACGTCCCTACCGAATTTCGTGCGCCTATCTTAAACGGTATGCCAGCCCCGAAAGACAACGCGCTAGGGGGCGCTATCGAGCTCCTGGGGGTCACTGGGGGACGAGACTTTGTGTGGTCGTACTGGCAGGACTTTGTGATGCCCGTGCAAAGTTTCGTTCGTTTTGAAGCATGGGAACATGCTCAAAATTGCCCCAGCGTGTATGAACAAGAATAATAATAATAATAATAATAATAATAATAATAATACGGAAACAAAGCAACAACAATAGGGACCTTCGTCCCCCTTCGGGCTCGGTCCCTAATAATAATGCATTTCATTTAAAAGCGCCTTTCAGAACACCCAAGGACACTGCACAAGGTTAAAAACGAATAAAAAGCACAGACAAACAAGTAGTAGTAGTAGCAGTAGCAGTAGTCATAATCAAAATAGTAGAGGTACTTGAAAACACTCTCTTCCACTTTATGATGTCATGTGGTAATACAGGAAATGCTCCATTGTGATTTTAAACTTCATACACCTTCACTAGAATCCTTTGGATGATTTCAGATCTGGAATAGTCAATCTCTGCTAAACTAAACTTAAAAGGCATGAGTTAATTTGAAAACTACCACTTTATGATATCACAGAGTGGAAAAGAGCATTCTGAGCTTCGGAGATGTAGACAGACTATTAATAATGGGTTACTTAAAGGTCCCATGGCATGAAATTTTCACTTTCTGAGGTTTTTGAACGTTAATGTGAGCTCCCCTACCTTGTTTAGCCCCCCCCCCATGGCTAAAAGTTGCGAAATGTGTAAACTGTGCATTTGCGGTCCTTTTCTGCATTAGAAAAAAACACAGCTCAAACGGGCGATTCTGAACAAGGAAACTTTCTGATGTCACACGGAAAATGCAGTTCCACCCCCCGTCTGGATGTCTACACACCGTCTCTGTAAATCACGCCCAGAGAGTTTGGACCGCGAAACGCAATGCGAAATGCATTTTTTTTATTTGCCTGGAGGCACGTGAGAGTGTTTCCAGGCTCGGAAGTCCTTTATCTGAGCCTCTGGACCTCTGAAACAGCAGTGGTTTAATTTTATTTTCTGTGAAAATGTGTTTTTTTTCATTGAAACGGCTCTCCTTTCTTATTCCGCTCTTAAAACACGGAAGTGGGGCCATTTTTTGCCCCCCCCCCCCCGCTAAAACACACACACACAGCGGCACATTTGTCCCCCCCCATCCGCTCCTCTGACCTATCTCTGTCCTTCTCATTTGCATTCAAGCAACAACCCCCAGAATGAGTTGTTCAGAGAGATATTTTTTGACCATGTCTGTGTAAATGGGTCTTTCTCATGCACTGAGTGTTGATTTTGAAAAAGGATTCATTTACAGTATTAGGGAACCATTAAGGCACCATATAAAAGCATCAAGAAGTACCATGTCATGGGATCTTTAAACATGTGTGAATGAAACAAAACACAACTTCAGGTCTGTTTTTGAAGAGATAACAGCATTTGAACATGCCTTAAAGCTCACAAAACTCCATCCATCCATTTTATTCCGCTTATCCGGGGTGGAGTTGCGGGGGAAGCAGTCTAACCAGATGATTCCTCCAGCTCCTCTGGGGGGACCCCGAGGCGTCTTGTCCTTTCGGTCATTACCCAAAGCTCATGACCATAGGTGAGGGCAGGAATGTAGATTGGCCAGTAAATCGAGAGCTCTTTGCCTTTCGCCTCAGCTACCTCTTCACCACAACGGTCCAGTACAGCGACTGCTTCACTGCCGACGCTGCTCCGATCCACCTGTCAATCTCACGCTCCATCCTCCCCTCACTCGTGAACAAGACCCCAAGATACTTGAACTCCTCCACTTGAAGCAGGACCTGGGGTGGGTGCTCGACATGCAGCGTCTGGTGGCCGGGCCTTCCTCCATGGGACCCGGCCAGGCACAGCCCGAAAGAGCAATGTGGGGCTGTCCTACTGTGGACACACCACCCGCAGGAGGATCCATAAGAGGCTGGTGCAGAGATATCTGGGCAGCAGTCGAAGGCGGGGGCCTCGATAACCGGCTCTCTGGAGATTGAAACTGGATCTGGGGACATGGAATGTCACTTCGCTGAGGGGGAGGGAGCCTGAGCTCGTGCGTGAGGTTCAGCGTTACTGACTAGATATCGTTGGCCTCATTTCCACGCACAGTTTGGGCTCTGGAACCCAACTCCTTGAGGGGGCTCACAAGAGTCAATTTTGCGTAATATAGGAGATGGTAAAATGTAATGCCATACAGTGGAACATGCCAGGTAATAACAACCTTGGAGATGAGCAGGTTTTTGAAAAGCTACGTAGAGCACCTTTAACCTCTGGACTATCAAACACAGTAGCACTCTTGTTTGTCTGTTGACGAGCAAATGCACCAAAGTGGAATAGATCTGGAGCCAGCAGACACCAGGAAGCCTGTCTCATTATTCTGAACCAGTGCTTTTTCTGCCCGAGTGATGAGGAAACGCAGGGAATACACCACACACTCACAAGAGGAGGTTTTTAATTACTTTTTAAACGTTATTGTACTGTTCACATTTGGGACGCTCTGATTGGAGGAGGGGCACAGGGTCTGGCTCTGATTGGCTGGAAGTCACGGGAGGAGATTCACAATATGTAATGACTTTGAAACAGTACTAACAAGATATTTTTAAAAGGTTTTCAAGACTGTTGGACCAAAAAGTAGTTGTTGTTTCAGTTGTAGTAATGGTGGAAGTATTATTAGTATTAGTAGTAGGTGTTGTGGTAGTTGTAGCACAGTTGAGTAAGTTGGGTTGAGTAAGAATGGTATACTACTACTACTACTTCTACTACTATTACTACTACTACTAAGACTACTACTTGATGCAGACTAGTAGTGGCACTAGTACTATTACTGTCTTTTACCTCTAAGGTACTACAATTATATTTCTACTTCCACTACTACCACCACCACCACACCACTACTACTACTATTACTACTACTACTTATACTACTACTACTACGACTACAACTACTACTACTCATTGATGTAGACTAGTAGTAGCACTAGTACTGCTGCTGTCTTTTACCTTTATACTACTACTGTACAATTATATTTCTACCACTACTACCACCAAACTTTACATTCAACTCAATTTCAAGTTGTACAAAAAAATACTATTTCAAAATCCTTCACAATGTTTAGTAGTACCAATACTTTTAATGGACATTCTTATTCCCCCTCTGCTTCATAACCACATACTTCCTCCATGTTTGTGTACGGGCTTCTTCTGAGCGCCACAATCAGACTCTATTCTAAGGTGATACAAATACGCTGTAATTATGTTTATCTAAAATATATGGAGACTTTGACACAGAGAAACACACAAAAGAAAACATCTGAAGAAAACATGGCTCAAAAAGTGAGCACATCTCTGGGTTTAATGGATTAAATTGGGTTAAATTGATTCTTCTGTTGCTCTGAGGTTATTGGAGATTGTTTGGCCAAACTGTGGATCAATAAGAGCAGCTTTAAGGCCATTCTGTGTGGAGATTTACAAAAGTGCGTGTCTAGACAGGTTTGAATGAGGCTTTTCTTTCCAGTCTGATGTCAAACTCAAGAATGTAACATAACAAAGTAAAAGTACTGTACCTAAGCATACATTTTAGTCATCTGTTCTTTACTTTTAGTACATTTTAAAGAGATACTTGGTACTTTTACTTCACTATACAGTATCTAGGATTAGGACTGAAAAGTAGAAGTATCAGAAGTATCTGGTATCTCCACTCTACTACATTTTTGAACTGGACTGAAAAGTAGTATATTTTTTTTTATTATTTTATTTATTTTTTATTATCTGAGACCTGCAGAAAAGGCTGAGGGTTTATTTTTAGCAGGTTGGTAATTTGAGCACACAACATTACACAAATAAAAACAGCCAGGAAAAAAAACTTATCAGCTCAGTTGTTTCTGCAAAAATACTTTTACTTTTCACTCTTCAATTACATTATTTAAAGCCCCAGTGTGTAGGATTCGTGGCGCATAGGTGGATAGTCGCTATTGCACTTTCTGTTTTAGCTACGGCACACCTCGAGGGACCCGCGCAGTCCTGTTTTTTTTTTTTTTTCTTTTCTCATGAAAACACACATTCCCGATCGTGTACCATGACACTCTACACATCAAATGAAACCTTACAGTCTCCTCTTTTTGACTATGCAATTCATTTCCCTGCAAAACAATCACTCCCCGAGCACATGGGGCTTTTATACGGAAAAGCACAAAATGAGGTTAGCTTACCTTAGAATGCTTTCCACAGGTCAAACTCTGTATTTCACCATAAACTTGCTCTCAATTTGTCCGTAAGGATCCAGCGAATAAAATCCAGTAAAACAATTTAGTCCAAAACACGTGTTAGATCCATTACGACGTCTGATCCGGCAGCATGCTTGTGTTGTTTACCCAAAACCACGAGCCTTGCCGAAGGCGAAGGCGGAGCCCAAATGTCCTTCTGCGGCTCTCGTATTCAAAATGGCTGCCTCTGCATGGGGAAGAGCCCCCTTTTATGTGACTATATCTAAGTCCAAAAGAATACTTTGATTTCATGATGGAAGTGAAAAGGCTTGGAAAACAATGTATTTTTGAATGGGTATCTTCAATTTCAGTAATTAACGGGTAAAAATCTTACACACTGTCCCTTTAATGGGTACTTTAATAAAAAAAAATTTATTTGATACTTTTACTTTGTATTTTTTTGGTTCCTTAAAAATGGTTCACTTACATTATGCATTCTGAGTATCTAGTTATTCACCAAGATGAGTTTATAAGTGCTTTTTACTGTTTTTTAGAAACTAGAACGGCCGTCATTGTAACGCGAACAACAACTAGCATGCTAACAGTACACTTCATGATTTTTGGATGGTAAACAGTTTATAATTTGATGCAGGCAGCACACACTGGACTTATTTTGACCTCAAGAAATGCTTATTGGTACTTTGCCGCTGATGTCATCAACATTCCCTGGGGGTGTGATGCTAACTGTAGGCACTGCTTTGTATGCGGCTTTATTAGATTGAATCTGAGCTTTATTTTAACAGTCTGATAGATGAGTTTTATGCCGTAATGTGGACTATTACAACTAAAAGAACAATAATTCTCTGCAAACAAGGAGGCTTTTGGTGTTTTTCTTGGTGTTTTTTCTTCTTTGTTTTTTTTTTTTCAGTTCTTCACTCATTTATTGACAACCTTTTAGCACACAAATTAACGTGATGAATATAAGACCGAATGCTAAGTGTATGCAGGGCTGTACAGTAAGTACCTTTCTGTAAACAACAACTCACATCGTACCTCTGCTTTGAAGACGTGTGTCCATTCAGACGCTGCAGATAAATAAAGTGCTAAAGTGATAAATAGAAGACATATTTCCTGTACTAATGACAGTGTAATTAGTGAGAGATCTCTGTGGTGCTTCTGTCACTCAAAGACACTGCGCTCTTTGCTCTGGTACAAAAACACAGATCTGAGACGTGTCTTTTCAGAGGTTTGAGCTTTTGAAGTGGTCCATCTCAGAGGATCATGATTCCTGTTCTAGCATCATTTTAAACAGCACACAGCTAATTAAAAACACGGATTATGCATATTTCTATTGGAACTAGTACTAGTACTACCACATCTCATACTATGACTGATACAACTGCAATTACTACTAATACAACAGCAAGTACTACCACTACTATACCACATCTCATACTATGACTGATACAACTGCAATTACTACTAATACAACAGCAACTACTACCACTACTATACCACGTCTTATACTACTACTAATACAAACTGCAGTAACTACTACTAATACAACAGCAACTACTACCACTACTATACCACGTCTTGTACTACTACTAATACAACTGCAATTACTACTACTAATACAACAGCAACTAGTACCACTACTACTATTACGACGACAACTAATAGGCTACTACAGTTACGATTATGACTACCACTTCTATCAACACTAGTATTGTTATTACAACTACTTTTGTTAATATGATAACGACAACTACTACTACTGATACTACTGTTATTAGTACAACGACTAATAGGCTACAACAAGTACTACTACAACTACCACTTCTATCAATACTAATATTATTATTATTACAACTACTATTACTAATACGATAACAACGACAACTACTACAACTGATACTACTTCTACTATTACTGCAACTACTTCTAGGCTACCACAATTTCAGCTACTACCACTACTACTATAATAACTGCTACCACTTCTATTAGTACTACCACTACTACTACTAATACAACAACAACTATAAGTACTGATACTACTACTACTACTACTACTACTACTACTACTTCTGCTACTACTACCACTTCTATTAGTACTACCACTGCTATTACTAATACGGCAACAACAGTTACAACTACTGATACTGATACAGTTACAACTACTGATACTACTGCAACTAGTACTACTACTACTATTTACCTGTAAAGGTTATTATATAGAAAACAACTTTTTTTTAAAAAAAACAGGCCCACTGCTTTTGAATCGTACATTGAAATATCTTTTATTTCAGGAGTAAATATGACTGTTATAATGAAGCCCATTGTTCTGCAATGGGGTTTAGAAAAGAAAAGAGAAGTTTTTGTGTAACTTAATAAATGACAAGTCCAGACATGAGGCTGTGGACATGTGACTGTGAACTGTCTTTACACCTGTGAGCAACAGGTACACAGAGTCCACACAGACAATAGCCTCATTCTCCCAGACTAAACTCCAACTTTAAATTGTAAATTTAAACTATTTTGAAGTTTTCATCAAATTCATGGCAATTTTAAAGGTGCACTAGGTAACCTTTTGGTTGGGGGTCCGTCACCTGCTTGTTTCTATGGATATGTCATTGCTCTGTTTGGAATGTTCCACAGTATGACATTAAACAGCTTGTCTTTATATTTATTTAATAGATTAAAAAAAACAGGCATTCTGACTGTGAGCATTGTTGCCTTTCCACAGATCTAACCTGTAACTTGGCCCGATGGCGTTTCCTGCTTGATTCTATGAAGATGGATAAATTTAATGCCATATTGTGGAATATTTCGGACTGAACAGCAAAATCTCCAAAGAGAAAAGTAGTGCATCTAAAAAATGTATATGTTTGTGAATCAAACCTCTATTTTCTTAATTTTGTTCCTGTCTCATCAAATAAAATAAAGCAGAATATATTTGACGTTTTTATAGCACTAAAATAGAATAGCACCGTCATGGTAACACCAGCAACAACTAGCATGCTAACAGCACAGTGCTTGATTTTTAGACGATCGATCGCTTTATAATAACATCTCAAGATTTTTTATGTTTTGCAAAAATATTCAAAGCCTTTTGTTCTTGTCTCATCAAATAAAATACAGTTGAATATATTTGACATTCCGTTTTGGACGAGAAAATGCTTCGAGTTATGATTTGAACCATCTTTTCACAGTGGCATCTTTTCTCCTTTCTCTCCATGTCAAACCAGAGCCAATCTAACATCTGTAGTTCTGTGTTTATTTTACTCTAGGAGCTTTGGCCCTTGTCTCCTCTGTGCTGACTCCTCACCACTATTCAAACACAGCACAGCAAAGGAAAACTACTATTACTACTACTACTGCTGCATCTTCTGTGTCCACTCTCATCTGTTCACCTACAGACACAATGAAGGCTCTGGTTGAAGTGTGTGCCATTTTCAAATCTGATGCTGATTGATAAAACTTGTACAGGTATTGATAATAAAAAAAAGTCACATTCACAGGACAGATATGAAGCTTTCCTGAACAGCTTTAAAATGATCTTGAGCCGTATCAAAACAAGTATAAGAGCACATAGACATAGACTAGTATAGTGTGTTTTCATGGACTCAAAAAATCCGACCGTGACCCGGATGTGCGGCCATGTTGGAGATATTGCTCACTCAAAGTAGTGTTATATGAACAAACTCAAATTAATTGGGCAAGAAGATCCATATGAGATGGATTTAAGTTTGTTCAGTGACAGTGGCGATTTGTTGATTCTGCTGCTGTAAGCGATCCCCATATTGTCAACTACCTGGTCTTTTCCTCAAGCGCTGATACAGCACAAGACCTTCAGAGCTCTAAAGGTCTGGAGGCTGGTATGGCTGGTACGAGAGCGCAAAGTGCGGAAAATTGGAGACAAGCGTATTGTGATGGCAAAGGTCGGCATACTTGTATTACATGTGTAACGTGTTTTAAGTACGAGTATATTGCTTTTTATTATTCACTTTTTGCAAAGATTAAAATGTGAACATTGTCTTTCCGCCTCTGTCGCCTTGTCTGTCGCCTCCTTTCCTTTGATAATCGCTCCTTCTGTTCACCCTGGTTGGTCACTACTTTAGGTAAACGACAGAACTGCAGGTGTTTTTCTCTATTGTGACAGCCGTGGACCCGACAATAGTTGACCATTTTGCTTTTTTTTAACTTGGCGGCATAAGTGGAATGTTTGTTTTGTTTCAAGTATCTCCGACATGGCCGAATTCCGGATTATGACGTCACTTGCAAACACACTATACGCCCATGGACCACTATGGAACCTACCTGGACCACTGAGGAATTATACAAATATAAGTCCACATAGGAATAGAAAAGAAAGTACAAACAGTACTGTCTAAAGAAAGTGTTTTTTTTGTTTGTTTTATTATCATTGTGATATTGGGAATCAGAGTTTATTCCTTAGGGCCTGCTTACACATACCCGGGTAAAAACTGAGACTTTTCCCTTCGTCTATGCCTTTCGTTTACACACAAACGGAGATTTTTCCTCTGAAAACAATTCTTTCTAAAAACTCCGGCAAAAGTGGAGATTTTGGAAAACTCCGGTTTCGCGTTTGCATGTAAACTGAGGACTAAACTGAGTTTTAGGCAGCTGACGCACCAAAAGTGCGATTGTGATTGGCTTGCAGAGCGTTCTCCTTCGTTTTCACAGGCGAATTCGCCGTTTGCGTGTAAAAGATGAGTACAAACAAAGGGGAAATGTCTCAGTTTTTAAAAATACCAGTGTACGTGTAAACAGGGCCTCATTTTAGAAAACGGAGGGAGACAATATTTGTTTCTCAACATACCCGGCTATGTGTAAACGTGGCCTTAATATCGTGACAAAACTACTATAGGACAAAGGACAAGGGAATTGGTCATACAACATATACTGGATTACACAGGGATGCAACAATAATGCCTAAATGTCTCTCCCCACTCTTCATTTCTCTCATTTCATGCTACTTACTTTCCTATGTGATAAAAATATGGTCTAGAAAAATACTTTAATGAAAGGGAGAGGAGAGAGATTAGAATATATGCTCCTCAAGGCTGCCTCACTAAATAAATAAAATACAAAAATATATGCATACACGGAAAAGTAATTTAAGTTGCTGAACAATTTAGTGGAAGAATTTCTTTAGTTCAAATGGTCCTTCAGACCTTCAGAAGTCCTTCAGACCTCTTGTATAAGCAGATATTTAAGTACAGAAGAAAGGATGCAAGTAAGCTCACTGAGCAATAAAAACACCTTTTATTGACGACATGCAATAGTTGAATGTCATATCTCTTTAAATGATCCTGTGCTTTATTTGCTGAAATACCTTGAAAAATGCTTTCTACTGTAAACTGAGTTGCGTCTCCACAGATCTGACCTGCAAATTAGCCTCTGGGGATGTCTTCTGCTTGTCTCCATGGAGATAGATAATGCCATACTGCAAAGCATCTCAAGCAAAGCAGATACTGTACCTGACCAGCCAGAACCACACATTTTGACAAAACTTTACCAAGACGACAAGTGGATCTGGATCTTTATCTTGTCTCCCTGATTTCTGACAGGAGGTGGATTAAGGGTAAATGGTCACATTTTATTATGCAGCTTTTCCATCTTCAAGGCACACAAAGCTCTTTACATCAAGGAACCTCTCCCCTTTTCACACACACCTTCATACACCAGGGTACGCAGACACTGGGGGCGAGGGGGTTAAGTGTCTTGCCCAAGGACACAACCACAGCATTCTGTGGGACCTTGAATCACATAAAAAGAAGAAAGAACTACATAATGGACTGTTAAAAGTTAAGTTCTACTGGAAAAAAATAAGAGACCACTGCAAAATTATTTTTTAATAATTTAATAATTAATTATCAGTTTTTCTGATTTTACTACTTATAGGTTTGTGTTTGGGTAAAAAGGAACATTTTTGTTTGAGTCTATAAACTACAGACAACATTTCCCCCAAATTCCAAATAAAAATATTATTGTTTAGAGCATTTATTTGCAGAAAATGATGAAAAATGGTCAAAATAACAAAAAAAGATACATGTTTTCAGATGTCAAACAATGCAAAGAAACAAGATCAAATTCATTTTAAAACAACACAAAACTAATGTTTACACTTAAGAAGAGTTCAGAAATCAATATTTGGTGCAATAAGCCTTATTTTTAATCACAGCTTTCATGCGTCTTGGCATGCTCTCCACAAGTCTTTCATATTCTTCTTGGGTGACTTTATTCCACTCCTGGTGCAAGAACTGAAGAAGAGAAGTGACTTTTATTGATCTCACACTGGAGAAATTCTTCTCTGCATTTTAACCCATCCTATATATACACACACTCACACAACACACTTCTGCGCCCGGGGACCATCTCCATGATCTTCTTGCTTCGGTTTGGTCAGGACCTAAGCTGGAGGTACCTATGGTGCATGTTTTGGGTTGATGGGGGAAATCGGAGTGCCCGGAGAAAACCCACCCAGAGAACAAACTCCACACAGAAAGGCCCAGGCGACCCGGGGATCGAACCCGGAACCTTCTTGCTGTGAAGCGTGAGTGCTAGCCACTCAGCCACCGTGCCGCCACGGTAGCTCAGCTTTGTGTTTGTGTTGGAATTCAACAGACGCTGGAATGGAATGGCCGTAATACATGTAGAGATGCTGATTTCAGAAAAAAATGCAGTGGTCTCTTATGTTTTTCCAGAGCTGTATGTTTTGTTCTGAATGTTATGAGATGTCTTCTGTATTTGAAAGACACGTGAGCAGCTGTGGCTGGATCGTCTCTAGTTTTGGAGGATTTTCACTCTCTATGGGCCAGTTCCTGGTTCGAACAGAATGTAAAAGGGACTGGCTGGTCAGGGAAGCAAAGCAGTATCATCTCCATGTAGACAAGCAGGTGACCAGAAAGGTTACACAGTGCACCTTTAATTTATGTACATTTTTTGGTATTTTATATTATCTAACCTTTTTTTTTTTTTTTTCTTTTGTTCTTTTACCGAGAAAATTGTTAGAACCACAGTATTTTTGGCAGCTCTGATTGGATACCTGAAATGGACTAGAAGAAATCTGACATCTCCTTTCATTTCTCCACAGTATGATAAAAGCACATCTCGGTAAAACAGTCTAATTCTCTTCCGCACTTACCGTCCATCTTCACTCCCACCAAAGCCGCAAGGATCCGTTATTTTGACCAAAATCGGAAATACATGCGTCGAGATATTTTCCGAGGTACAGCGGACTAACAGGGAGCGTGATTCTGAGCAAAACAGCATCGCAATTTGGCCCTTTCGTGGTATACTAGTATGGCAGGACACGGCGCTGTGGTGTGGAAAATCGTATTCAAAACATGTGAGATTACACTGTTGTGAAGATAAGAGCAACAATGGAGCAGACCTTTGTATGGCTCCGGCTGTTGTAACGCAGATGGAAAGATATTATTGAATTCTGTGAGTTCTATGGGATGTGTTCCAAGGTGGTGCCAGCGATGCAAGTCTGGTTTTTGTGTTTTTACTTTCAGCCTAAAGGCAAAGGCCTTCTTCTTTTATAACGTCGAGCAGGTATAATGTGAAAGTAGAGTGTGCTTGAAAGTTTGTGTTTATAGAAAATGAATGATATGCGTTCATAAAGAGTAAATGGAAAGTACGGGTTGTTCAAATGGAGAAGAAATCACAAATTTACATGTATGCTTATGACAGTGCTTCTCAATTATTTTCTGTGACGCCCCCCCTAGGAAGAAGAAAAAATTTCACGCCCCCCTTCCTGCGCGCGACTATAAATAGTATTATTTGTCTAGAAAATTGTTATTAGAACACCATTGTATCCTTTTATTAACATTATAAACAAAAAAAAGAAAGAAACTTACAACAAAGACTGCACTGAGGACTCAAATATTAATGTGTTTTTAATGCAGCTTTGCGCACATTTGTTTACGTTTTACAGAAATGAAACTTAAAACCACCTCATTTGCATAAGCTAAAAGCACTGAAAAAAAAACGCTCTCTCCTTGTGCCACTGATGCGTCAGCTTCTGTCGGACTAAAGGACACGACTCAGTGGAATATACGTGTTTTTTCTGTGACAGAGGATGTTCTGTTAATGGTGAGACTGTGCGTAAATCGCATGTGAGAACGCCACTGCCAACTACTGTTGTTGATGTGCAATTACACTTAGTTCTAGTACAGTACAGCAAAAAAACATGTTTCCCAGGGTCATACGCGCCCCCCCCTGGCATCACGCCACGCCCCCCCAGGGGGGCCCGCCCCACTATTTGAGAAGCACTGGCTTATGAAGAAATGTTCCATGCACACATTAGCAAACTCAACACAAAACAGAACAGAATTCTTATTTTTATTTTTTCTCTTTTTATTATAAGCTGCCATGTTTGTTTTGACAGTTCCAGGCTCTACGTCTCTGAATATTTGATTTTTATTTTTTTATTTGGGTCGTTCAAGGCCAGACCTATGAAACTGAATCATATGAATACAGAAATCACAAATCCAGACACAATCACAGTGTGCCTTAGTGTGCACATCTGTTTTTTTCACCATGACTCAGATCTGTTTACACCTAAGCAATTTACATTTTTTTCAAAACAATAAATACGAATTGACTAACATAACTCTAAAATCAGCTATTTATACGATAATATAATGCAATAATGTTCAATATGAAACAAAGAGGATCAATAATCACAGGAAACTAGGGAACTCAACCTGCCTCTGGTTCCTGAAGTTTCCCATTGATTTTTTTTCTCATAGACTTTCCGGAAGAGTCTGAAAGCTGCTCAGGGCTAATCAGGTATGTGATAAAATGATTGCTCTTACGCTGACCACAAGATTATTTTGTTTCTAATCTGTTTCTGAAACTTTTTAAACCCTTAAGTTATTAAAGCATTTTTGAGTTTTCAGATTTTGAGTTTTAAATTAAATGTGCTTTTTGGACATAAAACTACTGTGTTATGGTTACTGGTTACCACAGAAGCTCTTTTATTTGAAAATTTTGACAGGTCTATGGAAAAAAAAAAATAATGGAGAATTTATTTGCTGAACCAGAGCAGATTGATTTATTTTTGAAATGGGTGAGACTGTGAAGCTCCACTGTTATAAGAATAATAATAAAGAAAGCAACAAATCCTACTTATATTATCATCATATTAAAATATATTCAGTGGCGGAACATAAAGTAAAACTTGTAAAGTACTGTATTTTAGTAGATTTTAAAGTATATACTTGTATACACGTATCTGCACTTTCTACCCCACTACATTTCTGAACCAAACTCAAAAGTGAAAGTATTTTTATTATAGTTTGAGAAGGTATATTAAAAAAAAAAAAAGCTAGAAAGATTAAACACAAATCTACAACAAAATCACTACATCTGAAGCTTTATTTGAAACCAGTTTAACCAGTTTTTAAACCAGGACTAAACCAGGACTTAACCAAAACTAAACCAGGTCTAAACCAAGACTAAGCCAGGACTAAACCAGGTCTACACCAGGACTAAGCCAAGACTAAACCAGATCTAAACCGGGTCTAAACCAGCACTAAACCAGGACTAAACCAGGTCTAAACTAGGACTAAACCAGGTCTAAACCAGGACTAAGCCAAGACTAAACCAGATCTAAACCGGGTCTAAACCAGGACTAAACCGGGACTAAACCAGGACTAAGCCAAGACTAAACCAGATCTAAACCGGGTCTAAACCAGGACTAAACCGGGACTAAACCAAAACTAAACCAGGTCTAAACCAAGACTAAGGCAGGACTAAAACAGGTCTAAAACAGGTCTAAATAAGGACTAAACCAGGACTAAACCAAGACTAAACCAAGACTGTGTGTGATAACATAGTTAGCCTTGAATGAATTGAATGTCTCACTCTACCTCATGCCAACCCTGTTATTTTTAGAATAAGCCAATTATTATATTTTTTTTCCTTTACTTATTTGCATAAATAAGTTTTTCCTCTTGATTAGCAGTAACAGCTAGCTAAACAGCTAGCTTCTACTCCTGCATACTCCTGCATCCGGCATATGCTTCACAGCAAGAAGGTTCCGGGTTCGATCACCAGGTCGCCCAAGCCTTTCTGTGTGTGTTCTGTGTGGAGTTTGCATGCATGGTCTGGGTTCGATCCCCGGGTCGCCTGGGCCTTTCTGTGTGGAGTTTGCATGTTCTTTCCGTGTCTGGGTGGGTTTCCTCCGGGCACTCCGGTTTCCCCCATCAACCCAAAACATGCACCAGGTAAAATCCTCCAGCTGAGGTCCTGACCAAACCGAAGCAAGAAGATCATGGAGATGGTCCCCAGGCGCAGTAATGTGCTGCCCACTGCTCCTAATAACAGGATGGGTTAAATGCTGAGAAGAATTTCTCCTGTGTGAGATAAATAAAATTGCTTCTTACTGTGATTAGAGTAAATACATAAATAAATCATGTAATAAAAATTTTACCATTGACCGTAAGCTGAGCAAATCAAGCATTTGATAGTTTATTACCTATTATTGATGAATATGTAGCAGAATATCAGAAAAGTGAAGGTTTATTTTTAAAGAATTTTAAAGCCAAAATGTCCTCCAATTCTGGAATGACCCACCCATTACTGAACACAGTGAAGTGAACAATGTAAACTTTTAATGTTTTTCCATTCACACTCCCTACATCAGGGGTCACCAACCTTTTTGAGGCTGAGGGCTACTTCATGGGCACTGAGTAGTATGAAGGGCTACACAGGACCTGTTTGCTACAAACTTCCTAAATAACAAAACTGCATGGATAACTAACATTATAATAGTGATATTAAATAGCAGTAGTTATTATAACACTATGTGAAGTGATTGCTCACATATCAATAATAATTATTTGCCACAATTATCAGTAATTTACACAGCAATAATTTTGACCGCGGTGTATATGTCAACTCCCCGCGTTGTTGTCTTCAGTGGCAGAAGTGTCAGCAGTTCTTTTGTAGAAAAATCATCAAACATCATTTGGATAAATATCATGAGCTGAGCCGTGCTGGCGCTGTCTACCGACTCGTCACACTGGAAACTAAACCACCTGCATGTAGCGAGATCCCGGTCCAGCTGCTCTGTTAAAGGGATATGCCACCCCCAGGTCAAATTTGGGCATCTCCCCACAGTCCAGAGACTAAAATAAGTGGTGGAAAGTGTTTTTCTGGTGACGCAGCCATTGTCCGAGTCTGTCGCCACTGACCGCCGCGGTATCTGCAGCTACTCCGCGTTAGACTGGAGTCTAACGTCGCCAGAGAAAGATTTCGGCCAAAAAGGAATGAATTTGCTCGATGCGTTTCCCAATTACTTTCTGTGTAGTGCGCATTCATATCGAGTGCAAATAAATATGCAAATCAACACGGAGAGCTTGACTTGGTCATTTTGGGTGGGAACTATTTTTCAGTGCGGAAAAAGACAGACAAAGCACACACCACGCTGCCTAACAGGGGAACTCCCTTCCTGGTGCGTAACAGGGATTCCCCTGTCAGCGTGGTGTGTGCTTCGTCTGTCTTTTTCCGCACTGAAAAATAGTTCCCACCCAAAATGACCAAGTCAAGCTCTCCGTGTTGATTTGCACATTTATTTGCACTCGATATGAATGCGCACTACACAGAAAGTAATTGGGAAACGCATCGAGCAAATTAATTCCTTTTGGCCGAAATCTTTCTCTGGCGACGTTAGACTCCAGTCTAACGGGGAGTAGCTGTGTTATATAAGGTAAAAGAGTCATTAAATATGAGAGCTTTGTATTTGTTGTATAATTCATTGATTGTTCCATATCTGACCTATTGTATAGAAGTCTGGGGTAGTGCTTGTAAAACTTATGTTAATTCTGTTTTCATTTTACAGAAAAGAGCGGTAAGAATCGTTAGTGGAAGTGGATACAGAGACACAACAAACCCAATAGTTATACAATTAAAAATATTGAAATTCAGTGAACTGGTTGAATTTCATATTTTAAAAATGATGTACAAAGCAAATCAGCAAACCTTGTCCACTAATTTGCAAAGTAAATTTAAAAAGAGAGAAAGTCATTATAATTTGAAAGGAATTGAAATCTTTAAAAAACCCAAATTTAGAACAACAACAATGGAAAAATGTGTTCCAGTCAAAGGTGTGAGTCTATGGAACAATCTAAATGAAAAACTCAAAGCTTCAAAATCTTTTCAAGTGTTTAAAAGAAATGTCAAACATGATGTGCTAAAAAAGTATGAAATATGAACTGTCCTTTTGTGCTAATTAACATGTATTTAATATTGTGCACGTCATGTAAATAAGTTCCTCAGTGTAGTTGGAATTGATGAAATGTTGTAAATGTCTGATTTTGTGTGAAAAGGGGGCAGATGTTACAAGTTTATACTTCTTTCTGCTGCTTTTCATTCACATGGTTAAATGTTACAGAACTATAATAATAATAATAATACATTTTATTTGTTAGGCGCCTTTCAAGGCTCTCAAGGTCGCCGTACATCAAGATATTAAATACATTAAATACATTACAGAACTATTTTGTATTCATCTTTTATGAATGAAACAAATAAAGAAATGAAATGAAATGAAATGAAACGAGCCTTCGGTTGCGTTCTGTGATTTTTTTCACCGGCCTCGTGAAAAAAGTTTGTCTAAAGCTGCCTTTAACCCATGGGCTTTTTCTATCCGTAATGCGCTGCCAGGTGGGTAGTTCACGTTGAAGTTTTCATGGCAGGTTTTGAAGTGCCTCTCCACTTTGGTACTGCAACAGTTGTCCCCCAAATAAGGCACAGATATTTCTCTTTTAAATGATGTAAAAAAGAACTCTTTTTCCCACTCATTGTTAAAACAGTATGTCCTTTTTTGCTTTTCTGCCATGATTTCTGCCAAGCACAAGAAGGCTAACTCCTCATCATCACTTCACTTGATCAACATGTCAGGAAAGAGGCGTGGCGGCCGCGCGCGAATGACCTTTGACTTAGAAAGAGGTGAGTTCGATATAGAATATTTCTACTTGAATTTTTTTATTTTTTATAAAGTCATTTAAAAAATCTGCATAATGTAAGCATTAATTTTAAAAAATGCAACTTTTTTAAAATATGTATATTGAGTTGCAATATGAGCAGTGCTATTTTTGGTGCATGCCTTGCGGGCAACATAAAGGGGTCCTCGGGGCGCATGGTCGCCGGCGGGCACAGTATTGGTGACCCCTGCCCTACACACAGCTGGTCTACGTGGCAAACAGGCTGTCATTAGATCCTCATTAAATCCTCATTAAATCATTGTATTAAGATGTACAAATCAGTATAATTTTTTCTTTATTTATTGTTAACAATTCATTAATTTTGCCATTTATTGAAACCTATTAAATCTCCTATAGCCGTACAGCATTTTCTCAAAGTCTCTCATGCATACCCCCATTTACACGAACAAGCTCCCACCACGACCGGGAAAAATCTATAAAACAGTATTACCCCATTGCTAAAAATAACCTTTAATATATAGCACAGGCGCCTTTTGTATTCTCCAGGAGGCTCACTACAAAAACAGCCAGTTCTGACTTTAATCTGACACTATTCTTGGCTGTGTGGTGCTTCCCTGGAGTTGCATTAAAACTAGCATAGCCCTCACCTACCGGATCCGTGTCGTGGCATGAAAAATACATAACCTTTGACCTCTACCATTCGTTTAATCATATTTTGTTTCGCCTCAATCTTCCTGTGCTATAAGTATTAAAAAACCCACATTTAAAAGGTCCATATCATATCCTCAACACAACTCCAGGTATGTTTTTGATGAGGTAACAACATTATAACATGGCAAAAATTAGCAATATTTCTAGTAAAAATAATTTCCAATTGTCAAACAGGTAAAATAAGACTCGCATTTGTTTTTTAATTTGAAATTTTAATAATTGATGCACTTTTTCATTAGCGATTCACATTTTTATAGATGGCTGTTTATCAGGCTACAGATCAGACAATTTCAGCTTCCTGCAAAAAAACGACGCTCATTCAATTTTAATTATTCTGCCAAGGATTTATTCGGGACTCGTGTCGGATCAAATGTAGCCATCTTGTTTACTGCCATGCACGGAAAGAGAGATCGGGAATTGTACTCATAAAACAAAAGAGATGTTCAAACCTGGAAGGAAAATAGGATTCAAATGAAAGGAGAAGATGGAAGTGTCTGAGGCGGAAGTCAAGGGTACTTTTTATTTAAACCTCAGTAACCAGTGCAGCCTCTGATAAAAAAGATATATGGAATTTGATTGATTTAAATGGCAAAGTGCTCAAAAATGTGACGCACCACAGACTTTCAGTCCTCATCTCGGCATTAGAGAGTCTGAGATAAATGAGGTTTTTGTATTTTTTTTATTTTCTTTGTGATTTAATGTGTTCAAAGTTCAAAGTCAGCTTTATTGTCAGAAACCATATGTACAGGTTGCACACACAGGATTTGAAATTGCAGCACCCCCTAGGCCCACAGTGAACATAAAACAAGACAATAAACACAATGACTAAAACATCACATATATACGGGTATACATGCAAAAGTACAGTAAACTTGTATATAATACATACAGGTAACAAACACAATGTGTGGTGTAATAAAGCTCAAATGGTGTCATTTAAGCATCAGTGTCATGTCAGAGCAGGGAGAGAGTTCAGCATCCTGACAGCTTGGTGGATGAAGCTGTCTTTCAGTCTGCTGGTCTTGGCCCTGAGGCTCCTCAATCTCCTTCCTGATGGCAGCAGACTGAAGAGGCAGTTGGATGGGTGGGTGGGATCACCCAGAGGGCTTTGCGGGTGAGGCGGGTGCGGTAGATGTACTGCAGGGAGGGCTCGATGTAGCTTTTTCCGGCAGGACACGGTGCAGGTCCCATACCACACAGTGATGCAGCTGGTGAGGATGCTCTCTATGGTGCCTCTGTAGAAGTCATGTCATGATGGGAGCTGGGGCTCTGGCTCTCTTCAGCTTGTGGAGGAAGTAGAGTCTCTGTTGGGCTTTATTGGCCAGTGATGCAGTGTTCTTTGACCAGGAGAGGTCCTCAGAGATATGCACATCCAGGAACTTGGTTCTGCTGACTCTCTCCACAGCAGCCCCGTTGATGATGAGGTGGGTGTGCTGTGTGTGTGCTCTCCTGAAGTCTACGACAATCTCCTTCGTGGACAGTTTTAATATATACACTATTTTTGATATGAACATTTTAATATATGACCCCTTAACAAGTTTGGATTTTGGAGTGCCCACAGCAACCAAGGGAAACCCACCCAGACACAGGGAGAACATGCAAACTTCTAGAATTGAATCTTGGACCTTTAGGTTAACCCCCAAAATTGTTTTTTCAATTAGAGATGTAAATATTTATACTTTTGTCCTTTCATCAGAAACATACATGAAGTTGTATTTTGTTTCATTCACGCTTGTTTCATTAACCCAGAGTTTTCATCTCTGAGCACTCAAAAATACTCAGTTTGCATTTTGCCCAGATTGTTGCATCATAGATAAAACTCCTGAGTTCTCCTATGCCGTTTTTAAGCCCAAAAGCCATTGCCAAACTCATTCTGTGGTCAAACTGCATTCACAGGACGTCATTTATTTACTTTGGCATTGTTTATTCCTGTTGCTGACAGCAGAGGGAGCGCCAACACCTAAATCATTGCAAATGCTGACATAAATTTAAGTTATAAAGTGTGAAATACTCTCCCATGGTGACCAAAAGCAATTTTAAAAGAGAATTAAAACCACTGGAATGCATATTATGTTCTTTAAATCAGCCTTGGCGGCAGTTCAAACCAAACACAGTTACAAAACACCTTTCACATTAATCTTGCTTTGGTAACACCATTTTCGACACCTCCACACTGCACTGGACAGACCCCGAGGTCAAATCTACATGAAAATTACAAATCTCACTATAGTGATTGATGCTAGGTGCCAGTGAGGGCTACAGCAGTGGTGTTGACAAGGCACCTCTCAGCTTCCATACATTTTCTGGAGGGACAGTTTCTTCATTGGAACTGTACCTGATGTGTTTTCCCCACTGATATAGTACAGCTCTATTATATAAGCAGCTCTTATTGAAGAAAAACAGTCCATAAGACTACGTTCACACTGCAGCCTGAAGTGACCCAAATCCTTTTTTTTTTTTTGCCTCTGTGCGACCTGTATCTGATCTTCTATTAACAGTCTGAACGACACAGATCGATACATATCCGATCTTTTGGCATGTGTCTGAACGGCCAGGTCACATTCATCCGACCTGGACGTGTTTCCTCCAGCGAGAGTGGTACAAGTAGACGCTCACAAATGTACACAAATGTTCTTCTTGTCATGCGAAAATAGTGTATGAACTCCGTATCGGTGAAGCGGCGAAGCACGTAGCAATCCCACCACTCTTGTCTGCGACTCCGCACCCACATGTTTCTTTCTGCGGACGTTGCTGCCACTGCCCCACAAAACGCCATGGCCAAAAACCTCATCTTTCTCTTTCTCCGTCTCCTCCTTAAAACAAATAAGCTGCACATATTCTGGCTCCGGTACGACAGCAACTTTAGGCTACTTCCTTAAACATTGAGCACGCTCACTGCATGTGATGACGTCGTGTCCTCCAAGGCGCAAGCGGGACACTTTTGGGGCGTTTAACGTTCACACTGGAAATGTGAACGGCCTCGCAAAAAAATCGGGATTTCACAAAAAAATCTGAATTGAGCATTAAGCCCTGCAGTCTGAACGTAGCCTAAGTCAGCCATGTAATATTTTCATGTGAGAGAATTAGGAAGTGCAGGGATTAGCATGCTAGTTGTTGTCGTTAGCATTACTGTGATGGGAAAACTCCACTCTAGTCTCTGAAAATTGTGAAAAACACTTTATTAAAGGTCCTATATTAAAGAAAATTGACTCTTGTGAGATTTTAAGCCATGTTATAATGTTGTTACCCCCTCAAAAACAGACCTGGAGTTGTGCTTTGTTTCATTCACACATTTGAGTAACCCTCTATTATTAGTCTGACGTCTCCAAAGCTCAAAATGCTCTGCTCCACCTTGTGATGTCATGAAGCTGTAGTTTTCACAGCTGCCTTTTACCTTTTGTATAGAGACTGACAATTCTACATCTGAAATCCAAATGATGGTGAAGGTGTATGGAGTTTAAAAACACAGTGGAGCACTTCCCACATGACATCATAAGTTGGAACAGTGTTTTCTGTTTGAGAGAAGAGCTTAATATGCAGGGTTTGTGTGTTAAACGTGTGAATAAAACAAAACACAACTCCGGGTATGTTTGTGATGAGATAACCTTATTATTGATCAGAAAAAGGCACAATATGGGCCCTTTAAGAGAAAACAGGCACCTCACCTTTAAACAATGTTCTAAATGTAGCCTCATCTGTCTGGAAGCTGTTTCAGTCAATTATTGTGCGAAACAATGGCCGTCTTAAAATGGAAATGAAAGAAAAATACATTAACTTTTTTTTTCTTCTTGTTGTTTTTGAACACAACACGCAAAGGAAAAGCTTTTCACATTATGTTGACGACGAGTGGCTATTTCGGTAATGCTCATGTTTAAGAGGAAGAATGATTCACAGCCTGGACACTTTTAGACACAGAGTAACAAGGTTAAAGCTGCTGTTTAAAGGTCCTATATTACACAAATCTGACTCTTGTGAGCTTTAAGTTGTGTTATAATATGAGAGTAACAAAAAAAAACATGAGAGTAACAAAAAATAAATAAATAAATAATAATAATAATACATAGTACTTGTATAGCGCTGTTCATGAAACTCAAAGACGCTTCACATAGATCCAAACACAAGCAAACACAAATGTATCGTTCTTTTGTTTTCCTCTTTAGGACTTATGGGGTTCAAATTTGTCATATGCCAGTTAGTAAAGTGCTGGAAAAGTTAAAGCCACAGCAGTGTGTATCTTTTTAACCAAAAAATAGACTAAATAGACTAGAAAACATGCGTCCTTAGTCTGAGCTTGCTTCTCCACAAACCTGACTCCTCCTGCTTGAAAATATGGAATGGAAATATTAGAGATTTGAGATAGCCTTTAAAGGAGCTGATCCATGTGATAATGTTACCTCTTCAAAAACAGACCTGGAGTTGTGTTTTGTTTCATTCACACGTTTAACCCTTTATTACACTGGTCTACAAATTTTTGGGCTCGATCTGCTTCCAAGATAAAAGTGGCTAAATCTCATTTATATTGATAAGATGAACTGAAAATCAATTGATAACTGTACTGGTTAGCTAATGTATTCAAGATATGTAATGATAATGTTAAAACATTAAAATTTATGTATTGGAATGTGCAGACAGGCTTTCAGATAAAACTGGTTGCTTGTAGACACACTGTACCTTCTGATAAACTACCATTTTTGCCTTATTTTGCATAAATTTCCGATTTTGGCCCAATATTATACCTTGAAAACTATAGCCAATCAGCACTTCTGACTTACTTTTTCTTTATTAACCTAAACCAAGAAACATTTCACTACTTTTGTTTCGGAAGCATTTTGCTTGTAGACCAGTGTTACTAGTCTGTCTAATTCTCCAAAGCTCAAAATACTCAGGTTTACAGATAATTTTTACCTTTAGTTCAGTAGAGATTGTGAATTCCAGGGCTGAAATCATCCCAATGATTCTAGTGAAGGTGTTTGGAGTTTAAAAACACAGTGGAGCATTTCCTGTATTGCTGCATGCGTGAATGAAACAAAACACAACTCCAGGTCTGTTTCTGAGGAGGTAACAACATTATCACATGGATCAGCTCCTTTAAATACTATCTCTAATATTTCCATTCCATATTTTCAAGCAGGAGGAGTTAGGTTTGTGGAGAAGCAGACTAAGGACACATGTTTTCTAGTCTGTTTAGTCTGTTTTTTGGTTTAAAAAGATACACACTGTGGCTTTAACTTTTCCAGGACTTTACTAACTGGAATATGACAAATTTGAACCCCATCTAAGTCCTAAAGAGGAAGATGAAAGAAAGATACTCTCATGTTTTAATGGGAAACTGCCTGAAGGAAGTGCTCGCAGTGTTCCCTATGCTTTAGTGCAAGTCTTATTAACGAGGTAATTATACAGTCATCACACTCTATGGCCCTCCTCTCTCTCTCTTCCTCTCCCCTCCTCTTTCTTCCTCTTCTCTTTCTGTCTCTCTTCTTCTCCCCTCCTCTTTCTTCCTCCTCTCTTTTTGTCTCTCTTCCTCACCCCACTCTTTCTGTCTCTCTTCTCTCACACACACTCTCTTTCTGTCTCTCTTATTCTCCCCTCCTCTCTTTCTGTCTCTCTTCCTTGCCCTCCTCTCTTTCTGTCTCTCATCCTCACCACTCCTCTCTCCCTCTCCCCTCCTCTCTTTCTGTCTCTATTTTTCTCCCCTCCTCTCTTCCTCTCCCCTCCTCTTTTCGGTCTCTCTTCCTCTCCCCACTCTTTCTGTCTCTCCATCACTCCTCCTCTCTTTCTGTCTCTCTTCCTCTCCCCTCCTCTTTGTCTCTCCCCTCCTCTCTTTCTGTCTCTCTTCTCTCCCCTCCTCTCTTCCTCTCCCTTCCTCTCTCTCTGTCTCTCTTCCTCTCCCCTCCTCTTTCTGACTCTCTTCCTCACCCCTCCTCCCTTTCTTTCTCTCTTCCTCTCCCCTCCTCTTTGTCTCTCCCCTCCTCTCTTTCTGTCTCTCTTCCTCTCCCCTCCTCTTTCTGACTCTCTTCCTCACCCCTCCTCCCTTTCTTTCTCTCTTCTTCTCCCCTCCTCTCTTTCTTCCTCCTCTCTTTCTGTCTCTCTTTTTCACCCCTCCTCTCTTTTTGTCTCTCTTCCTCACCCCACTCTTTCTTTCTCTCTTCCTCTCCCCACTCTTTCTGTCTCTTCATCACTCCTCCTCTCTTTCTGGCTCTCTTCCTCTCCCTCCTCTCGTCCTCTCCCCTCCTCTCTTTCTGTCTCTCTTCCCCTCTCTTCCTCTCTTTCTGTCTCTTCCTCTCCCCTCCTCTCTTTCTCTCTTCCTCACCCCTCTTCTCTTTCTGTCTCTCTTCCTCTCCCCTCCTCTCTTTCTTTCTCTCTTCCTCACCCCTCCTGTCTTTCTGTCTCTCTTCCTTTCCCCTCCTCTCTTCCTCTCCCCTCCTCTCTCTCTCTGTCTCTCTTCCTCTCCCCTCCTCTCTCTCGGTCTCTCTCTTCTCTCCTCTCTATCTTTATAAACTCCCCCAGCTCTTACACTTATCCTCTTCTGTTTTGTGATAAGAGTCCATCATTTTGAAGCACCCTTGACTGGTGAAGACACAGGTGCAGTTGGCCTATGTAATCTTAAAGAGGGGTATTAGGCAAAGTCAGTTTTTTGGAGCGCTCTGCCGTGTTATGATGCTGTTCCCTCCTCAAAAACATGCCTGAAGATGTTTTAAATGTCACCCATGCATGTTTGCGTATTTTGGCGATCTCTCCCAGGCCTTGTTTGACCTCTTCTTACGGTTAGCAGTGAGATTCTGTGCCGCGCTCACACCACAAACCTACGTCATCCCTGCTCCCACACCATTTCAGTTCTTTATAAATTCAAGTTTGACCTTTTTTATTAAGAAGAATATCCCCTTGAGAACAGAAGAACAAAACACAGATTTAAACACACTTATAAATCCGCACACACACACACAGCTCTTACATGCGACCTAACCACTCAACATAGTTTCATTAAGTAACTGATTTGTTTTGAATTAAAGAGTAGAGGGGAAAGTAAAATTAGAAACAATGACAGATAAAAGGGTGTTTCGAAACAAATGAAAAGAAGTTATAGGGCTTTATACTGAAAAGCAAATTTAACAAGTTCATTTTTAAGTCTTGGGACAGTAAAATTATATGAAAAGAAAAGAAAAGAAACACTGCTCTGGAAAAAAATAAGAGACAACTGCATTTTTTTTCTGAAATCAGCATCTCTACATGTATTACAGCCATTCCATTCCAGCGTCTGTTGAATTCCAACACAAACACAAAGCTGAGCTACTTCAGTTCTTGCACCAGGAGTGGAATAAAGTCACCCAAGAACAATGTGAAAGACTTGTGGAGAGCATGCCAAGACGCAATAAAAATAAGGGTTATTGCACCAAATATTGATTTCTGAACTCTTCTTAAGTGTAAACATTAGTATTATGTTGTTTTAAAATTAATTTGTTCTTGTTTCTTTGCATTGTTTGAGGTCTGAAAACATGTATCTTTTTTGTTATTTTGATCATTTGTCATTTTCTGCAAATAAATGCTATAAACGATACTATTTTTATTTGGAATTTGGGGGAAATGTTCTCAGTAGTTTATAGACTAAAATAAAAATGTTCCTTTTGCCCAAACACATACCTATAAGTAGTCAAATCAGAAAAACTGATAATTTTGCACTGGTGTCTTATTTTTTTTCCAGAGCTGTAGATGGGGTAATTAAAGTAGATGCATTGAAAAATGTACCAAAACTAATGATATAGTCTTCTGGCTGAGGGCTTAAACCAGGAAAGCTGTTCATACATCTCAGATAAACTAGAATTTTGATAAAGTACACTATATTGCCAAAAGTTTTCACTCACCCATCCAAATAACTGAAATCAGGTGTTCCAGTCACTTCCATGGCCACAGGTGTATAAAATCAAGCACCTCGGCCTGCAACCTGTTTCTACAAACATTTGTGAAAGAATGGGTCGCTTCTCAGTGAATTCCAGCAGGGTACTGTGGTAGGACGCCACCTGTGACCTACTTCAGTTTTCTAAGGTATGCTGGTAGTGCTTCAATAAGTTGGTCTTGTGCTGATCCAGAAAAAATAACATACCTACCTACCTACCTACCAACCATCCTTCCTTCCTTCCTGTCTTCCTTTCTTCCTTTTAGATGCAAATTGTGCACAGTGGACTTACTTTGAACTCAAGAGCTGCTCATGCAATATGTCTGCACTGGAGCAAGAAAATAAATGGCTGAAATACGTGTATAAATGTGAAGAGGGTAAAGCTGGGTAAAGCTAACAACAACTATCATGCTAACCGTGTACTTCCTGATCATCACACAATAAAACGGTTGCAATATTTTGAAGCTTTCTACCATGTTATAACGTGTTTTGTTAAACGTCATCCATGTATGTTTGGGTAGTTTAGCGATTAAAACCCTCTTTCCTGTAAGATTCTGTGCAGTAGCTTCATTAGCGGGATGATTAGCGGGATCCACGTTGATTGTGTCGTGTCGCGCTCTGAAGGGGGAGTGACTTAGAACAGGGAGCAAAGGAAGGGGAGTTATTTTCAGTGAATATAGCATTTTGAAAAGAATAAAACATTACATAGTGATCTAAATATGTTACCTGAGAGCAGTGAATACCCCATAGAAGTAAAATACCCCCTCTTTAA
Source organism: Paratrypauchen microcephalus (assembly GCA_036785185.1). Taxonomy (NCBI): domain Eukaryota; kingdom Metazoa; phylum Chordata; class Actinopteri; order Gobiiformes; family Gobiidae; genus Paratrypauchen; species Paratrypauchen microcephalus. The sequence continues at coordinate 5,444,675 of JAVJIX010000043.1, read as the reverse complement.
TATTTCATTTTTTTCATATAAGCTTATTTCTAAAAAATAAATCCTCATAAACAAACTTCCAAGCAGTAATCATAGTGTAGCTTTGGGCCCTTGACACATTGACCTTGTTTTTCCGAGTGCTTGGATACAGACCGAGAGAGAGTTTATGAGGCAACAGAGATTACTTTTGTAAACAAGTACAAAAACTGGAATTTACATAACTTCCTGATACAATATTCCATCACAGAGTTTGGCTTGGCACGTGTCCAGTTGGGGTCACCTCTATTTTCCGGGCTGGGACTGTAGCTTTTGGGATAGCGAGGCCAGTGTGGTGCTGTGTAATTCAAGGTCGATTCTTTGCTCTGTTGGATACTCCCAGCAGTTGTCCAGATTACCGTAATCTTATATTAAAAGGACAACAAAAGATTTTCGCATTTCTTTAAAATTATGACAGTAAGAGTTTAGTGTAAAAAAATGGGAAGTGGCTGTGGTTAATTGGGTTTACAGTGGCAGAGTGGTTGGCATCCGAAGACGATCAAGGTGTTCAAATTTAATAGTGTTATGTGAGGAAGGGCATCTGATGTAATACCTAGACTAGAAATATGATAATCGAAGGGGATCTCAAAGGTTTGATTTGTTGTTAACCTAATTTAACCTAACTTATTTCAGACCCTCTGTAACTTTCTGGTAAATGATCCCTTCCTGCTTGTTTCAATGAAAATCGTATTGCTTTGCCTGGAAATGTCCTTCAATATGGCATTAAACTTATCTATATCTAATTATCAGGCAGGTTTCCATGGACACAAGTAGATTAAAGGTGCGCTGTATGGTAGAGCCACAGGCTTATGTCCGTGAAAATGTTATGGAATGTTTCGGAGTATGACATTAAAAGTATTTACATGCAAACAAGCAACATCAGGCCGGCGTTACGGGGGAAGCTGGAGGAGGCGGGAGTTGATGGACATCTCGCTGCCTGGACCATCGACTACTTCACTGACCGTCCACAGTACGTGCGGCTGTGAGTCAGAGGTGGTAGTCTGCAGCACTGGGGCTCCCCAGGGAACTGTCCTCTCACCCTTCCTCTTCACCATCTACACCTCAGACTTCATCTACAACACAGACAGCTGCCATCTCCAGAAGTTCTGATGACTCTGGAGTACCGCTCGGTCATCAGTGACTTTGTGGACTGGTGTGGGCAAAACCACCTGTGCCTTAACACCAGTAAGACAAAGGAAATGATGATCGACTTCAGGAGAAGACCACTACCTCACTCACAGGTGAACATCCAGGGGCAGGACATAGAGACTGTGGACAGTTTCAAGTACATGGGTGTTCACCTCAACAATAAACTGGACTGGTCCCACAACACCGACGCCCTGTACAAGAAGGGCCAAAGTCGCCTCCACTTCCTGAGGAGACTGAGGTCCTTTGGAGTGTGCAGCCCCCTGCTCAATAATTTTTATGACTCTGTGGTGGCCTCTGCTCTCCTCTACGCTGTCGTCTGCTGGGCCCTGAGCAGCACAGAGTGACAGGAAGAGACTCAATAAGCTGGTCAGGAGGGCCAGCTCTGTCCTGGGCTGTCCTCTGGACTCTGTAGAGGAGGTGGCTGAGAGGAGGGTGTTGGCCAAATTCACGTCCATCATGGACGACACCTCTTTCCCTCTGCACCGGACTGTAGAGGAGCTGAGCAGCTCCTTCAGCAGCCGACTGAGGCACCCCCAGTGCAAGAAGGAGCGCTACCGCAGATCCTTCATCCCCACTGCCATCAGACTGTATAATTCTACTATATAATCCAAATGTGCAATATTTTTCCACACTTCCTCAGTTACTTTTTTTTATTATTACTGTATTTTTATTATTACTTGTTTTATTTTTTGCCTGCATGCACTTTCTTTTGCACTAAACTGCCTGGTGCTATTGTGGCAAGTGAATTTCTCCTATGTGAGATCAATAAAGTCTTATCTTACCTTATCTTAAGATACTAGAACTTAACAGAACTGAGGAATTAAAATACCTGAAAAAAAAAAAGATTAGGTTAATGCTATACTGTAGAACATTTCAGGCAAATTAAAATGTTACATAGTTATACACCCTGAAATATCAAAGCTGTGTCAAAAAATATTCACAAAATTCATTTTAAAAAATCCACCAGAAGTCCTCTTGTTCCTACAGAGTTTTCAATGCCAATGCAAACAGGCCTCCTCTCAGTATTTACAGCACCCATGGGTGACACCACACTTTGTCACCCTGCGTGTAAACACAGCTACGATCCATCCAGGGTGACGCGTGTAGATTTATCTGTTGGGTGCAGCTGAGGGAGGGTGTCAGATTCAATTTAAAGGTGAGATCTGAAAACAAACAGGATTTAGCCTAAACGTGCCATCTGGTGTATTCGCTGCTAATTGTCTGTTAAAAAGGTGTGGATTTTGTGTGGACTTTTGCCTGCTATGTCCAAGATCTGCACTGTAATAATCCTGGCTTTAAATGGACAGATTATTGTTGAAGTCACTATAATAATGGTCTAGTTCAAGCTAACTGTGGGCACTGCTCTGTCTGAAGCTTTGTTACTCAAATAAGACTTCAATCTGAGCTTTGTTTTCACACAATCTGCCCAGAAAGAACTGATTTAGTTGAAACTACAAAAGGTGAGATGATTTGTGCTTAACGAGTCTCTCACACATATGCTCTCACACAAGCTAGCTAAGCGTTAGACAACAGTTTTTTGGTTAGTCACTCACACCTTTTTGTTGAAAATCGAACTCCTAAACAGGACCATGAGCCATTGTATTGATCACAGGCTCCTAAAAATGTGCTCTTTATATCCATTTTGTATTGTTTTGTTAAGTTTTCAGACTGTCTTATAACAAGGGCTGTCAGTTTAACGCGTTAATTAGATTAATTACACAGCAAATTACCGCGTTATAAAAATGAACGCAATTAATTATGAGCGGCAATTCAATGCGTGCACATTTTAAATTGAACGGGAAGTTTATTTATAAAAAGAACAAAGACGGGACGATCAACAAGAACGCGGTGATTTGTATCTTTTGTCAAAAAGAATTTTCCGATCACCGAAGCTGCTCCAGCCTGACGGATCATTTTAACGATAAACACATCCGGACAAGTTCCATTGTTACCGGTGATAGTGCGAGCATGAGCGCACTTCAACAAACCAACAAACCACCAAACCAACAAACCAACAAATCACCAAACTACGCTCGCAAAATTTGGGAAACGAATGAGCAAATTGACAACAGAAAAACTGACGATCTTGATTGCAAAGTGGGTTGCCTCTCTCTCAATCTCTCACTCTCTCACAAGATTAAAATGTGACTAATTAGATGAATTGATTACAAATCCTGTAATTGATTTGATCATTTTTTAAGGGCCTGACAGCACTACTTATATCGTTTTTTGTAGTGTTTGCTAATGTGTGCTTTGTGTCACCATGGCAACTCGTAATCATTCTACCATTAGCGATACATGTAGAACAGCCCAGCGTGATGGCACTGCAAAGTATCAATAGGATAAACAGACTCTTGCTCTCCATCTGGGAGTATGACAGCACAGCTCATGTTATAGTGTTTCCTCCTCAAAAACATATCTGGAGTTTTGTTTCATTCACATGTTTGAGTAACCCTTTATTATTCGTCTGTCTACATCTCCAAAGCTCAAAATGCTCTGTTCCACCTTGTGATGTCACCTTCTTTTACCTTTTTGTTTAGCAGAGACTGGCAATTCCAGATCTGAAATTATCCAAATGATTCTAGTGAAGGTGTATAGAGTTTACAAAAGCATGTGTGAGTAAAACAAAACACAACTCCAGGTATGTTTGTGATGAGGATCAGAAAATCGAGGCCTTTTACTCTGTATTTCTAATCTTGATGTGTATTTTACTTGCTCAATATGTGATGTTTTTACTGTTATCTCTGATTGACTGAACCAAAATAATACCCAATAATACATTCTTCAGGCCAGTATTAGATTTGGGAAACATGTGGGAAACATGTTTAAAAAACATTCACTGCACACATTTGAACATGTCCAGGAGTGTTCAGATTTGAGAAACAAATATAAGAAGTCCAAAACAAATATAAAAAGTCTATGTATTTCAGAACTCGTGGAAGTCTAAACTACAGGGTTAACAAGTTCAGTTCTCTCCTGTGTACATTACAGTACCTTAAGATGCGTGAAGAGTCCCTCAGTCGTCCAGGTAGAATCCATGATAAAAGAAGAAATTCAATTTGTCAACTGGACAAAGTTTGTTTGGTCGAAAACTAGGGCTGTCAGTTTAACACGTTAATTAGATTAATTAATTACACTGCTAATTAACGCGTTATAAAAATTAACGCAATTAATTATGAGCGCAATTCAATGCGCGCGCATTTTAAATTTGGCGTGCTGGGCCTTTGAACGGCGAGTTTATTTATAAAAATGTGACGGAGCAGATCCGTTTCTGAGCCCCCTGTCCTGTCCCCGCGGAGAGCACGTGAAGACGCCGGGGAGAGCACGTGAAGACGCGCGTCCGTTTCCGTATCTGCTGCGCTCCGTGCGCTGAACCATTCAGCGCCTGGTGCCTCTTCAGACGGGGGTTTGTGAGATGGGGCTGCAGGTGGCTCTGACAGTACGAGGTCAGACACACCAGGCAGGACTTCACGGCTCTGAGCCTCGGCTCTGGGCACAGGTCACACCCCACCTCTCCTGGAGCAGAGGACTGGGGTTTGGAGCTCACAGTTTCTTCATCTTCAGGTTTATTACTGAACTGAGAGACCATCTCTGCCATAAAAGTATTGACTTTCATCTGAGGTCTTGAGCTGAAGTCCTGTTTCAATTACCATAACCTCTCCAGCGTGTTCTGCCGTGACTAAGGGTGCACACTTAAGAAGCATTAGTTTTGCCCATCCAAATCACGCTAAATACTAAATACTAAATACTCACCCCGCGGTGCCGCCGCCTCCTCCCTCCTCCTCCGTGCGATGGTCCGGACACATCCGCGCCGGTTGTCAGGTGAGCCATGAGTAATTAACACGGACAATTATTTGTATTCTCTGTATATTTGAAGCTGTGTATATTATTTATTGACGTTGCATGAAAGCTACTGTACGTGCTCACGTGCACCAGAAATATTCGCCATTTAATAGGCTAGTGGAATGGTGTAAATGAGCTTTCGAATGAATGTTACGTAATGTGGGAGGTGAATGGGGGTGAAAGAGTGAAGTGAAAAGACTGAGTGAGTGAAAGACTGAAAGACTTAAAGGCAAAGTAACGTTATTTTACAATCTGAGCCTTCTTTCGGTAATAAAACAAGTCGTTTGACTCACCCATATCACGTTCGTGTCATTTGGAGCTGTTTGAAGAAAGTTATGTTGTAGCGTAACCATTAGCATTTGTTTTCGGGGCATTACTTTGCGGTCTCCAAATAACACAAACTTTAGCACTTTTCAAATCATAGAAGCCCGATGTCTTAATGTAAGAAATCGTTTGAAGCAAAAGTGGCCTGTAATCCGAGATTTATCCATAGTTTTCAGCTTTGCGTTTCATGTTTGGGTCCCGGGAGCAGTCCGCGCATGCGCACTGGCGTCCTCATCTACTCGAAACTATGGCTAAATCTCGGATTACAGGCCACTTTTGCTTCAAACAATTTCTTACATTAAGACATCGGGCTTCTATGATTTGAAAAGTGCTAAAGTTTGTGTTATTTGGACACCGCAAAGTAATGCCCCGAGCATATGATACAGCACCATGTTAACGGATACGGGATCATTACTAGAACAGAACGGCTCAACATAAGTTCTGCGATACTGCTCCAATTGACAGAAAAATGCTATGGGTGAGTAAAACTACTTGTTTTATTGCCGAAAGAAGGCTCAGATTGTAAAAAAACGTTAATTTGCCTTTAAAGGGGAAATCTGCATTCTTTTCACTGTACCACTATAAATCACACGTTTGACACCTTTTTTGCACTGTGGGAAAGCACAATAAACCACCTAAAAAATATATTTTAAAAAATGCGATTAATTACATTAATTAATTACAAATCCTGTAATTAATTAGATTAATTTTTTTAATCGCCTGACAGCACTATCGAAAACGTTTCGCCGCTCATCCGAGAGGCTTCGTTAGTTCTGGTTAGAGTGCTCTTAAGACACTGCTTATATCTCGCTGCAGGGAGGAGCTGCAGTATAGTTTTCGACCAAACAAACTTTGTCCAGTTGACAAATTGAATTTATTCTTTTATCATTACAGTACCTTAAACACACATTATGTAACTTTTATGTAACCACATGCTTGTCTCCATGGTTGCTGCTTTGCCTGGAACAAAGCTTGTATCGATTCTATTTACGCTGTTATAGGTGTTTTTGTTGCTCAAAAATCTGACTTGCTTAATGATAACTTTTTTGTTTTGTTTTAAGACATGTTATAATGTTGTTACATTGTTAAAAACATACCTGGAGTTGTGTTTTGTTTCAGTCTCACAGGTTAAAAATGTTTTATTCACTTTTCATTTCATTCATTTTATTCATTTTATTATTCATTTGTCTACACCTCCAAAGCTCAAAATGTTCTGTTCCACCTCGTGATGTCCTGAAGCAGTAGTTTTCAAGATCTCCCTTTTACCTTTTGTTCAGTAGAGTTTGGCAAATCCAGGGCTGAAATGATCCAATTGATTCTAGTGAAGGTGTATTAGTTAGTTAGTTTAGCCTTTATTTGAAGGGACAATGTACAGAGACATTAAGTTCATAAAAACAGAGATGTTCTGCACCAGATTATAGCCTAATAGCTAATTTCCATCTGCAGTCCCTGATTTACATGGATTGTATGGATGAATGTATGGATTCAAAAACACAGTGGAGCACTTCCTGTATTACCACATGACATCACAAGGTGGAACAGTGTGTTTTCTGTTTGAGAGAAGCACTCAGCCTAAATAAGCAGGTATGTATGTGATGAGGAAACAACTTTATAACATCAGAAAATACTGTAATATGGACCCGTAGCCTTGTGTTACCACCATCCATGGAGGTACATAATGCCGTACCAGTGTTGTATAAAGTACTGGAAAATCAAACTCAAGTAAAAGTATAGGTACCCCTCCCAAAAATGACTTTGTTAAAAGTCGAAGTCACTGACTGAAATGTTACTTGAGTAAAAGTCTTAAAGTATCTGGAACTTCTTGTACTTAAGTATGACAAGTAATGTAAAAATAAATGTACTCAAGTAATGTAATTAAAAGTACAAGTATCTAGCAACGGCAGTCTGAAGCTAACACTTGCTTTGTTACTTAGATAGCACAAACACACAGCGCTTGTTTACATTTTTAAAAGTAGGCACATGTTAATGTTATTTTTTATCCTTTTGAACTTGTGTGCCCTTTCTCATTCATTACACTTAGCCTACAGCTATGCCTTCCCTTGAGCCGAAAAAGGTAGGTAGCCTGTTAGCTCCAACATCGTCAAATACATTTTGTGTAACCGAAACAATGTCACACAAAGTTAATTTCTACATGTTATGCTCAAGGTTTCACAATGGTGTCTAGAATGTCCATGCTGTGGTTACTGAAATTGGAATATAGACGCTAACAATTTCATTAATCTAGAACTTACCTCGATGTGTTTCTTGAGGTTGGACGGGGAGTTTCTGTAAGATAGGATTTCCATGTTTCTTGGAAGGCACAAGAGGCACTTCATTCGAATCCTTCATATCAGCGTAAGAGAACATTGTGTTTAAGTATGGCCAGGGATGCTCATCGTCAGGTCCCCCTTCATTTGTAGCCGACGTGGATGCTGTCTCCTCTTCCATCAGGGATGTTGATTGATTAAACTAGCTGCATGAAACCAACAGTTGTAGGCTGATTGTCATGCGCAAGTAGCGAACAAGCCCAGGCATGTCCTGACTTCCTTCAGTCAGTAGAGGTTTTTTTTGTAACGAGTAACTAAACGGCACATTGAAAATGTATCGGAGTAAAAGTATGCAATTAAATTCGGAAATGTAGTGAAGTAAAAGCAAAAGTAATCTTTTTTTTTAAACTCAAGTAAAGTACAAAGTCTCCCAAAATGTACTTAAGTACAGTAGTGAAGTATTATTACTTTGTTACTACACAACACTGTGCCGTACTGTGGAACATACAGGCAAAGCAATTCGATTTCACCATTCAACTTCAATAAGCCCTAACCCTTATCCAACATAGTATTTCATTTCTTTTTTTCTTTTATTTTTCGACAGTTTTTGCTTGTATTTCTTAACACTCCCCATCTCCATCCACCACACGCGCACAACTTGTATTCTGTACACAAGCTGACATGATTTCTCTGCTCACACGGGAGACAAAAAACTGTAGCACGCCTTGAATAAAAGGCCTTGAATACGCATCTGATTGAGTTAAAAATACTTTCTATGGGGTCTGTGTTCTGTCAAGATTATCAGCAGCTCCGAAACACTATTTGTTGAGGGGGTGAGAGACGAACTAGATAATAAAAACTGGAAAACGTACTAAAAAAAAACATATCCGGAGTGACTACAGCTTGTGTGGAGTTATATTTCATTGCACTGCTTAATATTACCACTAATAATACTAATATTACCACTACTACTACTACTTCTACTATTACTACTACTACTACTACTACTACTACTACTATTACTACTACTACAACTACTGCTATTACTACTACTATTAGTACTACTACTACTACTACGACTACTGCTATTACTACTACTATTACTACTACTACTACTACTGCTGCTATTACTTCTGCTATTACTACTGCTACTACTACAACTACTACTACTACTGCTATTACTACTGCTACTACAACTACTGCTATTACTACTACTATTACTACTACTGCTACTACTATTATTGCTATTACTACTACTATTACTACTACTATTACTACTACTACTACTACTACTACTACTGCTGCTATTACTTCTGCTATTACTACTGCTACTACTACTACTACTACTACTACTGCTATTACTACTGCTACTACGACTACTGCTATTACTACTACTATTACTACTACTGCTACTACTACTACGACTACTGCTATTACTACTACTATTACTATTACTGCTACTACTACTACTACTACGACTACTGCTATTACTACTACTATTACTACTACTACTACTACTGCTGCTGCTATTACTTCTGCTATTACTACTGCTACTACAACTACTGCTATTACTACTACTATTACTACTACTGCTGCTATTACTGCTATTACTACTGCTACTATGACTACTGCTATTACTACTGCTACTACAACTACTGCTATTACTACTACTATTACTACTACTGCTGCTATTACTGCTGCTACTACTACTGCTACTACGACTACTGCTATTACTACTACTATTACTACTACTACTGCTGCTGTTACTTCTGCTTTTACTATTACTACTACTACTGCTACTACTGCTGCTATTACTACTACAACTACTACTGCTAGTACTACTGCTATTACTACTACTACTGCTGCTATTACTACTACTACTTACTACTACACACATTTTATAAAAAGGTGTAGATTTTGTATATATTTCGCCTTGCAATATCTAAGAAATGATAGAAATGAAATGATCAGGTTCCTTTAAGTTGCACTGCGTAACTTTTTGGTTGGGCGTCCGTCACCTGCTTGTTTCTATGGAGATGTCATTGCTCTGCCTGGAATGTTCCACAGTATGACATTAAACAGCTCTACCTTACATTTATTCAATTACAGGTGGTTTCATAGCTCAAAAATACCTTGAAAAACTTCTGTGAGCGCTGTCACCTCTCCACAGATCTGACCTGTAACTTGGTCTGGTTTGGTCTCCGTGAAGATAGAAAGGTTTAATGTCATACTGTGAAACAACAACAAACAGGACCGTGAATGCTTGTACTGCACACACTAGATAGAAACAAGGAAAAAGGAAAAAAGTATAAACTAACACAATGAATAAATTAAAGCACAAAAATTAATAAATACATACAAATGACTAGAATCAGCAGTAGAAAAATACAGTAGAAAATAAAATCAATCAAAAACAGTCAAAGGATCTCACAAGCCAGTGCACTTCCAGCTCAAAATCCTCCTCTCACTCTTATATATTGAATCACATACAAGATCCACTCCATATGATTGCGTTCCCGACAGTTCCTATATGTGTACGTTATGGCCCCGGTCCAATTAGCCAATCAAAAAATGTTATAAAAGGACCACTCCAATCAAACAGAGTAGGAGGAGGTAAAAACACACTAGACTGTACAAAGATATTTATGGCCTGGTCGAGGTGATTTGTGGCGGACATTTTGGGGAGAGAAAGAGAGGAGGAGGTCAGGTTTGATTGGGTTTGATTGGATGCGAGTCAATCTTCGTAGTGTTTGAATATAAAACAGACACGTATGGTTAAAGGTCACATTGTGGTGTAGTCCGTACATTTGATTTGGCGGTGTTGCAATTCTTAAAGAGCCCATATTAGGCTATTTTCTATGTTATTATAATCAGGCTCGTCTTTCGTCCCTTCGTCTTACCCCTACCCCTTGGTTTTGCGCATTCATGTGAGGGCAAAGGGTGTCCCGATTCTAATTTTGATCAAGGGCTCGGGCCATGACCGAGGGCTACATACCTCTTGAAACAAAGTAAGCTCTCGACCAGACTTGGAACAAAGGGGTACGCCTACAAGCTCAGGCAGGTTTTGGGATCAGGATGGCAGCGTCACATCAACCAGACAAGGAGTCTCATAAATGTATTTTCAGCAGTTGTAATTATTGATTAACAGTTATAGAACACTTATGTTCTACGTTACTTTTAGTGAACTATTGTTACGGTTTTAATTGTAGTGATGTCTGTTTAGCCGACGTTATCGTTTTCATCAAACTTTCATGTATAAGCACGGTAGTTTTTTTGTTGAGCTGAGGTAGAAGAAGTGACTTTATTGATCTCACACAGGAGAAATTCTTCTCTGCATTTAAGCCATCCTGTTATTAGGAGCAGTGGGCAGCACATTACTGCGCCCGGGGACCATCTCCATGATCTTCTTGCTTCAGTTTGGTCAGGACTTCAGCTGGAGGATTTTACCTGGTGCATGTTTTGGGTTGGTGGGGGAAACCGGAGTGCCCGGAGGAAACCCACCCAGACACGGGGAGAACATGCAAACTCCACACAGAAAGGCTCGGGCGACCCGGGGATCGAACTCAGACCATGCATGCAAACTCCACACAGAACACACACGGAAAGGCCTGGGCGACCCGGGGTGACCTTCTTGCTGTGAAGCGTGAGTGCTAGCCACTCAGCCACCGGCACGTGCCGCCTACCGATAATCCCGATAATCCTGATAATCCTTGACATTTGTTTACGTTTGTTTCCGTCAACTGTTGTCGCCTCTGTAGATGTAGCAGCTCAGGTAGAGGCGAGGAATGATGATGCAAACGGTAATCGAGTGGTGTCCCATTTCTTAGAGGAACATTCGTACCTCGAGCCCTCTCAGCTCGGTATCGAGGGGCAAGACAAAGATGTAGATAAAGGAGTAGGGGAAGGGGTAAGACAGAGTAATGGGACGCAGCCTTAGAGGCCCGGGGCAAGAAGACCCACATGTGCCCCCTCTAATATAAATGAGGATAATTAAAGGTGCCCTGTGTTGCTTTTCTGATGGAGATTGTCCTACTGGAGATGGTCTGTCTGTCTCTGTCTCACATGTATTCAATTACAGTACTCAAACATGAACTCTTATTCTCCTCTCCATAGATCTGACTTGTACCTTGTTCTGTTGGCCTCATCTGCCTGTCTTCATTGCGATAGATATGTTTAAAGGTGCATTTCTGGTGGAGAGTCTGTCAAATGCTTTTCTCCACGGAGATATTATTTTGTCTGGAAAGTTTCACAGTATGGCATTAAACCTTTCTATCTTCATGGAGACCAAACTAGACCAAGTTACAGGTCAGATCTGCGGAGAGGCGACCCCACTCGCAGTCAGAATGCCTGTTTTATAGGTATTTTTTAGCTATAAAACCACTTGTCATTGAATAAATATAAAGTAGAGCTGTTTAATGTCATACTGTGGAACATTCCAGGCAAAGCAATGACATCTCCATGGAAACAAGGCAGTGACGGACCCCCAACCAAAAAGTTAGTGCACCTTTAATGCCATACGGAAGAACATTTAAGGCAAGAGACCCCCTACCAGAAAGATTTCAATACTGAGATGTCCATTTTACTCTATTTGTCATACGATTTTTCTACTATAGTTTGGAATTTTGAATCAAGTAATTTTCCCCAGTTTTTAAAATTTTGTGTTTTATTCTTTGTACTAAAAATATTTAAAATATGACATATCTGTGGGCAGCTTAATCTGTAATTTTCCGAACCAAATGAAATGATTCTATTACCTTTCCAATTTTCAGTTTTAATTTGCGTAAAACATTCCAAAAGTTCCACTGGTACACAAGCTTCTAAACGACAGCCGTGGCCCTCTCCATATCCTCCTCCTCTCTCTGTTCCACTTTTTAAAAAATATTACATTTCCAGTTTTTTCACCTGCTCAAGGCTTTTTCCATCAAACCGTAATCACATCCTAAAGTGCTAGCCAATCTCCTTGAAATTCCCTGATAATAAGATGAAATCGTCCATTACCAGATCTGAAAAACTAATCTTAATATCCTCTCGTAAAGGCCACTCCACCAGCGCATGTAATATTAGCCAAATACCAGCTCCCCTTTACGTCTCTCTCTCTCTGCCTGCTTTTTGGCCCAGTTCTGACTCCGTACATGGACTTTTTGACACCTGGTCTAATGATCGGGGAGTCTGTGGAGGAGGAAGGGCGCGGGCAGCAGGTGGTGAGTGTCCATTCTGATTTGTTCATCTTTAAAGAGGAGAAGAGCGGCAGAGGTGACGAGGTGAATTGGGAGACTGGCTAACAAACACACACGCTGTTTTGGGTGAGATTATCATAGTATTCACATTGCTTAGCATACTTTAGGACTGGATCCTATTTTTTCACATTTTGTAACATTAAAGCTGCACTATGTAACTTTTCCAGTATGGGATCTAGCCTGCTTGTCTCCATGGTGATGTGATTGTTGTTTTGCATGGAGTGTTATCAATATATCATTCAGTTTATCTATCCAGCATTTACTCAGTTACCGGTAAGGTTGGACAATCAATCAAATGAATTTTATTAATAAGTACAGTGAACCCTCGCTCTATCGCGGTTCACTTTTCGCGGCCTCGCTATACCGCAGATTTTTTTTTTCAATTTTTTTTTTTTTTCTTCAATTTTTTTTTTATAGTGTAACATTGTGTCCTGCGTCCTGATTGGCTAAGAGACTAGACCAGGACTAAATGTGGACTAAACCAGGTCTAGACCAGAACTAAACCAGGTCTAGACCAGGTCTAAACCTGGACTGGCCCTGGACTAAACCGGGACTAGACCAGAACTAAACCGGGACTAAACCAGGATTAAAGCGCTCTTTGCTGGTTTCGTGCGGCTGTTTTGTGGCTTGGGCTGAGAGCACGCGGTCCGGGCGCGGCGGTTCTATCTCGTGCTCACAGTTCTATCTCGTGCTGGTCACATTTCTCTGTCACGGATTTGTCCACGATGAGGGGTGCGATGAGGGGTTCACGTGTGAAGCTTCTCCAAGGGGTTGGTGCGTCCATGGACATGGCGGTGCTCCTCGCACGTCCGGCGGGGGCTTCCGGGGCCGTGTCTCCCCCCACGCGTCACTATTAATACATTTTGTTGAAAATCTACAAAAGTTTGAGTGTTTAAACAAGAGAAAAATGTGAGAAAATGTGTGTGTGTGTGTGTGTGTGTGTGTGTGTGTGTGTGTGTGTGTGTGTTTTTTTACCTTAAAACATGTCGAATAATTGTAAAACCGGGACTAGGCCAGGTCTAAACCGGGATTAAATCTTTGCCTTGTTTCATGCCGTTGCACGTGTCCGTCCCCCCGCTTCTATTAATACATTTTGATGAAAATCTACGAAAGTTTGAGTGTTTAAACAAGAGAGAAATTTGAGAAAATGTTAATACCAGTCTGAGAAAGGTGTATAATGTGTGTGGTGAGGCGTTTACAGCCTTAAAACATGTATAATAATTGTAAAATATAAAGTTGTCCTACTTCGCGAATTTCACTTATTGCGGGCTATTTCTGGAACCTAACCCCCGCGATAAACAAAGGATTACTGTATTTTTTAATTGTAAAATTGTAAAATCAAGGATTATTATGAAGCAGGTTTACTACTGACTTACTTGCAAAGCAGCAATTAAGTCAGTTCCATGACTTACTTAATAATAATAATTCATAGCATTTATATAGTGCCTTTCATGACACTCAAAGTGCTTTACAGTTCATTGTTCATTCACTCAACACTTGGTGGTGGTAAGCTACTTTCTGTAGCCACAGCTGCCCTGGGGCAGACAGACGGAAGCGAGGCTGCTAATCTCCAGAGGGCTCACGCACACACCACTTTCATACTAGGCAATGTGGGTGAAGTGTCTTGCCTAAGGACACAACAACAGTTTTTGCGACTGGAGCCCCACTGTCGCACCTGGAATTCCCAGTGGTCTCCCATCCAAGTAGTAACCAGGCACTGCCTTGCTTAGCTTCTGAGATCTGACGGGATCAGTCTTTGACAAGCAGGTATGGGCACAACTTCCAAGGCAATTTACAGTTTCTTATTGAAATAGGACATGGAGCTTCCCCTGTGTGAAATAGCAGTGCCTGCTAGTATGATCATCTTGATCTTGATCATCCTCTGTGTACCAAAAAAAAAAAATCATTATTATTATTATTGTTGTTGTTGTTGTTGTTTTTTAATTGGCCATATCTGCCTAATTACAGGTGTGTTTATTGCTTAAAAATATTCCATCTTTCAAATATTCCATCAAATATTCCATCTCTGCTATTCCATATATTTTTTGTTACCCTCTGTTTTATATTATATTTGATGAGTGAGCTACTGTACCCAAGCAATTTCCCTAGTGGATCAATAAACTTTGTCTAAGTCTAAAAATACCCTTATAAACATGCATTGGGCTCGCCTCTCCACAGATTTGACATGTATAATTTGTCCCTGTTGCGCCGTGTCCTTGTTTCGGTAGACGAGAGAGAAGACAGAAGCAGGTGGCAGACCCTCCACCAGAAAAATGACATATTTCACCTTTGAATATTGTAGAATACATGTCGTAAAAGGGTTTCAGCCTTGAGTAGTTCCTGCGCCCTTTGCTGAGAACACTGGAGATTTTTAACAATTGTTAAACAATTTTAAACAAGATAAAAACGTTGACTATAGTGCTGAAATTCAGCATCTATTTTTTAGCAACTTGGCCACATATGTTATAATAAAGAGAATATGAGCTCTACAGTGATCAGTCCAGTCAAGTGATATGCAGAATATGTTTGAAAAAAGAAACATTTCATAACATGATTTGAGCAGAATATTGAACTTTTGAAGATTAGTTTTTTGAATTTGCATCCACTGAAACAAGAGTTTTTCAAGGTCGGTAAATTTCCTAAGTGAAAAATGTCAGCTATTTGTGCTACTCAATTAAAACATCAAAAAGACTGCATTTTCGTACCATCTTAATATTTCTGAGGTTTTAATCTTGTGTTAAGGTCACAGTATTATTATAGGGAAAGGAAATCCGGAGAGATGACTTTGTGTTTTTCTTTTTAAATGTCACAAAAGTCCTGCAGAGTTCATTTTCAATATGTACTTTGAATAGTAGAGGAGGAGATGGGGACTGTTGTGCAATTACTAATTCTCTGCACATGGGACAGTTCGAATAGAGAATAAGTTTGCGTATAAAAGGTCCATATTACTCTATTTTCTGATCTGTGTTATCGTGTTGTTTCCTCATCACAAACACATTTCCACAATATGAGATGAAACGAGACAAGATTTTGACATTCTTTATAATAAATAAATTGTGCAATCCAGTTCCCAATTTTGGCTTCTGCATTTTTGATTGACTTTATTGAATATTTCTGCTGTCATTGTAGCAGTGTTTTTGGGGGCTACAGCTTCTCAAAAAATGTAACTCACCAGTGCTTAACTCAATTTTTTAAAATCCGATCCAAACGTCAAAACATGGGGAAAACAATCTCACGGCATCATTTTCAGCATGTGTGCACAGTCATGTGACAATTTTGTCTCGCAAGATCTTGTCCCATCCCGAAGCATTTGGATAATTTCACACCAGGAATTGCCGATCGCTACTAAACTGAAGGTAAATGGAACTGTTAGCTTGAAAACTACCGCTTCATGACATCACAAGGTGAAACAGAGCATTTTGAGCTTTGGAAATGCAGACAGACTAATAATAAAGACTTACGCAAACATGTGAATGAAACAAAACACAACTCCAGGTATGTTTTTGAGGAGGCAACAACATTAAAACACCAAAAAGCAACGACAGGGGCAGCCATGGAGATTTGCTATGAATGTTCTACATATACTCAACAAAAATATAAACGCAACACTTTTGTTTTTGCTCCCATTTTTCCTGAGATGGACCCAACGATCCAAAATTCACTCCAGATACACAACACTACCATTTCTCTCAAACATTGTTCACAAATCTGTCCAAATGTGTGACAGCGAGCACCTCTGCCCCGCCGAGACAATCCACCCCACCTCACAGGTGCGCCACATCAAGATGCCGATCCGACATCATGACCAGTGCACAGGTGCGCCCCAGACTGCCCACAATAAAAGGCCACCCCAAAATGTGCATTTTTTTTTTTTTTTTTTCTTTATTGGGGGTCTGGGGACTCAGAACCAGTCAGTATCTGGTGTGACCACCATTTGCCTCATGCAGTGCAACACATCTTCTTCGCATAGAGTTTATCAGATTGTCAATTGTGGCCTGTGGAATGTTGGTCCACTCCTCTTCAATGGCTGTGCGAAGTTGCTGAATATTAGTGGGAGCTGGTACACGCTGTCGTATACGCCGGTCAAGCACATCCCAAACATGCTCAATGGGTGACATGTCCGGTGAGTATTCTGGCCATGCAAGAACTGGGACATTCTCAGCTTCCAAGAATTGTGTACAGATCCTTGCAACATGGGGCCGTGCATTATCTTGCTGAAACATGAGGTGATGTTCATGGATGTATGGCACAACAATGGGCCTCAGGATCTCATCACGGTATCTCTGTGCATTCAAAATGCCATCAATAAAATGAACCTGTGTTCTTCGTCCATAACAGCCTTTGAAGAGGAGTGGACCAACATTCCACAGGCCACAATTGACAATCTGATAAACTCTATGCGAAGAAGATGTGTTGCACTGCATGAGGCAAATGGTGGTCACACCAGATACTGACTGGTTCTCAGTGCCCAGACCCCCAATAAAGCAACGGAAAAAAAAGCACATTTCAGGGTGGCCTTTTATTGTGAGCAGTCTGGGGCGCACCTGTGCACTGGTCATGATGTCGGATCGGCATCTTGATGTGGCGCACCTGTGAGGTGGGGTGGATTGTCTCGGCGGGGCAGAGGTGCTCGCTGTCACACATTTGGACAGATTTGTGAACAATGTTTGAGAGAAATGGTAGTGTTGTGTATCTGGAGTGAATTTTGGATCTTTGGGTCCATCTCAGGAAAAATGGGAGCAAAAACAAAAGTGTTGCGTTTATATTTTTGTTGAGTGTACTTACACCACAAGGCCAAGCTACAGGTCAGATCTGTGGAGAGGATGGATGTTTTTCAAGGTACTTCGTTCAGACACTCACAAAAACAAACAAACACAAAACTATAATTTAATAAATGCAAGATACAGCGCTGGAAAAAAATAAGAGACCACTGCATTTTTTTCTGAAATCAGCATCTCTACATGTATTACAGCCATTCCATTCCAGCGTCTGTTGAATTCCAACACAAACACAAAGCTGAGCTACTTCAGTTCTTGCACCAGGATTGGAATAAAGTCACCCAAGAACAATGTGAAAGACTTGTGGAGAGCATGCCAAGACGCATGAAAACTGTGATTAAAAATAAGGGTTATTGCACCAAATATTGATTTCTGAACTCTTCTTAAGTGTAAACAGTATTATGTTGTTTTAAAATGAATTTGATCTTGTTTCTTTGCATTGTTTGAGGTCTGAAAACATGTATCTTTTTTGTTATTTTGATCATTTGTCATTTCCTGCAAATAAATGCTCTAAACGATAATATTTGTATTTAGAATTTGGGGGAAATGTCAGTAGTTTATAGACTCAAACAAAAATGTTCCTTTTGCCCAAACACATACCTATAAGTAGTCAAATCATAAAAACTGGTAATTTTGCAGTGGTCTCTTATTTTTTTCCAGAGCTGTAGTTCAGAACTACTACTTTTAAAAACTCTACTGCTTCTGTTACTGCTATAACAATGTATTTTTTATGTATTATACAGCAGTCATTATTGTTGTTCTGCTAAATTCATAATAATATTCTTACTTCTGTTGTTCATACACCTAATGTGGCAACTACTGCTATAACTACGTGAACTACTGAAATGTTGAGACGAGATTTGCACCAAGAGTTGCTTAAAAATTAATTGAAATGTTAATTATTTGGGTTTTCTTTTGGGTTTTCACAGCCCTTTTACAAACCAAATATCGTTTTTTTATGTCCAGTCAATAAGCAGAATGAGCTCCTCACTTTGCGTTGCCAGATCTTACGACTAAAACCAGCCCTTAACGATACAGTCTGTTCAGTTACGTTACAGTATGAACAGGCATCATTTTAAGATTTAGTCCCCAAAATCGCTACGCGTGTTTTCAGTATTCTTAAGTCATTTCAGTTTTCTTGGTCCCTGACATTTTCCACTTAGTTCAGAACAGGTTGAGTGAATCCTCTGCACATTTTCCCTAAACGCTGTCTCTCTCAAACCACAAAAATCATTACCATTTACTTAATGTTAACGGCTTTTGACAAGACTTTAGTTACACACTTTAGTTGCAGACTTTAGTCAGTTATACACGCTTTGCAAATGTCAGGCTGCTCGTCTCCTTCTCTAATTAGAAGAATCATGTTAACATTAGAAGTTTTCACGTTATAATTATTGTAAAAAAGATATAAGTGTTTACAGGCACAGATCTCGATATAACGCCACATTAGTTCAGATTTGACATGAACCAAAAGACAAGTTACATTTTCTCTTAATTGTTTCATTATCTCATCTTTTATTTTTGAACAAAGAATTTTTTTCCACATTACTTTTCAGTCATATTTATTTAAAGGTCTTATACTACGCAAAATTGACTCGTGTGAGCTTTGCGTCATGTTGGAATGTTGCTACCTTCTAAAAACATGCCTGGAGTTGTGTTTTGTTTCATTCACACATATTTGAGTAATACTGTATTATTATTCTGTCTACATCTCCAAAACTCAAAATGCTCTGTTCCACCTTGTGATGTCATGAAGCTGTAGTTTTCAAGTTAACAGCTATCTTTTATCTTTAGTTCAGTAGAGATTGGCAATTCCAGTGCTGAAATCATCTAAATTATTCTAGTGAAGGTGTATGGAGTTTAAAAACACAATGGAGCACTTCCTGTATCACCACATGACATCACAAGGTGGAACAGAGTGTTTTTTATAACATGGTGGTTGATTTTGCTGAATACCCCCGCTTTAAAGAATCACACGTTACAGTGGTACCTCACCTTACGAAATTAATTTGTTCCAGAAGTGGTTTCGTAACGTGAATTTTTCGTAAGTTGAGTAGCTATTTCAATGGAAAAAGCCTGATTCGTTCTAAGGCCCCGTTCCAAGTTTTTTTTTTATAGTGTAGCATTTTTTTATAGTGTAACATTGTGTTCTGCGTCCTGATTGGCTAAAAGACTGTAGACCCAAGACTAAACATGGACTATACCCAGTAGTCGAGTTGTAAAATGAAACCAGGGGGGATGGTGAATTTTTTTTTTTTTTTATGTGACACACACACACACACACATATATATATATATATATATATATATATATTTTTTTTTTTTTTTTTTTCCAGCGGGGGGTGTGGGGGTCCTCCCCCAGAAAAATTTTGCAGTTCTTAGATGCAATTTCCTGCATTCTAGTCCATTTTAGGGTGACTTGCTAGACATGGCAAATCCTAAATCCCATGTGATTCATAGCTTGTATTCTCAGTTGCATGGCCTCCACAAGACAATACTATTTATCGGAAAGAAACAATAACCACTTAACTATGGACATCTAGAGATTATTATGTAAACAACAATGCAATAATACAATTGAGAAGACAAATTACTTCATACTCAAATCTTTTTGTAATTATTGTCTATTAAAACCTCAGCAAACATTTCTGAATCTTCTCATGTGAAGTAAAGTCCATTTTTATTTCAAATGCAAGAACAAATTTAAAAACAGCATCTTCCAAATGTATTAATATAAAACATAAATGTAAACTGAGATTTTTTTAACTTGAGGTAGCCAGACAGAAGAAAAAATAAGATAACTGTAGAAAGATGGACAGTCAAAAGTAAGTCTATGCAGATGAAGACAATACAGACAAATATATACAGAGGTAGGTAGATAGCTCCAGTTGCAGCATGTTGCTGCGGACTGTCAGCTGTAGAAAACAGCAGTGGTCAAGTCAAGTCAGTTTTATTTCTATAGCACATTTACAGACACAAATACAGATTAGCCTTGATCAGTGATGGATTGGGATTTAAAAAAAAAAACGCGGAAAAACTGCGGCTACTTCCCGATGCGCATTAACCTCCCGGAGAAGTGTGTGCGCGGACACGGTGCACCTGCTCCCACCTGGGGCTTCGAGTATGAGACCTCGGGACCACGTCCACGTAGGGTGACCACCGGCATGAAACAGGAAAGGAGGACACTTGTGTCCAAAAAGGAGGACAAAGGCCCTAAAGTGAGGACACCTAGTTTTTTTTTTTTGTTTTCCCTCGGGGAAAACAAAGAATGTGCGCTGAGAATGTGCACTGCTCGCACATTCTGCATTTCGGATGTCGCGCACAGGAATTCCAAGCATTACTAGTCGCAATAGAATAATATTTTGTCTTTAGGGAACAAGGAGCAGACCACCCGGCTCATTGAGCTGAGGCGGGACCTGTTCCATCTCGCAGATAGCCATGCGGTCCACGGACTGCACTCAGGGCTAAGCGAGTATGCACCGCCTCGACTGCAGACTGTGACCACGCTCCGAACCGTGCACTTTCTGAATTGGGAAACGGCGAACATCGCAGAGTAGCAAGTGTAAATAATGGGTGGGGATTTATGACGATTTATGCAATGAAAGGAGGACAAAACGTAAAAACGGAGGACACGTGACAGACGGCCGGACAGACAGCTCTAAAACCGGACTGTCCGGACGAAATCCGGACGAATGGTCACCCTACGTCCTCGGCTAACGACCGCGGCAATGCAAGATCTCCTTGCTGCAATAGCATTAGTCAAGGATTCCTCCGTTCAATAACGCAAATGTTCGCGTCGTTTAGATACTTCACTACCGAGCATCAACCGGTTTCATTTCAGCCTTTCAGTCTTGCTAGATAGAAAGTGTAAGATAGACTCCAAACTAGCATTCATTATTAGCTATGTGTTGTTATCGCTATGTCGGTCCACAAATTAAATTAGCTTACATTGGTTGTATGCTCATAAAAAGCATGACTGATGACTCTTGACTTACCTTCTGAATCGTTGTTCCTTGCTATCTTAAAACCGAAGTTCCTTAGGTCCAGCTGTCCACTCCGCTTGGCCATGATGCTGTTCCATTCATCTGGCGCGAGCAAAGTTATGAATAAAACTCCGCGCGGCACATGCGGCTCCCGCGCGCGCCGTCCCGACAGAACAGCCTCGCTCACAGTAACCTACTATCACATAGGTAAAAGCCCCCTAAATGTCGAATGGTAATTCTATTTCCAGTGTTATATAGAAGTCATTTTCCACATGCACTGATAAAATGCCACAAGGGATGGAACAAGGGATGATCGTTTTATAAGAGGGATGATTTTGACTACTTTTACCACCAGGGGGGATGCCATCCCCCCCATCCCCCCTCAACTCAAGTACTGACTATACCAGGTCTAAACAAGGTCTAAACCTGGACTGGACCAGGACTAAACCTGGACTAAACCAGGACTAGACCAGGTGGATTAAAGCGCCGCGTGCGGGTCTATTTCCTGGTTTCGTGCTAGCTCTGCTATTAGCAGCAGCACCGGTGTACCTCACGAGTCACGGCTGAGGCGAGCAGTGACTGCGTGCGTGAGGAAAAGGGGGAGGGAGGAGAAGTGTGCGCGTGGACCCATGTGTGATGCATGACCCGGCCGCGGGGCTGCGAGCACGAGACCCGTGCTCAAACCGTGTCTCCTCTAAACCAGGTCTAAACCAGGATTAAACCACCGCGTGTGGGTCTATTTACTGGTTTCGTGCTAGCTCTGCCGGTGTACCTCATGAGTCACGGCTGAGGCGAGCAGCGAGGAGGGGAGGGGATGTGCCTCCCCTCGGGACTGCATGCAGTCCGAGCGCATGAACGAACGCATGCAAGAGCCGCGGTGGTTTAATCCTGGTTTAGACCTGATCTAGACCTGGTTTAGACCTGGTCTAGAGGAGGCACGGTTTGAGCACGGGTCTCGTGTTCGCAGCCCCGCGCCGGGTCATGCTGCGCTATCACACACGTGTCCGTGCGCAGTCTTCTCCGTCCTCCCCCTTCCCCCCACGCTTTACTATTAATACATTTTGTTGAAAATCTATGAAAGTTTGAGTGTTTAAACGAGAGACAAATGTGAGAAAAGTTTAAATCCAGTCTGAGAAAAGCGTATAATGTGTGTGGCTGAGCGCGCATCTGAGCGTGCATATTTGAATTTTTAAGATTTCGCATTTCGTAACTTGAATTTTCTTTCGTATCTAGAGACCGTGAAGGCGTTTCGTAACTTGGAATTTTCGTTTGTTGGGTCTTTCGTAAGGTGAGGTACCACTGTATTTCTATTGCTAAAACCTCTCATCTGACTTGTAACTTGGCTGCTTGTCTCCATGGAGATACAGTTATTTAATGCCAAACTGTGGAACATTCCAGGCAATTCAGTAACATCTCCGTGGTGGTATACCTTCCACCAGAAAAGTTACATAGAGCACCTTTATTTAATGGCAAAAACCCTATGTAATGATTTAATGATTTTTTTCAAAATTTTATTTAATGCCATACTGTGGAACATTCGAGGCAAAGCAATATCATCTCCTTGGTAATATACCTTCCACCAGAACAGGGGTCGGCAAACCACGGCTCTGGAGCCGCATGCGGCTCTTTGACCCCTCTGATGTGGCTCAGTTTTTGAAAATAATTAATGAGTACAGTGGTCCCTTGTTTATCGCGGTGGTTACGTTCTAAAAATAACCCGCGATAAGCGAAATCCGTGAAGTCGTCAACTTTATATTTTACAATTATTCTCTATGTTTTAAGGCTGTAAACGCCTCACCACACACATTCTACACTTTTCTCAGACTGGCATTAACATTTTCTCACATTTCTCTCTTGTTTAAACACTCAAACTTTCATAAATTTTCAACAAAAAAGCACAGTATTATAGAATGAATCCAAAGATCCAAACCTGTTTTCAGGCCCTAAACATATCGCGTGTATCTCACAGTTCCTATGACCGAGCCTCTTCGTCCTGGCGCCGCTTCGCTGTTGCAGGTTATGTCGGGGAGAAAACTTGCAAACATACAGCACTCCAGAGTCACACTGCGATCGAACATTTATATAAATTTGGCAAACTGAATGCATTCTGTACTGTACAGGAAACACGGCACGGAGGAAAATGATGGGCAAATCAGCAAAGGTCTACAGTCCCTTAGCCAATCAGGATGCAGAACATAATGCGTTTTGATACACTATAAAAAAAAATTTGAATAAAAAAAATCCGCGAAACAGCGAGGCCACGAAAAGTGAACCGCGATATAGCGAGGGACCACTGTATACCTTCCACCAGAAAAGTTACATATAGCACCTTTATTTAACGGCAAAAACCCTGTGTAATGATTTGCATATTGTTTTAGTGTACTGGTTTTAAGTAAGATGCCTTTTCAAAATTTTACTTAGTGCCATACTGTAGCATCTCCTTGGTAATATACCTTCCACCAGAACCGCGTCTCCAGAGCCACATGCGGCTCTTTGATGCCTCTGATGCGGCTCAGTACAGTGGTCCCTCGTTTATCGCGGTGGTTACGTTCTAAAAATAACCCGCGATAGGCAAAATCCATAAAGTCGTCAGCTTTATATTTTACAATTATTCTACATGTTTTAAGGCTGTAAACGCCTCACCACACACATTCTACACTTTTCTTAGACTGGCATTAACATTTTGTCACATTTCTCTCTTGTTTAAACACTCAAACTTTTGTAGATTTTCAACAAAAAAAGCACACTATTATTACCTGGCCAGCCAAATGATATCTCTCTGTATTTCCTATACAGCGCGATACCATTTGGACACCCTCGCTCCACTCTCGCTCCTCCGGTTAAAAACGGACTCCGCGATTCTGATTCGTTCAAAGATGGTGACGTCAGTGCACCCGCCTTTGCCCGCAAAGTCACTCTTAGGCAGCGGAAGTTCCTCCTCAGTTTTGAATCAAGATGGCGCAATCTCTGATTGGTTCACTTAGCTGTCTGTCTACGCGCAACAGAAGCGCATTCTGGATCAAGCGTTACCAGACTCATCCGCTGTTACAGCGATGAGTCATGGATTCTTCCAGGCAAACACTATTATAGAATGAAACCAAAGTGTATTTCACGTGTATTTCAAAGTCCCTCTGACCGAGCCTCTTCGTCCTGGCGCCGCTCCACTGTTGGGGGTTTTGTCGGGGAGAAAACTTCAGAGTCACACTGCGATCAAACATTTATATAAATTTGGCAAACTGAACGCATTCTGTCCTGTACAGGAGACACGGAGGAGAATGACTGATGAACCGGCAAAGGTCTACAGTCCCTTAACCAATCAGGACGCAGAACACAATATGCATTGATACACTATAAAAAAATGGGAATAAAAAGATTCGCAAAACAGCAAGGCCGCGAAAAGTGAACCACGATATAGCGAGGGACCACTGTATTTAATTAAATTTTATTTTATTTTAGTTTGTTCATTTTCAAAATGTAATTCTATGGCACAAATGCAAAAAAAAAACAAAAAAAAACACCAAACTTTATATGCAGTGTTATTTCATTTTAAATTTCAAAAGGGTTTTGTGGCTCCCAGTGTTTTCTTTACTGTGTGAAACAGGTCCAAATGGCTCTTTGAGTGGTAAAGGTTGCCGACCCCTGCACCAGAAACATTAGAGCACCTTTAATTAATTACAAAAATACACAATCACTCATTCTCCATGCATATTGTTTTAGTGGACAGATTTTAAGTCAGATGCCCTTCCTGAGACAGACAGAATAAATAAAACAGCATGAAATAGCAGAACTTATTTCTGTCTCTGGAAGTATGCGTGCTTGTTTATTGAGTTGCCCCATTTTGCCTGTGTAATTTCCCTATCTATTTTTCCATCTGTGTTGACAGCTGGTCCACCTGATGAACTGCGCGTCTCTGCTGCATCCAAAATGGCCGACAGAGTAACCACAGACACGCTGCTAATAACCGAGATGGACACCGCAATTTCCCCAAGGTGAGTTTTCATGTGCGGAAATAAACCAGTGCATTATGGGGCCCGTTAAAGGAGCTGTAATATTACTGTTTAAAATGCTATCACTTTAACCTGGAAATCATAGACTGTCTCTATAAATGGACATAGCTAACCTGTTGGCCGCAGTGTTTCAGATAGGAAGTGAGCATGGGGGCGCTCCGGCTCCATCGACTCTGGCTCCAATTGACTTTACATTGAAAAACTGTCGCCCTTATCTCTGTAACTGCTGTTGTAAGCCTCGTCATTTTGGTCTTAAAATGTTCATATAAACCCGCTCTACATGATCCTGGGGGTTTTATTTCTCTATATTTTGTCTGAAAATAAATTCCTATTCCTAATGTGGAACTCTGGTGCAATTTGCTCCTATAACCGTCATCCTCATGAGCTTCATTTGACTGGGGCTGAACGCTATGGGTAACGTCACAGTCCCTTTGTCCACTTATTTATACAGTCTGTGCTGCAGATACAAACACATGCAAGTTTTTCTCATTCTCAGGCCTCAGGCGAAAGCTCAGAACCCCAAATAATGTACGCAAACATCTGCCTAATTTTTTAAATTATTCATGGTATTGCTGCCCCTCCTATGAGAAGGTTTGTTACGCTGACCTCTGAAAAAACAACTCGAGTCACTAGGGCGACCTCTAGAGGAGAGTGCAGCGCTCCAAAATGTAGGACTTCTTTTAGTAAAACTGCTTTCTCTTTTATTGCCATGAGTCAGTGGAATCGTTTGCCAAATGAGATTATAACATGTACAAGTTTTCAAACATTCACACATCAAACAAAGAAATGGCTAATATCAAAGCAAATTTGCCCTCATTAGTAATCAATATGTGTGTGAGGTTAGGACTGTTGAGTGTGTGTATGGATGTATAATGATGGAATTTTTTTTTTAATTTTTTTTTAATGTTTTAGAAATGGCATAGTGATGGTTGTAATTTTATCTGATATGTATGCACATATGTGATTATTCTTATAAGATAAGATAAGATAAGATAAGATATGCCTTTATTAGTCCCTCAGTGGGGAAATTCCATTGTTGTATGCACTGGTCTATCACCCATTTACAATCTCTGTCATAGTATATTTCATTAACATCAACCTGTCCCGGGACTACAGGTGGAAATTAGCATTTTTGCTATAACCTGGCACCTGCATCTTTCTTTTGTTTATTTCAAAGGTCAATGAAATGTTGTGCACTGTCCCTGTGCAAATAAATAAACCATACCATACCAACCATACCAGAATTCCCTCACTGAGTTGCAGAGGCTGCACTAGCACTTATTCATGATTGTGAATGTGGGCACTGGGGTTTAGGAAGTGACCATTCAGATCAGAGAGAAGCATTTTAGGTTTAAACACACTGGATTTCAGCTTTGGAACTGGCAACGCAAATGACTCATGTGAGGCTCATTCTGCTGTTAATTATGTGAATCATTCTGGATAATCACCCTTAAGAACCAAAACACCAACCTATAAATATATAAATGAGACATCACAGGAATGCTTGCAACATCTAGCATGCTAACACACACTTCCTGATTATCCGACAATAAAACTTTAGATTCAGACAATGCACAATGGACATTTTTGACCTTCAGAGCTGCTTATACCCAATGAATCCTGTTCAAATACTTCCAATCCAATATATTTGTAATTAGAAATAAAATCAAAGTCAGAGATAGATCAGAAATAAAACAGAAAAGTTACATACTGTGCCTTTAAATGTGGTATAATATAGTATGATATAGTCTTCCTTTTGTGCATGTTTAAGTAATGTTTAAGACACTTAAAGGACACTGACACTGCTGCTTAAATGACACTTAAAGGACACTGACACTGCTGCTTAAATTACACCATTTGAGGTTTATTACGCTAGACATTGTGTTTTTACCTATTTGTATTCTATACAAGTTTACCGTACTTTTTGCTACGGGTATATGTGATGTTTTAGTCATGGTGTTTATTGTCTTGTTTGTCAGATGTTTTATGTTCGCTGTGGGCCTAGGGGGCGCTGCAATTTCAAATACTTTGTGTGCAACTTGTACATATGGTTTTTAGTCTTAAAGGTCCCATGACATGGTTCTTCTTGATGCTTTTATATGGCTCCTTAATGGTTCCCTAATACTGTAAATGAATCCTTCTTCAAAATCAACACTCACTGCATGAGATATGACTCTGACAGTCTTCATGAGGCTAGATGTGTGTCTAAAATGCTTTATTGTGGGTGTTGCTACTTCACTGCAAATGAGAAGGACAGAGAGATTGGCTAAGGAGCGGGGGGCGGGTTTCCCCCGCTGCTCAGCGCAGCTCGGCTCCGCTCTGTCTGCTCTTCCGTGAGAGACAGATGAGAGACTTTGCAATGAAAAAAAGCATATTTACACAGAAAATAAAATTAAACCACTGGTATTTCAGAGGTCCAGAGGGTCGGGTAAGGGACTTACGAGCCTAGAAACACTCGGACATGCCTCCAGGCAAATAAAAAAACGCATTTCGCATTGCGTAGCGCATTCACAGTCCAAACTCTATGGGCGGGATATACAGGGACGCTGAGCGGAGACAGAGGGAGGGGCTGGAGCTGCATTTGCCGATCTGACGTCAAAAAGGTGCCTTGTCTGAACTCGCCCGTTTCAAAACTGGGTTTGTGTAACGCAGAAAAGGACCGCAAATGCTCAGTTTAGACATTTCGCAACTTTTAGCCATGGGGGGGGGGGGGGGGGGGGGGGCTAAACAGGGGAGGGGAGCTCACATTAACGTTCAAAAACCTCAGAAAGTGAAAATTTCATGCCATGGGACCTTTAATGCTTTTTTTCATTTAATGTTTGTCACCATGAGTCTATCGCAGAACTACATCATTTAAAGGTGCACTATGTCAATTTTTGGTTGGGGATTCGTCACCTGTTTGTTGCTATGGATATGTCATTGCTCTGCCTGGAAATTATTGAAGTACAGTTGTTTATACAGCTCAAAAATACCTAGAAAAACATTCAGTCTTGTTTGGTCTCCATATAGATAGAAAGGTTTAATGCCATATTGTGAAACATTCCAGACAAAGCAATGACATCTCCATGGAGACAAGCAGAAAGTCACACAATGCAGCTTTAAATGATTTAATTCCATACAGTCCGTTTTATAATTCGTTATAAATTAGCATGTTGACAAATTCTATGCTAACTCAGTACAGTATCAGTTTCTGTCACATGGTCCGAGAGGGGACCTGCCTAAACTAACACAAGGGCATCGTGGGAAATCTGAGCTGTTTTATGGAGACAGTGTTCATTCGGCCGCAGGGAAATCTCACCATCAAAACAGAAATACAGAACAGTTATAAGACCAACCGGCACTGACACTGAAGGAGCTTTAAAATAATGACAGAAAGAATTCATAGCAACCATTAGATTAAACTCGAGATGAGATTGAGATATTTATAGATGTTTAAAGCCAAAGGGGCTGTGGGTGACAGTGTGGCACCCAAAGGACCCCTCTCCAGATCTTATAGGTGGGCAGAAGATTATTTTATCAGTAACATCGTGAAAGTTAGACCATAAATATACCTCAAAAAAGCTGATTTTAAAAAGAAAATTGGGGAAAAACACGTCAACTTCCACATAAGGGTCGTGATATTTCTGTACGATCATGTCACATTTATCTTGTACTTAAAGGTGCACTATAACTTTTTGGTTGGGGGGTCCGTCACCTGCTTGTTTCTATGGAGATGTCATTGCTCTGCCTTAAATGTTCTACAGTATGACATTAAACAGATTTACCTTACATTTATTCAGCTACAAGAGGTTTTATAGCTCAAAAATACATTCTGACTGTGAGGGGGGTCGCCTCTCCACAGATCTGACCTGTAGCTTGGATTGGTTTGGTCTCCATGAAGATAGAAAGGTTTAATGCCATACTGTGAAACATTCCAGACAAAGCAATAACATCTCCAAAAACATTTGATGGGCGCTCCACCAGAAAAGTTAGACAATGCACAATTAAAAACATCAGCTAATACATGTTTTACAATATAGCAAATATTATTGCTGTTGGATTGATATAATATTGTCTGAATATTGTAATTGGAATATTACAAAATATATTGAAACACACTTTTTTTTCTCCAATCAGAAGTTGGAGTTGTATGATTTTTTGTTTTGTTTGTTTCAATTGCATGTTTTGCTCAATGGTGAAACCTGGAAAACCAAATCCACCCAAACACTAGGAGATCAAGAAACTCAATTTAGAATTTTGCTTTCATATACAAGTTCAATTTTTCATATCCCAACAAATGCTACAACAAATTCTACTAAGAGTATGTGCTTTGTGGCAAGGTAGAAATGGTAGAAATAGATTCAGAGGCTGTCACCAGGACACAGGATGTTTCAACTCCCACCTGGGACCATTTTTAAAGGTCCTGTATTGCACAAAATTTACTTTTGCGAGCTTTAAGCCATGTTCTAATGTTGTTACCTCTTCAAAAACATCCAAGCAGATCACAATATTACACTTTTATATGAGATACGAGTCCTACATTACGACTCTTGCGAACTTTAAAGGTGCATTCTGTCACTTTTCTAGTGTAGGGTCTGTCACAGTGTGGTATTAAAACTTTCTATCCTCATGGAGACCAAATCAGGCAAATTTGCAGGTCAGATCTGTGGAGAAGCAATCCCACTCACAGTCAGAATGCATTTTTCTAGGTATTTTAGAGATATAATTCCAACTAGAATTGAATAAATATAAGGTTGAGCTGTTTAATGTCATACTGTGGAACATTCCAGGCTGAGCAATGACATATCCAAAGGTGATGGACCCAACCAAAAGGTTTACAAGGTTAAGATATGTTATAATGCTGTTACCTCCTCACAAACATTGAGTCGTGTTTTGTTTCATTCACACATGTTTGAGTATTTTTTATGATTACTCTACATCCCCAAAGCTCAGAATGCTCTCTTCCACTTTATGATGTCATGTAGTGGTCGTTTTCATGTTAACAACTCTCTTTTTACCTTTAGTTCAGTAGAGATTGTCAATTTCAGGGCTGAAATCATCCAGATGATTCTAGTGAAGGTGTATGGAGTTTAAAAACACAGGAGTGCACTTTCTGTATTACCACATGACATCGCAAGATGGAACAGAGTGTTTTCTGTTTGAGAGGAGAACTCTGGGTATGTTTTTGATGAAGAAACATTATAACACAGGTCAGAAATACAGCTGGGCAAAGAGAATACGAACATTGTGATAACACTCGGTACAAAAAGAGCTGATTTTAAATGAAATTGGGAAAAATATGTTGTAAACTTCAAAAAAAGGGTATACAGTGATATTCTTTCAAAAACAGACTCCTAACTGCTTTTTTTTATTTAATTTAAGTCCATTTAGTTCACTTTGATCATCATTGATTCAAACATCTGAACAGAGACATCATTTGGAACATTCCTCATGGCTTCACACACTTCTTAGGCTCTTTCTCACTTGAAAACACTTGACAGAGTTTTTTTTTTTCCAAAACTGCAGCTTTGTTCTCACATGGTAAAAGCTCAAAATCTGTCACTTTAAACACGGAAAATGAAACACAACACGCAACCAATGCAACATCCTGCAATAGCGAGCATCTAAAATCAATTAACCGCGTGTGTCAGTCAGGGAGAAAGGCAGAGCGTCGACTGTATGAATAGGCCTGTAGAGACATCCTACATACAGTACCATATACATCAGTCTTAGCCCGGGTAACAAAACCTACTAAAAATGCATGCTTTGTGGGTTGTAAGTTATAAAAATCTCCCAGTAAGAAATCAAGCTGACATACCTGATTTTCAAACCAAAAAAGAAGGAATCAGTAACTCTGTAGCTCTAACCTCGGACTTCAGATTTGATAAAAGCAACAACATTAAAACATAGACCAGAAAATGGCGCAATATTTTTAATTTGATGGTATTGGACACTAGAATTTATACTACATTGAGTTATCCAATCCATTAGTGTCTCATAAACCTGAAAATGACTTCTAGATGGGAGTTGAAATGTTTTGATTTCACTTGTGTCCAGATGACTACCTTTGGATATTTTTCTACTTTGGACCTTGTAGTTGTCGTTCTCGTCTTCCTTCAGATTTGTGATTAATAAAAGTGTTAGTAATCGGATGCAGACAGCGCACAGTCGTCTGATTTTCTCTCAAAGTACTTGTACAGTATAGTCTGTGGCAGTGGTGGAACGTAAGAAAGTAAAAGTAGTAAAGTACTGTACGTAAGTATACATTTTAAAGGTGATACTTTTTTATTTTTACTTCACTACAACTGAGAGCAGGTATCCGTAGTTTCTACTCCACTATGTTTTTGAACAAGGCTGAAAAATAAATGTATTTTTTATTGTAGTGTGAGACCTGCTGAAAAGGCTGAGGGTTTATTTCAACATGTTCATAGTCTGGAGAAAATAAAAATACACAAATAAAAACAGCTATAGGAAAAAAAAAACTATCATCATTGTCTTTTTATTACAGACTCGGGGTATATTTAAAAATTACATTGTTTCTGCTGAAGCTTTATTAGTTCTGAAAATCTGCACGTTTACTCTTTTAGTACATTTTAAAACTTTTTATACTTTTACTTAAAGGTGTGTTGTGTAACTTTTCTGGTGGAGGGTCCGTCAAATACTTTTCTCCATGGAGATGTTATTGCCTTGCCTGGAATGTTTCACAGTATGGCATTAAACCTTTCTATCTTCATGGAAACCAAACCAGACCAAGTTACAGGTCAGATCTATGGAGAGGCGACCCTGCTCACAGTCAGAACACCTGCTTTTTGTTGTTGTTGTTGTTGTTTTTGCTATAAAACTATAAAATGTAATACATGTAAGGTAGAGCTGTTTAATGCCATGCTGTGGAACATTCTAAGCAGAGCAATGGCGTCTCCATAGAAACAAGCAGATGAAGTAACCCAATGCACCTTTAAGTAGATTTTTTTTGTGTTATACTTTTACTTAAAGGAAAAGTAACGTTTTTTACAATCTGAGCCTTATTTTGGTAATAAAACAAGTTGTTTTACTCATCCATAGCACTTTGGTGTCATATGGAGCACTTCCGGAGATGTTTTAGATTTGCGATCTCCATAATGTGAGTTCTCGGGGCACATGTTTGCGGTCTCCAAATAACACAAACTTTAGCACTTTTCAAATCATATAAGCTTGATGTCTTAGCCTACGATTTCGTTTGGTCAAAAGTGGCCTGTAATCTGAGATTTAGCCATAGTTTCGAGTAGATGAGGACGCCAGTGCGCATGTGCGGACTGTGTTCTCAGCTCCCGGGACCCAAACATGAAACGCAAAGCTGTAAACTATGGATAAATCTCGGATTAAAGGCCACTTTTGACTCAAATGAAATCGTAGACTAAGACATCGAGCTTCTATGATTTGAAAAGTGCTAAAGTTTGTGTTATTTGGAGCCCGCACGGGGCATATTACATGCTCGGGGAATATATTATATGCCCCGAGCTATGGCTAGAAGTCGCGCTAGGCTAACGCTAATCTAAAACATCTCCGGAAATTCTCCATATGACACCAAAGTGCTATGGGTGAGTAAAACAACTTGTTTTATTACCGAAATAAGGCTCAAATTGTAAAAAACGTTACTTTTCCTTTAAGTATTTTTTTCCTCATGTATCTGGACTTTTACTTGAGTAGCAAAAATGAATTCTTCTATGCTAAAAAAATAAAAATAAAATTGAATCATTTACAAAAAAAAAGTCAAATTGGACATCTCAATGACAAGCTACACAACTTTGAATCCTGTGTGTACCTTGTAAGCACAGCTGCATTCACTTCCATTGTTTAATATTTTCTACATGTTTCTATGCGTCGATGCCATGAATGTGACACAGATTTCCCCCGAGCTCGTCTGTGATTAAATGTTGTGCCTTTTCAAATTCATCTGGAACATTTTTAGTTTAGACATGGCCTTATAGCGCCTTCAATCTGCCATGTAATGAAACTAACAGCTCTTTGCGTATCTGATTTCTTATGTTGATGATTGGAAACGCTCACCAGAGACCTACAAATGTATTAAAAGTTATATTAGCGGCTCTGACCACTATCGGGTTAAGAGCCTTGATCACGTAAGCAATAACGGTAAATGACTCCATATTGATTTTTACATTAGGCTAGTGTTGCGTTTAGTATTCCTATAGCATTGACGCTAACTGCATGTAAACGTAAAGACATTTTAAGACTAATGGTAGGCTATTGCTATTTTGCATCATGCTGGGCGTGTTCTGCAAGTAGGTGTATTGGCGGATTGTTCACCAGTTAGCATGGAGACACAATGCACACATTATCGTACACGGCCAAAAAGAAAAAGGTTTTTAGATTGAATACTCAAGAAAAATACAAGATGGATTTTAAAAATACATTTTCAGGAATCTTTGATCATTACGAGCATTCATGGTCCTGGTCCCGGTCGGAGTTTGATTTTGAACAAAACGTTGAGAGTGACTACATGAAAAACTGCTATCTAGCTTTTATTTGAGAAGGACTTGTTTCCCAGCACAAATCAGCTCATCTGTTGGTGAGCCACTTTTTTATGATCAGATTGTGTTAAAACAAAAAAGGTCAGACTGAACTCTTAACGAAGCCTCAGACAGAGCAGTGCCTATAGTTAGCTTCACACCCCCAGGGAGTGTTGATGACGTCGGTTGCAAACTATTAACAGCTTCTCTTAAAGGAGCGTTACCTGATTTTTACTGTCTTCTAAATATGAAAATCAGAACTAGTTCATTTTAAGCAGTTTGCAGTGGCCCAAAGTTATTCCTCACTTCCATTATGTATTCAGAACGTCCTAATTATTCACCATGATGAGTTATAAGCGCTTTTCACTACTGTCAAGGCCAGAGTGGAGTTTTGCCATCACAGCTTGCTAAAGCGCACTTCCTGATTATCAGACAATAACGTGTTTCTGTATGAACTAAACTTTTTTATGTACTGGGGCAAGACAGACTTGACTGAATCATGGATAGAGCATTTAAACTAGCATAAAATCATTAAGTCAAAACAAAAACAGCTGGACTTACTTAGATTTTTTAAGCCAAAGTTTTGCTGTCAACCAGATTCAGCTTCTTCAGGGCTTGTGTAGGTGTCTGCTACTCCCACCAGATGTAGAGGCAGTCACCTACACAAGCCCTGAAGAAGCTGAATTTTCGTTTCTGTTTTCATTTTAGATATTTTATTTGGTTTTCAGATTGTCTGATGATGTTATACACTCAAAAAAATTATTTGTTGGGGGAACATTAAAAAATTATTAATAACACGTTATTTAGAAATTGTTGTGTTGAGTGACATAAATGTAAATATGCTGGGTCGACATAATGTGTTTGTGTTACTATGACTTAATTTCAAGGGGTAAATCCAACATAACTTTTAAAGGCTATTTCAGCTTAAAAAGGGTTAATCTAGCATAACTTTTACATGTTAGTTCAACATGTTTGATTTAAGTGTGAGTGACCCAATTCAGTGGGGTAGGTACAACTATATTTAAAATGATACACTGAACAAAACAATTTCTTGCTAAATTAGTGTGTTATAATTGGATGGAAATATTTCCCATAATTTTTTTATGTTCCCCCAACAAATGATTTTTTTGAGTGTCCAACACAACTAATTAATCGTGCTGATCAGACAAGACTCACGTCAGTCATATGAAAATCAATAGTAATAATGCAATAAAAGTAAATTCTGATATCAGACAATTTCTTCAAACAATTTAAACTAGGGCTGGGAATATTAACGCGTTAATCGCGATTAGATTAATGTAAGTTATGATCGCGAACAATTTTTTTAATCGCGATCAGAGTTTGCCAGCATTTTCCGCAATTCTACCATCCATAGTACTTCCGGCGCCGGCGCGAGCTGGCTGCCCGTCACAACGCTCCTGCACTTTCCTAACTTTTTGCCTTAAACTGCCCCACTTTTGTAAATATTTTTTATCAACACTGTACGTAAGCTTGGGCCGCACACGACGCTGCACTTTTTCTGCACTTTTGGTGGATTATTTACCTGTCTCGGCTTAAGATGTGTAAGGGACCCCGTCCCCCGCTCGTCTACACAAAGGATCAGCTGATGGCGATGCGCAGCGCTGTTGTGTTCCCCCGAGACAGGCATGTTATCCCTGACGAGATCCTGCGGACGACACGCCGTGGACGCCGCGCGGGACGTAAACTCCGGGAAAAGAAGAAACGCTACAGACCCGTTCTTCCCTCTGTCATCACGGGGAATGTGCGCTCCCTCGCCAACAAGACGGACGAGCTCGCGGCGCTCGTTAGATTTCAGCAGGAGTACAGGGATGCTAGCGTCATTGTTTTTAGGGAGACATGGCTAACACCGCAAATCCCGGACTCTACCGTCACTGTGGACAACTTTCATCTGCTGCGCGCAGACAGGACGGAGGAGAGCGGGAAGAAGGGAGGAGGACTAGTGCTGTTTCTGAACGAGAAATGGTGTACACCTGGACACTGTACAGTGAAGGAGCAGATGTGTAACAAAGACATTGAACTGTTCGCTGTCGGCATGAGGCCCGGTTACCTGCCCCGTGAGTTCTCTTATATGCAGCTCATTTGGTTGTATTAATTAAACTCATTGTCGGTTAAACGCGCTATTTTGAGTTTGCTAGTATTTTGTTCCTTCTACGCATCCGTAGGCAGCTCGAGCGGGCTTCAATTATTTATTTACAATTTCTCAAAGTAAGCACTATTACTGGTTCATTGTTACTTTTTCCTTTCTCTGCACTTTTTTTAAATAAAAAAAATGGTGAGAAATACTTTGCATTGTGAGTTTAACTTTAGATTCGAACGATCTTACTGCAAGATATCAATTTTAAACATGCAAAATAAATCACGATTAATCGCGATTAACTATGAAATTTCTGAGATTAGTTGCGATCAAGAAAATTAATCGTTTGACAGCCCTAATTTAAACATTTTCACAAATCGATCGGGTTTTTTCTAAGGCACTGTCCAAATCAATACGAATATCTCTGTGGTTATGTATGCTGAAAACGAACCAGTACCAGCTATGAAGAGAGCAGGAAAATCACTTTTAAATGCTCCCAGAGAGTAGGCAGTGTAGAGGTTTGAAATCTTGATATGCGATGGCTTACACTAAAAACTCTTACTGTACTCTAATCCATTTAGAGCAGGGGTCTTCAACGTTTTTCAGGCCAGGGACCCCCAAACAGATGGCGAACTGGGCCAGGGACCCCCTACTATATATACGGCATAGCATGATGCGTTTGGCTTTATTTCTCCATTCGCCATGTACGCATTAATGTGCATTTTAAGACATCAAAGAGGGTGGAGGGACAAGGGAGAAATTGATTGGGGAAAAATGAAAAAATATATTGTTTTTAAAAATATTAAAATATAAAATTATATTATTTTAAAGTGAAATCAAAAGATTTCGCGACCCCCCTGCAGTACCTCCGCGACCCCCCTGTTGAAGACCTCTGATTTAGAGTATCCATTAGGCTAGCAGCAACAAAAAATCCACTTCAGAATGTTGTTGAAATAAAAGATGTTTATTCCTTTGTTTCAGATTTACAAAATAAAATATGAGCCAAATAAGAAACTTATTCTAGTTGCTAATAAAATAAAACATTCCCAATGAAACAGAAGTTCCCAGGGCTCTCAAAATCTGAATAACCTCGTGGGGTACATATTTCAACAAATACATTCATGTCAATCAAATTTCTAGCCTATTTAAAGTTAATCATCTTCTCATCTATTTGATCAAGATTAAATGTATACATTTTGTACTTAGTCAAAGACCAGTATTCAATTCATAAACCAATTTCAGCTAGGGTGAATTTGTGAGGGCACATTATCTGCAACAGAACATTTCAATGTTGTTTCTAAAAAGAATAAAAATACACTGATATAGATACCTCCATATATGCTTGAAGGAATTCAACCACAGCAGGATGTGCCACACTGGTTGTCCTTGAAATGGAGCCTCAACAGCACGTACATCACTCTAAACATGTATACAAACATAATTAAGTTAGGCATGGACATGTTCATAGCAACACTTAGATTCATACATTTACTGGTTTACATGTGCAAAAGGAGATAAACGCAATCGTTTATATCCAACATAAGAGGTGCCCACCTTTGTAAATGTGTCCCATGCTTGACAATATCTAATACCACTACTACCTACTACAATCACACTTGATTGATATATGTCATGTGTGGGCATCAGTCACACGGGTGTGTGTAGTCAACATCACACACACATCTGGTTAACAGTGTGGGGTACATATTAGCTTTATTTAAGTGTGTTTTTATTCCTATTGTTGAAGCATGTACCCCACGAGGTAATCAATTAATTTGAGTTTTTTCATATAATGATCCTTTTCTTTAGCATCCAACTTATCTCTATACAACTGGTCAACTGTATAAGAAGTTTTGGATTCCGATGGGGAAGGTTTATCGCGAAATTTAGATTTTTTTTTCTGCATGGTTGCTGTGTAAACACATTTAATTTTGAGCACGCACGTGTTTTGTAACCCAACGTAACTCATAGAAGTAACTCCACTTCGTCGTTGTTTTTTTAAAATGCAGGTTTTTTTAAAATGCAGGTTTTTTTCAACCCGCGTTAAAAAAACATCCAGGAGCGTTGTCGTGTGGACATAGCTTAAGGCTACACTACTGCCACCTTCTGTTCTGGAGATGTACACGCGATTTGCTATCTATCCCCAAAAGCATTAGGTTCTGTCAGCATGACTGAATTTAGCAAATGTTAAGTTATTGCACATCATGCTAAAATAGCATAACTTAATGATGTTCAACCACAAAACATGCTTATATATGGTAGAAGCTACATTTTACACTTGATTAATATAGCAGACATACAATCCGTTTTTTGTTTTTTTTTGAGTGTACTCCCAGGTGGGGTTAGGGTTACCTTGTGCTTTACCATGAAATATTTGAAAGGTAAATTCTCATTATAATTATATAAGTGTATATGTACAAATCAAGATAAAATAGAAAAATAAGTAATAAAAATATAAAATCACAGCTATATACAAAGACAACAAAGACAGTAAAACAATGATTTGATGATTGACAGGACATAAGGATGTTCGTTACTTAAGATTGAGTTGGTGTACAGTTGTAGGGAGTATAATCTGTTACATACAGATGAGTTCTTGTACAGTTGTATGGAGTATAGTATGAACGTAGTCCTGTATCTCTCACTGTTTGAGCAGAGCTGTAAGAGCCTGTTGCAGAATGAGCTCCTCTGTCCCTCTATGGTCTGGTGCAGTGGGTGAGAAGGAGTGTCCATGATGGAGAGCAGTTTGTCCAGTGTCCTCCTGTCCCTCACTGTGTCAAATGTCTCCAGCTCACAGCCGATCATGTGACCAGCTTTACCGATCAGTTTGTCAATCTGCCCAATGTCCCTTTTACTGGTGCTGCTCCCCCAGCAGACCACAGTGAAGTACAGGGCGCTGGCAACCACAGACTGGTAGAAGATCTCCAGTATGTGCGTGCTGCACACATTGAAAGACCTGAGCTTTCTCAGGAAGTAGAGTCTGCTCAGACAGCATTACTGCTGTCCAGCCTGTTGTTCACATGTACACCAAGGTACTTGTAGCAGTCCACCATCTCCACATCATGACCCTGGATGGTAATGGGCTCCACTGGTGTCCTCTTCCTCCTGAAGTCAATCACCACTTCCTTGGTCTTGTCCAAGTTCAAGAGCAGATGGTTTGCCTGGGACCACTCCACTCCAGCTCCTGTCCATCCCTGATACACCTTACCACCGCAGAGTCATCAGAGAACTTCTGCAGATGGCAGGACCCGGAGCTGTACTGGAAATCAGAGGTATACAGAGTGAACAGGAACAGAGACAGGACTGTGCCCTAGGGGGCTCCTACATTACTGACCACCGTGTCAAACAGGGTGGTCCCCAGTTGCATGTATTGAGGCCTGCCTGACAGGTCATCAGACACCCATCCTGAGTAGCTTCTCACTTATCAGAAAAGGCTGGATTGTGTGGCACTGGAGAAATCGAAGAACAATATCCTCACAGAGCCCTTAACACTATCCAGGTGAGAGTGAGCCTGCTGCAGAAGATAGATTAAAGCATCATCCGCACAATGTGGGCCTGGTAGGCAAATTGTAGAGGGTCCAGGGATGGTGTCACCAGGGGTTTAAGCTGAGCCAGAACATGTCTCTCAAACACATTCATGACATGAGACATTAAAGCAACTGGTCTGAAGTCATTGAATCCAGATGGGATAGGCTTCTTGAGCACTGGCACAATGCAGGAGGTCATCCATAGCACCAGTATCCTTTCAAGCTTCAGGCTCAGTGTGAAGAGAAAGTGCAGGATCCCAGTGAGCTGAGCTATACTTGTCCTCACACAACACATGCTAACATGCTAAAATACATAAAACTACATATAGTAAAATTTAAAATCATCTTATTTTATATGTAAAAACAGATATGGACCCGGATTAAACAAGGACTAGAACAGGACTAGGACAGGACCCAGACTTCATGAGGACTAAACAGGGCTCAAACCAAGGGTGAAGGAAAACATTATTATCCCTCTTGTTTATTTGTAATGTGTTGGTGAAAAGAGTTCTCCATTCAGCACATTTCGCATTTCATTGAGTGTTATATTTTTAGATATTTTCATATTTATTTGTTGACAAAATTAAGATTGGCTGCAGTACAAATTTCTGTTCGGTTTGACCAAATTTGAAGGCTGATCTACCGTTCTCCAAAATAGCCCGAAAACTGTTTTGTGTTTTGTATTCATTTCACAATATGAAGCCAAAAGTACATCTCCCCTTCGAGAAATGGTACCTTTACAAGGTACCATTTGTTGTAGTGAAATTGCAGTGAAGTGGCTATTTACGCTGCCCAAGTATTGAAAGCATGAAGGGCCCATTCATGCCCGATACAACGCCAATGTGAGGCAATACACACACACAGCTACTGACAGAGGAGGTGCTTTTGAGAAGAAGAATGAAACCGTGCGGAGTTTGATGTGTGCTCATTGTGAACATGGTTTCGATTGAGCTTTGAAGAGGAAAACAAAATGGCTGTCTAAGCGCTGCAGGCATAAAGCGGTGCATTTTGGATAATGTAATTTTTTGTTTTCCTTGAAGATAAGGACAGTTTGGTTTCGAGTATTATTAAAGGCAACAAGAGGCACTAATGTTCAGGTTTTGATTGCCATATAAATACAAATAAATGAAGATTTTATTGATACTTTGTCGCTGATGTCGTCCAGGGGGTGTGATGCTAACCGTAGCCTCTGCTCTGTCTGAGGCTTTGTGCTTTATTTTAAAGATCCCATGACATGGTACTTCTTGATGCTTTTATATGGCTCCTTAATGGTTCCCTAATACTGTAAATGAATCCTTCTTCAAAATCAACACTCAGCTGAGAAAGAGTAATTTTTCTCACTCTGAACACTCTATAATGGGCGTTGTTGCTTGAATGTAAATGAGGAGAAAAGAGCTGGCCAATAGTAGAGGGTGGGGGCGTGGCCAAACACTCCGCTCTCCGCTGTAGCTCACAGCTGATCCATTTCCTTGTTTTTGCACGGGGGGAGAGATTTGAAGCGTTCCATTGAAAAATAAACACATTTCCACATAAAATAAAATTAAACCACTGCTGTTCAAAGGTCCAGAGGCTCAGATAAAGGACTTCCGAGCCTAGAAACACTCGGACGTGCCTCCAGGCAAATAAAAAAACGCATTTCGCATTGCCTAGCGCATTCGCAGTCCAAACTCTCTGGGCGTGATTTACAGAGACGCTGAGTACAGACATACGGGGGTGGAACTGCATTTGCATTTCTTTTTTCGATCTGACGTCAATAAGGTGCCTTGTTCAAACTCGCCCGTTTGAGCTCCGATTTTTTGTAACGCAGAAAAGTATCGCAAATGCTCAGTTTAGACATTTCGCAACTTTTAACCATGGGGGGGGCTAAACAGGGTAGGGGAGCTCACATTAATGTTCAAAAACCTCAGAAAGTGAAAATTTCATGCCATGGGACCTTTAACACAATTTGACAATATTATAGCCAAAGGAACCACATTCCCATGGAAGCAAGCAGATTAAGAGTCAGGGTTATGGAGATTTAAATTCGCTCATAGTAAGGACGTGCGTTTATCTAACTTTTTCTATAAACATTGATTTAAAAAAAAACTTCATGAAGGCCCTTTGACAGAAATTTGGGGGGCCAGGCCATGGCGCCTCACACATGTGATATAAATTAAACAGGATGAAGGTCTAATTCTGGTGGAACAGCGCATTTTGAGCTTTGGAGATGTTAACAGGATAATAAACCAGGATTACTCAAACATGTGTGAATGAAACAAGTATGTTTTTGAGGAGGTAACA
Source organism: Paratrypauchen microcephalus (assembly GCA_036785185.1). Taxonomy (NCBI): domain Eukaryota; kingdom Metazoa; phylum Chordata; class Actinopteri; order Gobiiformes; family Gobiidae; genus Paratrypauchen; species Paratrypauchen microcephalus. The sequence goes on along the minus strand of JAVJIX010000043.1, from coordinate 5,402,684 downwards.
GCATTATAACATATTTCCAACTTGTAAACTTTTTGGTTGGGTCCATCGCCCTTGGATATTGTCATTTCTCAGCCTGGAATGTTCCGCCGTATGACATTAAAGAACTCTACCTTACATTTACTCAAGTATAGTTGACTTTATATCTACAAAATACCTAGAAAAACAGGCATTCTGACTGTCCACAGATCTGACCTGTAAATTTGCCTGGTTTGGTCTCCATAAAGATAGAAAGTTTTAATACCATACTGTGAAACATTCAAAGCACACAAAAAAAAAAAGCATTTGACGGACCTACACCAGAAAACTTACAGAATTCACCTTTAAAGTTCACAAGAGTCAATTCTGCGTAATGTAGGACCTTTAAGTACACTCACATCTCATATAAAAGTGTAATATTGTGATCTGCTTGGATGGAAATGAAACCAGTGGGTCAGTTTGTAGTCTGCAGATCAAGTCATTAAATTGTCTTTTGCTTTGTGTGTGCAATCGCTAAGAGGAGCTCCATTTTATAGTCTGGCGATATCACTGAAGAGGTGCCCCCGTCCGATAATTACTTGGAGTAAATTCTCCTCACAGCTGGAGAGAAAAGAGGTGAAAAACTGTAAGAGGAAAGTGTTTGAAGAGGAGCACCTGAGCCCTGAGTCTATGGGCACAGAGACAGCAGGCTGGCACAGCTGGTGAATTATGTTTGTTTGGACCAGAGAATAAAAGGCAACTATAATATCTCAAAATCAAGAATGTGGATATTGCTAACTATAACAGATTTGTTTGTGTTTTATTAACTTTTCTGGAAGAGCGTAGCTGTTTGTCGCTGTGGAGATGTTATTGCTCTGCTTGGAATGTTCCACAGTATGGCATGTAGGCTACTCATTTCACATTTTAACATCATTATATTTAAAGGTCCTATATTACGCAAAATTGACTCTTGTGAGCTTTTAGCCATGTTATAATGCTGTTACCTCGTCAAAAATATAGCTGAAGTTGTGTTTTGTTTCATTCACACATGTTTGACTGATCCTTTATTATTCTGTCTGTCTCTAAAGCTCAAAATTCTCTGTTCAACCTTGTGATGTCATGAAGCCATAATTTTCAAGTTAACAATGTTTTTTTACCTTTAGTTCAGTAGAGATTGGTGATTCCAGGGCTGATGATTCTCGTGAAGGTGTATGGAGTTTAAAAACACGGTGGAGCACTTCCTGTGTCTATATTATCACATGACATCACAAGGTGGAACAGAGTGTTTTTTGTTGGAGAAGCCTAAATATGCAGATGTTTGTGTGAATGAAACAAAACACAACTCCAGGCATGTTTGTGATGAGGAAACATTATAACATTGATCACATAATGTATAAAATGTAAAATCTGTATATTTTTTATGCTTTATTAATTTTGGTGAAGTTTAAAATTACTTCCTGGTTGTTACCTGGCAACCACACTGTTGCCAAAACCCGTCGGCATCACGCAATACTTATGATTACACTAATAAAGATAATTGAAGGTTTAAACTGTCACAAAAATGCCTTCCTTGCGGCTAAATTCCTTCCTTAATTTTGGATGGAATTTTCCGTGTTGATGACTATAATTTATAATTTCAGAACTCAGGCCTAGTTCCTGTTTTTTGTACTTTTCTTTCCACATTTTTCCCCACAAACAGACACTTGACTGATGTAAATATTAATCATAGTTTTACCACAGCTACACAGCATTCCACCAAATAATTAGAAAAAACATGAAAACCTCTTATAAAGTACTTACCGTAACTTTTCTTATTTTTATTCATTTGTTTGTAGTTCAAAAATACATTGCATACATTCTTACTGTGAGCACAGTCGCCTTTCCGCAGATGGGACCTGTAACTTGGCTCGGTGGTCTCCATGGAGATAGCTTAGTTTAAAGGTATAGTGTGTTTTTTTTATTTTTATGTTAATCTGTATGGGTTTCCTTCTACAAGTTACGTGTGTTGACACCGGCTTACCTCTGACAGTCTCAGCTGATCCCGGTTCGGCTCGCTTTCTGGAGCCTTTCTGGAGGTCCGGTAACTTCCCTGGAACATGAAATAAAGCTTGTTTTTCTTCTCAAAACAAAAGGTGATATATTTGCGTCCGAAACGGTTGTCCACGAAACATCCAGCAGCGTATTTCGCATTTGCGTATTGTGTCTCTCCACTCGTATCACTTCACCCATGTTAAAGGAAAAGTAACATATTTTTTTACAATCTGAGCCTTCTTTCGGCAATAAAACAAGTAGTTTTACTCACCCATAGCAGTTTGGTGTCAATTGGAGCAGTATCGCAGAACTTATGTTGGAGCCGTTCTGTTCTACTAATGATCCCGTATCCGTTAACATGGTGCTCGTATCATATGCTCGGGGCATTACTTTGCGCTCTCCAAATAACACAAACTTTAGCACTTTTCAAATCACAGAAGATCGCTGTGTCAGGGTAGACTTTCAGTGGATTCCAAAACGGCCTGAAACCCGATATCCAGCTATAGTTTCATTTGATGACGTCATCAGAGAGGACAGTGCGCATGCGTGAACTCAGCTGTTTTGTAAACACCGCTAGTCCGAAAGAAGCTAACACCGCTCTGAACTTTACTTTTCTGTTGCAATATCGGGTTTCAGGCTGTTTTGGAATCTACTAAAAGTCTACCCTGACACAGCGATCTTCTGTGATTTGAAAAGTGCTAAAGTTTGTGCTATTTGGACACCGCAAATCAGTGCCCCGAGCACTCGGTAACGCTAACGGATACGGTATCATAGAAGAACAGAACAGCTCCAACATAACTTCTGCGATACTGCTCCAATTGACACCAAACTGCTATGGGTGAGTAAAACTACTTGTTTTATTGCCGAAAGAAGGCTCAGATTGTAAAAAAAAACATTAGTTTTCCTTTAACTCTATCAGCCTGTTCACTTGTAAACTTCGGCGTAGACATCCGCTGAAGGTGAACAGGCTGACGCTGACCTTCAGCGGATGTCTACGCCAAAGTTTACAAGTGAACAGGCTGATAGAGTTAACATGGGCGTAGTGATACGAGTGGAGAGAGACAATACGCAAATGCGAAATACGCTGCTGGATGTTTCGTGGACAACTGTTTCGGACACAAATATATCACTTTTCTAACAAATGTTTTGTTTTGAGAAGAAAAACAAGCTTTATTTAATGTTCCAGGGAAGTTACCGGACCTACTTACGTGGGCTCCAGAAAGCGAGCCAAACCGGGATCAGCTGAGAGTGTCAGAGGTAAACTGCTGTCAACACACTTTTAGAAGGAAACCCATACAGATTAACATTAAAAAAAACGCACCATCCCTTTAATGTCATACTGTGGAACATTCTGGCCAGAGCAATAACATATCAAGCAGATGCCAGACACCCTACTAGAAAAGTTATACAGTGAACCTTTTTTACGAACAGATTTCTTTCCTTGATAGTTTTTGATTTGACACGACCATGAAATTTTACGGTAGCAAAAAAGTATTATTATGGGTTATTTTATGCTAATTTTGGCTTCACAGATTGCGATTTTCTCAAACTCCTGCACACTAAAATTGGAAACCGCCAGCTTACTTCTCCACCAATTGAGGATAAAACGACAGCTGTGGGACATTTTAGTAAAGGGAATCTCGCTTGTGAATGTCAATGGACGTTTCCTGGTGTACCACTTGATGATGTCACAAGGTGTAATAAGGCAGCTTAATGCATGTTTTTGATGAGTAAACAATATCATAGTGTAGAAAAAAGTAAATTTAGCTCAACATTGTACCTTAAAGAGGGGGTATTACACTTCTATGGGGTATTAACTGCTAACTCATACCCCCTTTGCTCTCCATGCTAAGTCACTCCTCCTTCAGAGCACTACCACAACACAAACCAGAAAACTACACCAGATCGCATCAGGTTTGTGAAGTTGTAGTGCATTGTTACGGAGAATTGTCCTGTGGGAGCATTTTGCAGTGACGTGTGATCAGTGAGGGGTGATTTACATGGATTTCTATGGTGTTTATGCTGTTACCATGGTGACACAATGCACACATGAGCAAACACTGTCTGAAAACTCAAGAAAAGATACGAAATTGATTTAAATAACATATTTTCAGGCGCCTGTGGTGAATATGAGTGTTGTTGGTCTTGTTCAGGGGTGCCCAACCAGTCGATCGCGGTCTACCAGTCGATCGCGAGAAATGTGTGTCTATGGCTACGTTCAGACTGCAGGGCTCAATGCTCAATTCCGATTTTTTTGTGAAATCCGATTTTTTTGCAAGGTCATTCACATTTCCAATTAAATGCGACTTGTATGTGAATTCCAGTGTGAACTTTAAACGCCCCAAAAGCATCCCGCATGCGCCTTGGAGGACACAACGAGGTCACGTGCAGTGAGCGCGCTCAGTGTTTACGGAAGTAGCCTAAAGTTGCTGTCGTACCGGAGCCAAAACATGTACAGCTTATTTGTTTTAAGATGGAGAAAGAGAAGGACAAGGTTTTTGGCCACGGCGTTTTGTGGGGCAGTGACAGCAACGTCCGTAGAAAGGAACGTGTTGGTGCTGAGAGTGGTGGGATTGCTACGTGCTTCGCCGCTTCACTGACACGGAGTTCATACACTATTTTCGCATGACGAGAAGAACGTTTGTGTACATTTCTGAGCGCCTACTTGTACCACTCTCGCTGGAGGAAACACGCCCAGGTCGGATGAATGTGACCTGGCCGTTCAGACTGAAGTCGCATGCCAAAAGATCGGATATGTATCGGTTTTAGGACCACATATCTTGGGCTACGTTTACACTGCAGCCTGAAGTGACCCAAATCCGATTTTTTTCGCCCCTATGTGACTATAAAAATAATCTCACTCCAAAAGCCTATATTTGCCGTGTCTAACAGGTCATTCTAAAATTGACTAGAATGCCCCCCAGAGCAGTGCCAACAGTTAGCATCACAGTCCCAGCGAATGTTGATGACAGCTACAAAATGTCTGCTGAAGTCTGTGTCTAAAGCTAACAGCTGGTTTGTTAAAGTCACAGTCGAGGCATCTGTTAGCTTAGCATGTCTTCTTCTACTGTTTAATCCAGTTTTGAGCAATTCATCTGTTTAGTAGAACAGCTTCCTCACACCATCTGCTCGTTACCATGGATATGTCCTTGCTCTGCTTTGAATGTTCCACTGTATGACATTAAACAGCTCTACTTTACATTTATTCAATTACAGGTGGTTTTATAGCTCAAAAATATTTAGGAAAACAGGTATTCTGACTGTGAATGTGGTCGCCTCTCCGCAGATCTGACCTGTAACTTGGTCTGATTTGGTCTCCATGAAGATAGAAAGGTTTAATACCGTACTGTGAAACATTCCAGACAAAGCAATAACATCGCCATGGAGAAAAGCATTTGACGCACCATCCACCGTCAAATGTTCTCAGATCTTCTTAACTTGGCTAGATTTGAGTTTATGCAGCGTAAACGGAAAAAATGAAATCCTCTTGTCACGAATGAGCTCTTAATGGAAATTTTCCGTTTAAAAAGATCCACTAATATTGTGTGGTCCTGGTGGCACGCTGCTCCAAACGCCCCGCCGAAGTCACTGACGAAAAACTGAATGAAAATCTGATAATGACCCCGCCGTTCACGCAAGGACAGATGAGATCGGACATTTTGGATGCAGCCGCCTGTGGAGAGCGGGACCGCCATGGTGTTTGGGAGCTGCGTAATAGTCATTTAGAGTCTGATTTTTGGAGATTGAGTATGAGAGATTAAAATATACTTTATATAAGCGTTTCAGAGTTGTTTTATTTGTATTTCATGGATATGTTTATGTTTATTAAAGGGACCATATTACGCTATTATCTAATCTGTGTTCTAATGTTTCCTCATCACAAACAGACCTGGAGTTGTGTTTGTTTTTATTCACACATGTTTAACGCACAAACCCTGCATATTTTGAGTTCTTCCCTCAAACAGAAAACACTCTGCTCCACCTTGTGATGTCATGTGGTAATACAGGAAGTGAGCCACTGTGTTTTTAAAGATCCCATGACATGGTACTTCTTGATGCTTTTATATGGCTCCTTAATGGTTCCCTAATACTGTAAATGAATCCTTCTTCAAAATCAACACTCAGTGCATGAGAAACAGAGATAAGCTGAGAAAGAGTAATTTTTCTCACTCTGAACACTCTATAATGGGCGTTGTTGCTTGAATGCAAATGAGGAGAAAAAAGCTGACCAATAGTAGAGGGTGGGGGCGTGGCCAAACTCTCCCTCTGAGCCCTCAGCTGATCCATTTCCTTGTTTTTGCACGGGGGGAGAGATTTGAAGCGTTCCATTGAAAAATAAACACATTTCCACATAAAATAAAATGAAACCACTGCTGTTCAAAGGTCCAGAGGCTCAGATAAAGGACTTCCGAGCCTAGAAACACTCGGACGTGCCTCCAGGCAAATAAAAAAACGCATTTCGCATTGCCTAGCGCATTCGCAGTCCAAACTCTCTGGGCGTGATTTACAGAGACGCTGAGTACAGACAGACGGGGGTGGAACTGCATTTGCATTTCTTTTTTCGATCTGACGTCAATAAGGTGCCTTGTTCAAAATCGCCCGTTTGAGCTCCGATTTTTTGTAACGCAGAAAAGGATCGCAAATGCTCAGTTTAGACATTTCACAACTTTTAACCATGGGGGGGTAAACAGGGTAGGGGAGCTCACATTAACGTTCAAAAACCTCAGAAAGTGAAAATTTCATGCCATGGGACCTTTAAACTCCATACACCTTCACTAGAATTATTTGGATAATTTCCACTCTGGAATTGTCAGTCTCTACTGAAATAAAGGTAAAAGGTAGCTGCTAACTTGACAACTACCACTTCGTGACATCACAAGGTGGAAAACAGCATTCTGAGCTTTGGAGATGTAGACAGACTCTTAGGTCATTTTCACACCAGGAAAGTCCGATAGTTCACTTGCTTTGGTCTGGACTAAATTTTTTATTTATTTTTTTGGTGCGGTTCGCTTTCACACTGCAGTTTTTTTCCCAACTGGACCAACATCTATAAACAAAACCACGTGTGATGAGGTCGCTCAGCCACTGGACAGAAATGAACCGTGTCCAAACGCCCTGTCCAAACACGGAAGGAGGAGAATCATGGCATTACGTGCTGTTTTCAATGTAGTCATAGCGATATGGTTTGCTCAGTTTTTACAGTTCGCACAAATGTTTGAGCAGCATCGTGAGGTTTACACTATTTTACAATCAATTTCCAAACGACAAAGACACAGGGCAAGACGACTATGGAGGACAGCACTCATGTGCGTATCAAGTTCTGACTCTTGTTCTTCACGCAAAACATAAGTAAGCCTCGTAAGTTTCGTTTAGTTTAGTTTAGTTTCGTCAGCCTCAGTTTCCCATAATGCTCGACATACGATGGGAGCTTGTTAAGTACAAAAAGCCAACTTGTGTCGGATCGAGTCCGGTCTGCATTCTCACCTCAAACGAACCGCACCAGGATTCGAATGGAACCGTACCGAGACCGACCTTATTAGGTGGTCTCAGTTCGCTTGTTTGCTCCGGATCGAGATTTTTGTTTTTTATTCACACCAGCCCAAAAAGAACCAATCAAAGGAGCAAACAAACTCTGGTTCGTTTTAAACGAACCAAACAAGGCAGTTGTGAAAACGACCCAAATAAAGTGTTACTCAAACATGTGTGAATGAAACAAAACACAACTCCATTCTAACATGACTTAAACCCCACAAGAGTAAATTTTGCATAATATTAGACCTTTAATATAATGCTTGTTGCTTTGTTATATTTTATTTGATGGAAATTTTGTAAGTAAGTTACGTTATGTTAAAGGAAAAGTAACTTTTTTTTTACAATTTGAGCCTTATTTCGGTAATAAAACAAGTTGTTTTACTCACCCATAGCACTTTGGTGTCATATGCAGCACTTCCAGAGATGTTTTAAGATTTGCGGTTAGCCTAGCGCAACTTCTAGCCATAGCTCTGGGCATATAATATATTCCCCAAGCATGTAATATGCCCCCTGCGGGCTCCAAATAACACAAACTTTAGCACTTTTCAAATCATAGAAGCCCGATGTCTTAGTCTATGATTTTGTTTGAGTCAAAAGTGGCCTGTAATCCGAGATTTATCCATAGTTTACAGCTTTGCGTTTCATGTTTGGGTCCCGGGAGCTGAGAGCACAGTCCGCACATGCGCACTGGCCTCCTCATCTACTCGAAACTATGGCTAAATCTCGGATTACAGGCCACTTTTGACCAAACAAAATCGTAGGCTAAGACATCGGGCTTCTATGATTTGAAAAGTGCTAAAGTTTGTGTTATTTGGAGACCGCAAACAAGTGCCCCGAGAACTCACATGATGGAGATCACAAATCTAAAACATCTCCGGAAGTGCTCCATATGACACCAAATTTCTATGGGTGAGTAAAACAACTTGTTTTATTACCAAAATAAGGCTCAGATTGTAAAAAACGTTACTTTTCCTTTAAGTATGCAGTTGTTTTAATGGTCCTATATTATGTAAAATTGATTCTTCTGAGCTTTTAGCCATGTTAGAATGTTGTTACCGCCTCAAAAACAAACCTGGTGTTGTGTTTTGTTTCATTCACGTTTGATTAACCCTTTATTATTTGTCTGTCTACATCTCCGAAGCTCAAAATGCTCTGTTCCACCTTGTGATGTCATGATGTGATGAATTCTTAGACTTCTTGGAACAAAAATGAGTGACACCTATACTGTATTTCTTATTTCCTAAACGTTTTTAAGCTTCTTAAATGCTCCAGTAGCCAACAGCAAAAGTCCATCTACCAAGATTGAAGCTAAAATAAATGTCTGTCTGCCTCAGTAAACACACGGCCTATTCTCTCTCCTCTCAGTCAACACGGGACCGCCTAGATCAATTTATTTAACTCTTTTACATTTACCCAAGAGTCATTCTAGTAACTCCAGAGGTTGAACTTTTTTAGAGTTTTCCAAGGTCGATGGGGCTGGGTTCTGCTGACATGTTTGTGTAACGTGAATATTATGAGTATTATATTATGGTGCGTTCATGGTCTTGCTTGAATATGGAAATTTATACAGTTCAAGTATTTACATAATGCTAACTCTGCAAACTGTACACATAGTTAGACATAAAGGGGCTGTTGAAAAGTGGAAGTAATTGCAGTCTTATCTGTATGGAAAATATTATGAGAAGTTCCCCTGTTATTGGATATACTGTGTATTACTGAGATTATTCTGCAAATTAAGAAGATTTAAAGGTGCACTATGTAACTTTTTGGTTGGGGGTGTTGGGTGTCACCTGCTTGTTTCTGTGGATATGCCATTGCTCTGCTTGGAATGTTCCGCAGTATGACATTAAACAGCTCTACTTTACATTTATTCAATTACAGGTGGTTTTATAGCTAAAAAAAATACCTTGAAAAACAGCAATTCTGACTGTGAGCGGGATCGCCTCTCCACAGATCTGACCTGAAACCTGACCTTGGTCTGGTTTGGTCTCCGTGAAGATGGAAAGGACACCATACTGTGAAACTTTCTAGAAAAAGCGATAACATCTCCATGGAGAAAAGCATTTGACGGGCCCTCCACCTTAAAAATTCCCTCTGTTCCACCTCGTGATGTCATTTGGTAATACAGGAAGTGCTCTACTGTGATATACAGTAGAGCATATAATGCTCTACTGTATATAATGTTGTTATCTCTTAAAGATCCCATGACATGGTACTTCTTGATGCTTTTATATGGCTCCTTAATGGTTCCCTAATACTGTAAATGAATCCTTCTTCAAAATCAACACTCAGTGCATGAGAAACAGAGATAAGCTGAGAAAGAGTCATTTTTCTCACTCTGAACACTCTATAATGGGCGTTGTTGCTTGAATGCAAATGAGGAGGAAAAGAGCTGGCCAATAGTAGAGGGTGGGGGCGTGGCCAAACGCTCCACTCTCCGCTGTAGCTCACAGCTGATCCATTTCCTTGTTTTTGCACGGGGGGAGAGATTTGAAGCGTTCCATTGAAAAATAAACACATTTCCACAGAAAATAAAATTAAAACACCGCTGTTCAAAGGTCCAGAGGCTCAGATAAAGGACTTCCGAGCCTAGAAACACTCGGACGTGCCTCCAGGCAAATAAAAAAACGCATTTCGCATTGCCTAGCGCATTCGCAGTCCAAACTCTCTGGGCGTGATTTACAGAGACGCTGAGTTCAGACAGACGGGGGTGGAACTGCATTTGCATTTCTTTTTTCGATCTGACGTCAATAAGGTGCCTTGTTCAAAATCGCCCATTTGAGCTCCGATTTTTTGTAACGCAGAAAAGGATCGCAAATGCTCAGTTTAGACATTTCACAACTTTTAACCATGAAGGGGGGGGCCTAAACAGGGTAGGGGAGCTCACATTAACGTTCAAAAACCTCAGAAAGTGAAAATTTCATGCCATGGGACCTTCAAAAACAAACCTGGAATTGTGTTTTGTTTCATTTGCACACGTTTGAATAATCCTGTATTATTCATCTGCCTGCATCTCCAAAGCTCAAAATGCACATCCAAACGATTCTGCTGAAAAAAAAAAAAACACAGTGAAGCGCTTCCTGTATTACCAGCTGACATCACAATGTGGATAAGAGTATTTTAAGTTTGAGAGAAGAACTCCGCCGAAATATCCAGGTTTGTGTATTATACAATGAAACAAAACACAACTCCAGGTCTGTTTGTGATGAGGAAACAACACTATAACATCGATCAGAAAATAGCATCATATGAGCCCTTTAAGTGGTCATTTCCTACAATTATCAAAGTTTCTCCCCCTATAGTTGAAAATGACAGCATCCACGCATGACGCTAATTCCTATCTACTGCAAAGAACAATCCAGGTATGTTTTAATTATGCAAATGATGGGGCTTGAAGTTGCCTAATTGGTAGGTGTCACGTTTGATTGACAGATGGTTGCTGTAACTGTCATGGGGGAGATTGATGCGAGCTCATATATACCTCTTTGGCTTTTATTTCGATGAATAAAACATGGCCCGTGCCCATGTAACGTGCGGGTAACAAGACCACTCAAGATTCAATGTCAAAGAGGCCATGGTTCCAACTTCATGTCCGCAATGTACCCGTCAACCACTGGTGATGTAAGAGATGGACTGTGTTAGCTCGTGCGCTAATTAAGTGGTGAAATTGTTGAAATTAACATGGTGTTAGATCATTTTTGTTAGGTTGACATGACTTAAAGCGGTGTGGTTATCCGTGGAATAGATTTTACCCGAGATGCCCTGTCTGAACGATATGTGTGTCACGCTGAATCAGATCTGTGGAGAGGCGACCACGCTCACAGTCAGAATGCCTGTTTTTCTAGGTATTTTTAAGCTTTAAAATTGTAATTGTAATTGAATAAATGTAAGATAGAGCTGTTTAATGTCATACTGTGGAACATTCCAGGCAGAGCAGTGACATATCCGTAGAAACATGCAGGTGACGGATCCTCAACCAAAAAGTTACACAGTGCACCCTTTAATAGTTAAATAGCAAAAGAAACAAAGCCGTTTTACACATTTGCAGCAATTATTTGAAGCCATTAAAAGCTTGTTTAACTTTTTTGAGAAAGAGTTATTACATTTAAATCACATTGTAAACTATATTTTATGGTCAATCTTCACTCTGGCATTTGAAAATAATAATTATGTTTAGGAATATGTTGTGAGGAATAAGTTTAGACCTTTGTAAACAGTACATAAGTGTTGTACATAGACTATAACTCAAATGTTAAATTTTACGTAAAATTGACTGTTGTGAGCTTTAAGTCGTGTTATAATGTTGTGACTTCATCATAAACATAACTGGAGTTGTGTTTTGTTCCATTCACACATTCACATAGATAACCCTTGGGATACTCCATCTCCAAAGCTCAAAATGCTCTGTTCCACCTTGTGATGTCATGTAGTGGTAGTTTTTAAGTGAACAGCTACTTTTTACCTTTAGTTCAGTAGAGATTGGCAATTCCACGGCTGAAATAATCCAAATGATTCTCGTGAAGGTGTGTGAAGCATCCTGTATTCCCACATGACATCACAAGGTGCATAAAGAACTCTGCCTAAATATGCAGGGTTTGTGTGTTAAACATGTGTGAATGAAACAAAACACAACTCCGAATATGTTTGCGATGAGGAAACATTACAACATGGATCAGTAAATTGTGTAATACGGGCCCTTTAAAACCTAATTACCCACAATGCCTTCACTCGTGACCCTGTAAACCACAAAGCGTGCCAAAGGATATCCCAGGGAGCTCTGTTTAGCTAGCACACTACCAGATTTGCCGCGCTGCCTCATACAGTGGTCACGCATGAGAGTTACAGTGTACAGGAAATGTGCTCTTTAAAATGCAGCGCCTGGGGGAGAGAGGGAGGGAGGGAGGAGAGAGGGAGGAGAGAGGGAGAGAGGGAGGAAGGAGGGGGAAGCAGGGGAGATCATGGTGGGGTCTGTGGCTTCTTGGCTGTGAGCAGAACTGACACTTTACAGGCACCAGCAACTTCTCTGACAGCTCAATTTCCCAACGCATAAGTGATTCTCTCCCCTACACCTACACCCAACCCTCTCTCCATCCGTCTCTCTCTCTCTCTCTCTCACATGCTCTATATCTCCCCTCCACCCAACTCTCTCCATCTGTCTCTCTCTCT